>OX411816.1:2840199-3452898 GCA_948253155.1 Leucoma salicis | reverse complement strand
AAAAAAAATACTTTTTTATAGTTGAACTGTTTATTCCACGGCTTTACGTGCTTTCCGAAGCACTGCACCTAGACCATAGATGCAGGTTTTTATTGAGACTACGGGGAAAGAAACTGCGTGATCTGTATTTTAGCACTTGACATGCTCAGCTACTAAGAACAAATTATTTGTAAAAAATGTGGAAAATGAGAATTTTACTGCGAGCGGTATTCGAACTGTGTCCCTTCCAATCCAGGGAAGTGCTCTAACCGCTAAGCTATCACAGTGACCGATAGTCGTAAAGACAAATGTGATGTGGGTATGGTATAAAATTCTCTTTTTCCACATTGTCACAAATAACTACTTCTTCAACTATTAACTATTTATTGCTTAACATTAATCTTATATAGTATTTATATATTCCGAACAAGGACCCGTAGAATGTAACTCGCTAAATCGTATCGATATCGTATCGTCTCGCATGTGACTGGTAGAGAAACCGACGCGTGATGTCGTAATAAATTCTCGGCCAATCACGGTGATCTCTCAACCAATCACAATGACATGATGCGATGTCGATACGATTTAGTGAGATACATTCTAACCCAAGGTCGGAACAGCTAGTATTATACGAGTAGTCACGTTTGTTGCCTTGGGGGTTAGGCAGAATCTCATATCTCACATGTCGATCGTATCGTGATCACTGATTGGTTGAGAAACCGACGCGTGATGTCGCAATAATCCGTTGGCCAATCAGGGTGATCTCTCAAACAATCACAGTGATCACGATACGATCGACATGTGAGATATGAGATTCTGCCTAATCCCCCTTGTTAATTTCCATGTCGACTCGACATAATTGATAGAAAGAATGAAAACTGTTTTTAATTGCCACTTTGTACAATTGACAGCCAAAAAATAAACTTAAATATGTGATGACCTTAATTTAAAGTGACAATAAGGCCTCCATTCAACTACGATGTCGCAGTGCCGCAGTCAAGATGCACTGCAACGCTGATTTTCAATGAGAGCCTTAATGACGTACGGATGACATAGAGAGACAAATTCAGAAATAGATATAAACCGTTAGACAGAAAGTTATTCAACGTGAAAGCATGTTTTTATTTATTTATTTAGCAACATTATTATTCCCAAACCACGCGACCATGAAAATTTTAGAGTAAGGGGGTGTTACGTTGCCTGCTGTGTCTCTCACCGCGTGCTTTGCGGCCCTGACATGACACCTGATACTAGGTGATGTATATATACACTTCCTCGAGGCTGGCATAGCTTTGAATAGTCTATAGACATGTTGATGTTGTTCCAGGTACTCTGTCGCCACTGGACATGTACCCGAAGATATTGGACTTCAATCCGGTTGTCATGAGCTCGTTCACCATGACGCTCGCCCGGCCTTGTATACTGCCTATGGTATGTATGTTAAGTTGTCCTTTGTACTAGTTGGATTTGTATGTATCGGTCATTGTAATGTATTATTATCCTCACTATGTTTTTATTCACCGGGCAGGCATAATTCGTGAATCACACTTAATTTTTAAAGTTAGAGGTGTATCTACTTCACACTAGGAATCAAAATCGACACCCCTGTCTTTGCAGTTTGTCAGACCCCTAGGCTAGCCATACTCGCGAGGTCCGTGTGCGTCGCTCAGTATTAGAGGGTACCCGAAAGGGTGTCGCCGGCGGACCACTGAAGTAATGTAACGTAGTTCCAGTCGCTCGCCGATAAAGGCGGGGAGACGGCACACAGCGGGTTTATTTACTGAGCGAAGGCCCCACACTACCCTGTTCGTTTCCCCGAACGGTCTAAACGAGAAAAAGGCTAGCCGTCTCAGCATGTGGTTTGTAGAACTCGTCTATAGCCTCAGTAGGGGTGCCGCACATATATTGGCCGTACATATATTGGCCTTAGTGAAAAAAATATTAAGATAAATTTTTCAACATTAAAACAATCTAACCAGATGAGTAATATAGTACAATATTGAAGGACGCGTGCGATGGAATCGTTTATTTCTTTACAATTAAGTACGTACGGTAGATCGTATTTGTGTAAGGCTGACAAATATTTCGTTTTCTAGAAGTTGCAGTTCCATTGCCATAAAAATTCTAGAACCAGATAGGATGAAAAATGCTTTAGAATGTGTGTGTTTTTTTAATATCTATGATTATCTTATAAGATCTGGTGCCTGACTTAATTATAACAAAGGTGTAATAATTTCCAGATAGTATCAAAAGGCAGCGACCAAGTGGCGATATCTTCCAAGTACGAGACGAGGGAGGACGTGGCCGTCATACGGAACTACGGACAGTTGCTTGTTGAGGTAACATTATTTCAGGGTTGCCAAGAGAAAAAGGAAATATCCTTACTAATATTACAAATGTGAAAATTTTGTGACTTTGTTGCAACTGCAGCTTTGATGCCACATCTAATCCTCATAATCACCCTCTAGCTTAAAAATCATCTCTGTATAAAACTAGTCATCCACACTCAAACTAGACATACTATTTTTTTCTGAGATAATAAGCCTCCTTCACTGTAATCTGGACTAAATTTATGCTAAATTACATGTTGATAGGTCATGTACTTACGGCGCTAAGAAGTAACAAACTAACTTTCACTATATTAGTTAGTATTAGGCTTGTCTTGTCGAAATAACGTAAGCTATTATATCCCATAGATGACATGGGCATCGCCTAAGATGGTAAGAAGTTATGTGATAATGAAATTGATCACTGCGAGTGCGGATACAAATTGTGTCAGGAATGATCAAAAAGCAGTAGACCGTATGGGCCGGCAAGTCCTCCGTGAGGCGTGGGTTTGAATCCCGCTCGCAATTCTTCTATTTTCTCAAAATCGCACGCACGACCCAGAGAGTGTGCAGTACATATGACACTTGTAGAAGATATTGTTTTTGTTACTGTGACAGATATCAGCTGCGGTCCCCGACGGCGTCGTGTGTTTCTTCACTTCGTATCTGTACCTCGAGAGCGTCGTTGGCGCCTGGTACGACCAAGGTATATATGGTTTAAATCTATATCTATATACTATTATAAAACTGTAACAGAGCTGTGTCTGTACATTCAAGATATTTGAGAAAAAATAACTGTAATAGGCTATATAGGCGTGTCTAAACCCAGAACTATTTTTTTTAGAATTTTTGTCTGTCTGCTTTGCTGTTTGTTTGTTCGCGCATCACACAAAAACTACTGAACGGATTTTCATGCAACTTTTTTTATTTGAAAGGCCTTGATTAGACTTAAAAACTGGTATACATTTTATCCCGCTACTATATCGGGAACCTGAGATATTACCTAAAAACTAGAAAATAATTCAAACTAGATTGTTTTTTAGAATTTATATTTAGATATTTTTATATATATTTTTAGCATTTGACATGCTTAGCTTGGCATTGCTTGAATTGGCAAAGCATCTGGACGGTATCCAGGAGATGCAGGTTCGAATCCTGCTCGTGACTGTTATTTTCGATTTCACATTTTTCACTTTGTGTTTAATTTTAGAATTTATTTAAAAGAACTACTAGATGGATTTTGATGCAACTTTTTTTATTTGAAAGATTGCCTTGATTTGACTTAAAAACTGGTAGACATTTTATCCTGCTACTATATCGGGAACCTGAGAAATAACCGAAAAAATAGCTTTGCCCCTGGCAAAGGCTAGTATTTTATATATTTTTAAACACTTGAAATGCTCGACCATTACCAGAACACAAGTGCGAAAATGTGAGATAGAAAATGTAAGCCAGGAGTAAGATTTCAACCAGTGTCTCGGGTCTGCTTGATCCCAATAGTGAGTACTCCTTGGTACTCAATTATTAATCGCCTCGTATTACACCTGCGGCAAAGAATGGGGTGGTGACACTTGTGTTTTTAGTCCACGACCACACGTGCCAAGATCATTCCAAGGTATTTGTAATACCAGCATGAATGAGCCGGCTTGACTGGGGTAGTACCCTCTCATAAAACATTGATGTGAAGCAATGATAAGTATTCCTATTGTGATGTGCCGTACGGTAAGTGAAAGTGACGGTGGTTAAAATCTCCTTTTCGCCCGCTCTATACTTTTTTTTATAGATTTTTGTTAGTTCTATTACTTCTTCACCTTCATTTACACTATAATTCCTTCTTTTTTATTTAATGACCTGGTAACTAAGTCTTTTAGGTCAAGTTTTAATATTTATCTTTCCTCTACCGTTGCCCTTTTATTTTAAAGCGCGTAAAAATTTACCTAACCGCACATGCCGTCGATCGGGACACGAACAGGGTTGTGTGGGGCCCTCAACCACTATAAGCCGGCCGTGTGCCGTCTCTCCGCCTGTATTGGCGGACCACTGGAATTGTATGACATTACTTCAGTGGTTCCTATCGCTGCCCCTGTTCCTATTGTTGGGGATTAACAAAATCACAAAATTTGTATTTTTATCATTTGACATGCTTAATTAATTTACTAGAAATAAATAATTTTTGTCAGTAGAAAAAGAGATATTTATTGCAAGCAGGAATCTAACCTGCACCCTCCCTATCCGAGGGAGTGCTCTGGACTCTGGACCACTAAACTATCACGGACATCTGCTGACTTTTCATGTCCACTTCACATTTGTTTTTGATGTTTCTTAAGACTGTCCCTGAGGTTGCCAACGCACCATTGTAGCCCGTGGTGTTGCTACTGTAGGACGTTTACCATCAGGAGGCCGTACAGCTATTTCCTACTTTTGTATAAAGATTGTATGTGTTGGCTGCACAGGCTTGTGTAGATTATAAAAGTGTGGTGATAATCAGGAGTGGTGGCCAGTCTACAGCGACACAAGCTGCTGTTCATCGAGACCCAGGACTCAGCTGAGACCAGCTTCGCCCTCATCAACTATATCAAGGTGAAAATAATAATATCAATGTTTAGTGGAAATAGGTAGTTATGACTATGTAGTTTAATACTGCGTGTTCACGCAGAGCCGCAATTAAAACTTTCGCGTTTTGTATTTATTATAACACATGTTGACGTTTTAGCTGAGTTGCACCAACTATGATCACGAGAAGACTTCGAGGTTAGTCAATAGTATTCTAATCCGCGTATACACCCGTCGCATGTGTCAAAAAAATGCCGACAGAAGTAAAAAAAAATAACTGTTCTTTTTTTCAATTTTTATATCAGTTATAGACTGAGTTATTTAAATTTCATAGTACTTTTTAAACTTTCGCGTTTTCTAAACCATTATAAAACTGTAACATAGTTATGTCTGTACATTTAAGATATTTGAGAAAAAATTACAGCAATAGGCTATATAGGCGTGTCTAAACACAAAACGATTTTTTTTAGATTTTTTGTCTGTTTGTTTGCTCGCGCATCACGCAAAAACTACTGAACGGATTTTGATGCAACTTTTTTTATTTGGTAGCTCTCGATGAGACTTAACAACTGGTATACATTTTATCCCGCTACTATACCGAGAACCTGATATATAACCCAAAAACCAGGTTTTGGCTGCGGCGAAGCCTAATATATTCACAATAACACATTTAACAGTTCGATACGCGCCTTGTTTTTTTTTAATGCTAGTGATGTCTGACAAACTACGGCCCACCTGATGGTAAGTGGTAACTGTCGCTCATGGACTCAACTATACTAAGAGTATTGTCAAGCCGCTGCGCACCATTTCATTTCTCAGATATGAAATGAAAGAATGAACGGCTATCTACGGCTACAGTCAAAACACACTGACGTGCTTCATGGACCGGTACCACAAGAGACGGTAGTACCAACCCATTCGGGCCCGATAGCTAGGCAGTACTCTCACTTGGTACCTAGTCCTACCACCAGTAATGCAATGGGTGCTAATTGCTTACTTCCCTTTGTCGCCTTGTACGACCCCTGTGGGAATGGATGGGGTGGTGATACTTGTATTCTTAGTACGTCACCACACGGAAAAAGTTCTTAAAATACTATTATTTTGACATAGAGTGACGTATTTATATACTTAAAGTCCACCGGGACGGAGTCGCGAGCAGAATGTAGTGGATAATATTGCGTGGACGATGTCCGCCAGGCGTGCGAGAGTGGGCGCGGGGCCGTGCTCCTGTCGGTGGCACGAGGGAAGGTGTCGGAGGGGGTGGACTTCGACCACCACCTCGGCCGCGCCGTGCTCATGTTCGGCATCCCCTACGTGTTCACGCAGAGCCGCATACTCAAGGCCCGCCTCGAGTACCTGCGAGACCAGTTCCAGGTAATTTTAATCTTCAGCCCATGCCACTGCTTCAAGGGCGGATCCATGCTGGCAATACAGATCATTATCCCTCCTCGACTGAGTGGTACTGATAATTTTTCTAATATCTATAATTCGCTTGACCGCACAGAAAGCGGAGTGGTTTAGATAAGAGTATTGTGAGTTCGATTCCCACACACAACTCTGTGTTATCCATAAATGGTTGTTCTGAGTCTGGGTGTACTTTGTGTCCGTGAAATTGGATGTTTGTCTTTAATAAAAGTCTTGTAGGATGACAAACACATACTCAAATGACAATGCATATGACTAAATGCTAGTATTATAAATGATTTATTATTGTATTGGAATGTGGAAATTGAATTTGAGATATTTTCTCAACGGTTTGTGAAGTCCACCAAAGCGCAGATGCCAGCGTGATGAACTAGAAGACTTCTACTAGACTAAGAGTCATTACGCACTGTCGACTAGTCGCCGGCGACCAAAACATAGGCAACTAGGGCCAGGAGACTAGGCCGACCGAACGGCGTATATTGCTGTATGTATCAATACTTTGGTGACACGGTCTTTATTTATTTATTTATTTCAGTTGCTTGCTGTGCTAACAGTATAAACCAATGCGCACAGCAGACCATAATACAATTAACTTACAAATATCGTACAGTAAACTATTAAAACTATATGAAATAAACATTTAGATTAGCTTAAGTATTTTACACATACTTTTATAAAAAGATTTTTATTTGTAAAGAATAAGTCAATGTCTGGTCTCTGAGCAATCAAAGCGTTGAGTAGATGTGTGGCTTACGCCGTGGGAGCGAACTGCGCGGTTTGTGTGCGTGCCGGTGGAACCAAGAGTAAAGGTCGTCGCAGCCGGTCTGGTGTTATGAAAAAGCAACGAGCCAGGGTGGCGGAGTCATCTACTTTGTTATTAAGCAGGTGGTAGTAGTGCATCAACAACGCACATTTACGTCTTAACTCCAAGGTGTTGAGACCAACCATTCCAGACACAAACAATGAAGGGTATAAATAAGGGTATAATAACCATACATTTTCTTATATAAATCCATCCATCCATCAGCCTATCAACGTCCACTGCTGGACATAGGCCTCCCCAAGAAATGGGGGATAGTGCTTGGCAGGCGGGTTGGCGTTCGCAGTGGGTGTTGTTAATACTCGAGGGAGTGCTGCTGCCCACTCTCCCAGTATTCCCTCAGTCGGCTCTTACAACTCTTGTGGGTAGAAAGGGGGTGGGACAATTCTGAAGCCGGCCCCACACGGCAACTTATATAAATAGCTAGCGAATTTTCTCTGGACACGTATAATCATTATTTTATACTTTTGTTCGTGAGGATCCCATACCAATGAATCGTACTCCAGCTTACTACGCACTAATGCGTAGTAGAGTGACATACTAGCATTTACGTCATGCCGTCTGTCGCATGACAAAGCCCAGGGATTTATAAGCTGATTTACATATATTAACAATGTTTATTAAAAGTAAGCTCCCTATCTAGCGTTAATCCCAGGTCACTTACTTCGGCTACTCGTTCCAGATGGACATCGTCCATGTGGTAGTCATATTGAAGGGGCTTCCGCGACCGTGTAAATGTTATGGTTTTACACTTGGACTGATTGAAGTCAAGATGATCGAGCGTACCCCATACAAGCACACTGTCGATGTCCCTCTGGAGCGCTTCACAGTCGGCCATGCTATCTACACCCAAGAATAGTTTAACATCATCAGCAAACATAAGACACTCTGCCGTTCTGATAACCTTCGGTAGATCGTTTATCGTATTGAGAAACTGAGTATGTCCCAAAGTACTTCCTTGACTTATACCAAAACAGATCAAATATGGGTTAGAACGATAACCAGAGAGTTGCACATATTGTATACAATAAATAGCTTGCAAATAATTGAAGCAGTTTGGGAACAAATCCTATAGCTGAAAATTTTTCCAGAAGTAGATTATTATGGACACGATCGAAAGCTTTTTTATATCAAAGTAGGCTGCATCAACTTGTTTTTTTTCGGTCCATTTCAGTGACCGCGTAATCTATAAAGTTGATGTGGTTAGTATAGATAGTGCCATCCACGAAGACGCGCCCCACTCTTTTTTCTAATTACTTACAATGCAAGTGTGTATCGCTTCACCGAATTGCCTATTACGCACGCACACATCGATGAATAAACAAAATCACGACAGAGCGATACGGTCAACTAGAAAGATGCTCTACTTTAATATTATTAACCGACTTCAAAAAGGAGGAGGCTTTCAATTCGACTGTATGTTTTTTTTGCTGTGCTTTATTTCTTTCTCTACTGCGCTCCTGTACTCGATGCTTTCTTATACGAGATGCACCCAAGAAATTCCTCCCTATCGTGCACCACCTACTTTGACCTATTTTATAGAAAACACTAAAAAGCAAAAAATAAATTACACACGATATCCGCGTTAGACACCTACTGATGTGTTTGAAGTCTACCAATTATTTTTTGCGTTTTAGTTCCTGGGAGTCTTTTGAAAGCGGTTTTTTTATTTAAAAATAATTAATATTTCATGTTGTCGTTCAGTGTAGGTATTGTATGTCATTATTAGTTAATACAGTGTAATATTACCATGTTAAGGGAGCAATTATAAACATTAATAGTATACTAAAAAACTATATGGTTGTCTGTAAAGTCGGTTTGAGGGCGATAATTTAATGTCATATATGTTTTCTGAGAGTTTCGCAAAATGTAATACTGATAGAAATTGAATGGTAAATTTTAATTTTCTAGACATTTAAATTTTTTTTATTAAGAAGAGCAACTTTCTTGCCTAGTCTGGATTCAAGCAATGTGAACTGTACTATCCATGTGCATCGAGCCGCTGATGGCTCGCGACTGACACTTGGCTCAATCGTCCCACACCCCGCGGCCCCCTCGCCAAATTTTGAGGGGCGTGTCTTCGTGAATAGCACTATTTATAGTAGTCGACTTATGAACTCTGAACCCGTGCTGGTTGTCCCCTAATTGAGTTTGTACCTGCCGGGTGATGTAACGGTTCAGTATCGTCTCGAGAGCTTTGCCAAACACCGACAGGATAGCTATAGGTCTATAGTTCTCCACCTGAGACACAGAGCCACACTTAGGCACGAAAATTACTCGCAGTGCGAATGCTTCCATTTGAGGCCGTGCTCCTATTGGTGGGTGACTGGCAGTCGCTCGTGAGTTGCCACTACGTGGTGAGTCGTCGAGTCGCCCGGGCGACCGACAACCAAGTGCGTAAACATCTATTTAAACTATAGTAAGTCACAGTCGCCAGCGACCGAGTTGCCGGCAACTAGTCGACAGTGCGTAATGGCTCTAAACAACGGATTATTACTTGTCATAAAACGGCCTTCTGCGACCAACTATTAACCCCCATGGGAAGGAAACGTGGCGGGTAGTGAAACAAGTCACCGTCATTCGGATGATTGCTTTGTTGACACAACCGTATTTAAATCATATCTAGTATTTAACTCCGAGTTTTGTTTTTAGATTCGAGAGAATGACTTCCTGACGTTCGACGCGATGCGACATGCAGCCCAGTGTGTCGGCCGAGCGCTACGGTAAGCTGATGTCGTTGTACTAACGTGAACCTCTGCACGCTCTTAGTCTTACACAGTTCTGATATTTTTATATATTTTTTTAGCATTTGACATACTTAGCCATATATATTAACACAAAGTGTGAAACACCCAAGATGTTAAGAATGAATGTGTTTTAAACACAAAGTGAAAAATGTGAAATCGAAAATAACAGTCACGAGCAGGATTTGAACCTGCATCTCCTGGATACCGTCCAGATACTTTGCCAATTCAGCCATCGTGACAATTGCTCCCGACTGCTAATTTCGATAACACGTTCATACTTAACGTCTTTGGGTGACGCCTGCGCCATCTGTCGGAAGTATATTCATACATTATACCGACCAGGTAAACTTAATTTTACAATTAAGATTTTTACCTAATAATGACGTAAACCCTATAAATATTTAGATATTTTTATATATATTTTTAGCATTTGACATGCTTAGCACTATACATTAAACACAAAGTGAAAAATGTGAAATCGAAAATAACAGTCACGAGCAGGATTTGAACCTGTATCTCCTGGATACCTCATTCATCTCATTCATCCATTATACCGACCATCCATAAATTACGTCACACGTTAAGGGGGAGGCAGGGGGGCGACGAAATGTGACATTGAGTGACAAGGGGCGGGGAGGGGTCCCAAATTTTGTGACATCACATTTTTTCAAAATATTATATTTTATATTTAAGTATTACAGCAACACTAAATTTAAACTACATACCTACTAAAGAATAACATAAAAATAGTTGCAACTGTCTGCATAGCCTTATAGGTTTAAATTGTTTTGAATGGCAAATTTGGACCCGCTGTACTATTGTCACGAGCCGACCGCCTTTGATAAATGCCATCACACTGCGCCTTGTCGTGGTTTCTTTGTTTTTATTTATTTGATAATTGACTTTCGCCGAGTGAACAAAGTCGTTTTCTTAGTTCTGCTATTTTATGATTTTTAACTTATGAAACACTTTTAAAATGAACAAAAGAAGTGATTTAGGTAATATTTACCGTAAAATATATGAAGCATACAGTGCAGCTTATGCTGATAAAAATAATGTACAAGAAGAAGTTAACACATTATGGAAAAGATTGAAAGAAGTAGTGACAATGTTGAAAGTGAAGTGAAATCTAAAACCAAAAAATTACAAATTAAACTGACAAAAAAAATCTTTAAAATTGTTGTGATTTGAAACTCTATCAAACGAAAATGCTTTACGATAATGAAATAAAGACACAAATGTAAAAGATTAACAGGCAGTAGCATAAAAGTCCATTAAAGTTATTTTAACTTTGAAATATTTTTTTGTCCCAAAAAGTATTCCTTGGTAGTTGATTGGAAACCTCGGTCTCCAGCTTGCATGACCAAAACCAACAAAAGATAATATTAAGTTTGAAAAAGTGATATGCATTCAATAATAAATTAATATACCTGTTTGCTATGTTCACTTGGTATTCCTATGCCAGTTATAACTAATTTAAATATTTTTTTTGATCTATATTTTAATGCATTCCGATAGATGGCGTTGGTCGTAAAGACAAACGTGATGAGGAGATTGGGATGGCCGAAAGGTCGGTGCAGTAGCTCAGTGGCTTAGAGTACTTCCCCGGATTGGAAGGGACGCGGGCTCGTACTAAAGTTCTTTTTTTCCTCATTTACAGATAATTTGTAATTTAAATAAAGTACAGTCACCTAACCCCGAAGTGAACGATATACTTTAGTTATTTGTGTTGTTTGTGAAGTCTCACAGTGCGCACGAACGCATAGGGCCTGTAAATCGGATACATAAACAATACTTAAGCGGTGTGCAATGCTATGCGTTCATTTGGAACGTCACTTACGTAAAGTAGCTAGGCAGCTATTTTAACCAACGCATAGTGTAGCTTTAGTCCCAAATGAGGTTATATTCAGTGGTAAATTTGGTCTTTGAAGTTTTGTTTGTATTCATATCATAGTTTGCGATATTTTGTGTTATTATTCATATAAATCAGACCAGGATGAGGACCACCGCCTCCACCTGTGCGTTTCATATAGCTGGATACCTAGGAAAGCTCCTTCTTTTCTTGGAATTTAATATCATCTCTTTAACTGCACAGTTTTCCTTTGAGACACGTCCGGTTGTGCATTGAAGGCCACAGCTGTTTTTTATACTAGATGGGGTGGTGAACAACCGTATGGCTCACCTGATAGTAAGCGGTTATCGAAGCCTATAGACGCTAGCAACACAGAGGCATCACTCGCGCGTCGCCGTCTCCAAGGAAAGGAATAGGAGGTGTATGGGAAGGATAATAAGGAGAGGATAGGGAGGGACTTTGGGCCTCCGGCGATCTCACTCACCATACGAAATACAACGGCAGGAGTAACTACCGTTGTTACACGCTGATCTTATGTGAGAGGGTGGTACTTCCCCGATCGAACTGGTCCATTCGTGCTGGGATGAGCAAGGCTCTACGAACTTAGGTATACTCGTTTTTAGAGAATCCGAAATCGTATGCACATCCATATTGTTTCGATAGTTATATCGGTTAAGGGACGAATCGCCAAGAGCCTCGAACAACACCTAAAGAGACTGTCGTTAGATAGCTGGATTAAGGGCTTAATGAAAAAGGCAGTACTCCTCGACACGGCACGTAGGTACCTATTGTAAGGGGGTTCCTTTTTTGGAGCCCTAATCACCGGCAGCTGGGTCCCTGCACCCGATGTCTGTGGGCCACTATTTTATACATTTCGAAATTATTTATATTCTCTTGTGTTTATTTTTGTTGGTGTTTTTATAGTACCTCTACCTAGTGATTTTGTGTGAGCTTGTGTATTTTAAAAAGTTATGAAATATATAACAAAATTAATAAAGAGAACAATAATATCAATAATGAAATAACACGTTTTAAAGATAGACATAAATCCTCTTTTGATGTGAAACATCTAATGCGGAGGGAGGGTAAATCGGCTGTTAGCGTGGCGACGCTTTTATTGTACTTGTCCCGTTCAAATCTTGCAAGTTAGATTTTACTTCCCGGTTTCCGATTGAGATGAAATTTTACACGCATGTGTATATCACGTGACAATGCAATATTATAATGACATGGAGCTGATCTGATGATGGAGCTGGAAGGTGGACATAGGAACTCTATAATGAAACGGCGCAACTCCTTCGAGTTTGAGCCGAGTACTTTGTGTCTAGATGGTTTCCAGGGTCTGATGATGGAGCTGGAAGGTGGCCATGCGAAATTCTGTAATTAAATGGCGCAACTCCATCGAATTAAGGCTCGTTTGAAATGTCCTGTCTAGAACTTAGTCATAGATGATATCCAGGGTCTGATGGTGGAGCTGGAAGGTGACCACAGTAACTTTGTAATGAAACGACGCAACTCCATCGAGTTTGGAATCATTTGATTCGTCTTGACGAGTAATTTGTCTTTAGATGGTATCCAGGGTCTGATGATGGAGCTAGAAGGTGGCCATAGGAACTTCGTTATAAAACGACATAACTCCATCGAGTTTGGGCTCGTATGATTTGTCCTGACGAGTACTTTGTCTCTAGATGGTATCCAGGGTCTGACGATGGAGCTGGAAGGTGGCCACAGTAACTCTGTAATGAAACTACGCAACCCTATCCAGTTTATACTCGTTTGATTCGTCTTGAGGAGTACCTTGTCAAGTTATGATCATTTTATTTCTACAAAGTAATTTCGATGTTTTCACATCTGCTAGACGTCCCGCGACGTCTAGTTTTTTTTATAAACAATACAATTTTTTTTAATTATTTAATGTCATCCGCACCGCACATCTGCCAAATACTATACAGAACTTAGCAACAGAAAGGGACCAATTACCGTCGATCTATGTTGATCGAAACCAATCACAGGTCTATAATTGACGCCATGCGTTTGCTTAGTAAAGTATCGCTTGAGTATTGTTTGTGAATAGAATGGCTTGCCCTGACGAACGCAGTGAGAAATACCTTACTTAGCCTAGTGTTGCTTTCTACCTTACCTAAGTTCTTTTCTTGAACACGGGCGTTAGTTTTATAATGATTCCATTCTCTCGTGGTGTGTGAATACCTATATGTATTACGCGTTATTAAATGTGTTTTTATTATTTATTCATCTTTCGTTTCAGTGGTAAAACGGACTACGGTATAATGATATTCGCGGACAAACGGTTCAGTCGCGCGGACAAGCGCACCAAGCTGCCGCGATGGATACAGGAGCATCTCAAAGACTCGCTCTGTAATCTCAGCACTGAAGAGGCGGTACAGGTCTGTACATCCTAACCAATATTATAAATGCCAAAGTGAGTTTGTTTATTACGCTTTCACGCTGTAACAACTGAACCAATCAGCATCAAATTTATAGTCTGGAGCCTATTTCAAACATAGGCTACTTTTCATTGAAGAAATGTAACATAGTTCCAGTGGCCCGCCAATGAAGGCGGAGAGACGGCACACGGCGGGTTTTTTTAGTGGGCGAGGGCCCCACACTACCCTGTTCCTTGCCCCGAACGACGGGGTGTGCAGTTAAGAACATTTTTTCCCGAAAAAAAATGCTACTTTTTATTCCGGAAAAATAAACGTTCCCGTGGAATAGCTATTTTACATAGAAATAATTAGTGTGCCGAAGTGACGTTTTTATAATGTGATATCTACGCGGACGCAGTCGCGGGCAGAATCTAGTTAGACATTTGAGAAATAGTAAGAAAAAATATTTGGACGTGTCTGAACTCAAAAAGTCAGTTTGTAGTGCGTAATGCGCAAAAACTACTAAACCGATTATGATGAAACTTCGTGTGATAGCTCTTTTCGAACGTAGTACACTGAGACCACGGAACCCGTTGTAAGTCTAGCTGTGGACATTATGCCACCCCCACAGGGACAGACCACTGGTTTTTATTTTTTCAATATATGTGATTAAATATGAGTTCTGTGGCGCAGATCTGCAAGCGCTGGCTCCGACAGATGGCGCAACCATTCACTCGCGAGGACCAGCTCGGGGTGTCTCTCCTCACGCTCGCGCAACTACAGTCGCAGGAACAACAGGATAAGATAGAGAAGCAGGTCATACAGAAATAGACATCTGTATGAAACGATTACCACCAGGGTTCTATTGCCTACCTATGGGCAGGAATACCAAATACGCTAGAGAAGAAGCACTGCGTTATACCAAGAATTTATATTGTGGAGTCTGTATGGAACACAAACTCCAGGTGCCAGAGTTAAGGAAAATATACATATATTTTTCAATTCATATAAATTTCGCAAAGTATTGCAACGAGGAATATATTAGATGTACATTTTATTTAAAACCAATGAACTCAATAAAACAATATTAAAAAAGTTCGCAATCTTTTCTGGCGTTAATTGAGGTGTTTTAATGCTCAAATTCATGACAGTTATATCAGTAAATGTTAATCTACTTCCAAGAATTTAGCAATTCATAAGAATGATAAGTAAAGACTTTCCAGTTGGCAAATAAGCTAAATTTTGCCACATACTATGTGGCAATGTGGCAAATTGGAACAATTAATTATATTAGAATATGTATGTATGTAACTTTGTAAATATTTTGTAATTCTAAATAAAAAAAAACACGTAACAAAGTCCAAGTTTTTTATTTATATTAATAAAACGCTAGTTGCTTAAAAACGAAACAGTTGCTGTTAGTATATTTACACAACCACATTCATTAACAACTTTTTAAGTTAATTAAACAAAGTTATTTCGCAAACAGTAAAACTTCAATACATACTTATTTTTATGACAACACCCACAACAAAGGGCAACTCCCCAAGTAACGGGCAACTTAACAAGAATCGGGCAATAGCTTGTATAAAACATTTTAGTTTAACTAGGTACACATACAGCACTTTCCTTTACCTATTAAATTGGATGCAGTTACATTTGCTATGATGATAAGAACAAACTAATATTGTACTCGACTAAAACAGAACATTTTTGTAATTTTGATACCATAGGGCATTCAATTATCCATTTTGTTATACAATGTATCACTATATTGAAACAATCAAACTTATTTAACTTTATATAAAACTACATTTTTGTAATTTTGATACCATAGGGCATTCAATTATCCATTTTGTTATACAATGTATCACTATATTGAAACAATCAAACTTATTTAACTTTATATAAAACTACATTTTTGTAATTTTGATACCATAGGGCATTCAATTATCCATTTTGTTATACGATGTATCACTATATTGAAACAATCAAACTTATTTAATTTTATATAAAACTACATTTTACACGAATAACTTTAATGTTTAAAGTACAAATTATTTGTGAATAAGGAAAAAGAGATTGATAGAGATGTTTTGGACGAGCGGGAATCGAACCCGCGTCTTTTCCAATCCGGGGAAGTGCTCTAAGCCACTGAGCTATCGTACAGATCTTTCGATCATCCCAATCTCCTATCACATATGTCTTTACGACCAACGCACTCTATCGGAATGCATTTACATGCGTTAAACCAATATAGTAAGTTTAATTTTGCAATTAAAATTCATATTATAAGGCGCGTGTATTTGAAGGCGCGATTTTTTTAAACATTTTTGATCTATGATCACGACGATCATTATAGATCAAAAACTTCAATGTCATAAAAAGCAGCGCTTAAAAGATATGTAAACTATTTTAAAGGATACAGAGATTATTATTTAAGAACACCATTTATTATTGCACAATAATATTTCTATTGGTCCTCATACCAATACACAAAATGGCTGACTAACCACATAAGTTATACTGTCATTTTTCCCGCCAAAAATTATCCAGATCAATTTTTTTAATTTTTGTAATAAAATATCTCAAACAAAGTTTAAATTAGTTTTTTATATTTACAAATGTTAAATTTAAAACAAATTACTGATAATTGTTGGAGTGAAAAGTCCTTGACTGCGGATACTACAGTATCGCCAAATGTTAGCTAAATAGTCGTGATCAAACATGTCGTGAACACCTAGAAAAGAAGTAAAAATAGTTGCCAAGCAATATGCATGAATTAGTTTCAATGATTAACAAGACATTTTTTTTGCAAATAACGACACGAGCCAGCTGTATACATGATGGTGAACCGCCGCTCATGGAATTCATTAACACGCGGGGCACAGCCATGTCGTGACCGCTCTTAAAATATTCTGCTTATTTGTACTTTAAAACCAAATTTACAATACTGACAAAATCTTATAGCAACCATAGTTGCATAAATAGTCTACTTAGTTTAATACGTAAATAAAACGCGTAAAACTTTTATATAAACGAAGTAGTTTCTGTAAATGTAAGCTTTTATCACTTAAAATCATAAAGGAGGCGTGCATTAATTACATGAGGCGTTTTTGACACCCTCTTTCACCCTGGTGAGATGTTGTGAGATTTGTCTCGACCAACTCCCCCCTCCCCTAAGCTCACGTGAGATCTTTAAAAATTAATATTTTAAGTATAAATGCGTTGGATATATTTAATAAAATACAATTTTCATTATTATTCTTATTAAGACTAGTAAAGACTAGTATTTCAGATTGTTTATATCCTCATCTAAAATCACAGTGGTTTCATTAAATAATATGTATTTAAATGGGAACTACTAAAATTAATATGGAACATTCATTCTAATTCAGTTCATGAAGACTGGTGCTTTATTGCAGCGTTCGGATAACCACGAAAATATTACTACAAATTTAAACCGCGCGCCATAATTTTTCAACCAATAAAGAATTGGTGACCACATTTTCGATATATCAATACTAAATAACTTTACATCTATGGATGGATTTTAATATAATTATAGAAGAATTGTGTCAGATTTTGGCATATTTTAGTCTAGAAACATGTTTTACTTTTAAATAATTTGATTTTGCCACATTTTTACACAATTTTTCGCCCGAAGAAAATTACGTGATATTTGCCGAAACCCTCTCCCCCACATGAGATTCAGTGAGATTAGGTTTGACCTGATCCCCTAACGTAATTAATGGACGCCCCCCAACTAGTTATTGTAATAAAATATATAAAAAACAAATGAAATAATATATTCCTGAAAAATAAAATTACCTTGCGTCATATAAAAGACACATGCAAACACAAAGTAATAAATAAGGTAGTGCTAAAATAATGTGCAATAAGAAATATTGTGTGCACATAAGTACACACAAATACACACATGAACAAGTAAATTAAAAAAGTAATTGGTTCGAAACCGTTGTATTTATAATAGTTCAAAGGCGATAATTATGATCACGAAAATGACTACGGTATTTTAACTGTAGCAGAGCTAGAGAGTAGACATCAGAGAATGGATTATTATTAACCAAATAATAATAACGATACAAATATAATAAACCTTATGATTTCTTGTTAGGTTAAAAATACAACAAAAAAAAATTCATCGTAAAAGTGGAAAAGAGAGAATTACTGCGGGAATCACTCTTGTCATATTCACTAATACATTTGAAAATATGAAATGCTACAATAACAATAAATTTGGTAAAAGAAATATTTTATATCGTATTAGGTACAAAGATAACCCTTCCTTTGCGTGGCAAATATGGCCTTATTTATCGTTAACTTGTTATAGCAAGTTACAATAAAAAAGCAATAAGTTGGTTCTTAGACAATTACATACTTGTATTTATGTAACGCAGATTTCCAAGTATACAGGGTTATTCTAAAAATGTGAATAGCCCGTAGAGTTTATTTACTAAAAAGTACAGAGAAACATTCTGCCACGTTTTTTTTTAAAGTACTAGAACAGACTAAAGTTATCAAATATGATGTGAATAAGCACGCCGTAAAGTCTATAAATATTTTTTTAAATAACCCTGTATATAGTATTTGTTACGTATACATTTTTTTAATTCATTTAATAATTAAGTATGTGCCTTATAACCTCACTCTGATATATATGAATGCCAATAATCTTAAGATACTATACTGTGTTATCGTAAAATAAGAAAAAATACCAAAGACAACCACCCCTTACTTTTTGTTGCCAGTCCTGTATCAATTGAATAATACCATTGAAAGTTACTAATACATATAATCAACGTTATAATTCAACGATATTACAAGAAAATCTTTATAAATATAATTCATTTCTAGTTTTCTAGTATAAAATTGTGCTAAAATTTTTAATATATATATACATACAGTAAAACCTTAATCACATAACATGCTATTTTTAAAAAAAAAAGGACCATTTTAATGTATTATTTTTAAGATATAAACGCATCCTAGGTTGTATTTATTAAAATCCTTGAAGTCACCAGCCAGATTTATTTTGTTTTACAAATTACATAATTACGTCATTCCCACATGCAGTCTGACCAGTCTCCGAATTGAAACTGAGTATACATTTTGCATTTTAATTGAATTTTATTTTTTGTAGCTGGCGACTCACGTTTGAGATCTGGTATGTTTACCTTCGTCTTCAAAACTCGTCCTAAAAATATTAAGCAGTGCCATAGGCTAAAATCCCACTGGCCATATTTTTTAAATGTAAATTATGGTCAGCTTCGGGAAAGCCGAGATGACAGTGGTTGTTCAATTGCTGATATAGAGGTATGTTTAGAATAGTGTAGTAGTGTCCTAGTGATGGTGATATAGTCATACTTGAAGCGAGCTCCGCACACTCAGCAGTCGGCGCCGTGCTTCTGTATGGCGCGCGGATGTGCGGGCGGCACACTCCGCACACTCAGCAGTCGGCGCCGTGCTTCTGTATGGCGCGCGGATGTGCGGGCGGCACACTCCGCACACTCAGCAGTCGGCGCCGTGCTTCTGTATGGCGCGCGGATGTGCGGGCGGCACACTCCGCACACTCAGCAGTCGGCGCCGTGCTTCTGTATGGCGCGCGGATGTGCGGGCGGCACACTCCGCACACTCAGCAGTCGGCGCCGTGCTTCTGTATGGCGCGCGGATGTGCGGGCGGCACACTCCGCACACTCAGCAGTCGGCGCCGTGCTTCTGTATGGAGCGCGGATGTGCGGGCGGCACACTCCGCACACTCAGCAGTCGGCGCCGTGCTTCTGTATGGCGCGCGGATGTGCGGGCGGCACACTCCGCACACTCAGCAGTCGGCGCCGTGCTTCTGTATGGCGCGCGGATGTGCGGGCGGCACACTCCGCACACTCAGCAGTCGGCGCCGTGCTTCTGTATGGCGCGCGGATGTGCGGGCGGCACACTCCGCACACTCAGCAGTCGGCGCCGTGCTTCTGTATGGCGCGCGGATGTGCGGGCGGCACACTCCGCACACTCAGCAGTCGGCGCCGTGCTTCTGTATGGCGCGCGGATGTGCGGGCGGCACACTCCGCACACTCAGCAGTCGGCGCCGTGCTTCTGTATGGCGCGCGGATGTGCGGGCGGCACACTCCGCACACTCAGCAGTCGGCGCCGTGCTTCTGTATGGCGCGCGGATGTGCGGGCGGCACACTCCGCACACTCAGCAGTCGGCGCCGTGCTTCTGTATGGCGCGCGGATGTGCGGGCGGCACACTCCGCACACTCAGCAGTCGGCGCCGTGCTTCTGTATGGCGCGCGGATGTGCGGGCGGCACACTCCGCACACTCAGCAGTCGGCGCCGTGCTTCTGTATGGCGCGCGGATGTGCGGGCGGCACACTCCGCACACTCAGCAGTCGGCGCCGTGCTTCTGTATGGCGCGCGGATGTGCGGGCGGCACACTCCGCACACTCAGCAGTCGGCGCCGTGCTTCTGTATGGCGCGCGGATGTGCGGGCGGCACACTCCGCACACTCAGCAGTCGGCGCCGTGCTTCTGTATGGCGCGCGGATGTGCGGGCGGCACACTCCGCACACTCAGCAGTCGGCGCCGTGCTTCTGTATGGCGCGCGGATGTGCGGGCGGCACACTCCGCACACTCAGCAGTCGGCGCCGTGCTTCTGTATGGCGCGCGGATGTGCGGGCGGCACACTCCGCACACTCAGCAGTCGGCGCCGTGCTTCTGTATGGCGCGCGGATGTGCGGGCGGCACACTCCGCACACTCAGCAGTCGGCGCCGTGCTTCTGTATGGCGCGCGGATGTGCGGGCGGCACACTCCGCACACTCAGCAGTCGGCGCCGTGCTTCTGTATGGCGCGCGGATGTGCGGGCGGCACACTCCGCACACTCAGCAGTCGGCGCCGTGCTTCTGTATGGCGCGCGGATGTGCGGGCGGCACACTCCGCACACTCAGCAGTCGGCGCCGTGCTTCTGTATGGCGCGCGGATGTGCGGGCGGCACACTCCGCACACTCAGCAGTCGGCGCCGTGCTTCTGTATGGCGCGCGGATGTGCGGGCGGCACACTCCGCACACTCAGCAGTCGGCGCCGTGCTTCTGTATGGCGCGCGGATGTGCGGGCGGCACACTCCGCACACTCAGCAGTCGGCGCCGTGCTTCTGTATGGCGCGCGGATGTGCGGGCGGCACACTCCGCACACTCAGCAGTCGGCGCCGTGCTTCTGTATGGCGCGCGGATGTGCGGGCGGCACACTCCGCACACTCAGCAGTCGGCGCCGTGCTTCTGTATGGCGCGCGGATGTGCGGGCGGCACACTCCGCACACTCAGCAGTCGGCGCCGTGCTTCTGTATGGCGCGCGGATGTGCGGGCGGCACACTCCGCACACTCAGCAGTCGGCGCCGTGCTTCTGTATGGCGCGCGGATGTGCGGGCGGCACACTCCGCACACTCAGCAGTCGGCGCCGTGCTTCTGTATGGCGCGCGGATGTGCGGGCGGCACACTCCGCACACTCAGCAGTCGGCGCCGTGCTTCTGTATGGCGCGCGGATGTGCGGGCGGCACACTCCGCACACTCAGCAGTCGGCGCCGTGCTTCTGTATGGCGCGCGGATGTGCGGGCGGCACACTCCGCACACTCAGCAGTCGGCGCCGTGCTTCTGTATGGCGCGCGGATGTGCGGGCGGCACACTCCGCACACTCAGCAGTCGGCGCCGTGCTTCTGTATGGCGCGCGGATGTGCGGGCGGCACACTCCGCACACTCAGCAGTCGGCGCCGTGCTTCTGTATGGCGCGCGGATGTGCGGGCGGCACACTCCGCACACTCAGCAGTCGGCGCCGTGCTTCTGTATGGCGCGCGGATGTGCGGGCGGCACACTCCGCACACTCAGCAGTCGGCGCCGTGCTTCTGTATGGCGCGCGGATGTGCGGGCGGCACACTCCGCACACTCAGCAGTCGGCGCCGTGCTTCTGTATGGCGCGCGGATGTGCGGGCGGCACACTCCGCACACTCAGCAGTCGGCGCCGTGCTTCTGTATGGCGCGCGGATGGTGCGGGCGGCGCCGCTGACACAGCGCCGCCAGCAGCGCCCGCCCCGCCGCGCCGCACAGCTCGGTGCCGTCACGCGCGCCGCACACGCGCGCACCGCCCGCCAGCGAGTTAGGGATGTGCCTGCAACAGTGACCAGCTCAGTCACGGTCGGCTACGCACGCGACACGTTGGTAGCACGCACGTACCACGCACACGTAGTGCGCACCCGTAGCACGCAAACGTAGCACGCGTCACGTACCACGCTCATGTAGCTCGCAAACATAGCACGCGTCACGTACCACGCTCACGTAGCTCGTATACGTAGCATGCACTCGTAGCACGGACACGTAGCACTCACACGTAGCACGCAAACGAAGCACGCGTCACGTACCACGCTCACGTAGATCGCACACGTAGCACGCATACGTAGCACTCACACGTAGCACGCGTCACGTACCACGCTCACGTAGCTCACACACATAGCACGCGTCACGTACCACGCTCACGTAGCTCGTATACGTAGCAAGCACTCGTAGCACGCACACGTAGCACTCGCACGTAGCACGCAAACGAAGCACGCGTCACGTACCACGCTCACGTAGATCGCACACGTAGCACGCACACGTAGCACTCACACGTAGCACGCGTCACGTACCACGCTCACGTAGCTCGCACACGTAGCACGCACATGTACCATGCACACGTAGCACACACGTAGCGTGCGACACTTACCGCGCAGCGTGGAAGGGCAGCGGGTGCGCGGCGAGCCAGTGCAGGCCGTCGTGCAGGGCGGCGCAGCCCACGAACTTGGCCGCGCTGGGGCACGAGAAGATCACCACCACGCGCGCGCCCTCCTGCACACAGACGCGCATGCCCGTCATCGTACGTAATATGACAATATCGTATTTTTCTTTAGGAAAAAGGACTCGTGCTTAAGTTCCATCAAATCGAATCTATTGACGCACTTAATATAATTATGAATGGAACCCAAAATAAATTTTGAAAATATAGACGGGGAAGGAGATTGCCCATTTTATATGGTAAAAAGTACTGACCGTAATATTTTTGTGATCTGATTAAAATTCGTTGAGATATTTTTATATATTTTTTTAGCATTTGCCATGCTTAGCACTATACATTAAACACAAAGTGAAAAATGTAAAATCGAAAATAATCCTGCTCGTGACTGTTATTTTCGATTTCACATTTTTCACTTTGTGTTTAATGTAAAATTCGTTTATTAAATTATGATAAGTTAACCCATTATAGACTAGCGATCCCAAACGGTACCACTTTTTCGAGTGTTTTGAATTTTCGCTAAAATTATCATGTGACTATTTTTGATCTATATTTTTTAGCATTTGACATGCTCCGCCACTTTTTAAAGTATAAATTATTTGAGAATAAGGAAAAAGAGATTTTTTGTACTAGCGGGAAACGAACCCGCGTCTTTTCCAATCCGGGGAAGTGCTCTAAGCCACTGAGCTATAGTACAGGTACTTCGACCATCCCAATCTCCTTATTACATTTGTCTTTACGACCAGCGCCATCTATCGGAAGCATTTACATGCATTAAACCGATATAGTAAGTTTAATTTTGCAATTAAAATTCATACTATTTGATGGCGCGATTTTTTAAACATTTTTGATCTATATTTTTTAGCATTTGACATGCTCCGCCACTTTTTAAAGTATAAATTATTTGAGAATAAGGAAAAAGAGATTTTTTTTTTTTTCCCGCTAGTACAAAAAATCTCTTTTTCCTTATTCTCAAATAATTTATACTTTAAAAAGTGGCGGAGCATGTCAAATGCTAAAAAATATAGATCAAAAATGTTTAAAAAATCGCGCCATCAAATAGTATGAATTTTAATTGCAAAATTAAACTTACTATATCGGTTTAATGCATGTAAATGCTTCCGATAGATGGCGCTGGTCGTAAAGACAAATGTAATAAGGAGATTGGGATGGTCGAAGTACCTGTACTATAGCTCAGTGGCTTAGAGCACTTCCCCGGATTGGAAAAGACGCGGGTTCGTTTCCCGCTAGTACAAAAAATCTCTTTTTCCTTATTCTCAAATAATTTATACTTTATCATGTGACTAGATAGAAACACGCTGATTGGTGCTAATCGCGGCAGACTTTAAATTGATAGTGAGGCCTCTGTCACGAACTCAGCGGCAGCGGGGCAGCTGCGGCGGTGGCGCGGGGAGTGGAACGTTCCAATGCATACATTTATATGTAACTGGCCTCGAAAGCAGCGGCGCAGGGAGCGGGCGGCGAGCGGCGTACGAGCGGTGCGTACCGATCTAGCAGCGCCCGCGCGTCTGCATTGTAGTGACATAGTAGAATTTACATCTTCTTTTGCCCACAATAAATCAAACTAGAGGAAGGAATTAGTATCAACAATATGTTATCATCGCTGTTTAGACATTTCGTTCGCGAACACAGAGACTAATTCCACGTAACACAACACTACGCCGCTCTAGCGCCGTGCGATGTGCCCGCTGGCTTTGAGACCGGGTACAGCGTTGCCGCGCCGCTCCCCACACCGCCCCCACCGCTGCCCCGCTCCCGCCGAGTTCGTGATCCAGGCCTTATTTTTTGCAGTTGAAAGTAATTGATTGCAGAAATTAGTGTGTAAATAAATTGTCGAAACAATGGATCACCCTTTCAAGTAGTTAGTATTTTTTATCTACTAGTAATACACGAATATTTTAACAATATTGTGTTGTATATAAGTGCTTTGATTGCGTAATATAATAATGTTATACCAATTATAGGTAATAATTGTGGGCAACATCGTGTGTCAAAATTGTTGGTACCGTATGGTACCAGTAGCCGATTACAGTGTTTTTATTTTTTACTATTTTTTTTTTAAATATATAACATTAATAAGTTATTTTAATTGTATACATATAATATAAATATAAAAACAAAGTAGATATCTATTTTATAAAAATAACATGATTTTCCCATCATTTCAGTTTTAAAATACACGAGGCGCTAGGAATTTTGAAAGATGATATGGATCTCGAACCTCTGGAAACATTCATAGAACCGCTCGCGGCAATTTCGTTAATGTCGCAGGACAACACGCAACATATTACTACCTGAAAGGGAGTCTCCTAGGGATATATCTAAAGTCCGCAGTGTACGCACTACAAAAGGGCGACGTCGTGATAGCTCTTGCAGCCGTGGACGCGGCAATGTTACTCATAGCAACGCTAGAGCTATGATATATAACACAAACTTCAAGTCGTTCGTGGTGCGAGTTCCAACTCAGCACATTGCGACCTTCCTCAAGGAAAAGTTTTGGCCGAAGGGTGTGTCGTGTATAGAAGATTTCGCGGAAGGTTACGCGACACCACGCAGCGCAACATGATGCCGACACTTCGTGTGCAGTAGTTTTAAGTTTTATTTTATATAGCATATTTATTAGTTTATAATTAGTTAGTATTTATGTATTTTTTTTGAAATAAAGGAATAATAATAATAAAGGAATAATAATAGAGTTGTGTAAAATAGATGCATCTCTACGTGCCTTCTTGAAGGCATGTATGGGGCAATGGAGAACGGCCCTTTGCTATCCGGATCGTCGCTGACTTCGGGTTGAAGACGCACCATAAAAAATTGAGCGGGGTATATTTCAAGGGGACAGCTTGAGTTCATTGTGGTATCGCCTGGCCCTGAATCCTCTTAGTACTCTACTAGAGAATTCAGGCCTAGGCTATCGGTTGCGGAGAGAGTGTCGAAGCCTATCCCACCTCCTTTACATGGATGACTTAAAGCTATTTGCCCCCACTAGATCCCAACTGATGGCTTTACTTAAGGTAACTGAAACCTTTAGTAAATCTGTCAGAATGGGGTTTGGTGTGGATAAATGTGCAGTCTTACATGTAAAGCGGGGTGGGGTCGTGGAATCTGAAGGAATGCAACTTTCAGATTCCACACATCTCCGATGCAACTGAAACATACAAATATTTGGGTATGTCACAGGCATAACTCATCTCTGAGACAGACATGAAACAAAAGTTACAGGAGCGTTTCATTTGCCGCTTAAAAAAAGTATTCAACAGCTTACTTTCTGGCGGCAACAAGGTACGCGCCTGTAACAGTTGGGTCATGCCTGTTCTGATGTATTCCTTTGGCGTTCTCAAATGGACTCAATCTGAGCAGATGCTCTTGATAGGAAGGTTCGTACACTTCTGACTGCATACCGAATGCACCACCCGCGATCATCGGTAATGAGGTTGTATATCCCGCGGAAATGCGGGGGTCGTGGTTTTCTTAACATCAAGACCCTTCATAACCGCGAGGTATGCAACCTCCGAGAATACTTTCTCAATACTGACACGGATGTGCATCGTGATTTAATTAGAGTGGACCAGGGATATACTCCGCTCCGTTTGGCAAAAGAGAACTGGCACAAACCTACGGTACTTAGCATTGAGGACCGTCGGGAGGTATGGAGGAGCAAGAAGCTGCATGGACGTTTTTATCGGGTCTTACATGGGCCTGATGTTGACCATTTAGCATCAGTCTCCTGGCTACAATTCAGTGATCTCTTCGGAGAAACTGAATATTTTGTTTTTGCGTTAATGGACGAAGTTGTGATGACGAATAATTACCGGAAATATATCCTGAAAGATGGTACGGTAGACATCTGTCGGGCATGTCACCGACCCAGAGAATCCCTCAGGCATATTGTTTCTGGTTGTACTCGTCTTGCCAACGGCGATTATTTGCATAGACATAACCAAGTAGCCAGGATTATCCATCAGCAACTTGCTCTTAAATACAATCTGGTGGAAACAGAAGTTCCGTATATGTGCCCGACCCAGTTCTCAAAAATGACCGCGCCACGTTTTACTGGGATCGGTCTGTCATTACTCACAGGACTATTGTTGCTAATAAGTCTGATATAGTGGTGATAGACCGATCAGAGCGCCGTGCACTAATTGTTGATGTTACTGTTCCACATGACGACAATCTCGTGAAAGCTGAAAAAGAAAAACAAATGAAATATTTCGATTTAGCTCATGAGATCACCGACATGTGGGATGTTGATTCAACAATTATTATTCCGATAGTCATCGGTTAACGGACTGATCGCCAAGAGTCTCGACCAACACCTAAAGAGACTCTCGTTAGACGGCTGGATCAAGGGCTTGATACAGAAGGCAGTACTCATCGACACGGCACGTATTGTGAGGAGGTGCCTTTCTCTGGAGCCCTAACCATCGGCAGCTTGGTCCCTGCAAACGATGTCTGTGGTCTACTACTTTAAATATTTTTAAATTTGTTATATTGAGTTTGTGGTTTTGTTTGTATTTTTATAAGTATGTTTGTGCGAGTGTTTGTGTATTTTTATAATATATTTAAAAATGTTTGAAATATGATGTATAGTAAATAAAGAGAATAATAATAATAATATATACTAGTTCTTCTGACGATGATTCAGATAGTTCCAATACTAATGAGCCTGCACCAAAAAAAAAGAAAGCCCGCGTGTACCTGCGTAAAAGTAAACTTCCCTAAGCAATTGCCTTCTTTTCCTGAAGAAAATTTCTCTAGTTATAAAGCAAAATCTCCTCTAGAAATGTTTGAGATATTTTGGGGAGAAGAAGTCATCGAGTAATTAGTAGACCAGTCGACGAAATACGTTGCTTTCTTAAATTGCTTAAACCCAAATATTACACACGATGAATTGAAAGCTTTCGTAGAAAATGTGACGTGGGACTATGTGCCGCGTGTAATTATAAATTCCGTTCCTAAGTTATGTTCTTCAAATAATCTGAGACTAGAGATACCTCAACATAAAACTACTTTCTACGGTTCTTCCTTTACAGTTAAAGCTGCCATACTTTGGAATAGTCTGCCAGAAGAAATAAGACTTTCCCCTAGTTTGGATATTTTTAAAAATCGTGTAAAATCATATTATCTGTCTGAAATCGCTACTACATCGCAATAATTTCTAAATTGTTTTTTATTTATGTAATTAAGTAATTATATTGAATACTTTATTTATATACCTTTAAGTTTCATTTTTATGTTTGTTTTTATTTATTTATAATTATGTTTGTTTATTTTATGTTTGCTATTGTTAATTCATCGTTTTTTGTAGATCCTGTACATAATTTATATATAACGCCTTCTGTTTGTGTTAATTTTAATTCTTTCCGTGCATGGTTGCCTGGAAGAGATCGCTTTAAGCGATAAGGCCGCCAATTAAAAGCCTGTTAACATTAAGTTATCTTTAAGCATCATTATACAATGGTTTTTAATAAAGAGTTATCTATCTATGTACCCATTATTTTTACTTAAATATAAATAAATATTACCTATTTCCCCTCTCCTTACTTCAATTTATTACTCCTGCGGGTTGTTGTATAAAATTGTGATAAAAGACAACTACAATCTCTGCGTGAATTTATAGTGATTCTTATAGTTAACTCATACAAGAGGCTAGCGGTACCATATGGAACCATTTTTTTTTCTTAAGTTTAATTTTTAAACGTGTATATACTATCAAGTAGACCACAATCAACAATATATATAAAAAAACTAAATTTGGTTACCTAAAAAACTGTCTATAATGGGTTAATGGATCACATTTTTTTTTTATTGTTTGTAGTGGCAGACGCGCCACGGTCCATCTGATGGTAAATGGTAACCGTCGCCCATGGACTCGACTATACCGAGAGTATTGTCAAGCCACTGCTCACCAATTCATGTCACAGATGAAATGAAATATAAACGGCTATCTCCTGCTACAGCCAAAATGCAACGATGTGCTTCATGGCCGGTCACACGGGAGATGGTGGTACCAACCCGCTCGGGCCGGATACCAAGTGAGTACTCCCACTTGGTACCCAGCCCTACCACCAGTCATGCAATGGATGATAATTGCTTACTTCCCTTAGTCGCCTCATACGACACCCGTAGGAAATAATGGGGTGGTGACACTTGTATTCTTAATCCGTCACCACACGGAAAGGAATACCAAATTTAGTCAATATTCACTATGGGAGTTAGAGATATTGAACATGAGTTTATTTTAAGATTATAGTAGACACAGTAATATGAACTTTATGCCTATGCAATAGGGCCCCATTAAGATTTGTATCCGTTTAAAATGAATATAATTTACAAATCGCAGTTCTCCTAATTATTAGAGTACCACACAATGGCGTATGGCGATAAACATACTCAATTGTGTTTTATATACCAACTAAAATCAAATGAGATGTTGTGATGGAGGGGAGGGATCTATAGGGATGTTACCTAATCAGTGATGAAGTTGGTTTCTATAAACATGATTTTTATACGTTGATTATAATTTCTGTTTTCATATTATATCCGAGGAATTGTTTGTCCCGTATTCAATAACTCCTTTTTCAACAATGTAAGGTAAATAATAAAGAATACAATTGAATCCATAATCGATCGAAGACGACTGTTTAAATCGATGAGCTTTAGGGCATTCAAAGCCATTGAGAAGAAGCTATTTCATTTCAATAAAGTAGTCTATGTACACCACGACCACAATTCCCCAAATGCGATCTAGCCTATTATCATAACTAGTGTTGAAGGGGAGATCACAGTGAAACGCCAATAACATCTAGTAGTGTTGTTTATTATGGAGAAAGTAATACACTTGTATTTAATTAGGTTTCCCTGACAGGCGTCGGAGACGACTGCGAGTGGCTATCGCTCTCCTAGCCTATAAGTATACTTAAGCGCAAGAGTGGACTTCGGGAGGCTATCGCACTCTGTAGCTTAACGAACGAACTAGAGGACTGCAGGTAGCTATCGCACTAGTCGGTCGCTGGCTAGATAATGAAGCTCCGACGTCGCAGGGCTCCTTATATATGGCCCAGCGCGTGGTGTCGTGTGCAAATCTCGTCAGGTGAAACAGATAGTCGGTGTGCGAGCGAGAAGGTATTCGAGGTTGCGTGTAATAATATCTGGTGTGCTTGTCTCCCCCTCTGGTACTCGTTGACGTCCCGTAAGAGTACCAGGACTCAAGGTTGTTGAATCTTCCTAGGCCTTTCTCGACGGCGAATGGGTAATATTGGTTCTGAGGTAGGACAATCTTCGTTTCGTATCTCGAACCTGATTAATGCGGATGTATGGTATTTTCCAATAGACTTCTCAGGATCATGGATATTACCAACTTCATATATTGGACTTCCATGTTTCTTTATCACAACATATGGTCCATCACGTTTAGGTGCAAGTTTCGCCGAGAATTGTTTTTCTTGATTGCTTATAGGGTGAGTTTCAATTAATACTAGATCTACTTTTATGTAGCCTGGATCTGGTCGACGTTTCTGGTTTGCTCTGATTCGATTTTCATCTTGCATTCCTTCAACATTTGCCTTTGCAGACCAGTTTTTTAAGATATGGAGTGATTTCTGGCACAAGGTTTAAATTTTGAACAATTTCACTAAAATTATGAGATATCTCGTATGGAGTTCTCAATTCGCGTCCAAATGTTAGATATGCCGCTGACTATCCCGTGCTTTGGTTGTTTGCAGAGTTCATTGAGAACTTTATAGCTGGTAAGGCCTCGGGCCATGTATTGTGTTTGCCTTTAACCATTATCGCAATTTGGCTTTTCATGTCTCTGTTCTTTCGCTCCACCATGTTTGGTTCCGGATGATACACAGGACTCAGAAATTGCTGTATGTCTAGGGAAAACGTTAATTTTTGCATGACAGCCGAAATAAACTGAGTTCCGTTATCGCTTGATAATCTGCGTGGTAGCCCATATCGTAGAAATACTTCGTTTAGTAATGTTAAAGCGCATTGTTGGGCTGTAGCTTCTTTAAGTGCAAATAATTCCACCCATCGTGAAGCTGTATCTTCCACTATAAGGACCCATTTTTTGCTATTTGTATCCTTAGGTAATGGGCCAAATAAATCTATAGATAATACTCCGAATAATCTATTGTTCGGGGTTGATTGAAACAAACCTACAAGACCTAGAATTTTTGATTAGTAGGTTTATATTTTTGGCAGTCATCACAAGTTTTCACATATTTTATTGCGTCTTTACTCCTTTCCAAAAGAAACTATTTTCTATGAGTTTTACGGTTCTTTCTACTCCTAAGTGACCAACTGAGGTTGTGTCGTGAAAGGATTTTAGAACCTTGTGGGTTTCGTGCTTTGGAACTACTATTTTTGCATTATCCTCTTCTTGATCGGGTGTAAAGCGATAGAGTATCCCTTTATGCATAAGGTAGCCTCGTTTGGACCATTGCATAAAATCTTCAGTCTCTGAATTATTTTCTTCTAATGCTTTTATTATAACGTGAAGATCTTCGTCTTTCAATTGTTCGTTGCGAATATTTGCTTCACTTCTTGGTAAATCGATGTCGATCCGAAAGATTTTGCAAGTTTCGGTATGATTAACACACAGGGGTCGAGAAAGATTATCTATCTGCTATGATATTGGTCTTTCCCGGACAGTAATTTATTTCGAAGTTGTATTGTTGTAATTGCAGTGCCCAACGAGCCAGCCGACCCGTAGCTTTCAAGTTTAGTAACCACTTCAATGGTTGGTGATCAGTAATAGTCAAACACTTTGTTTTGTTCCTTCTATGTACCCTCTGAATCGGGATATTGCCCACACAATTGCTAATGCTTCTTTTTCCGTGACTGTAAATTAATTCTGCTGCACTAAGTAGGCAACTAGCATATTCAATTGGGTGTTCATTTGGACCCTCCCCCTGCACCAAAGCCGCTCCGATTGCATAACTACTAGCGTCAGTTGTTATGATAAAGGGAGCTTCATAATCAGCTTGTTTTAAAACTGGAGTGGTAGTAAGAGCCCTTTTTAGTGCTTCATAAGATTTTTGCTGCTCTTTATTTTGTTTTTTTTTTCTTTGTAAGATCCGTTAGGGGTTTTGCTATTTCTGCAAAATTTCTTATGAATCTTCTGTACCATGATGCTGTTTGCAAATATGTTACTAATTGCAAGTTAGTATCATTTTTGCAAACATTCAAGTTTTTTGGTTCTGTTCTATTTGCGATTGCAGATATTTTCTCTGAGTCCACCTTTATCCCCTCTGGTACTATTAGATGACCAAGGTACTTAGTTTTTGAGCATACAAACTTGCACTTTTTCTGTTAGCTCATAATTTGTATTCTCGTAGTTTCGATAATACTTCTCGTAGATCATGTAGGTGTTGTTGGAATGAATCCGAACGAACTATTAAATCATATAAGTAGCATAGAACGCATTGTGCTCGTAGACCATGTACGAATTTATCCATTAACCTTTGAAATGTAGCGGGTGCGTTGCGTAATCCAAAAGGCATGCGTTTAAATTTATACATTCCAAATGGAGATATGAAGGCTGTTTTTCTGGATCATTTGGATGGACCCTTATTTGCCAGTATCCACATTGAAGATCGATAGTTACATAAATGGCACGGCTTTTGCTTGATGCAGCAAGTCGTCAATGCGTGGCAAGGGATAACGGTCAGGTTTAGTTATCTCATTTATGGCCGGTTTGTGAGGTACATTTAACTGTAGTTTATCTGTCCGATAGCGCTGTCGGTTCGATAACTCATGAATAAAAACTTAGCTTAAACTAGCATTACCTTGACTGACAAACATGTGCCTTTTATTGGTTCTATAACTATTTGTAGTCTCACTCTTGAACAAAATACCATAGTTTTAGTATATTGCGTATTATTTTTCGAATAATATGCTAGTCAAAAGTAAAAAAAAACAAGTACGAAGTGACCAGACGTAGGTATAAGATGAAATCAATGTATTAAAATAGAATTGTGCATACAAGCAGCTCATCCGTGTCTCATTTGGAAGTATAGCAGTTTATTTCTAATATATCTGTGCCCAGATATATTAGCAATAAACTGCTTATAAGTAGGTACCTACTACGTCTAGTGATTTGTGTTTTCTGTTAATATAATCACCGCAGACGAAGTCTCTATCAGCTAGTCATAATATAATAAATAAATATTCACGGACATTTCACACTACGTCCTCTGGTCCCAAACTAAGCTTAACGCTTGAGCTTTGGGTACCATATTACGGATATAATAATACATATATTACTTTTTTTTGTAAATACATACCAAAAATAGATAGGAAACACTCTGACGCATTACAAATATTTGTGTTCATCACAAAAATAATTTTCCTGAGTGGGAATCGAACCCACGACCTCACGTTACAGTACCGACTACGCCAAGAGGCCCGTCAATATAAATTGCTGACATAAGTTTGACATTTACTATATGACGGTATCGTTCATACAGCCACATACCTAAAACAACGAATTAAGTAGGCATGGGCATTCTCCTTTTGAGATAAGTTACAGCATTGAACATTTTTCTTACACACAGGTTGCAAACGAGCTGACGATGTTAAGCGGTTAATTAAAGTAACCTATAGACGCTATATAGTAACACAAGATCACTCGCGCATCGCCCACTCCAAGGAACGGCCTAGGAGATAGATAGAAAAGATAATAAAAAAAGGATATGGAGAAAGCTTGGGTCCTCCAGCGCTCTTACTCACCATATAAAACACAACTTTAGGAGTATCTACCATAGTTTCACGCTAAAATTCTGTAAGAGGTTGGTACTAACCCGGTCGAGCCGCCCCGATCATGCTGAGACAATCAAGACTACCACTAGTAAAAGTTTTATTGATTATACACATACCTGTTTCACTTTCTGCAGTTTCTTTGCAGTTCCCTGGCTGAATGGAAAGGTGCCAGTAGTTTGTGCCACCTCTACACTGTGTGCATCGTCAGCTTTAGCCACAAAATACCTCACGTTGCCCTCCCCATTATCATTCGCATATTTCTCAATATTCGCTAACAAAGTCTTCCCATTCGGAGACATTGGACTTTTCGGGCCATTGTACGACGGTGAAAATCCTTGAGGACCGTCGTTCCTCCACCCACTGGGCCGAGCTTGATTACCGTTACGATAACCGTAAGCATTCTGGTAATAGTTTGCACCACCAAAATCACTCTGAGGATACTGCTGCTGATAGTATTTATTGTCGTGGCGGTACTGCTCTTCATTTTCCAGCCTAGAACGCCAATTCGGTGAATCTACCGTCAACGGTTTCGGCCTTTGACCAATACCAATCGGTTGATTCAATCCAATATTTTTCTCCTCTGCTCCTAAAACGTGCACTACACTGCTAAGAATCTGCTCGTCTAATGGAGTCATAGGCTTAGCAGGATTAGACATCCGACGTATCACTAAAGCGCATAACTTTTGTCTAAGGTAAAAGACGCTTATAGCGTCCGAGGCGTCTGCTGTGAAAGCCATCCAGTCATCCAATGTAAGTACAGCAGTATCCGGCGAGGAGTTATTTTCATCAGCCTCGCTGTCGGAATCACTTGATAATCCTGGGGGATTCGCCCTCTGTGTTAACGCACCCAAAGGCAGCCTTAAAGGACCCCCAAACAATGCAACAGTCAAAGGCGTCACTAAAGTGTTACACCTTATGAAACAGAACCGACCAGTTCTGGATATTTCTTCGAAAACCACCCAGTCCGTAGGTAAATTTTGTATAAATTTCTGCGAGCTCATAGAACTGCCGCCTTGGTGTAAAGTGGAGCTCGGATGGAACGCCACTTTTACTTCTTTAGATGTCCTTAACGAACAAGAATCTCTGTCCACGCGGGCTATTGAAGGGTACAAGCCGCTCACTAACACCGCTTTAACAACATGCCACTTCTCCGAGTTCAAATTAACATCCTTGATATCTCCAGAGCCCCTAGCTTTGACTAAACACAAAGCTCTTAACTGCGCGAGTAACTGAGACCTGTATCCAACAATCATCTCCATGGTTGCACCGCATATTAAGTTTCTAGAGCAAAACGCTCGCTCTGTGCCGTTCGCTCTGGCAACCTGCCAGGCTTGAAAAGCTCTTAACAAGGCCATGTGATCTGAATAACTATCTGAAGCAAACTCTTTCCTAGCCATACTGCCTCTCTTCCTATTTTCCGGATTCAAAGATATTTGGAACGGTTCCTTATTTGCTAAACTGCAAACTATAGTCAATATTGGGTCTAGGCACTTCATCACACATGCGTATAGTAACATCTTCCCTAACTTTGGTTCTACAGTAAGATCTAATAAATGCTGTCCAATTTCAGTCAAATCTTCCATAGGAGTTAAAGCTCCGATGGTTTTTAGCAGCGTGACGGCATTTCTCACTGCTAAGAAAGACGGGGGTTCCAGGACTTTTGATAGAAAATCGGCTATGGGAGTATTCCCTGGAGCAAGAAGTTTTGTATGTAAACACATTTCTTGTAAAGGTACTCTCAGAATCTCTGGTACGGAGTTGAGCGGGAGGGTATTGAATCTTCGCTTTGAACACATGTGGAAGCAATGTCCAGGCTTCGTCCGCCCCGCTCGACCAGCCCTTTGCTGACAGCAAGCCCTTGAAGTCCAAACACATTGTAGAGAACAGACGCCTCCGTTCGACTCGTAGTACTTCTCTTTCACCTTACAAGAGTCAACAACGTAGACTACATCATCAATTGTAATAGAGGTCTCAGCTATATTAGTAGAAATTATGATTTTTCTTGCATTCGGTAATGGATTGAACACTTTCTTCTGGTCTAAAGTTTGCATATTACTGTGTAGTGTGAAAATTTGGTATTTTAAAACATTCATCTCTGTGCAGGATTGTATCATATCTCTGAGCGTGACAATGTCATCGTATCCTGGGAGGAACACAAGTATGCTACCTTTAGGTAAGTTGACATGGATATGTTTGACCAAAGCTAGCATGAGATCGTGATCTATGAGTTCCTCTGATATTGTGTGATGGTATACGTCTAACAGGAAATTGTCTGTGGACGAGTCATCTTCTGCATTGTCATTGGTCTCATCAGACAAGTTAAATGTTGAGAGTATTTTAGCACATTCTTGGTTCCCATTATCTATGGCGTAGTCGTATGCGGTTTTTCCATCTTTGTCTTTCGCTGTGGGGTCCGCACCTAGGATGGAAACCATTATATCAATCATTAATTCTGTTTCAGTCTTAGGAACACATTACTAAAATAACTTTTAAGTATTAAAGTCTTTTTCCCACGATATATTTTGTATGTATATTACACAGTGTGTAAGCATTGAAATTCCAAAAAAAATGCAAATTTTTAACTTTTTATCTGATTATAAAAACGTTATTAAAAATTACAGGTGGTAATAAAATGGTGTTGAAACAGTGTCGCGTGTGACGGGTGGTGTGTCCCGTGTGGCGGGTATAGTGGCAGGTGTGAGGGGTGTAGTGTCACGTGTGGCGGGTGGAGTGTTGCGTGTGACTAGAGTGTCCCGTGGGGCGGGTATAGTGGCAGGTGTGAGGGGTGTAGTGTCACGTGTGGCGGGTGGAGTGTTGCGTGTGACTAGAGTGTCCCGTGGGGCGGGTATAGTGGCAGGTGTGAGGGGTGTAGTGTCACGTGTGGCGGGTGGAGTGTAGCGTGTGACTAGAGTGTCCCGTGGGGCGGGTATAGTGGCAGGTGTGAGGGGTGTAGTGTCACGTGTGGCGGGTGGAGTGTGGCAGGTGGAGTGTCGCGTGTGGCGGGTGGGGAGTCACGGGTGGCGGTTGGAGTGTCGCGTGTGGCAGGTGAAGTGTCCCGTGTGGCGGGTATAGTGGCAGGTGTGAGGGGTGTAGTGTCACGTGTGGCGGGTGGAGTGTGGCGGGTGGAGTGTCGCGTGTGGCGGGTGGGGAGTCACGTGTGGCGGTTGGAGTGTCGCGTGTGGCAGGTGAAGTGTCCCGTGTGGCGGGTATAGTGGCAGGTGTGAGGGGTGTAGTGTCACGTGTGGCGGGTGGAGTGTCGCGTGTGGCGGGTGGGGTGTCACGTGTGGCGGTTGGAGTGTCGCGTGTGGCAGGTGGAGTGTCCCGTGTGACGGGTATAGTGGCAGGTGTGAGGAGTGTAGTGTCACGTGTGGCGGTTGGAGTGTCGCGTGTGGCAGGTGTAGTGTCCCGTGTGGCGGGTATAGTGGCAGGTGTGAGGCGTGTAGTGTCACGTGTGGCGGGTGGAGCGTCGCGTCTGGAGGTTGGAGTGTCCCGTGTTGCGGTTATAGTGGCAGGTGTGAGGGGTGTAGTGTCACGTGTAGCAGCTGGAGTGTCGCGTTTGGCGGGTGGAGTGTCCCGTGTGGCGGGTATAGTGGCAGGTGTGATGGGTGTAGTGAGGCGGGTGGAGTGTCGCGTGTGACGGGTGGAGTGTCCCGTGTGGCGGTTATAGTGGCAGGTGTGAGGGGTGTAGTGTCACATGTAGCGGCTGAAGTGTCGCGTTAGGCGGGTGGAGTGTCGCGTGTGACGGGTGGAATGTCCTGTGTGGCGGTTATAGTGGCAGGTGTGAGGTGTGTAGTGTCACGTGTAGCGGCTTGAGTGTCGCGTTAGGCGGGTGGAGTGTCCCGTGTGGCGGGTATAGTGGCAGGTGTGAGGGGTGTAGTGTCACGTGTGGCGGGTGGAGTGTGGCAGGTGGAGTGTCGCGTGTGGCGGGTGGGGAGTCACGGGTGGCGGTTGGAGTGTCGCGTGTGGCAGGTGAAGTGTCCCGTGTGGCGGGTATAGTGGCAGGTGTGAGGGGTGTAGTGTCACGTGTGGCGGGTGGAGTGTGGCGGGTGGAGTGTCGCGTGTGGCGGGTGGGGAGTCACGTGTGGCGGTTGGAGTGTCGCGTGTGGCAGGTGAAGTGTCCCGTGTGGCGGGTATAGTGGCAGGTGTGAGAGGTGTAGTGTCACGTGTGGCGGTTGGAGTGTCGCGTGTGGCAGGTGAAGTGTCCCGTGTGGCGGGTATAGTGGCAGGTGTGAGGGGTGTAGTGTCACGTGTGGCGGGTGGAGTGTCGCGTGTGGCGGGTGGGGTGTCACGTGTGGCGGTTGGAGTGTCGCGTGTGGCAGGTGGAGTGTCCCGTGTGACGGGTATAGTGGCAGGTGTGAGGAGTGTAGTGTCACGTGTGGCGGGTGAGTGTCGGGTGTGGTGGGTGGAGTGTCCCGTGTGGCGGGTATAGTGGCAGGTGTGAGGCGTGTAGTGTCACGTGTGGCGGGTGGAGCGTCGCGTCTGGAGGTTGGAGTGTCCCGTGTTGCGGTTATAGTGGCAGGTGTGAGGGGTGTAGTGTAACGTGTAGCAGCTGGAGCGTCGCGTTTGGCGGGTGGAGTGTCCCGTGTGGCGGGTATAGTGGCAGGTGTGATGGGTGTAGTGAGGCGGGTGGAGTGTCGCGTGTGACGGGTGGACTGTCCCGTGTGGCGGTTATAGTGGCAGGTGTGAGGGGTGTAGTGTCACGTGTAGCGGCTGAAGTGTCGCGTTAGGCGGGTGGAGTGTCGCGTGTGACGAGTGGAATGTCCTGTGTGGCGGTTATAGTGGCAGGTGTGAGGTGTGTAGTGTCACGTGTAGCGGCTTGAGTGTCGCGTTCGGCGGGTGGAGTGTCCCGTGTGGCGGATATAGTGGCAGGTGTGAGGCGTGTAGTGTCACGTGTGGCGGGTGGAGAGTCGCGTGTGGCGGTTGGAGTGTCCCGTGTGGGTTATAGTGGCAGGTGTGAGGAGTGTAGTGTCACGTGTGGCGGGTGAGTGTCGGGTGTGGTGGGTGGAGTGTCCCGTGTGGCGGGTATAGTGGCAGGTGTGATGGGTGTAGTGAGGCGGGTGGAGTGTCGCGTGTGACGGGTGGAGTGTCCCGTGTGGCGGTTATAGTGGCAGGTGTGAGGGGTGTAGAGTCACGTGTAGCGGCTGGAGTGTCGCGATTGGCGGGTGAAGTGTCCCGTGTGGCGGATATAGTGGCAGGTGTGAGGGGTGTAGTGTCACGTGTGGCGGGTGGAGTGTGGCGGGTGGAGTGTCGCGTGTGGCGGGTGAGGTGTCACGTGTGGCGGTTGGAGTGTCGCGTGTGGCAGGTGGAGTGTCCCGTGTGACGGGTATAGTGGCAGGTGGGAGGGGTGTAGTGTCACGTGTGGCGGGTGAGTGTCGGGTGTGGTGGGTGGAGTGTCCCGTGTGGCGGGTATAGTGGCAGGTGTGAGGCGTGTGGCGGGTGGAGCGTCGCGTCTGGAGGTTGGAGTGTCCCGGGTGACGTGTCCCGTGTGGCGGATATAGTGGCAGGTGTGAGGCGTGTAGTGTCACGAGTGGCGGGTGGAGTGTCGCGTGCGGCCGTTGGAATGTCCCGTGTTGCGATTATAGTGGCAGGTGTGAGGGGTATAGTGTCACGTGTGACGGGTGGAGTGTCCCGTGTGGCGGTTATAGTGGCAGGTGTGAGGGGTGTAGTGTCACGTGTAGCAGCTGGAGAGTCGCGTTTGTCGGGTGGAGTGTCCCGTGTGGCGGATATAGTGGCAGGTGAGAGGTGTGTAGTGTCGCGAGTGTCGGGTGGAGTGTCGCGTGTGGCGGTTGGAGTGTCCCGTGTTGCGGTTATAGTGGCAGGTGTGAGGGGTGTAGCGTCACGTGTGGCGGGTGGAGTGTCGCGTGTGGCGGTTGGAGTGTCCCGTGTGGCGGATATAGTAGCAGGTGTGAGGCGTGTAGTGTCACGTGTAGCGGTAGGAGTGTCGCGTTTGGCGGGTGGAGTGTCCCGTGTGACGGGTATAGTGGCAGGTGTAAGGGGTGTAGTGAGGCGGATGGAGTGTCGCGTGTGACGGGTGGACCGTCGCGTGTGGCGGGTGGAGTGTCCCGTGTGGCGGGTATAGTGGCAGGTGTAAGGGGTGTAGTGAGGCGGATGGAGTGTCGCGTGTGACGGGTGGCAGGTGTGAGGGGTGTAGTGTCACGTGTGGCGGGTGGACCGTCGCGTGTGGCGGGTGGAGTGTCCCGTGTGGCGGGTATAGTGGCAGGTGTGAGGGGTGTAGTGTCACGTGTGGCGGGTGGATGGTCTCATGTAGCGGGTGTAGTGGCATGTGTGATGGGCGGAGAGTCACGTGTGATGGGTGTAGTGGCACGTGTGGTGGGTGTTGTGGCACGTGTGGTGGGTGTTGTAAAGTGTCACGTGAGGCAGGTGGAGTGTCACGTGTAGAGGGTGGAGTGTCACGTGTGGCAGGTGGAATATCACGCGTGGCAGTACCTATCTGCAGCATGTGCGCGACAGTCTCGGGTAGGCCCCGCGCGGCCGCCGCCATGAGCCCGGTGCGGCCCGTACGCGAGTGCGAACAGGCTGCGGGGACGCCCTCGGACATGTACATGTACAGGATCTGCGTGAATGAGTCCTGGAATGGAAAATATAATATTTGACACAATGGTATACTCATTATCTGGGATACCCATTTGTGAGATAAATTATCTAGCAATTTATACTATTTATCAATCACATTGACGTATACAATGGTATCCGCGTCCGTTTCTTCATATAAAAAAGTTTATATTTATATATATATTTTTTGCATTTGACATGCTTAGCACTACACATTAAACACAGTGAAAAATGTGAAATCGAAAATAACAGTCACGAGCAGGATTTGAACCTGCATCTCCTGGATACCGTCCAGATGCTTTGCCAATTCAGCCATCGTGACAATTGCTCCTGACTGCTAATTTCGATAACACATTCATACTTAACGTCTTTGGGTGACGCCTGCGCCATCTGTCGGAAGTATTTTCATACATTATACCGACCAGGTAAACTTAATTTTACAATTAAGATTTTTACCTAATAATGACGCAAACCCTATAAATATTTATATATATTTGTTGCATTTGCCGCTCGTACTAAAAATCTCTTTTTCCATATTCACAAATAATTTGTACTTAAAAAGTAGCGGAGCATGTCAAATGCTAAAAAATATAGATTTAAAAAAAACCTCAATATTCTTATGCTGATTCAAATCGCTATTACACGTGCTGCTGGAATCCTCCAGAATGCATTCTGGCTTAACCCTGTCGATGGAGACCTTACACTATTTACCATTTACCAAAATTGTGAACACCTTTTTATTTCTTTCTACAACTTTGTAAGGAGCACTATATGGCGGCATTAAGGGTTTTCTAATCACGTCTATTGTCAACAACACATGTGAACAGGAATTTAAATCAGCATGTACAAACATATTATTATCACGACTGGTGTCCCTACTTTTAGGTCTAATTCTATCTAAAGTATCCTTAAGCCTAATTATGTACGCTTGTGGATTATCTATCGTAGTGCTATTCTCGCTACAAAACTCACCAGGTAACCTCAAACAATGCCCCAACGTAAATTCCGCGGCGCTTATAAAATCGCTATCCACTTGACAAGCAGCTCTCAATCCTAACATTACTGTGCAATCAAATGCAATTCCGTGAACCAATCTACATAATTTTTTTAACCTACATGTAAGCGCGGATTTTAATGACCTATGCCATCACTCAATTTTACCATTTGCCTGCGGGTGGTGCGGGGTGGTGCGTAATTTGTCAATACCTAATAACCTCATAGTCTTTAAATAGCTCGCTTCCAAATTGTCGCCATTGATCTGTCGTAATTTTCAAAGGCACTCCCATTCTTGAAATCCACCCCTCGTAAACTGCCCTTGCCACCGTGTCTGCCGTTATATCTTTCACGGGAAAAATTTCTGGCCATCGCGTACGCCGATCTATCATTGTTACTCAATAGCTGTAGCCCTGTTCTGTCACCGGTAAGGGTCCTATAATGTCTACATGTAAATGCTCAAAACAGTCGCTTATCTCAAAATGGCTAAGCCTAGACACCGTGTGACGTCCTATCTTACACTTTTGGCGTTTAATACATGTCTTTACCCAGTTCCCTATATCCCCGTTCATTCCTAGCCAAAAAACTTTCTTACACATTAATGCCCGGGAGGCTCTAACTCCTGGGTGCGATAAACTGTAAAAAGTTTCAAATATAGTTTTTCTAAATTCTAATGGAATGTAAGAAGGTCTAATATGGCTAGAAGATGTTTCGCAACAAATCATTTCCTTATTTATTTTCATACGCTTTAATCGAATGTTATTAGTCACGTTTGTACTTCACAATAGCCTTGCTAGCTCATCATCTTTCGTTTTCGCTTCAGCAATTTGCATGTAGTGCAAGGTCGCCGGGCAAGTTATTGTTTCTACTCTAGATAATGCGTCCGCGACCGCATTATTGCTCCCGTTTGTATGTGTCGTATATCGCTTGTAAATTCGCTAATATACAACAACTGCCGAGAATTTCTGGGTAACTCCTTATCAGAGCCTAACTTAGTGAACGCAAACGTGAGAGGTTTGTGATCCGTATAGACCGTAAAATTCCTTCCCTCTATTAATTCCCTAAAATAAACCGCAATAAATCGCCAAAAGTTCCTTGTCATACGTACAGTACTTCTTTTGGGATTCTGTAAGCCGTTTAGAAAAATAACCAATATTCATGTATTGTTTTCTTTCTGTTGTAAAACCGCGCCTATACTAAAATTGGATGCGTCTGTCATTAAAGCTAATTGCGCGCTCGCGATAGGGTGAGATAACGTGCCAGCATTTTTAAGTTCATCTTACACCTTTCGAATGCTCTGGTTGACTCGTCCGTCCCTTTTATCTTACTCTTTACTCTCGTTTCTTCGCGCCGTGTATATACTTATCTAAAATTCCCTGAACAGTTGCTGCGTTAGGTATATGGTTGCTGTAAAAATTCAACATCCCTAGGAACCTAGGCAGCAACAGTTTCAACCAATCAATCGTCTCTGGTTTCGAGTATGTCTATAGCCTTGACCTTATCAGGTAAGGGACTAAAACCTGTTTCCGTGACCTCATAACCTAAAAAATCTATTTTTGACTGCCCGAAGACACACTTGCTTATATTAATGGACATCTTGTATTTCCTAAATCGTTCGAATAACAACCGCAAATGTTCCTTATTTAATGCCTCGTTATCCGACCCTATGATGACGTCATCTAGGTATCCAAACACAACTGACTGTCCTATGTTATTCTTATAGCTACCCTTATCACTAAGACTGGAATTATTATAACCTCTATCTGTTCTATACTCGCTAGTACCGTGTATTTATGAACCTTTGGAAGGTTTGCGCTGTGTTACGAAGTCCAAACGTCATCCTGGGGAAGCCATACAGCCCAAAAGGGGTAATTATAGCCGTCTTTTCTACATCTTCTGGCCTAATCTTAATGCAATGATATGCCCTACAAATATCAATCATAGAAAATACCTTCTTATTATGTAAACCGTACGTAAAGTCCTGAACTCTGGGTATAGGGTAGCGATCCAACATTATATGCAACTTGCACAATCACCACAACCCCATAAGATTACTTTGTACACTTCTGTGAGCACATTTAAGACTATAGTAACGTACCAGTGTTCCCTCATTGATGCATTCGTCAAGGAAGTCGTCCATATCGGCCTGCAGGGCGGGATCCAATGCGGTCTCTTTATCTTCCTTTGTGTCTTTACTGCTACTGGGATCATCTTGCTTTTGACCTGAACGTGGAAACAAAAATATTCAGACTTAATACCATTTGCATTTTTTTATTGCTTATGGTCACAGAACAGCGACTGCCTACTTTACCGCATACTAACATAAAACCTGCACAGATGACACAGAGTGGCTTATTCTATTCCCCAGTGCAGGATGTTGTTTACTAATAAATTATTCTTCTTTTTACAAGTTTGTATATGTATTGCCGTAGGAGTGTCTACGATTTCAATTTCAGGATTTTAACGATATGAAAAGTTTATGAAACCTTTTTCATATGAAATATTAATATTCAGCTATTTAGCATTACATATTACCAGGTAGGTACAATGTTTATTAATTGCTAGAGCCTCTTTTCAAAGAAATCAGATGTGGAGTTGCGGAGAACAGCCCGCCGAACCAATACCAATACCATATTACAAGGTTTCAAATTAGAATATTGAAGTTTTTATGTATTAATATAATGTACCTACGTTTATATAAGTTGACTATACACTTGTTTCGTGAATTTTGTACTAGACTCGACGTTCATTTTTATTAGGTCAATGGCTAGGGCAGTCGCGTATACTTTATTTAGCCATGTCCTTTAGACGAAATTATAGTGTCAATATCCATATTATATACAGAATGCGTGATAGTCTGTCAGAGAACTCCAAGAGTCAGTATAACCCAAAGAGACATTATCTCTGCTGTTCCAAAGCATACAATTTATTGTAACATCAACTATCTATCAAAGAAAATCACTCCCTTTAATCACAAGAGGGCTTTAAAAAAGTCATACCTTCCAAATGGCTCCAGTAACTGTGCCCACTCTTCAGTTTGGACCTGAGCTCTTTCTGTACATGCGCCATCTTAGGAGTCTTGTACTGTGTGATCTTGAGCACGTCCTCCAAGTAGTACCGCTGTACTTCGTGCAGGCGACCCGGTATTGTGATCACTGGGCAGTTGTTGAAGTATCTGGAAGGGCATTATTACAAGCTTCTACATAAAAAAATCTTTGGACTTCAGAATTGGGACCAGATAGACTAGAAGACCAGAATCATATGCATACTTTGAAGGTGGTAAACATATATAGGCCTCACCTGATGGTAAACTGTTACCACAGCCAATAGAGCCTAGCAAGGCCCAGTCTAGCAGGCAAGCAACATCACTCACGCGTCTCCAACTCCAAGTTGGAGGTTTAGAGGAATGATAATAAGAGGTTAACAAAGGCATTAAATATTACAGTGTAATGAATGATAGATATTAGTGACTTTATTAGGCTGTGGTGCACTGTTCGTTCAAAAACATTTTTTTTTTAATTTTGGTCACTATGTCTGTTTGTTTGTTCACACATCAAGCAAAAACTACTGTACAAATCTTTTTTGTTTGATAGCTCTTGATTAGACTGATAACTGGTATACCTTTTATCCCGTTACTATATCAAGAACCTGAGATATAATCTCAAAACTAACTTTTATATAAATTGTTAATATATAATATATAGTGTATCATATAATTTTCTTATATAAGAAAGTAGTTTATATATCAAATTGTACGTAAACTATCTGTATGCAAAATTTCATCCCAAGCTTATCGGTCATTTTGTCAGATTGAGTAAAAAAGATACAAACTTTCACATTTTTATCAATAGTGGTAGAGCCTTGCTCCTCTAGCATAAATGGGCTGACTCGACTGAGGAGTACCCACCCACTCACAAAAGATCGGCGTGATGACACAATAGGTACTGTTTTATAAGGTCACTTACCATCAGGTGACAAATTAGGATCAAAATGTGTGTGAAATCGTGGTTACCTGGAGAATATCAGTGTGTCCATGGTGGCAGACATGAGAACCAGTTTCAACTCCTTGAACCGTGGCAGCGCGTCCCTGAGCGCGACCAGCAAGAAGTCGCTGAACTTGTCGCGCTCGTGCACCTCGTCCACGAATATGTGCGTCACGCCTGCAACAATGGGCATTTTAGAAGGTGCCTTTATTGTCTTCAGTATATTTTCCAACTGTTAGCTTGTGATGTCTGCCAACCAGTACTGCCATGTAATCCCATTCAGGAAGGTTATTGAATAACCTCCCTGTCTATAAGGTTATTAAATAACCTTCCCCAAAAAATAGTCTATGGAAAACAAAAAGACGGAGAACCGCTTTCGGTGGTATTTTAGTTTTTCAGAGATTTGTGTATTTATTTAGGAAAACCCGTAAATGCTACATGTTAAGCTGCATCGAACATAAAATAATTAGGAAAAACAAATACGATGTACAATTTATTATTGAAAGTGTATTCTGACATACGAGTACGTAACAAAAATGAAAGTACAAATACTTATTTGAATAGTTCAACAAATAAAAAAAAAACAAATCATTAGAATATTTTGAGAAAAAAGAATCTACATTAAAGCCATGACGCAACATGCTCTATTAAAAAAAATACCAATAATAAATAAATAAAAAGAGATTAAATTAAACAATCTAGCTTTATGCCTATTATTATGGTGATAATGAAATACTAAAACTTACCAGTGAGTGAAGTATCGCCCGCCATAAGAGTCCGCAACAACACGCCGTTAGTACAATAAGTGAGCACCGTCCGGGGACTCACCCGAGACTCCAGCCGGATCTGGTAACCGATGGATTGGCCTATTTTCTCTGAACGTTCATAAGCCACCTGGAAACCAAGTAGTTTGCAGTATTTCACCACATAAAAAGGTAAGCACGTAAAGCGGTTGATCATATGCCTGAGCTAGTTTTTAGGTTTTATCTCAGGTTTCCGATAAAGTAGCGGGATAAAATGTATAACAGTTGTTAAGTCTAATCAAGAGCTACCAAATAAAAAAAGTTGCATCAAAATCCGGTCAGTACTTTTTGCGTGATGCGCGAACAAACAAACAGACAAACAAACAAAAATTCAAAAAAAAAATTGTGTTGTGTTTAGACATGCCTATATAGACTATTACAATCATTTTTTCTCAAATATCTTAAATATACAGACACAGCTCTGTTACAACTTTATAATAGTATAGATAATAAATTAATATATGGATGGATGAAAGTAGTACTCACTCTCTCAGCAACAGAAACAGCAGATATCCTTCTCGGCTGCGTGCAGTACATCCGGGCAGGTTGCTTATTATCCTGACAGTAATCTAGCACTAGCTGAGGCAATTGAGTCGTTTTGCCACACCCTGTAGCCCCCGCTACTATTATGATCTATAAAACAAAAAGAATTAATTATTCCCCCCATAGTGGTGGTAGTAGGCAGTAGTGGCTTGAACACAGCCTTCACCTAACTTAGGCCATGACGCATGTATTCTATTCCCAAACTTTTTAAAGTGCGCAGATCGTCTAGTAAAACTCACATATGTTAATATGAAATCTATAATTATTTGATTTAGTGATATATTACTGATTAAAGTAAGTACAGTTACATCTTGGCCATTTTTTGGTCATCAAGTGGGATGCTGATTAGGAATATCAATTCCAGCGCTCAAGCACCACATGACCAATGAGGTTATACCAGCCAATGCTTGCTGTTGTGCTGCCGACACAGTACAACCATGTTGAATGTTGGAATGGCACAACCTCGCCACGGATTTTGCCAATATACATAATATATATTCAAAACGTTGAGATACTAGAAAATCAAGTTAACGCAATAGATTTCGTATATCATAATCATAGTTTTGTTTCATAATGTGTAATATTCAGGTAAATATCAGAAAGTACAAAATTCCTACCTGATTGTGTAGAATAGCATTGATCAGATCCTGCCTCTGTTCATAAACTGGTAACTTTTCTCTAAACTTCAGTAAGTCTGGATTGTAACTTGTGTTTGGCACCTGTTTACAAAAAATAAGTGAACATTATAATTAACAAAATGTATAATCTGCAACAATAAAGAAACAAATCAAGAGTGGCGGCTTGTATTTATGTTAACAGGTTGGACCAGGCCCAGTCAACTTTCTTTTACGAATATGCGGCATACCTAGGGGGTTCCTAATAATGATACTGTATAGAAAAACCAATTAAATATATTATTTATTTTTCATTGGTGGCAATACTAACAAAACGTCACAGACTAAGGGTGTGTTCCGATATACACTGCAAGCACTGTAAGGTGTGACGTCAATTTAGTATACTGCAAAGTCATTCCGTTATAGTTAGCAGTACTGGTTACTGTTTATAACGGAACGCAGTCCAGTATACTAATCTGTCCTTACTTTCATTTCATACAAAGTATTGGTTTCACACTGCAATAAACACAATTTCTTTAAATTTTCCTTAGTTTGGTATCACTGAATAACAATATTCAATAATAATAATACTTTCTAATAGTGCAAGTGGTTAAATTTCTGGACGCTGTTGATCACGTGATCAAACCACTGAGCGCACCTTACCTTGAAAACGCCATTGCTCACAGTACAAAAATGGCGGAATTATTGATGTCATATATTTCCCTAGAATACTGCGGCAGTAGAATACGCAGTCTATAACGGAATGATTTTTCTCCAGTAAGAGCACTGGATAGTGTTAACAGTGTATATATCGGAACACAGCCTAATACATTATTTGTCATTATTTGTCAAATGTAAAAAATGGCTGTATGTCACTTGCAAATGTAGTTTACGAACTTGCTTATTGCTGTTTTGTAGTGTTAGAAAGTAATTGTTTCGAGGTGGAATGAAGGAAAATCAGAGAAAATTTTTTAAGTGTTTTAGTGTAAAGAAAATATACAGTTCAGGATACTTTTCACAATAGCTAGTTAAAGTGATCAAAGTTAGTGGCGATTACAGAGTTCTGTGATTGTAAAAAAAATATTTTTTGTTAAATAAAAGTTTATTTTAATCTATTTTTATTTTCAATCATTTAAAATAAGAATCCTAATAAAACTACAAAAATAAGTGGTCGTATTTGAATTCCCTCTCTATATTAATTGAAGGGGGCGTTCAAAAGGTGCTGTATCTGTCAGAATCTGTCGCATTTTTTTTGTTCGAAGTTGCTATTCTTCTTGGGTAGAGTTTATGTTCCTTGGGTTGGACCGTCAACAAAACAGGTTTGCAAGTTCACCACCGAAGGAATGTAACACAGTTCCAGTGGCCCGCCAATGAAGGCGGAGAGACGGCACACGGCGGGTTTCTTTAGTAGGTGCAGGCCCCACACTACCCCTGTTCGTTGCCCCGGTTAGGAACATTTTTCCCGCCTTAACAAAAAAAAAGGTTTGCAAGTTCAGTGATATTTTTTATTATAGACCTTTATTGGCTGAAAATAAATAGTAAGACTGATTATAGTGATTATTTTTTTTGCATACTGTACCAAGGTCTGCACGATACGACAGCTTAGAAATATTTCGCGCACATCCGTTCTTTTTCGAAAATTCAGACAGTAGTTACAATTGCAAAATTAAATGAACGAGTTATAATTAATAGTACTTTTCCTTTATCCATTACTTGATTAATTATGTTCATACATTTGACATTTTTTCCATTTTTGTGTGTCTGTTAGCTATGCGGCAAAGGCCTCTTCCAATCTTTTCCATTCTGATCTTTCACCTGCCACTCTATTCCATGTTTTTCCTGCTACCTCTCTGATGACATCCTCCCACCTTTGCTTCGGCCTACCTTTCCTTCTCATCCCATGTCTTGGGTACCACTGTGTCAGTATTTTACTCTAATTATCTTTCCCTCTGATCATATGGCCAGCCCATTTCCATTTCTGTCTTCTGATCTTAAGAGTTATATCGTGGACTTTAGATTTTTGCCTGATACTGGTGGTGCTTTTTCTGTGTCTTCTTTTAATTCCCATCATACTTCGTTCCATTCCGTGTTGGCAAACAGCTAGTTTTTCTAACGAGTTTCTCGTCGGAGCCCACGTTTCCCTCCCATAAGTTAGGACTGGTAGAATACAGGTGTTAAACAGTTTACTTTTTGTTGTGATTTGTATGTGTTTGTCCTTCATCACCTCTTTCAAGGTCCAGTATCTCTTCCACCCATTTGATATTCTCCTTTGGATTTCTTTGTTTATATTGTCTTTTACTGGCATCAGTTGTCCTAGATATATGTATTCATCCACATAGTCGAATTGTGTCTCTCCTACTTGTATTGGGTCTTGCTTGCCATTTATCATAACTTTAGTTTTATCCGTATTTAATTTGAACCCAGTCTTTTCACTTTCCGATGTTAACTCATTTATCATCATGTTTAGGTCCTGAGATGTTCTGGCAAATAACACAATTTCATCCGCGAATCTTAGATGTGATAATAGGCGGCCATCAATGGATATGCCTAAGTGTCCCCATTCAAGGTTTCTGAAGACCATTTTTAGCACGGCTAGGAACAGTTTTGGCGAGTTTTGTCTCCCTGTCTAACACTTTTTTGTATTTTAAATATATTGCCTTTCTTTTCTAACTGAATACATGCTGAATTATGTTGGTAAATATTTCTCAATATTTTATTATATTTATGTTCTATCCCCTGTGATTTTAGAGCTTCCCAGATCTTTGTGTATATCAAAGGCTTTTCGGTAATCAATGAAAGCTATGTAGTAAGTCAGCTGGTATTCATCATATTTTTCTAAAATTTGCCTTATAGTGTGAATGTGGTCAAGAACGGAGTAATTTTTTCGAAAACCCGCTTGTTCTATAGGCTGTTGATCCTCTATTTTTATTTCAAGTCGTCTTAAAATAATCTTTGCAAAGATTTTATATATATTGGAAATTAAGCAGATTGGGCGATAGTTTCCAATATCACAGTGGTCCCCCTTTTTAAACAGAAGTATAATAATAGACTGGGTCCATTGGTCGGGAATAATTTCAGTATTCATAACTTCATTAAATACTTCCGTGACAATAGGCAGAATTGCTGGCACAATTAGCTTTAATATTTCATTGCTTACGCCATCCGGCCCTGGAGATTTATCTATCTTTTGTGTAATAATGGCATGTTTTATTTCTTCCTTCATGATTGGGGGTAACATTGTGGTATCAGGCAGGCCTATCTCATTTTCGAGAGTGTTGCACTCATATAGTTAGGTGTAAAATAATGTGGCCATTTTTAATAGTTCCTGTCTATTGCTTTTCTTTTTTCCATTTCTGTTTTCCAGTTTTACAATCCAATTTTTTTTGTTACATAACTCTCATTACACCTGTCTGCAGAATATGTTTCTCTATTGTTGTTATTCTGTATTGTCTTCGGTCGTTTCTTATACTTGCTTTTATTTCTTTACTTATTTTTGCAATCTCTTTTCTTCGGTTGCCAAGAGTTTTCGTGTTCATTAATGCTGCTCTTTGTTCAATAAGTGCGACAGTTTATGTTGTCATCCAATTGTTTGTGCCTGTTTCTTTGGTTTTTGTGCATTGATTAGTTGTGTCTGTGATTATGTAATTTAGTATTTGTAGTTTCCTTCCAGTAATCTTTAAGCTTGTATTTAAGAGATATGGCCAGTTGGTCAGCTTGTTATTTGCTCATATTTCTATTTTTTGTCCTTTCCTTTGTGGTTAGGGCATTCAGCTAATGCCAAAATTTCTATATGATCTGTTTGTGTGGCAGACATGATTAATATCGATGATTGTACCATAAAAAGCATTAAGGACCGCGTCTGCCACCATGACAGCACTTTAAAAATGTAAAAAAAAAACGGTATGCTAAATCATTTGTTCGTCTCTGCCTCTTGAACTGATGGTCAGAAACACCTTCAAAACGAGGCACATCGAAGCGGCAGACGTCCAGCCCTCTGACTTTTTAAGTAATTAATTTTTAAACAATTTTTTATGATTTAAAAAATTGTATATGAATTGTTCGCTTGGCAGACCTGAATTGTTCGATTAATGACGATATAAAGAACCACAGAAAAATAGTCTGCCACCATGATAGCGCTGCGTTTTCAATCGACAACGCTTTAAAAGTGTAGAAAAAAAATATGTCTGTTAAATCATTTGTTCGTATTTGCCTTTTGGACTGATGGTCAGAATCATCCTCAAGACGATAAACATCGAAGAGGCAGACGTCTAGACCTCTGATTTTCCAAGGGCAGAGCATTTTTATATAAATTTTTTTCCATCCATTTTATTTCAGGCTATCGAGGCTAATAAATTAACGAAAAATGTTTTTGTTTCACTCTAAAACCAAGAAATAAAAATCAAATTTCACTAGGATTTTTTTCTTTTTGTATTCTCACTTCAAGAAACAATTACAATGAGAAATTATGAAAAAAAATAATAGTAGTAATTATTTTAAACATTTTTGATCTATAGTAATTATTTTACCGCCTGATTTGACGTGGAATCCCCCTATAGACGGTTGTTTTACGTGGTCAACCTTGTGAGAACTGTCGATCGTTTCCCTTCGTTCGCTCAGAATAGTACTGTCTTGCGCTCTCGTACACGTATTTATGTGGTGATCCTCTCTTATATATATAATATACTATGGTGTACAATATATATCTAAATATTTAACGAAGGCAGGGGCTTATCTTCATTTTCATGTTCATCAGAATGATGGTCAGACGTGAGGATAGTCTTGAAATCACACGACTTTATTGTTCAATACACTAATCTTTATGGTTAGTATAGTTTTAACAAAATAACAAATGATGCTCACAATATTTTAGGTTGTACCTCTCAAAATAATCACATAGAGTACAGGTTAGTTGTATGGCGACCACGACCGACTGTGTTCACGTTCTTGCCAATCGAATCCCTCGTAGGACATCTGTCCTCTTTTAAATTGACTAACTGCTATCTGTCAGCCGTCACCTACCGCCTGACGTCTGTCATCGCATCACAACTAAATACTTATAATTTGAAGACATTTATAAGATATTGAAGGTAAGTGACTCGAGCAATAATAAAATTACATTATATAGTCTAGTAGATGTCAATAGGCTCGACCCCTATTACGTGGGAGTCGTGGGTGTGTAATACACCTCTGCCTACCCCTTCGGGAATACAGGCGTGATCCTTTTTTTTAAATAACCTTTTTAAATTTTTAATTGATTAAAAATATATTTTCTTTCATAAAAGACAGAAAATAATATACTATTACGTGAACTCTTAGTAATAACAATAATAAACCGTAATACCCGCTTTACCTAGTTCCTGAAAAAAACTTTAAAAAAATCGTACATAGAAAAATCAGCGACCTAGACGTCTGCCAACTTCTTTTTCCTATTCTGGGAGTCCTAATGAATCGAATGGACGCAACAAGAACGACGAACAAATGATTTAGTATAGCTTTTTTTTTTACATTTTTGCACCTACGTCTCGTGATAAAACAGAGCCCTGCAAATCCGCCTCTTCGATGTTTAGTTTTAAGGATGATTTTTACCATCAGTCCAAGAGGCAGACGCGAACAAATGATTTAGTATCACTTTTTTTTTAAACATTTTTGAAGCGCTGTAATTTGAAAACGCAGGGACTTATGACTCATTTACAGGACCAAATCGGTTTGTATTGGCATAAACTTTTATCCCTATTAATACGAAAGACGAACAAATCATATACCAAAATGGCACTCAGCTCCCTAACCATTGATCTTGCATGTTTTGGTTGAATTGATTTTAATTCTGTTCTAAGCATACGATGGTCGGTATTAAAGTTTAGATTGTTTATGATGCTTATATTAGTGAAACACTTTCCTTTGTTTGTCAATATGAAATCTATTTCGTTCTTTGATTTACCATCAGGTGATAACCATGTCCATATCCTGTTCTTGGTTTTCTTGAATGCTGTAATTGCAAATTCCATGAGCTTCTGTCCATTCCTACTCATGGGTTTAGGACTGAATGTAAATGGTCCCCTCACTGTTTCTTCTCCTAGCTGACGTTCTCCAATTTGTCCATTGAAATCGCCCATAATTATAATGTTCTTGTGTGCATGTATTTGTATGGCTTCATTCAAGTCCTTGTAAAACTTGTCAATTGTCTCACTGCTAGCTTGTTCCATTGGAGAGTATATTTGTGCAATGGTCCATTGGTATTTGTAATCTGGTAATTTAAGATTAAATAGTGCAATACGTTCGGAGATACCATAGAATCCTTCAATGTACTTCTTCAGATGCTTTTTTACCATAAAACCTACACCATACTTTCCTGGAGATTGTCCCAAATAATAAAGTATAAAGTCTGAGTATTCCTCTATGTGTTCTCCCATTCGCCTTACTTCGCTCAGGCCAATGATATCCCAGTTGATCTGTTTTAGTGCTAGTTTCAGTTCTATTAGGTTGCCCTCTGAATTAAGTGTGCGGACATTCAATGTTGCTACGAATATTTTTGTTTCCTGGTTGTTTAGATTCTTTGGTCTCTTTACTATATTTTTAATTATCAGTGGAGATGTCTCTTTGATCTGTGTATTATTATTTGTTTTTAAGTGTTTATTTGTATTATGTTTTAATATTGGAGGGTTGTGGTCATCTTTCCCCACGGAGACCACCCCGGTTGGGGAAGTTTTCAATTTGTTGCTGCTGCCATTTGCTTCTATGTGATTGTGCTTCCAGTTGCTGTTGATTAATAGTTTTTTGGAGTTATTTCTATTGGTGAATGAGTGGGCGGTCTCGATAAATAATCCTTCATGCTATTTTTGTTGGTTCTTTTTGGCAGTTCTCCGCTCCCCCCTGCTTTATTGGTATTTGCATGTTACGGAGATAGTGTTGTATCTTTTTCTCTTCTCGCGATTTTTTCCAGTAGCATCTTTTATTATTAGTTTGTCGAAGCGAATAAAAGCCTCATTTCCATATTTAGATATTTTTTTATATATTTTTAGCATTTGACATGCTTAGCAACATACATTAAACACAAAGTGAAAAATGTGAAATCGAAAATAACAGTCACGAGCAGGATTCGAACCTGCATCTTCTGGATACTGGCCAGATGCTTTGCCAATTCAGCCATCGTGACCCTTGCTCCTGACTGCTAATTTCGATAACACATTCATACTTAACGTCTTTGGGTGACGCAGACGCCATCTGTCGGAAGTATTTTCATACATTATACCGACCAGGTAAGCTTAATTTCACAATTAAGGTTTTACCTAATAATGACGCAAACCCTATAAATATTTAAATATTTTTATATATATTTTTAGCATTTGACATGCTTAGCAACATACATTATTTTCGATTTCACACTTTTCACTTTGTGTTTAATGTATGTTGTTTTTATTAATTTCTCACGAAAACGGCTCTCTTGTCATATTTCTCTGGCAACACTAACGGAGATACTCACTGACCAGGGGAGATAATGTGTTTTAGACTAATTTGTCACGAAAACGTCTCTCTTGTCGTATTTCCCTGGCAACACTAACGGAGATACTCACTAACCAGGGGGGTTAGGCAGAATGTCATATGTCACGTGTTGACCGGATCGAGATCACTGTGATTGCTTGAGAGATCACCGTGATTGGCCAACGGATTATTGTGACATCACGCGTCGGTTTCTCTCTTCTTAAAATTATGTTTCAAGGAATCGTAAAAGAATAGTAGTATGGTAAAAAATAAAGAAGGTTCTCATCTCATTTACCATTACGTTCTTTATTTTATTTTAATGTGCTTTTTGGTTGTGTAATATTGTTACCAATAATGACACAACACAAAAACTTAACATGTGAAGAACAATGAGAAAAAGCGACAGATATATAGAGATTACATTATCAATGGATTAAAGTATATCCAAAATAGTTTTGAGTTCTAATGAAGGATAAGGGAAAATATTTAAAAAAAAGGACATAGCTCATAGGAATAATAAAACCTTTCAACTAAATAGCTACTAGTGAGCAATACTTAAAGCACGAAGGAAAAGGATGTTATATCATGGTAACCCCGTTTATTTAGTACTAGACTCTACACGTGACTCCGTCCGCATGGAGTTCAGAAATAAAAAGATCACTCTATGGCACGTTAATGATCTCTATGTCAAATAGCTATCCCATGGGACTCATCCATTTTTCCAGACGAAAAGTAGCCTATGTCTTTTTCTGGGCTCCAGACTATGTGATGACTGCTTCAGTAGTGATCACTTGTAAGCGTATGGATACCAGGCAGTTTTCCAGCCAAGTATGGTCGAGCCCAGTTTTCAAAAGACAACAACAAGTGATCACTGACTTATCATCTATCATAGTCAATTAAAAAAATACCTGTGCTACACCATTGTTCAATTGACCCATAGACTTATGGGTCAGTTGCGGACTTCGTTCCTTCTCGGGACAGCTACTGAGATCATCCTTCTCTTTACTTGTAATAGGATAAGCATTACACAGCTCCGCAATAGTACACCGCATGTTTGAATCCAAGATGAGTTTAGCATCATTCTGGATAATTGTTGAACCGATGCGTTTGTATATTGTTATGTAACGATTGACACCTAGAATTTAAAAAAGACCCTCTTAAATTAATTAGAAAATGTATTGCTTATAACTTTGTACACCATATATGGTAAAACATGTAGGACTATTAGTAACCGACCATCTTGCATGCAAGCTACTGTAACTTGTCATGTAAACACATATTTCACAAAATAAAATTATTATTAATATTATTCACCATACTAAACAAATTTTGGTGTGAAGTAAAATTAATATAATCCAAATACTAAACTACTACTAATCAATTATTAGAATTATGGGGCTTATTTAGTCATCTATGTTTAGATTGATTCAATGGACAAAAGAAGTAAGACTTGACAATGAACAGGATTTGTAGAGGAAATAACAGCGGTTATACATATATAAATATCATTGAAAATCTCTTGAGAATGTAGAATTGGGACCTTATCACACTAAGGAAATAAGGTTTTACCAAAATAACAAAAAAAAAACATAGCATCATGCCTGTATTCCCCGAAGGGGTAGGCAGAGGTGTATTACGACACCCACAACTGGCCAGCTATGTTTAAGTCCCACGTAATAGGGGGCGAGCCTATTGACGTCTACCGGGCACATTTCCAAACTCCGGGCTGCTACTGAGAATTTTTCTTTTTATGAAAAAGCTCAATAACATTGCCCGACCCGGGGATCGAACCCGAGACCTCATGATTAGCAGTTGCATACACTACCGCTACACCACCGAGGCAGTAAAAAAAATAAATAAACCTTTTTTGAAAAGATACTCCTCATAATATGTACCAAATCATTACATGGCTCTATACACCACTTATTTTTATTCTTTATACTTTTGACATATTAAATTTACAAAATGGGATACATGAAAGCATTTTTTGTTGTTTATTTTTTAATTGATATATTTCTTGTTTATTCCTGAACTTCTGAGGATTGAAATAAATAGTATTTTACAAGTTAATGTATTGAGAAAACTGTTTCTAAATGTAAGCTATCACAAACTTTCATAGTATTCACATTCTAGAATATCTAAAAGAAACATGAGCTAGGAAAATTTATCATTATTCCTCAAATAAAAGGTTGTGAAATAATTTGTAGATTGCAAATGTTTTGAAATAATGATAATACAAAATCAACACTTGTGAAATGTTAACATTTATTAAAATGCGATGCTAATACGAATAACATAAAAAAAAAACTCAGATTCATGTAAAAGCTAAGCTATTCTATTTACAAACAGATCAAACAGGCGCAGAATAAACGGTTACGTTTACATACCTTTGCCTCGCGATTTAGACTTCAATCCTAGCTTAGCAACAGTTTCATGTATAAAGCCACGTTCCTGAGCAGAAAGAAACGTAGGAAATTTCAATTCTGTTTCATTATCATCGCTAGTAAATTTATCCAATTGTATCTTCAGCGCTATGCTAACAGATTCCGCTATTGGAAAATGTTTGTTACCAAAATGGCGTTTTCCTTTTTTAGAACTCATTTTCAAATTTACGAAACATATAATGTTATAACATAACTCTACAACTAGCTAACATATGTTTTAAGATAAAATAAATATGAACAAAAACCCAATCATCAAATGAAGAAACCCAAGCCAAAATCCTTCACCACAGACTAATAAGTGTGTCCTTCACTTTCAGTTTTTTTTTTTTTCTTTTGAGGGCTGCCATTAATAATAAAATTGGTTACCACGTTTCCAATGACAAATAGCCGTGTTTTGGGGATATTGTTCTTATAGTTACAGTGATTAAGAAATCCATAAAAATATGCCAGTTAATAAACTTTATTTGAACAAATGCATCGATTCGATCTGTTAGGAGGCCAAGCTGGTTAGCGTTCTTAAAAAAAACGCCCAAAAACTTTTGAAGGTTTTTATTGACCTCAACACCGTACTGCCCTAATCACACGAGAATGGCTTAACAACCATTTACCATCGCGTCCCAGATCTAACTAACTTTATAAAATGAATAAATGAAGAGGATCATATTAACATGATTCTATTCCGCGGAAGTAGCTGACTAGGCTTTCAATAAATACTAACTAGGGATGTAACAGCTCGCACACTGACACTGCTACGAGTTGCTTTATGCTTTTGTTTTCTTTTTCACGACCCAGGCTTGTATACACAACCACTGAAGGAATGTAATATGGTTCCAGTGGCCGGCCAATATAGGCGGAGAGACGGCACATGGCGGGTTTATTTAGTACCCTACCTAGTATGGTGGCCCACTCTACCCTTTTCGTTGCCTCGAATGACGGGGTGTGCGGATACTATACATTTTTTCCCGTCTTAACAAAAAAAGGCTTATATACACAGTATAAATATTTGGGTTGAAATTGAGTCTGTTGCAATAGCAATCGACTAAGTAAACCGATAACGTTAATACGTCCATACAGATAAACTATTTTACTGGATGTTCAGTTCACTTCTATTTAAAACCTACTACTAGTTACTTCCTTCCGAAAAAAGATCCCTGGTGGGGTAGGCTGAATCTCATATCTCACATGTCGATCGTAATCTAAGAAAACTGTGGAATACCACATAGAGATTAATTTTGTTAAATTTAAGGAATGGTTTTGTACCTTATTGACTTATTTTGGAAGTGCGGACTTATCCAAAAACACCTTGCGCTGAGTTTTGCAAAAGAAGTGACTCTCAAAATGCTTTGAAGAAGTGCGTGTGTGGATTTTTACTGCGTACACCCACGCAGTAGAAATCCTACTTAGCCGCCCAGTAGCCAGCTCATCTTTATCCATAGGTTAGGCACTTTCTTATTTATTTATTTATTGATTTAAAAGTTTTGCACTTATATAAGGTACAAGGCGGACTTAATGCCTTAGGCATTCTCTTACAGTCGACCTGGGGTGGAGCAGAAATTAACGATGGTAGGTGCAATAGACAAATAAATGTCAATACATAATAATATATACATATTTGCTGTTAATACCAGCTTTGGTGTTGGTGTATATGTTAGTTTGTTAGGCACCACCTTGGTTATGGTAAGTGACTGCTGGTGAATATAAATGAGAGATTTATCAGAAGGTTTGCAAAGAGAAATAAAACGCATGTTCTGTGTTGGAATCTCAATGACTGACTGACTGGTTTAATATTTGAAAAGGAGTATACAAAAGGGCTTGGTTTATTTACGTTAACGGAGTACACTTATAGCTATTTTTTGCATTTGAAGTGCCTACTAACTCCGCTAATATAAATTTCCATTTGAATGTACGGCGTAACCCTAAATTAACTATAACGGTTTTTTCGCCATATGTTTTTATTTTTGTGCCGTTAGCTGCATATAATATATAATCGGACGTGGATTCATTTTGATTCTTAGTGGCTAGAATGGTCACGTTAGCGCCAGTGTCGATTAGAAATTGCACACCGGAAGAAATATCTGTTATACATAAACGATAGGACTTTTCGACACCGGTTACATTTACCGGCGTCTCGTTTAGTTTTCCCGAGTTCGGTTTACAATTAATTATATCACCGCATTTGCGTGCGCTGTAGGCATAGGTGAAGTGGTAAAACCACTTGTAACCTATGTCACCTGGCTTTTGTTTTTTGTTTAGGGTAATTTATCCTATTTTTTGTTATATTTTCGCGACTTTTTGAACGTAATCGATACGTACCTTGTCCATAACGGTATAGGTCTCACGACTTGTGATTTTGATTATTATTTGAGTTATTAAAATTTTGTGATTTAGTGAGGATATTTCTGATTTAATTTGATTGATCTCACTCATTATATTGTAGCTAGATCCTTGGTTTGTGCTCGGACTAGCTTGGGTAACGGGGCTAATTCTGATGGTCTGGTATTTTTCATTATTTTATCGGCCATTTGAGCTAGACTATCGAGTTTTAATTCGCCAGTATCGCAAGCCGTTATTATAGCTCTAATAGAATGTGATAGCCGGCCAGACCATTGCAACTTTAAGGTACTATCTGGCACTCTATTTTTACCTAAATCTTGCATCCATCGTAATAGTTGAGACGGTTTTTGATCTCCCAGTTCAATTTCATTTAAGAGCTGATTTAATTGTTTGGTTTCAGACTCTTCATATACAGAAATTAACCTATTTTTTAATGTGTCGAACTTATTTGTTTCAGGCATATTATCTAGAATGTCACTTAATTCGTCTTGTTTAAGCCTAGATATTAAAATTTGACTTTTGTGAAGGTCACTTGCCTTTTTTGGGTCCACGACGGCGTTGAACTGGTGGAACCAGAGTCTGGGTCGATCTCGCCAGAAGTCCGGTATCCTCGATGAGATGGATATTGCGGTCGTATCAGGTGATTGCCTCAGCTCCCTTGTTGGTGTTGCTGAAGACTGCTGGTGTGCGACGGCCGGGTCAGTCATGGTATCACGCGGTGGTCCCGAAGCTCTAGTTATTTACGCGTCGGATTGTCAACTTTACCGTTATTTACGAGTAACTTTGGTTTCACGTCGGGATGTCACCAGCTTTGCTGTTAACAGCAGCTTTGGTGTTGGTGTATAGTTAGTTTGTTAGTCACCACCTTGGTTATGGTAAGTGACCGCTGGTAATAAATGAGAGATTTATCAGAAGGTTTGCAAAGAGAAATAAAACGCGTGTTCTGTGTTGGAATCTCAATGACTGACTGACTGGTTTAATATTTGAAAAGGAGTATACAAAAGGGCTTGGTTTATTTACGTTAACGGAGAACACTTATCGCTATTTTTTGCATTTGAAGTGCCTACGCGCTACACATATATACCGATACATATAACTAATACTATGATAAACCTACATAATATACACACCTAAAATAATATAAGAAACATATATATGATAAATATACTTACATAAATATATAATAAGTATCGAGTTGATAAGGAATATCATTAAGGGGACTCTGCCAAACGACGGAGATACAGTTCACGTACATGGGCTTTAAATATGTCACGACTTGTAGCCATCCTGATCTCCAGAGGCAACGCATTCCAAAGAAGGATAGCCTGTACATTAAAAGAAGAATGCACAAGACTAGAAGAATGAGAGGTACAGTGTAGAAGAAGGTTATTAGAGGAACGAAGATTTCGGTCATGGGTGGTATATAGAAATTCAAAATGAGGCTATAAGTAAGTAGGAGCGTTAGGAGAGTATAAGATTATGATTAACTGGCTGGCTGGTAATTGGTTTCTTAGTGATTATATAGGGGGAAGGATTGGCAAAAAGTTCTTGGGAAATTTCGGAGTAAGAGCGAGAGACAGGAGGAAATTGGGATGAGGCCTCATGGTAAGAAATACTCTGTTCCACCATTACATATTTAATTGACCGTTGTCACTCCTGCTCCGGGCAGGCTTTACTTGTGGCAAGGTGACGACCGGAACAAAGAAGGCCGAATGCATTTGATTCCTGCACTTCATAGGTGTCACCACTGTGAGATTGAGAGCAACGGAAGCATGTGGGTTGTGAACGACACTGAGCTTTGGTATGACCATACCTACAATAGGAATGGCACTGGATAGTCGGGTACAAATAGAGTTCCACGGGAAGAGAGGTATAGTATAAAAATACCCTATCTGGGAGGTTTTGTCCTAAAAAGGTTATAACAACAGATTGCGTAGGGACCCAAGTAATTTTGCCGTCCTCCGTTTGCCTTCTGTTTAGTCTTCTGGCTTTTATTACTTTCCTTGTACCGTGAGAGAGAACCAGATCTTTGGCAAACTCCTCCATGGACAAGTCCGTTGGGACTTGTCGCACAAGGCCCATTCTGGTAACATTATATTACAATTAATAATAATAATAATATATGCTTTGGCTAAAGAGAACAGGCACAAGCCTATAGTGCTTGGCATTGAGGACCGCCGGGAGGTATGGAAGAGCAAGGAGCTGCATGGACGTTTTTATCGGGCCTTACATGGGCCTGATGTTGATTTTGCAGCATATGTTTCCTGGCTGCAATTCAGTGATCTCTTCGGAGAAACTGAAGGTTTTGTCTTTGCAATAATGGATGAAGTTGTGATGACGAATAATTACCGAAAATATATCCTGAAAGATGGTACGGTTGACATCTGTCGGGCATGCCACCGTCCCGGAGAATCACTCAGGCATATTGTTTCCGGTTGTACTCGTCTTGCCAACGGCGATTATTTGCACAGACATAACCAGGTAGCCAGGATTGTTCACCAGCAACTTGCTCTTAAATACAATCTGGTGGAAATTGAAGTGCCATACTATAAATATGTGCCCGACCCAGTTCTCGAAAATGACCGTGCTACGTTGTACTGGGATCGGTCTGTCATTACTGACAGGACTATTGTTGCTAACCAGCCTGATATAGTGGTGATAGACCGATCAGAGCGCCGTGCAGTAATTGTTGATGTCACTATTCCGCATAACGAAAATCTCGTGAAAGCTGAAAAAGAAAAGCAAATGAAATATTTGGATTTAGCTCACGAGATTATCAACATGTGGGATGTTGATTCAACAATTATTGTTCCGATAGTCATATCGGTTAATGGACTGATTGCCAAAAGTCTCGATCAAAACCAATTGAGACTCTCGTTGGACAGCTGGCTTAAGGGCTTGATGCAAAAGGCAGTACTCCTCGACACGGCACGTATTGTGAGGAGGTTCCTTACTCTGGAGCCCTAACCACCGGCAGCTTGGTCCCAGCACCCGATGTCGGTGGTCTATCTATTTTATACATTAAATTTGTTGTTTTCTCGTTTGTGTTTTTATTTGTATTTTTTATAAGTATGTTAGTATGTTTGTGTGAGTGTTTGTTTCTTTTCATAATATATTTAAAAATGTATATAATGTGATATAAAATAAATAAAGAGAATAATAATAATATTTATTTCACAAAATGTTTACAAAGCACAGTACTAGTAACGTAAGTAAGTAACTGTACCTTAGTTTAGTATTTTTTGGGCCCTGGCTCTTAAACTAGGTAAACTTGTATCTTAAGAGACAGTGTTCTTAAAAATGTACAGCACAACTTATCAGTTAATATAAACTGTGGTAAGGATTATCTTGATTTTATAGTGTGTGTGTGTGTGTGTGTGTGTGCGTTTGCGAGTGGTGGTGGTGTGTGTGTGTGTGTGTGTGTATGTGTGTGCGTTGGAGGGTGATGGTGCGTGTGTCTGTGTGTGCGTGTGTCTATGTTTTGTCATCATTAGTCAATAAATGTGAGTAAGCATTCCGTACCTAAATAGTCTTGGTGTAGCAGCCACTCAGTAACCAATCTTTTATTAGATATTTGTCAATCTTTTTATAAATGTATGTTCCTAATGTATAGAATTGGTGTCTAGCATAAGTGGTTCTGTGCTGAGTAACCGAGGGAAGATTTCGGTGTTTGCTTTGTCTATTTCATAGTGGAAAAACTTCATAAATAATGGTATCGTGTTGTGTTTTCGGCTGTAAAAGCTGCATCGAACGAAAACATGAAAACACAAACTTTCACGCGTAAGTACAATAAAATATTTAATAAAATATTTATATAACATATAAAATATTTAATGTATGAACCAGTCAAATAGAGTATGTATTAAAACAAAGGCAGCCTCGAACTATGCTCATACTTCAACGCTTTTTGCTCACTTTGATCGCTTAATACGACGTTCTCGGTTCTAAAAACGAATGGAGTCACCTTGTTGAATGTATTTTTTTTTATATTTATTAAGTAATTAGTTGACATTGTTTTATTTACAAAGTATTATTATCAAAGGAACCCAATCAGATGATAAAGCTTGCTCTAAATTATTTATAAATATGTATTATAATAATGCCAGACAACAGTATAATGGTTGTACTTGTTTATTATAAAAATACAATTAGTTACACACAATATTATTGTTTATACAATCCACCAATACAAATAATAACTCAGGGTTCATAGTATTTCGCACTGTTAATTAAAACGATCACGCGCACACTCCGTTAGTCCCGATATCGATCAGGGGTTCTACTCACGCGCAAGTTCGGTTGCCGACTGGCCATGCTTAAACCCGGTTTGCACCGTTTGGGCCGTACGTGTTAACTTTCTAGGAATTTTTGGCGTCTTGTCGTTCATTGGTTGCACTATGAAAATGGGCGGGGCTAGTAGGATCACGCGATGAGGCTCGAACAGGGAGTCCGCGTGCTAGAGGACTCGTTACATCCTCCCCCTCCAAGTCACTACAATTGCCAGTTGGTGACTTGGCACGAACAAGCTGACGAGGACGTCCACAAAGGCGCCGCGGCTGCACGGAATGAAGTGGTGAGCAGTGGCTTAGCAGCATACCATTAACGCCTCGTCACACAGAGGCGAGAGCCGCGGGAAAGCGATCGCGACCCGGGACGAAATTTTTTCGTAATATTCGAATTTGTATGCAACCTGTCACATAGCAACGGGCGAGAGGTGGATTCAACAATAACCCCAATGCAGTACAATTTCACGCGGCATACAAAAGATTATTAGTTAGGGCTGAAATTAGAGTGGTGGAAAAAAGTGGCATTGGAAATTGCGTTCCTTTAGAGCAAATCAGTATTTTGACTTACTCTATCAAAAATCCCACCGAGTCATTAAACCAATTAACTGACAAAAAACACTTTGTTGAAATTGAAGAGGACCATAGCGAATTATGTGACTGCTATGTGGAAATTTTGACGCAGGATGTGGATAATAACAGTCACAGTGTTTTGGAGTATATAGCAGGATTTGTCAACCGAAAGCTATCGAAAACTATAGTGTGCTATGTATGTTTATCATTGTTGTCTGGGCCGGAAAATGAAAAAAGTTTGATATATTTTAAATCAAGGGGCGGATTAGTTTACGCATCTACTGGAAATTATAAAAAATGTTGATATTTTGATTAAACATTGCCTTACTAAGAAACTGGAACCTTTTACCTATTCATATTTAAATTTTTGATGGAGTATTACGATACCGAGAAATTGTTTTGCGTTGACCCTGATCACGACACTACTCATAGAGTATTATTGATAAAGAGTGTTATAAAAACATTCACAGACATCAGATTCAGGTACTATGGCCGAAAAGTGGGAGATAAGCTTTCTTCCAGAAATTACTTCAATAAATTGACGTTATTTCGTAATGAATAACATTTATTTTAGTTCATTGATTTCTTGGTGATTTATATTAATAATTATTAATAAAAAAACACGACGTCGCAGGACGTCTGCCAGATGTCAAAACATTGAAATTATTTTGTAGAAGTAGTGAGTAGAAATAAAATGATTATAACTTTTTTAATGCGTGCTTGTATAATTATGACATGTGTATAATAACAGAAATGGACATAAATCATCATCATCAGGCCCTAGATATCATCTAGGACCGAAATACTTGTCAAAACGAATCAAACGATTCCAAAAATAATGGGATTGTGGCTCCATTACCAGATCATGAATATCATCTAGGGCTATAATGGTACTATTCAAGATTACTCAAATTAGCCTTAAATCGATCTGTTGCGTTTAATTAACGAGTACCCATGGCCACCTTCTATCTGCATTATAAGACCCTGGATACCATCTAGAGACAAAGTACTTGTTAAGACGAATCAAACGAGTATTAACTCGATGGGGATGCGTTGTTTCATTACAGAGTTACTGTGGCCACCTTCCAGCTCCATCATCAGACCCTGGGTACCATCTAGAGACAAAGTACTCGTCAAGAGTAACCATACGAGTCCAAAATCGATGGGGTTATGTCGTTTTATAACGGAGTTCTTATAGCCACTTTTTAGCTTCATCATCAGACCCTGGAAACCGTCTAAAGAGAAATTACTCGTCAAGACGAATCAAACGAGTTTAAACTCGATAGGGTTGCGCCTTTTCATTATAGAATTCCTATGTTCACCTTCCAGCTCCATCATCAGATCAGCTCTATGTCATCATAATATTGTATTGTCACGTCAAAGCGTCGCCACGCTAACACCCGGTTTTACCCTCCCCCCGCATTAGATGTTTCACATGTTTCACAGGAAGGCGCAGCATAGGACGGCCTCCCACCAGAAAGACTGACGACCTGGTTAAAACCGCAAAGCACCCTTGGATGTAGTCGCTAGAGCGTCGGCGTGAAATATCTGTAGTCGATCCCATGACTCTCCATTATGACGGAAGAAGGCGCCGCGGTCATGTTTTAGTCGGTATTGTGGCTCATGAACTCGACACAAGAATCGAGCCTTTATGACATCAAGCCCGACACTCCCCCTGGATCCTGTTGGTACCCCAGTGACGTGCGGAAACTTGCATTTTGGACCATGTTAACAAAAAATAAAGGACCGCTTATTGTGGCGTTCTCTTAGGGAGAACGCCACAATAAGCGGTCCTATTATGTACAACAGTGGACGTCGAATGACTGATGGATGGAATAAAATATTATTATATACCTACTTGTTTCTAGTTATCGTAATACCTCACTTTCAAATCTTTTTCTCCTCATGTCATCACATTACAAACTTATATAGGTATGTTTGGACTTAAGAGTGAACGTCTATACCCAAGATTAAATTATTATTTATTTCTTTATGCTTTTTACAACCCAAATCTATTCAATAGAGTCTTACGCCCTTAATTTTCTGTTTGTTTAAAAAGAAGGCATGCCTGATTGATCTATTAACCACTAGTTCATTTGACTGAATGGATTGGGTTGCAATTTGACACACATAGATATAATTATAGGTACAGGTAGATAAAAATTCCAAACCCCTGATCCTGTGGCGGGCACTACGATTCGACCAATTAAATTCGGACAGGTTTTAGATACCCACAAGGTCAAAAATGTTTGCTCGGACGGGATCAAAAAAGTTGGGAGAAATAAGCTTTCTGTTGAGTTCAAATCGGCTAATGATGCTAATAATTTTACTATTTCCCCTATCCTTTCCCTCAGTCACTATTCGGCTACAATTCCTACCTATAATGTTACCAGAATGGGCCTAGTGCGACAGGTCCCTACGGACTTGTCCATGGAGGAGTTTGCCAAAGATCTGGTTCTTCCTCACGGTTCAGGGAAAGTAATAAAAGCCAGAAGACTAAACAGAAGGCAAATGGAGGACGGCAAAATTACTTGGTCCCAACGTAATCTGTTGTTATAACCTTTTACAAAACCTCCCAGATAGGGTATTTTTATACTATACCTCTCTTCCCGTGGAACTCTATTTGTTCCCGACTATTTAGTGCCATTCCTGTTGTAGGTATGGTCATACCAAAGCTCAGTGTCGTTTAAAACCCCGATGCTTCCGTTGCTCTCAATCTCACAATGGTGACACCTGTGAAGTGCAGGAAGCAAATGCATCCTGCCTTCTTTGTTCCGGTCGTCACTTTGCCACAAGTAAGGCCTGCCTGGAGCAGGAGCGATAACGGTCAATTAAATATGTAATGGCGGAACAGAGTATTTCTTAACATGAGGCCTCATCCCAATTTCCCCCTGTCGCTCGCACTTACTCCGAAATTGCCCAAGAACTTTTTGCCAATCCTTCTCCCTCTATAATCACTCAGAAACCAATTACCAACCAGCCAGTTAATCATAACTATTCTCGACTAAACTCTAAACAATCTTATGTTAAAACAGTATACTCTACTCCCCGGTCCAGACCTGCACTAGGAAAATCATATGATAAAGCTGCTCATAATGAGATAATTTCTCTTCCAAAATTATCTACTCCTAATGGCTGTGCCTTAGGTAGTGGAAATTTTTCTCCTAATGATAATGTATTGGAAACCCTCCTTTCCATATTGATTGATTTCCTAATTACTAATCCTCACAGCCTACCGTCCAACGTTGCCTCTAGACTCTCCCACCTCCTGAACTTATCATCCTCTAATGGATCAAATGTCCATTCTTCAATGGAACTGTCGCAGCCTAAAAACTAAGAAACATGTACTGATTTACCTGTCTAACAAGTTTCACCCAACATTCATCGCTGTCTCGGAGACATTTGTCTTTGAGGAGGTTGAGGCCTGGCACACATTTTGCTGTGCCGGACTTTATCTGTCTCCGGGATGATGGAGTTAATGGGTACGTTGGTAGTGCCTTATTTATAAAGCGCTCCCAGTCCTCCACTCAAATACATTTCCCCCCTCATCCCTCGGGTATTAACATTGTTGGTGCCCGGTCCCATAGTATTGCCTTTATTTCGGTCTATATCCCACACCCTAGGTCCTCTTTAATTCGCGACTTACTGGTTCTTTTAACATCTATCCCTCCTCCTATAATTCTTATGGGTGACTTTAATGGACACCACACAATGTGGGGTATCACTCTGACCTGTTTGGTCACAGCCTCTTAGATACGTTCGATGAAGTTAATTTATGTCTTCTTAATGACGGGTCTCCCACCCGCAGAGTTCTTCCCACTCAAAATCCTCATAGTACGGTGGACCTTTCACTATGCTTTCCTTCCCTTCTTACTAATATTATTTGGAGTTTGCTTTCTTCTTTCCATGGCAGTGACCATTTCCCCATTCTTCTGTCCCTTTCAACTTCTAATAGAGTATCTCCTCACTACAACCCCTCTCCCCTTTGCAAATATAGATTATCGGCAGCTGATTGGCCCTCTTACTCTGCTGCTATTGATCTCAGACTTGACTCAACTATTGTCCCCTCAGACTCCCCATCCACTTCTTATAGTACATTTGTCAATATTGTTTCCGCTTGTGCCGATCTCCACATATCCCTTAAAAAATCCGCTTAGGAGCCTAAAGCCTCAACCCCTTGGTGGGATGCGAAGTGCTCTTTAGCAGCTGCGGAGAGGAAAGAGGCGGAAAGAACTTACAGTCGCTCTATGACAAGAGTTAACTTTCTAAATTACAAACATTCTGATGCTAAATTTAAAAAACTTATTAAAATGAAATACGCCAAGGGTGGATAGTCTTCTGTGAAGCTTTATCTCCCAGAACTTCTTCATCTGTTATCTGGAAATAGATTAAAAGATTTAGGGGTTCTTGTAATCAGATTAATACCTCCTCTAATGACACTTCATCCTGGCTAGAAGCGTTTGCAGATAATCTTGCACCCCCATCTGTCCCCTATTCTGATTCAATCCCAATTCAATTTTCTCCGCTAGCCTCAGTCTTTCTTGGATCAGCCTTTCAATTTTGAGGAACTATCTTTAGCCATAGATGGATTGTCTGATTCTTCTCCAGGTATAGATAGCATTCCTTACTCTTTCTTGACCAAATCCTCTTCTAAATGCAAAAGAATTTTCCTTTCAATAATAAACTCTCTTTTGAATCTGGCATAGTTCCTATCCAGTGGAAAACCCAAATAGTAATCCCTATTCTCAAACCTGGTAGAGACCCTCTCATTCCCAAAAGTTATAGGCCCATAGCGTTGTCAGCTACCCTGTCAAAAGTGACCAAACGACTTATTAAGCAGAGACTCGAATGGATGGCTGAAAACCACTCTCTCCTTGCCAAAACCCAGTTTGGCTTTAGGAAAGGAATGAGTACAATGGACAACCTCAGCCTATTGACATCCAAGTAGCTTTTAAAGAAAAAAAATATTTAGTAGGGGTTTTTCTAGATGTAACGGCAGCTTACGACAACGTCTTACTTCCGGTTCTCAGGAGTAAGCTCATCCAGCTGAGAATTCCCGTTAAGTTAGTTAGTTTCATCCACAATTTGTTAGTAGAAAGAGTTGTCGTTACTAAATACAACTCCAGTGTTCTTCCCCCTAGGCAGGTCTGGCGGGGTCTACCGCAAGGGTCAGTGCTGAGTCCTATGTTGTTCAACCTTTACACCTACGATCTCGAACAAACCTAAAATAAAATAAAATAAATTCCTTCTGCGAGGTCTTACAATACGCTGATGATCTAGCTCTCTATGTGTCTTCCTCGTCTATAGAAGATGCAACCTATCGCCTTTACTCTGCCTTGAGTTACCTACATGATTAGCTAGAGGTTCATGGCTTATCCCTTTCTGCTTGAAAAGTACAGTTGTTATTTTTACAAGAAAAAGAGACATTCCTCCCATCAATATTACAATTAATAACGAATCCATTCCCCAGTCTAACGAAACCAAATATTTGGGTGTCACTTTAGATTCCAGATTATCCGGCTCCTCACATTTCTCAACAGTTTCCCAAAAGTGTGAAAAGAATATTAATATTCTCCTCGCCCTATCAGGTGTATGGTAGGGCAGTCATCCCTATATCCAGAAACTCCTCTATAATGCCATTATCCGTAGCCACTTTGATTATGGATTCTTCCTTTTTATTTCCAATTTAGAAAGATTCAACAAGATACAATCCAAAGCTCTTCGCATAATCCTAGAAGCTATGAAATCCTCTCCTATCTATGCTATACAAGTAGAGTGTAGAGAACCCCCTCTGAATTTGCGCAGACAATACCACTCAGATAGATTTCTGTTTAAATTAATTCAAAACCAGAATCATCTCCTCATTCCAAAATTAAGATTTCTACTTGATCTACTAGCCGATTGTGAGAAGATTCCATTGCTTCTTCGCAGCTATAAAACATTATACCAACTTCCAAATCCTATAGTCCAGTACCCCAAAAATCCACTGTTCATTACATCCTATGAAGCCCTAGTCCATCGCCCCAATATCCTTCTTAACTTTGATGTTAGCAAACATTCATCTGTGGCCCGAATTTCCTTCTCCCATCATTTTAATCAACAATTCCAAGGTTGGCTCCCTATTTACACGGACGCTTCTAAAACTGGCGGTAATAGTCCGGTTGGTGCAGCAGTTTAGATTAGTATATTTGGGTTTAAAATTTCCCTCAGCTTCAAATGTCCTTCTTCAGCTTCAGTCTTCACTGGCGAAACTTTAGCACTTCTTGAAGCCATTCGATTTGTCAAATCTCATCACCTTAACAATTCCATAATCTTTTCACTCTCATAGCTGTCTTCAGGCAATTCTTTCAAATCCATTCAGGTCCTCTAATTGCTCTCCTATAATCCTTCAAATAAAACAAGCCCTCTTAGAGTGCCATAACCTCAGTATTAACATTGCACTTGCCTGGATACCTGGTCATTCAGGCATTCCGGGTATAGAGACTGCTGATTCCTGTGCCAAGTCGGCAGCACATATTGGCACTCTAGAGCACTTCCAATCCTACTCCCATGACCTACGACATGCTGCAAAAGCATTACTGGATCAATCGTGGAAGGCAGCCTGGAATGCCTCTAAATTTTACAAAGCTAAACATTACGCTTCAGTACAACCAGACATTCCCTGTCTTCCATGGTTCTTTAAGTTCCGTTCTGCCAACAAAAAAAAACTACATCCATCATTTGCAGGCTAAGATTAGGTCATTCCTGCACTCCCGTGTTTCTCGCCAAGCTCAGGATCACTGCGCTGTGTGAGTGCGGACTGGATGAAGGTGATACAAATCACATTTTCTTTTCTTGCCCTAAACGTCGTCAGTCACTTTACGATCTTCTCCCAACCCCCCCCCCCCCGAAATCCCCCGTCCTGTCTACCTTAAATGCCTTCTTTATCAAACCTTCTCTCCTGTAGTAAATTCACTGTAATGTAAATATGTACATAGAAATAACCTCATGTTATAAGTAATAGTAATAATTATCTAACACTAACATTCTAATATAGTTCTTATTTAATGTGTGTCATGACTAATCTCTAACTAACATTGTGTTGTCCTATACATTGTTTTGTCCTTTAGATTTATCACTCTGATAGAAAAGATTTAATCTGCAAAATTACCGGCCAATTCTCCCACGCAACTTCTTCTGTCATAACACTGGCAGAGTTGTGGCAACAAGCTACAAGACCACTAATAAGAAGAAGACTCTTGTTACTGTCATGTCATTTATGGTTATTCACTTATACAAAGAATATTATTATTCTTCGTCTTAGGTTTTTTTATGATTCAACCCAAGCGGTTTAAAACTTGGTTTACAACCTTAGCCTGTCCAGCAAGGCAAGGACGAAAAAATATTAATCCAACCGGGCGAATCACAGATTATATATAGTTAATGTCCAAGCTCAAGGGTCGAATCCATTAGTCTGTGGTCGAATCGAAGGGAGTTGAAGGCACTGTTGCCATATGTACAGATTTGTCCGTACAGGTACGGAATTTAAAGTATTGCGTACAGATAAAAATTGCGTACGGATATGTGTACGGATTTCCAATAATACATAAAACGTACACGTTTTCAAATACAACACTCAAAATTCCCTAAAACCACAGAATTGAACATATATAATATATATAGCCCCAAACCATATTTGCATCGATATTTTTTTCGCTCTTGACATCCCTTTAAAGAATTGTATTAAAGAACGTACGTGATTGTCTATGAGGAAATACCGTATGATCTTTCCTCTATGACTGTCTGACAACGATGGCATATTATATGGTTGACGTTGATTACAGTAGTAAATGAAAGAGATAAAATAATATATTAAGCTTTATTGTGTTTGTAATAACGAATGAATGATAGTGACCATTTTAATTCTTTGATCAATTGCACAAAACCTTAAACACAAAGTGAAAAATGTGAAATCGAAAATAACAGTGACGAGCAGGATTTGAACCTGCATCTCCTTGATACCGTCCAGACGCTTTGCCAATTCATTAAAAAAAAACTAAATATTTATAGGGCTGTACAATACCTCATAGTAAGAAACTGTTTCCTTCATATATAGGTTTCCTACTCTGTGCGCAATACGCATTGTTTGTTTCCATGTTTCTGTTTATATATATTTCGCTTTGGTTTCCATTTTGAACTTGTGACGTTAAGTGTTTTTGTGGATTTTTTTCTGTTGAGACACCACTTTATGTAATTATGAGTAGATATACAAAGAAAGCATGTAGGTTGCAACGTTTTAAAGAATAGTGGTTTTATTTCGTATGGAGTTTTAGATTTATTGCACGTACGGATTTTGGCTGTCGGATGTACGGAGTTTTAGTTCTTACAGTATGGCAGCACTGGTTGAAGGGGGAGTTTTGGCGGAAACACGAAGATCATGTCGTCGCTCTGCATTATTTTCCTAAACTGTTATTTCAAGTATTAAACTTACCTGTGATCACAGAATAATGATGTTTATGTTAGTGTTAGGCGGATTGTACTGCCAATGCCTTAAAAAAAATTAATTAAAAAAAAGGAGTTGATGCAGGGTATATTTTTTTGTATGATTACTTTACTCTATGGAATGTTTTTTGAGTGTTTTCTTAAGAAAAAAAGGCGGGAATCCAGTAGGCGCGTCTTTTGAATTAAATAATATTATTTAAATTTTAATTGCTTAACCAATTTGCATCGATATTTTTTTCGCTCTTGACATCCCTTTAAAGAATTGTATTAAAGAACGTACGTGATTGTCTATGAGGAAATACCGTATGATCTTTCCTCTATGACTGTCTGACAACGATGGCATATTATATGGTTGACGTTGATTACAGTAGTAAATGAAAGAGATAAAATAATATATTAAGCTTTATTGTGTTTGTAATAACGAATGAATGATAGTGACCATTTTAATTCTTTGATCAATTGCACAAAACCTTAAACACAAAGTGAAAAATGTGAAATCGAAAATAACAGTGACGAGCAGGATTTGAACCTGCATCTCCTTGATACCGTCCAGACGCTTTGCCAATTCATTAAAAAAAAACTAAATATTTATAGGGCTGTACAATACCTCATAGTAAGAAACTGTTTCCTTCATATATAGGTTTCCTACTCTGTGCGCAATACGCATTGTTTGTTTCCATGTTTCTGTTTATATATATTTCGCTTTGGTTTCCATTTTGAACTTGTGACGTTAAGTGTTTTTGTGGATTTTTTTCTGTTGAGACACCACTTTATGTAATTATGAGTAGATATACAAAGAAAGCATGTAGGTTGCAACGTTTTAAAGAATAGTGGTTTTATTTCGTATGGAGTTTTAGATTTATTGCACGTACGGATTTTGGCTGTCGGATGTACGGAGTTTTAGTTCTTACAGTATGGCAGCACTGGTTGAAGGGGGAGTTTTGGCGGAAACACGAAGATCATGTCGTCGCTCTGCATTATTTTCCTAAACTGTTATTTCAAGTATTAAACTTACCTGTGATCACAGAATAATGATGTTTATGTTAGTGTTAGGCGGATTGTACTGCCAATGCCTTAAAAAAAATTAATTAAAAAAAAGGAGTTGATGCAGGGTATATTTTTTTGTATGATTACTTTACTCTATGGAATGTTTTTTGAGTGTTTTCTGAAGAAAAAAAGGCGGGAATCCAGTAGGCGCGTCTTTTGAATTAAATAATATTATTTAAATTTTAATTGCTTAACATTAGCTGTTTTTAATTAATTATAAGCGCCTGGGTTGTTTTATAATTAGTTATAATTCGATATGAATGAATCAAGTGGCGGTAAGGATTTAAAAAGAAAATTACTATCTTCCGACAACGAAACTGCACCATTGAATAAGATGTCTCTCAAATTTATTTCAACTAAAAGGGGCCTGTTTAAAGATTGTCATCATATTTACACCGAGGAAAGACAAGAATATCCCATTTTGCTATCAATTGATGCTGGTGATGAAAGATGCAAGGTAGATATTTTTAAAGTAAATTTTATATTGAAGAACAAAGTCTCCGGTATCAGTTTTGTGAAACAAACCAGCAATTACTTCATAAAAATTTATTTTAAAACAAAAACAGATGCTAACAGCTTTATCTTAAACAAGTCTTTATTACAACAAAATAAGTGGATTGCCAAAATTCCATTTGACCATATAGAATCTCAAGGCATCATAACTGTTAAAATTGATATTTCTGAAGAAGATCTCCTTCGTAACCTGGAAGCTCGCTGCGAAGTAATAGGTGTCAAACGTTTCCAAAAGAAGCTTCAAGACGGCACATTCCTCCCCCTTAGAACTGTCCTGATAACTTTCTTGTCTACGTCAAGACCCGACCACGTGACCTACGACAACATTTGGTTCGACGTTCGTGAATACGTAAGGCCACTTTTACAATGCTTTAATTGTTATAAATTCAATCATGGCAGTGGAAGTTGCAAAAACGCCCAGATTTGCTCCATCTGTTCACAAAACCATAACTATAAAGATTGTCCTAATAAAACTAATGTTAAATGCTCCAATTGTAGTGGCTCCCATGTAGCTATATCTAATTCATGTCCTGTTAAGTCTGCGAAATTATCTGACATTAAAAACAAAATCTTAGGAAATATGACTTATGCAACTGTTACTGGGAAAAACATTAAAACAAATTTTCCTCCCTTACCGAATACAATTAGTAATGTTATTAAGCATAACAGACCTACACCACTAACGGGGCCTTCTCCCCAGAAAAGAGCCACCATCTCAGAGATAATTAATTCAAATATTGTATTAAATAGTATTACAAAAACTATAATAGACATTTTACAAAGAAAGGAAGAGGAGGGTTTTACTGTTTCGTCCAGAGTAATAAAAGAGTCCTTAATAGCTAACTTTAAGTAACATTTATGTTTTATTCACAACTTAATATATTACATTGGAATGCTCGAAGTATCTACTCCAAACTAGATCAATTTATCAACTACATTAATTCTCTTGACCTGGATATAGATATAATCTTACTAAATGAGACTTGGCTAAATCATACAAAATCATTTAAACTTAAAGGCTACAATATAGTTAGAGCGGATTCGGAACGACCTCATGGTGAAGTACTTGTTGCTGTTAAAAATAAATACTCAGTAGATGTTGTTAGAACTGTATCTTCATATACATTTCAAAATATATTAATAACACTGCATCTTAGCACTCTCTCTATTGATATATTATGGGTTTACTGTCCACCTGGAAGATTTAAATTAGACTTGTTACGTAATGCTTTCTCTAAAATCAAATCCCGTAATTATATTATTATTGGTGATTTTAATGCCCACCACACCTCTTGGGGCTCAAACAGAAACGATAAAAGAGGTAATTTATTACAGGAGTTTATGGAAAACCACAATACTGTGTGCGTTAACGATCATAACCCCACTACTTTAGCACCCTTTGGTAAAAATGCCAGTGTTTTAGATTTAGTTTTTGTATCAACTCCATTAAATTCTAGCTGCAAATTTTCCGTATCAGATGATCCTTTGAGCAGTGATCACTACCCTGTTCAATTAAGTCTGATATATCCTAATCAAAATCACAAGCTAAACAAAAATCGTAATCAATTTAATTCGTGTGTTACACCTCCTATTAATTACAATAAAATTGACTGGAGTAAATTCCAAGAAGAATGTAATAACATATTTTCAAAATTTCACCTCACAGGTGATACTTTATTCGATTACAATAAGTTCATTAAGAATATAGAATTAATTCTAGTATTATCTACCACAAAAAGGACTGTTTCTGCTTTTAATTATAAAAGGGTAGAGAAAAAATCTGTATGGTGGAATGATATATGTAAAAGAGCAGTTTTTGAGGCCCGGATTGCATTAGATTCGTATAAAAGATTTCCTAATTATGAAAACTACATAATATATAAAAAACTTGATGCCAAGAAAAAGCTTATTATTCTGGAACAAAAGCGTCTAAGTTGGAGTACTCTTTGCTCCACATTTAACAGGTGTACACCAGCTAAAATTATTTGGAATCATATTCGCAAATTTAAGTTTTCTAAAAATATACTAGGTAACATTTATTATTTACAAGACAGTGACAATGCTCGAAATTATTTAGATAAAATATGCCCTTTGAAACAGTTCAGTACTTTAAACTTAAAAAAATATTTTGACAGTACTGGACATAATTCAGCAAAATGGTTACTAGAGGCTTTCAATATAACTGAATTTACTACCGCTCTAGAAAATAAAAAAAACACAACTCCTGGCCCTGATGGGTATTCTTATATTTTGATAAAACATCTTACAGATAATTCTAAGCAATTGCTATTAGAAATTTTCAACCAATTGTGGGTTTCTAAAAAAATTCCTGATAGTTGGAAAGAACAACATGTAGTTCCTATTCCAAAACCTAATAAGAATCCTAGAAATCTAGATTCATATAGACCTATTTCACTGACTTCATGTTTTTCAAAATTATTTGAAACTATGTTAAAATCCAGATTAGAATGGTATGTAGAAAAAAATGTAATAATACCAGATAATCAGTTTGGTTTTCGCAAAGGGAAAAGCACTATAGATAGTTTAAGTTGCCTGATTGGTGACATTTACAATGGTTTCCATGATTATAAGCATACCATAGCTGTTTTCTTTGATATAAAAGGAGCTTTTGACAACATAGATCATGGATTCTTAATCAAGAGTCTGTATAAACTTGGGTTGCCGGGAATGTTACTTGAATGGCTATTCAATTTCCTCCATGAACGCAAAGTAAAACTGAAAGTAAAAAATCAGATTTATGGTCCAAATATATCTTACAAGGGTAGTCCACAAGGTTCTGTAATTTCACCATTAATTTTTATTTTAAGTTTAGTTTCTTTAATGAAAAATATACCTACATCTGTTAAGTACATATTATATGCTGATGATTTAGTAGTATACAGTCAGGATTCCAATATTAAAAAAGCAGAATCAGTAATGAATAGTTGTTTAAAAGTTTTACACACTACTCTCAGCTCTAAATTAAAGTTAGATATTAATACAAATAAAAGTCTTGTGGTTGCTTTTTCTAGAAATGGTGAATTTAAGCCTAGATTACTATACAACAATGTAATTTTACAAGTGAATAGTTGCTATAAATACCTAGGTATTATTCTGGATTATAGATTATCTTGGGTAGAACATATAAATTATATAAGTAGCAGAGCTGAACTTACATTAAATATCATGAGGTCTTTAACAGGGCTGAAATGGGGCTCTGATCCCAAAGTTTTAAAACAATTATACATAGCTACAGTGCGCAGCTATTTTGACTATGGTTGCATGTTTTACTACAATGCAGCTACTCATTTACTTAAAAAATTGGATCTTATTCAAAACAGAGCACTACGTATAATCTTGGGTGCCATGTCCTCATCTCCAATTAACTCTTTAGAAGTTGAAGCTGGCATTGTCCCTTTAACAGTTAGACGTTCATATATTACTGACAAATACTGCCTTAAACTAGTGAGCAGAGACAATGAAGTTGTTTCAAGATGGTTGGAAAACTTCACTTTCCCTGATTATAACCACAGTTCATTACGGGTAACATCATCTCTAAGTGAATCAATTTCTTTTCTAAACTATGAATTTCAAGACATCATATTTTGGTCAAAAACTCTCCCATGTTACTCTCTCAGATATTGTGATACTATCAAGGAAATTCATATCATTATACACAAATATACACATAAATTTGATTTTCTAGAATTCTTACAAACCAAAAGCAATTTTACTGCTATATATACAGATGGATCTAAAACTTCAAATAGGACTAGTTTTGCTTTTTATATTCCTTGTTTAAAGTTAAGCAGAGCATATTGTTGTCATAATTTATTTTCTGTATTTTCAGCTGAAGCTCTCGCAATTATACATGCTCTAGAATATGTTATATGTAATTATAAATTAATGAATGATAAATACTTAATATTAACAGACTCTATGAGTGTATTGCAAGCACTCAAAAACAAAACTATATCAGCTTCTCACAATTATTTATTATACAAAATAAGACATTATGTCAGCATTCTGAGCGACATAGAAATTACAATAGAATTTGCTTGGGTTCCAGGTCACTCTGGAATCATGGGCAACGAATTCGTTGATAGTTTGACGAAGTCTCAAAACTGCTCTTCTTGCACTTGCAAGGTTCCATTTACTGATCTAGTCCCATTCCTGAAACTAATTGTGATGAAGCGTTGGAATATGCTTTTAAGTCATAGTAGGATTACTAAGGGCAAATGGTTAGAAGAGATTGAACCTACCCCGTCTCTTAAGACATGGTTTGAAAAGGACTCTAAATTCCATGGTAGACATTATATAGTTACTATGTCTAGATTGCGTATAGGCCACTTGAGAGTTCCTTCTCATTTGTTTAAAATTAATGTTATTCGTGATGCATCATGCACATATTGTAATAATTGCGATTTTTGTGACCCACATCACATTTTTTATAATTGTAATAAGTTCAATTTAGATAGGTTATTATTATTTTGTCAATGCCTAGACATTGTAAACCACGTTCCGAATTCTGTACAAAATTTACTAAAATTTCCATCATTATATAATTCAATTTATAATTTTGTTATAAATACGATAGAAACTATTTAGTTTTTAGTTTGGTGTTAGACAATTTTTTTTTTATTTGTATCGTTTTTGTCCAATAATTTTTATGTTAATTTTGTAAATAGTTTTTAAGATCCGTTTAGGCTGATGGCACTGCCAAAGCCTATAATAAAAAAATTAAAAAAAAATGAGTGTTTTCTCTTCCAACCACAGGGAGTCAGCATTAAAACTAGCCAATGCCAGCTTTGGTCAAAATGAATTCAACAGAGACAACGCTCTACAAAAGAAAGGGACAGAATAGACATTCATGCTAATAATCGCATGCTTGTTTATTCTGAACATCCTTTAAACATGTCTACTGTTTAGAAGATTTGTTTTTTTTAAGACTAGGGATGATTGACTTTTATCAGTTCCTTAAAAATATGGAAATTGTCTAAGATATTTATTCAGCTAATTTTCTCTCCTACACCTTAAATTCTAAGACTATAAAAGTTATTTATATAATTTTAAAACCAATATACATTCAAACGACGTTAGAATTTGCTGGTACGCAATGGCAACTCCTACTTAAATTGTCACTGTGTCAGGGATGCCATATATATAGTTTTATTGGCGTTTATACAGATTTTATACTACGTTACTTATGATATATTTCAATCTACTTTTATACAACAATTTCGATATTAATATTTTTAATAAGATCTAGGAAAAATTAACATCAAATATAATTAGATTATCACCCATTATGTTTCAAATAATATTATTTTTATCGTTTACACTAGACAAAATTCTTTAGATTAGTTGCAACTGCTCGCACATTATTTTTTAATAACTAATCTGGGAAAATAAAGGATATGTATGTGCTAAAATAAACTTAGTTTGTTTTTTTACAGAATTCACAGTCCATAATAGGTTGCCTTAGCTGTGGCAACATTGTACTAAAATAGGACGGTTCTTTTCGTATAACAAAAAAAAAATTAATATGGCGGATTTGCTCATTTTCTTTCGCAATACAATTTCCATTATTTAATTTTCTCATAATTAATAATCTAAATTATTTTGCTGACTAACAAGAGCAAATTTTGAATTATTTTCTAAAGTTCATTTCGTGTTTTTTTTACACGAAATAGACGTTTTTGGATTGTGTAACAAATTTACTATAAGTTGAATTAAAATTTGTGTTTTTTGTTGGAAACACCTGTTATTGAAGCATTTCTACATCATAGAAAGATAAATAATTTTAAAGTGCGCAAAATGCGGGGTAAACTCCACAGAAGATTCTGCTATGCAATTCCACAGGTTTCCTCAGCCATCTTGTATCAAGTAAGTAAATTATTAGACTGCCGTTCGTAACTTGATTTAACAGTGGAGGCGACTAAGGGTAGGTAGCTATTATCACCCACCAGTAAGTGGTAGGGTTGGGGACTACTAGGATATCCACTTATTATCGGTCTCGACAATTCGAAAGGGCGAAGAATTGATGTTGGACCACTACAGTGGGCACGGTGTATCTATGGTATGTTTGTTCCGGGCCATAAGGGCGGTCAAGAAGTATCTACGGGGTCCACCACCCATCAACCAAAAAATAACATAAGAAGAAAGCTTATTTTGTAGGCCTTTGGATGATTCTAATTTTAATTTGAAATAATAACATGATGCTCACACTATAGTAGTCATTTCCGTTAGAAAACCATTATTTTCATCTGAAAAAAGACGGAGTTACTCTCAATTAGAGGCTAAAGAAGTTTTACTTATAAGATATATATGAAAACACTAATTTTTCAGGGCAAAAGTTTGGGCAAAATATTGTTTTCCTAACGATGATTGCACTTCTAATGAATTTTTGGATAAATTAAATAAGCAGCATATGATGCTTTGTGGTAAACATTTTGATGACTTATCATATACAAGTAGTGCCAGAAAAAGGTTAAATTTGTTTGCTTTACCTATTGGAACACAACATATACCTATTAAACCAATTAAGAGATAACGAGTATAATCCATCCACTTCCAGTTAACCGCATGATACTGATGTAAGTATACTAATATATGTGTTGTTAAGCTTTATTATATTAGTTTCAACAAAACTATATTCACCTATTATATAATATTCATTTCTTATTTTGAGAAATAAAAAATACATATATATATAAAAAATAAGAAATTCATATTATTTTTTTTCTCATAAAGGTCATTCATGTTATTCTTAGATAATATCATGTGTGAAACCATACTGTATAACAGATATGTAACTATTTTAACAAACTTTGTTTTTGTTAATTTTATTGTATGTATGACTTGATTGGCATCCGTGTGTAAAGGTAAGATTCTGGCAGAAAACCAGCGCCTGGCACTTTAGCCTGGCATAAAGCTGAGCTGGAAACCTTTTTAGCATTGGCGTGAGACATACATTGTTTTTAGTTTGACTTACATTGTATATGTTGTACATTTTGTTTGTCTCATACTTGTAAGCTAAATAAATTTGTTCTTTCTTTCTTTCTTTCTATTAAAGTAAATATATAAATGTTAATATATAGTATTTCTTCTTTCATATAAACCATTATTAGGCATTACCGCTTTTAATCCTACTTTACTATCTAAAAATCTGCCTGCTTAGGCTGTCAAAGCTGGTAGTAAAGTATGCCTGCTCTACTATCTTATAGACAAAGAAAGCAAGAATATTTAGTGTATCCGGCTTTCATTCCTACCAGGAAATAAGGGATTTCATTTTAAGCCATCTAAAAATTAAATTTAATACTTGTTTTTTACAGAAATTACCCAAAAACAAAGGAATACTACAAGATTTGTATGTATATACAAAAGGTGCTTTAACTTTTATGGCAATTGGAGTTCGTAAAAATTGGAAACAACCAATAGCTTTTTATTTTTTTGGACCTTTCGTCACTTGCGACTAGATTAGCTGTACTTGTCAAAGAGGTAAGTTTTTCTTATAATTTATGAATATTTATTTAGCTATTGCTTGTGCACAAATAATTATTAGGGATGATGACAATGCAAATGTTACGGGAGTTAGTTAACTGTCATTTTCATTACCTAACCTTATTATATTTACTGTTGTGTGATTTGAATTGAGGGTATTTTTGGGAATGAAATGAAAATGACAACTCAAAACTTAATAATATTTTGCTACTCTTCCGACAAATCCAATTTTGAGATAGAGTTTACAATCAATTTTTATAGTTATAAGAATCTTAATATTTTTGTGATTGAGTGCGGTTTTTTAAATAATTAGAGATAAGTAATAAGGGCATTAAGCACACTTAGGTACTCAATATTTTGGATAATACTGATGGAAGAAATATATTAATTTTAATTTTTTAATTGCAGGTTTTGTACAAAATATATTTCTTCACTTATGAATCGGAATTATTTTATTTATATAGTTTTAATGAAATGCTAAATCTATAAATATAATAAAACTGAAGTGTCTGAGTTAATTAATGTCTAAATAACAGCTTTTTACTTCATGCATATGATACTATATATTATGTTACTTATAACAAAAGCAATGTCTGTCTGTCCGCCTGTTTGTTCCGGCTAATCTCCGGAATGGCTGGACCAATTTGGATGGGACTTTCACTGGCAGATAGCTTACATCATTCAATGAATATCTTAAGAGATATCGCAGTTTTAAAATAACCTCGAAGCAAAATAATGATCAAGTACTGATGTTAGCGTTAACCCAAAGCAACTATTCAACGTGGACGAAGTCCCGGGCAGAAGCTAGTTTATTATATGATTATAACTATTAAATAGGTACAATGGTTGATGAATGATTTTTCTTTTTACGAAAAAGCTCAATAACACTGCCCTCTACACCCGGGAACCGAACCCGGGACCTCATGATCAGCAGTCCCTACGGTTGTTTGTTCCGTGAGTGCCTGTGATGTAAACTGGGGTTGCTGGTGAAATAAATTTAAACGAATTAACTATGTTTGTTTTAATCTATTACTTGTCTGTTTTATTAGATGAAGATTTTTTTTTTTGCATTTAGTGGCAGACGAGCCACGGTCCCTCTGATGGTAAATGGTAACCGCCGCCCATGGACTCGACTATACCGAGAGTATTGTCAAGCCGCTGCTCACCAATTCATTTCACAGATGAAATGAAATATAAACGGCTATCTCCTGCTACAGCCAAAACGCAACGATGTGCTTCATGGCCGGTCACACGGGAGATGGTGGTACCAACCCGCTTGGGCCGGATACCAAGTGAGTACTCCCACTTGGTACCCAGCCCTACCACCAGTCGTGCAATGGATGATAATTGCTTACTTCCCTTAGTCGCCTCATACGACACCCGTGGGAAAGAATGGGGTGATGACACTTGTATTCTTAATCCGTCACCATACGGAACCAATGACGAATGAACGGATGATTATTTGAAAGAAACTGATTTATTTTATCATTTTACCGATAGTCAGTCTATGTCTTAAAACTTACATCACTATCCAACGCACACATTGACAAATCAAAATTGGTAACGCGCTTAGACCAATTATCGAGCTGTCAGGTGATCTATACGTATCATAGATTTAGGAATATCAAACGGACGTTCAAGACAGAACCTTTTTAAACAGTTTTTTAACTAATTTAAATAAGTAACAAAAATGGCATCAAATATATCATGAGTGTTAAAAATAGTGTTTCTTCTTGATATATGTGTATGTATATTATTTTACAAGTGCAATATATGATAAATAGAGACATTTTAAGTTTGAAAAATCAGTTGTTCTGCGTGAAACGAGAGTAATACACACCTCAACGCTTCGTTTATGAGGCGTGCAAAATAGAATGTTAAGCACCTAAAGCATGTTTTTTTAGTTTCTAAAACTATAATTAATGGTTTGGTTTTGTTGCAGGAGTTGCTAAATGGAGCCATAATGAAGAATTCTATAATTTACCTAGATAATAAAAACCAAAACTTTGATTTCGCTCCTGCATTGAGCAGCATCTTAAACCCAAAAACAAAAAATGAAAGTCCGTTTAGCTGCTCTAGTCTTAAGCCATTCAGTTGCAGCAGGAATATTTTCCAAAGCAGCCCATAGTGAGTATTTAGATAAGTCTATATTTTATATTGATAGCTTTGTGGTTTCATTGGCCTATTAGACGTAAATGTAACTGATAAACATGATGTGTTAGGGTAGATCTATTGGTCAGGCATAGTGTTAGAACTTTGTTAGATTTTTTCAAGTGATATTGGATTGGACAACCTCCTTCCCTCCTTATTATTTTAACTGACCACTTCCTCATCTCCTTCAATATCATCATTCCTCTTCATGTGCATAACTTTTCTTGGGATGGAGTACTCGCGAAGGTTGCCTTTGGTCTATAGGCTACCACGCCAACCACTCACGGGGTGACAAACTTACCGTCTTACTCACCATCAAGCCGTACAGCCTAGTATAATTATGTGTTATAAACATTGATGTATAAGCAAAAACGTAGCATCACGCCTGTATTCCCCGAAGGGGTAGGCAGAGGTACTCTGGCGAATCGTGGGTGTGTATTACAATACACACCCACGATATGTTACAGCCACGATATGTTACACACAGCTATGTTTAGGTCCCACGTAATAGGGGGTGAGCCTATTGCCGTCTACCGGGCACATTTCGAATTCCGGGCAGCTACTGAGAATTTTTCTTTTTACGAAAAAGCTCAATAACACTGCCCTCTACACCCGGGAATCGAACCCGGGACCTCATGATCAGCAGTCCCTTATATTACCGCTGCACCACAGAGGCAGTTGACGTATAAAACAGAGAAGATCTACAATTAGGCACTAAAAGTGTTCACTATAAATGAGTGCAGATTACGCTTTCCTGCACTATTTCGTTTATTATTGTTTTCCGCAACGTATCAATGTGTTTAATAATACCAAAATCTCTTGTAAAACTCATTGACTATCTCTTTTTCTCTCGTTCTTTCTGAATAGTGTCATTAAGCTCATGCACGCAGTTAAAAGTTGTTATCTAGTATATATAAAATTCTCGCGTCACAGTGTTTGTCGCCATACTCCTCCGAAACGGCTTTACCGATTCTTATGAAATTTTGTATGTATATTTAATAGGTCTGAGAATAGGATGTAAACTATTTTTCATACCCCTAAGTGATATGGGTGGTTCACCGCAAATTTTTATTTTTATTTATTGGACATTTTTATTTTTTGTTCACCATTAAAAATACATAAAACCCAAAATTTTCACCCTTCTACTGCCAACCCCTATTTTTAATAGCGATTTTAATACTTTAATAATTTTCATTGCAAAGTATTCATGAAAAAAAATATGGCGATACGAATTTCGCCGGGTAGGTAAGAGTAAGAGTAGTTATTTTATAAAATCATACATACATATTGTCACGCCTTTTCCCCGTAGGGGTAGGCAGAGACCTCTTCTCTCCACTTGCTACGATCCTGACACACATCTTTCGCTTCATCTAGTTTCATCAGCGCTTTCATGCATGCTTGTTGATTTCGAGTACTCTTAACCTGGCCTTCCTTAAGAACGGCTCCGATCTGGTCAAAATACGTTGCATCAGATAGGTGGTCGTTAAGACAATTGTGACGTGGAGATTGGGTATGGCCGGTCAGTGCGACTTGGACACTTCCCCGGATTAAAAGGGACGCATTTCGAATCCCGCTCGCACAAAAGTTATCTTTTTATACATTCACAAATAACTTGTAATCTGTAATAAGTCTTTAAAAAACGATTAAACTAATGCCAATTGAAATATTATAGAAATCGGAATATCCAAAATAAGTCTAAAAACTATTAAAATAATGCCAAAAGCTCTTTAACTCCTAAACATAATTAAAATTATTTTGTTAAAAACCAACTTTTTGCATGATGTTATTGTACTTAATTAGCTACATCAATGGTTACCATAGCAACGGTTGACATGACGTGAAGTTTGTGTTGTTGTGATAATGAGTGTCTAATTGGGTTGGACTACTACATCAAAATTATAATATTGTCCAGAAAATAAAATGTCCCCCTGAAACTTCAGTTTTCCTTGGAGAATGTAGGGGGTATCATGGAAGCTATAAATTACATACTTTTATTTAAATTTTATTTAAATTAAATAAGTCTGTAATCTTTTCTGATTCGCTAAGTGCACTACAAACCTTAATAGGTAACCCTTTTAAATCTTGCCCCAGAAACTGGCTGATCCTCAATTCCAAACAGTTATTACTGAAATGTTTTCTTCTAAATTACACTGTCCACTTAGCTTGGGTTCCAGGTCATAGTGGAATACTTGGCAATGACAGGGTAGATAGAATTGCTAAAGACTCTGTAATCTGTGGTGACAAAGTTCCTTTTAAAAATTATGCTCAAGATCTCCTTCTTCTTCCTAGTCGTGACTTACAAGCTAGATGGACGAAAAGATGGTGCATAACTAGTAAACGTTCAGGCACCAACTTCGCTAAGTACCAATCTGAGATTATACTTAAACCATAGTTTTCTAAATTAAAATGTAACAGGAGAATAGCTTTGTCTATATTAAGCATGAGATTTGGACATTGCTGTTTTCCTGTCCACCTTAACAAGATCAGGGTAAGGGACTCTTGCCTTTGTGAATGTGGGATTGACATAGAAGAGTTGAACCTTATTTCACAGTCAATGTTAAAATCTTGACATAAAGAAAAACAAAAAGGCTTTCAAGGTGCTCAAAATGTAAATTTGACAGTATTTTATATTAATAATGTAGTAATCTAATATAATTATACAAGTATCCAGGAGTCAGATACAAAAAAAGTATATTAAAATAAGTTACTTTGTTGAAATGGTGACCGAATGACTGAACAAAGAAGGAAAATTAAAAAAAAAATACAAAATTGTCTACTGTTTTCACACCAATAGCAATCCAACAATAAAAAGTCGATTTTCTTGTAGCTTGATATCAGGGCTATCTCCGATTAACGGGTTATCCATTATTTACGATAGACCCTGTATAGATAGATACAAATGATACATAAATTACTTATTTACCAGACGTTTGCTTACTTTCAGATGAACTACCACCAGATGCTGTGGCGACTGCTACAGTAGTATCTAATTTGGACAAGTTATTTGACGCGATGAATGGAAACACGCCAGATAGAAAAAGAGGAAAACCGTTTCTGACTAATATGTCTTCAACTTCTTTTTATTTAAACAAATGAAATACTTTTTTAACGAATTAAAGTTTTTAGGGGCTAGGAGTAAACCCCCATCACAAGATGGCTGGCTGAGAACTATAAATGCCATTGAGAAAATATTTTATAATTTAAAAAAATATAATGTAGATAATTGAAAACTGCTTTGGATGCATTAGGAGCAATTGTGGGTGCAACACAAACCCCACTTGTGTACAATTTGTTGCAGCATTGAAAACCAGTATAATGACGAATCTCATCAATAATAATAAAAACAGGAACTGTCTTGATGGTAATAACAATTTACTTAATAATTTTAAGATATTTCTTCGTAAGGGTTGTGAAATAACAACCAGTACGGGATATCAGACAGTAACAAGCTCTTCTGCATCTTATCCCGTTGAGATTGCAACCAAAGATGTAGAAGAGTATGAAATGCTACAGTGTTCTGGAGAAATGCAAGCATGCGCATACGTTTGCGGCTGTATAGTAAAAAGTGTGCCATTAAATTGCAAACAGTGCCAAATGCTCATGCTTGCAGATCCAAACACTGAGTTATGTCATCTATTTACGTCTTTTAAGGAATATGATGATGTTAACAGCAGGTTAAAATACGTTCAGCCCGGTTTATGCAAACTAGTTGAAAACGCTGCAACATTAATTAATAATTATTTAGAAGGATATTCTCACATAGATAAAATTAAATTCAGTTTGGTACAATGTAGTGAAATTTTAGATAGAGATTGGTTGAAAGGTTGTGAAGAACACGCTGAAATAAATTTTAATTATATTATTACTAGTACAATTACCATATTAGTTAAAAGGTTTCTTAGGGTAAAAAATCAAGGATTTGTTGAAGAAGTGTCCAACAAATCTTTAGCGCGGAAAATAAAGACATTAAGAAACATTTAATATATTGTCTTTCTTAAATACATCTAAATTTTCAGGTTGCGAGTGCTTTTTTTGGGGCTGGTTTGGAGATGATTAGCAACAATGTGACTTGGATGATGACGAATTTTAAGAATCATGTTTTGTATGATTTTCTATAATCTAGGTCTGTATTTTATGTTTATTTTCTGCTTACATATTAAGTTTGTCCAATGTAAGCAGTACATTCCATTACCATTTTTTTTGTTTAGTCGGGAAAGATTTTATCCAACCGCACACTCCATAGTTCGGGGCAACGAACAGGATAGTGTGAGGCCCTTACCAGTCTAACTAAATAAACCAGTTGTGTGCCGTCTCTCCACCTTTATTGGCGGGCCATTATTGTTACATTGCTTCAGTGGTAGTACATTCCATTACCTGGGTCTTCAGAGAAAGGACTCTGAAAGTACTGCGTGTAAAAGAAAACTCGAATATATGTTTTTGCCAATACATCTGGCATCATCTATAAGTGGTGTAGCAGGCTAATCATCGTAATATAAATCATTTACTATAACTAACTCCACTATTTTAGGAATTTTATGAAATTTTACCCATGTTCTTACCTCAACCTTAAGGGAATATAAATGGTATGTCCATTACATGTAATAACTTGTTTACTTTCAGCAGAACTACCACCAGACGCTGTGAGAATTGCTACAATAGTGTTGGATCATTACATTATAGAATCGTGGCAGTCTTCATTTCATACACTTCGCAAATAAAATGCGAGGGAGTCGCGTTGGTACAGCCACATTTTATAGAAATCGGCAAACTACGTAGGAAACTAGTGTCTAGCAATGTCGCTTTCACCAGGCCCTGACTCCAAGAGGTAATGGCTTGACGTCGTGGTAGATAAAATGCATGTCAATGGTCTCTCACTAAGGATGCCGAAGGCAAAGAGAAGTAGTAAAAGTAAGAAAGCGGACTACAACCGGGATTAATGCTAAGATGATGATGATTGTGATATTATAGAATAGATAATTTTTTGATGCAGTGTAAAACAATAAAATAAAATAAAGATTACGTCACGTATAAAAACTTGTTTTATTTCCTTGCAATTTTGTTTTACTAGTCTCCTTGTAAGCCATAGAAATATAGGATTTTCGTTTGTTGTTTTAGCATAAACTAATTAATAGTTTATGTTAAAACAGCAAACGAGAATTCTATATTTCTAAGGCTTAAAAAAAGTATCTCTAATGACCATTTAAATTTACCGCGCTAAGAAATAGTTCCTGGCGACGGAACTAGACGCGCTGTGTTGGCAAATATAAAGTATGGAGCGGGCGTTCTTCTCTTGAGTAATATTGTTCTGTGCTTCCAACGCCTCAAACAAATTAAATAAAAAATAATAATTGAGTTTTTTCTCTGGCACTGAATTTGTTAGATAGTAGTGTGAAATTATTTTGATACAGAAATCTGCTTCATGGTGAGCCGTTCTATATTAACTTTAATGCCATTCAAAAGAATAAATCGCCTACGAGTATTACCGATAAAACTATCATCAAGAGTTTTCGACCGGTCTGTCATTACTTTTCAAAACATGGACGTAGTCAAAACTATAGCAGACTTGGGCTATGTGTTTAATGGCAGTAAGTATTGTTTTTGAAAGGATCTCATGTTATAATCTATATTCTATGCTATATTAGAAATTCCAGTATTCGCAACATTCAGCTCAATATTTTGCAAAAAAAAATCGCAGGCCGACACTTGAGAATTTGTAATGATGTAATGTGTTGTAGGTAGTTCCTAAGGATAGTTTGAAAAGGGCCATCTAAAAATGTCTTAAATGACATTAAGATTATACTTAAAAATGCAACTAAGTAGAAACATATTTTAAAGTAAATTTTTAGGCTGAGAAGCAACAAGACAAAATGAAAAGTGGAGGCAGACAGATTACAAGTTTTCACGGTACTTTTTTCTTAAACTACATAAAGTTAATTGGTTTTCCCCAGATGGTCAACTTAGAAAAGCTGATTCTAATGGTCAAGGTACAGATGAACCATTCCAATTCGATATTAGTGATAAGCATCAGGAATGTCAGGCACACTATGAGGAGCTTGGTAAAGCTGTTACGGAATATATCTATCACTTATTAGAATCTGAACTACATCTGAGTAGGTTGCTGGTGCCAAAAGACACCAAAGGCACTTTTATCTTTGCATCCAAGGACTATGACACAAAGGAGGTTTTGCTCATTTTGATTCACGGTTCAGGAGCGGTTCGAGCAGGGCAGTGGGCTCGATCGTAAGCATAATCATACATTATTACTATAAAGATTGTGAATCGGCTGAGTAAGGATGTTTCATGCGGAACATTTTTTAATTCCCGCCAATAAAGCTCACAGGGACCAATCTCATTCATAAAAGCTTTGGTAATTTTTCAGACCTAATTTTTTGTACACTAACATATAGGTATGTAATGTAATAATAAAAAAGTTATCATCCTTAGTATTGTTGAGTCCATGAGCAGCAGTTACAACTTAGGTGGGCTGTGGATCATCTACCACTATAGGCAATAAAAAAACTCATCCAATTATATGAATTATATCCCACAAATTCAATTATTGCTGTTAAAAACCTTTGTGCCAAACAAGGAAAATGTTTGTCTATTGGCTCCTCATTTGTATAGTAGCATGACTCATGAGTGTGCAACTGCTACTAACAACAAAGGTTTCAAATTTTTATATATACAAAAAATATAGCATTTTCCTAGCCTACAATTCTAAGAGTGGTATGGAGTTATACTGCTCCATTTTATTTTAAGGCGGCAAATAATCTCGTCATTTGGGGCAACAAACGGTAGTGTAGGGCTGTCACCCACTAAATAGACCTGCCGTGTGCCGTCTCTCCTAGGCCAAATATATGACACATGTGCTTATTTGTGATAAAACTGAGACTAATAAATAATAATTTTGCTTATAGACTGATAATAAACAACAATTTAGATATGGGCACTCAAATACCTTATATCAAATATGCTTTATCTAAAAATTATGGAGTGTTGGTGTTAAATCCCAATGACAACTGTCTGCCAAGTGGGCAGAAAATACCTAAGAGCAGTTCGGGCGAAGAACACACAAATTATGTATGGGACACATATGTGAAGAATTCTAGTGCAGCATCTATAGTAATTGTAGCCCATAGTTATGGGGGTGTGCTAACTGTGACGTTAGCAGATAAACTGAAAAATGAATTTGAAGATAGAGTGAAAGCTATTGCATTCACTGATTCTGTGCATCAATTTTCCAACATAAAAATTTCTGCTTATTTAAAAGAGGTATTATTTTATTTTGATTACTATATTTTATACTACATGAGTGGCAAACAAGCATACGGCCCACCTGATAGCAAGCGGTTATTGTAGCCTATAGACGCTAGCAACACCAGTGGCAACACTCGCGGGTCGTCATCTCCAAGGAAAAGGATAGGATAGGATTAATGACCGACATAGCACGCCGGGTTGCCATGCTGAAGTGGCAATGAGCAGGCCACATCGCTCGACTACTTGACTGGGGAAGAAAGGTTCTCGAGTGGCGACCACGTATCGGACGGCGCAGCGTAGGACGGCCCCCACTAGAGGGAGCCGTTGGATGCGGTCGGCACAGGACCGTTCTTTGTGGCGTTCTCTTGGTGAGGCCTATGTCCAGCAGTGGAAGTTGAAAGGCTGATGGATGGATGGATGAATGGATGGATAGGTAGGTAGGATACTAAGGAGAGGATAGGACAGATGATAAGGAGAGGACAGGGAGGGGGTTTGGGCCTCCGGCCTTCTCACTCACCATACGAAATAAAACAGAACGAGTAACTACCGTTGTTACACGCTGACCTTATGTGAGAAGGTGGCACTTCCCCGATCGAGTCGGCCCATTCGTGCTGGGATAAGCAAGGCGTCTACCACTAGAGAATTATTATTTTTAATAACCTACACTGAACATAGTAGAAAGAGTGGGAAGTAGCTATCTTCATACAAACGCACCGCGCGAGGCTTGTATGTGTACGTAGTATCGTACGCACACTAACAAAATCTCGACCCGTTTCTCAGTTCGCCAGTCGGGGCTAACGTCGCACAAGGTACGCGCGTCACGGCTTTTCGGCACCGCTAAATAAATGAAAAATAGGTGATAATCGCAGAACTTATTGCTGTGTCATGTCACGTCGATTTCTCAGTATTGTAGGTATAGTGACTAAGTAATAATCGTAAGTTAAAATAATCTGTGTTGTGCCGTCTGGGTTCAGGGTTAGTGAGGTCGGTTTTACCTAAACGATTACAAGTAAAAAATACAACTTCCCGGCCCTTGCCAATTTCTAGGCACTGAACTAAAATTTAGCTAAAAGAGACAATCCTGAGACAGACAAGTATGGTAGGTAATTATATCGCGGAATGGGTCAGAGATAGCCTACTTCCCTACTCTTTCTACTATGCTTTGAATATACGTTTTGGGGGACTTTTCCATAAAATTAACAAATAATATATTCTCTCTGCCTAACCCGCAAGGCAAATGGCGTGTTGATATAAGTAAAAAATAAGTACAAAGTAGGTACTTAGGTACATCACAACTACATATATCTGGTTTACACAAGTAATAAATTGTCCAGTATGGCAATTGAACTTGCGACATTTGACATGCGAGGTTTTCTCTAGCGAGGCAGCAGCTTGTGCCCCTGGTAGTGCTAAAGTACATGAAGGGTGGTTAGATGATTACCCTTAACCATTACATAAGGGGCTGCCTGTCACTAGCCAATCAAGCCTCGTTTACGGTTCAGTATCAAACGAAATCTCCATTCCGCGACAGACAACTGTAAGCGAAGCGGAGTGGAGCTAGGCGGACTTTCGGATACAAATACATGAACGCGCGTCCCGGAGCCGGGCAGAACAGAATCAAGCAGGCTACCGCTCGTATGACGGTCTATTCGATATCTCTACACGACATTGGCAGTTGTGTCTATAAGTCTAACAACGCCATTAAATCAAGAATTGAATTAAAATGCAGGCTACCGCCCTGCTTGATTCTGTTCTGGCCGGCTGTTCTGTCGAGTTGAGGGCAGGGTAGCGGGGCGGTGTGGCGCACACTTGTCAGGACAGGAAGATCATGCTGCAAATGATATTACGTTCGGCTCTTGCATTGAGCTCCCGGTCCCCTCATCCTCGCTTCCACTTTTCATCTTTCTTTACCGACTAGCTCCGCATCAGTGGAAACGCACCTTAAGGCGTGGTCCATAGTGGTAGCCTAACGTGGGCGCAGTGACTGATGCGTGGTCCTTAATACGGCTTATCCTGACTTGACAGGCACGGAGTATCAACTTATGAAAACGCCAATTATGTCTACAGTGCAGTGACTTATAGCTATGCTGCGGTCCTATGTAGCGAGCGACCTAATGCGCAGGTGATGGGGTATCAAAATGTTTGAGCTTGTAGCTCAGTTCAGTATAATAGGTGTTTAAAGATTTCGTGATTTTTTGTATAAATGTATTAGGTATTTTTATAAGAATGGATGATGACAATTTTCAGTAGTAGAGTCTTTCTTATCCCGGCATGAGTGGGCCGGCTCGATAGGGGAAGTAAGTACCACCCTCTCACAGAAGATCGCCGTGAAACAACTGTAGGCACTCCTTACCGGTGTCTTGCGTATGGTGAATGAGAGCGCCGGAGCCCTAAATCCCCTGTCTATCCTCTCCTTATCAATCCTATCCCTTTCCTTAAAGATGGGCGACGCGCAAGTCATGCTTCTGGTGTTGCTAGCGTCTATAGGCTACAGTAACTGCTTACCATCAGGTAGGTCATATGCTTGTCTGTCATCCACGTAGTACAAAAAGAAATACGCGCGTTCGAACGTGTCAGCTAGTCGCGTTAAGCGCCCGTTTAAGTTACTGCCGCATGGGCGTAAACGGCGGTTTCGTAAGTTCAATACTTCGCGCCTGTCGTCGTAAACGTGCTAGGAGAATTTCTGATGTCAACAACCATGTTATGTAGCTATATTATGTTCAAAATAAATTACATGGTTGAAGGTCGGGTCGAATTTCAAGCATATCCGATGTTCATCACCAGGGCAAGTGCACATCGCACGGCATTAGCTCACAGTCCTCAAATAATATATAAATAAATAAATATTCACGGACATTTCACACAACATCCTCTGGTCCCAAACTAAGCTTAACGCTTGTGCCACAGTAAAAATATAAGCAAAGCTTGTGCTATGGGTACCAGATTACGGATATAATGTATATACTTATTACTTTTTTTTTGTAAATACATATAATAGATAGAAAACACCCAGATGCAGTACAAATATCTGTGTTCATCACACAAATAAAATGTCCTGAGTGGGAATCGAACCCACGACCTCGTGCACGGAAGTCGGTTACACTACCGACTACGCCACGAGGCCTGTCATATATAATAGGTATATCTCTAAAAGGGGCGTACATGTGAATGTGAGCAAAGCCAAAATAATGAACTTTGAAAGAGGAGAAGCCAGAACAGATACTAGCGTAGCAATAGGCAATGGTGTGCTAAACAAAGTGATGAATACGTCATTTTGGATGTCGGATTTAGTCAGAATGGAAGGTACATCCCATATAAAGAGAAGAGTAAATGCGGGAAATAGTGTGAACGGAGCATTGGGACAACTTCGCGGCAACCACCACTTCAGCGGAACCCGGCAGTCCTACACGAACGTTAGCTGCAGATATTGAATTTTTGACAAGGGTCAAATGTAGTTTTATATGTTCTAAAAATACTAAAAGAATTTATTACGTTAAAAATTTACTATAGTAATCGTAGTATAAGATAGCAGCATGCGCGATCTAATCTTGACGGACCTCGTGGCTTAGTCGGTAGTGTAACCACAGAACATTTTTACTCTACGAGAAGAATGACGGTTTCATACATTTTTTCTTACCGACCTGCGCCATCTGGGTCGAAAGTCGAAACCCCAGAACTAATTTGAACCGCGAGGGTGGTAAACAGTAACACACGCCATTAGAATTGTATAACTAATATACTATGTAGAGGTGGTCGTTGAATCAATAAACTGTTTTTTTCAACGGCTTTTCATTCGTCAACGAGTTAACTGTTAATCATCAATGAAAAAACAGGTTGAAAATATTAGCTGTTTAAATATCGATGTATCGATATATATTATTATATTAAATATTTTTGTGTCAAATATATTGATATTTTATCATTTAGATTTATCGGTGTATCGGTATAAAATTTTGGGTATCGAAAACGTATCAAATATGATATATTTCTAATTAGACCCCAAATATTTATAACGAAAAGGTAAAAAACCTTATTGCTTAATAATTAAGGAGTAGGAAATAAATTTTTAGCGCCAATTTTTTTTGTGACCGCGCGCGCGTCTCGGTCCTTTTTTTTTGCGATGTTGACTCTTATTGCAAGCGTTGGAGATTCTTTTGGACTTTTTTATCGATTGTCGAGGTCATTGAGCCGAGACTCCCGGGATTCTAACGCGTTTCAAGCGATTCTCGCTAAATGTTTTAAGTCACATATTCACGGACTTAACATTACTAGCACTTTTCATATATAATCTAAAATGAATAATATTATTAAACCTAAAACATGTGTTTTGAAATGTTAACGAAATGAACTTAGTTATATTTAAGTAGGGCAATATAAAACTATATAAATTAAAATGAGTTCTTTTCAGAACACAAAGTGCGAAAGTGATTTATTTCAGTTTACGAAAGTCATTCCACATGTCCTACAACCTACAATAAATATTTAAATAATATTTTATAATAATTTAAATGAAGTTCATTTTGCATAATAAGTTTATTTATTTATTTATTTACTATGGACATCCAACAAAAGATACACACAGATAAATAAAATTAACATTAAAAAATAACGAGGTATTGTTTATGTGCGCTATAAACAATGATCAAATTCAGACATACATAACAGCAAAATAAAGTTTAATACATATATTTTGCACTCTTTTATAACTATGCGCTCTTGAAACCTAGCATCCACCACAAATAATTTGTGATTTAATTTGATACTGGTTTTTCATGTAGTGAAGAAGCCATCGATTTCCTGTCCTCAAAATGAAGTGGTGAGACTTAGTAGCATAGTATTAAATATTCATTAATATAATTGTCTCCTCATTGAATTGAAAAAAAAAACCATATAAGAATTTAAAGTAGGTAGATATTTTAATTATGTTTGTGTTTCTAAACGAATATTAGGTGGGATATAATAAATAAATGAACGTTTGTAAAATCATATAACTATGGGTAGGTGAAACCGTTGTAATAACATATCAGCCTTGGACGTCTACCATCTAAGTCCACCCGTGATCATGAACGTGCAGCGTTCGAAACTAACTGTTCAGTTATTCGAAACGTCGGGACAGTAGAAAATCAAGTAAACACGATAGATTCCGTAAACGTAGTTTTATTTCAAAATCAATATTTTTTTTAAATATATTCTCATGCAAACAAAACAACACTTTACAACTTGACAGAGGCCATCTAGCTGATAGCGCCATCTGCGCTAAGCTTTCCCATGGATCCCCATTTCAGCATTGTAAAAGAGGCCCTAATACATTGCTCTTGTAATAAGCTTATTTTTTATACAGAATTAACGTAAACTAAAATATTTTTGAAAAGTTGTTTTTATTTTGTTTAAGTCCGCATTTAAGATGGCCCTAAATACAATGTCATATTGTTTTAGGAACATCTCCAATAAACAACGTTATGTAATGTGGAGTTTAATGACCACTATAAAGATTTAAAATAATATTTTGTGGGTCGCTAAGAAGTGGTAGGTATTAGCTCTGTTAGGTTGGCATTTGTAACGTAATAACATAATTATTATGTTCCTTGCTAATGTTGGTGATAGAATGCCATGCAATTTAATAAAAATATATCGTTCGGAGTTCCGACTCTTAAAGTAGTGTCTTACATTCTACTCGTTGGAATAAAATGGAAAACATGAATACTATAAACATATATTCGACGGGAGTCGGGTAACTTACTTGACGCCTCAGCCGAAAGGGGTCCGGCTGTAAATACGGTCCCTACTAAAGCAGCCGTGCAGAAAACGCGCGGCGGTCGAAAGCCCCGCAAGGGCAAGAAGACGGAGTCCCAATCATCTAGGGACGGCTCGACGGCAGGCAGCTCGGTCGGCACCTCAGCTGCTGAGATGTCTGCCCCTGAGGAGAGTGGTCCTAGCGAGGGTGCCACTATTACGACACCGCAGCTAGCAAAGGCTGTGGCTGCAGCAGAGCCGCTACCGTCACGGTTCTGGCGTAAGCGCACCCTGTCTCAGGGGGGCGCGCTGCGTCGGAATCCGATGGTAGCTCGACGGACATGCCTCCCCCGAAGGTAACAACATCATTGCGGGGTCGAGGCATCAACAGGCCGGTGACACAGGTCCCGCGTGCCGTCTCGGCAAAGAGAGCCGAGACGCTTAATCTTAAAAGGACGGAGGCGGAGCAAACTGCGGAGGAACGCTTAGCGGTCCTCTCTGAGAAGCTCCGCTTCCCGATCGACCAGAACGGGCCACCGTCAGCAGCCCAAATCGCCGAGAGAGCCTCCGACAGCGTGGCCATCATAACCACGGTGGCCACAGACTCCAGAAATTTAAAAGGCACCTTTATAAGGTGCCTAAAGAATGCCGCCACGGAGCTGTCTGACGTGGTGGAGCGTCTGGTGGCGCATAATGAGCACTTGGAAGCGGAGGTGGCTGAACTCGGGGCGCGGAACCAGCGCCTCGCAGGGGCCTCCGATCGCCCAAATCAGCCGCGGTAGTCATTACCGTGCTGCCTGAGGCGGCCAAGGAGGGCCTTACTTACGAGGCCGTCTTGCGAAAGGCCCGGCGGGAGATCGACGTCTCTGATATTGGAGGCGTCGCTGCGAGAACCCGCCAAGCTCGCACGGGAGCCCGAATTCTGGACTTTCCAGGGGCTGAGGGCACCAAAACGGCCGACAGTGTGGCCCAGCGATTGCAGGCTCTTTTCGCTGGGGTAGAGGGCATCAAAGTCGCCAGGCCCGTGAAGTGCGCGGAGCTTCGCATTGCGGGCCTCGACGACTCCGTGACGGTGGGCGACATCCGGGATGCGATAGCAGTGAAAACCGGGTGCGCCCCAGATAGCGTCAGAGTGGGTGCCATCCGCCCTGGCCCTGGTGGCGTTGGTGCCGCCTGGGTGCAGTGCCTTGTCGTGGCGGCTAAATCTTTGGCCGACACAGGCAGGCTTCTCGTGGGCTGGAGCTCCGCACGGGTGATAGTGTTGGAGCCTAGGCCCACGAGATGCTATAAGTGCATGTTGGTGGGACACACCCGGCCGACATGCACAAATTGCTTTGACTGCAGCGGGCTCTGCTTCCGCTGCGGTCAGGCAGGGCACCAGGCGGTGACATGTTCCGCCCCTCCTCACTGCCCCGCGTGTGCGGCAGCCAATCGGCCTGCTAATCACAGCATGGGGCGGGAGGGCTGTAGACCCTCCTCTCTGGGTCAAAAGAAGGCGGGCAGCCAATCGACCCCGGTTGCCCCTCCTAGCGCGACGCGACCGTCGGCGCGGGTGGAGGAGGCAATGATCACGGTCTGATAACGGATCGTGATACCGTCCTCCTCCAGGCGAATCTCGGCCGCTGCGCCGCTGCACAGGACCTCTTCCTGCAGTCCATGGCGGAGCGGTCGATCGGTGCAGCCGTAGCCGCGGAGCCCTATTGCATCCCTGACCGTCCTAATTGGGCGGGCAGCTGCGATGACTCCGTGGCGGTAGTCGGATCTTCGGCGCTTCATTCCCCGCCCTTGTCGGTCAGGGACAAGGGCACGGGATATGTCGCGGCCGATTGGGGAGGCGTCACGCTTTACGGCGTCTACTTCTCCTCCAATCGGAGTCTGGCTGCCTACGAGGTCTTCCTTCACAACCTGGAGACCTCGATACGGCGACTAGCACCTAGCTACGTTCTGGTGCGGGGGACTTTAACGCAAAATCCACGGCGTGGGGGTCCCCCAGGACGGACGCCCGTGGAACGGCGGTCGAGGAATGGGCGGCAGCGGCGGACCTCGCCAATAGGTGTGTGCGGCGGTGGGGCGGGTCGATAGTGGACCTTTCGTTCGCTAGCCCCGCCATCGCGGCACGAGTAAGGGACTGGTGTGTCCTGGAGGAGGTTGAGACCCTGTCCGATCACCGTTATATCAGGATAGGGTTCTCCCGGTCCCTCCGGGGCCCCAGTAGGGGTCACGCGGCGGACAGAGCTCCCGCTTTCCCGCGGTGGGCTGTGGGAAGGCTGAACCGGGACCTACTGGTGGAGGCGGCCATCGTGTCATCCTGGCTGTCCTCATCCCCCCCCGACCGAGGACGTGGACAATGAGGCTGGTCGCTGGCGCGAGGTGGTGTCGCAAATCTGCAACGCAGCCATGTCCCGTATACAGCGTCCACCCCAAAGGAAGGGGATCTACTGGTGGTCCCGCGAGTTAGCGGATCTCCGTGCGGCTTGTATCCGTACCCGGAGGTCCTACACCCGCAGCCGGCGGCACAACCGCGATCCAGAGCGGGAGGGCCGGCTTCACGAGGCATATCGCAACGCGCGTGCCGAGTTTAAGCTGGCCATCTGTCGCGCCAAAGAAACAAAGCGGCAGGAGATGCTGGAGGGTCTCGATCGTGACCCCTGGGGACGCCCGTACCGTGCGGCGCTGAATAAGCTCCGCACTCAGGGCCCTCCCCTTACGGAGACGCTCCAGCCGGGCTTCCTCACCGAGGTGGTCGAGGGTCTTCCCACAGCGGGCGGTGCACACGCCGCCGGTCATGGCTCTGCCAGAGGATGACCGGGAGGCCGTCGAAGAGAGTGTGCCACCCGTCTCCGAGACGGAAATGGGGGCGGCGGTGTCGCGCATGCGGAAGAACACCGCCCCCGGGCCGGATGGGGTTCCCGCCCGAGTTCTGGCCCTTGTCCTCGACCACCTAGAGCCCCGCCGCAGGAGACTGTTCGATGCGAGCTAGGCGTCCGGACGGTTTCCTGACTGCTGGAAGGAGGGGAAGCTCGTGCTCCTGCCGAAGCCGGGACGGCCCCCGGATTCGGTCGCGGCCTTTAGGCCCATCATGTTGCTGGACGATGCGGGTAAGCTGCTCGAGAGAATTCTCGCCGCCCGTATCGTCCGGCACCTTGCGGACTGCGGACTTTGTCGGACGCCCAGTTCGGTTTTCGCTCGGGGCGTTCGACGGTCGACGCCACCTTGCGTCTGAAGGCCGCGGCCACAGAGGCCGTCGCTCACCGAGGGGTGCTGTTGGCGGTGTCGTTGGACATCGCCAACGCATTTGACAGTCTGCCATTCAGCTGCATCAGGGAGGCACTCCGATACCACGGGGTGCCCGCATACCTGAGGCGGCTAGTGGCAGACTACCTCGAAGGCCGCAGCGTCCTCTTCATAAGCCGGGAAGGGGACGCTGTGAGGAGGCCCATGTCGTGCGGTGTCCCACAGGGATCTGTCCTGGGGCCGCTCTTGTGGGACATCGGGTACGACTGGGTCCTGCGCGGCCGGCTCCCCCCCGGGCTGGGCGTAATCTGTTACGCCGACGATACCCTCGTTACAGCCCGGCGCGGGAATCTTGATGAGGTGACGTTACTGGCCACCTTGGGTACCGCGGAGGTGGTCAGACGTATCGAGACGCTGGGGCTTAGGGTGGCCCTCAATAAATCGGAGGCCCTGCTTTTTCACCGGCCCCGACGCGGTCCACCCACCGGCGCTTCGATACTGGTGAACGGGGTAGGGGTCCAAATCCAGGCCCAGATCAAATATCTGGGCCTAGTTCTTGACGGGCGGTGGCATTTTGACGAGCACTTCCGCCAGCTTGCATCGAGACTTATCGGCACGGCGTCCGTCCTAGGGCGTTTGATGCCAAACCTGGGCGGACCCAGCATCGCGTGCCGACGGTTGTACGTAGGGGTGGTTCGGTCGATGGCGCTTTACGGAGCACCCGTGTGGGCGGAGTCTCTGACCGCCCGCAATAGGGCCCTTCTGTGGAGACCGCAGAGTCGTGGCGGTCAGAGCAATCCGCGGCTACCGCACGGTGTCGTGCGAGGCCGCGTGCGCATTGGCCGGAACCCTCCCGTGGGACCTGGAGGCAGAAGTGCTCGCCGAAGTTTATCAGCAGGCGTCAGCAGCGCGTGCGGGAGGCGTTAGCGCGCGTGCAGTCATCGGAGAGATGTCATCTCGCGGAAGGAGGCGGCGGAAAGGGCCAGGGAGGCTGATCTCTCCTCTCGCCAGACCCGCCGCCGGCGCGCGGGGCGGCGTGTGCGCGACTAATGCCGCCCTAGCCGAGGCCGCGGGCGGTTGGATCGGGGATTATCCGCCGCCCGCATTGAGCCTACCGCGAAGGTGTGACGTCCCAGGTGCGCGGAGACGTCACTCAGAGAGGGAGCTCGACGGGGCTAGCCACCGCGCGGACCACTGAAGAGAATACACGCGGTACCAGTGGTCCGCCGAGTACGGGTGGATGAGGGCGCACGGCGGGTTTTAGTGGGTGAGAGCCCCACACTCTTCCGATGTCTCCCCAGACAGCGGGGTGTGCGGTAGGTACATTTTATCCCGCCTACATAAAGTGTCTTACATTCTCTTTGATATTAACTGTTAATTTACGTTAACGGATCAACGGAATAAATTGACGTTGAAAATTCAAAACCTGTTATTAATTTAACAGCTTTTTTTACCTGTTGACCATTGATGATTAACTGTTAAATTAGATTAACGAAAAAACCGTCAACGACCCATGCCTATTACTGTTTAAATATTTCATATTTATCCATAAAAGATGGCGTAACTCGAAAATCGAAACAATCGACGTCGCTAATTTCCAAGTGTAATATCGCATTAGTATGGCTGTATCTTATAAACACCTAACGGCGAACAACGATAACGGCTTTTAAAATTGCCACTAGCGACACCTAGGGCCACATATGTTAATGATTGTTGCCGCGTTCCGGTGCCGACAGCGGATGATCTTTTACATTGATATTATTGTCCCTTTTTAATAGCATTGTCTCTTACTAAAACGAAACCCACCTATAAACAATTTGTAGAACGAAGCTGACAGGGCCTGAGTGTAACCGACTTCCATGCACGAGGTCGTGGGTTCGATTCCCACTCAGAACAATTATTTGTGTGATGAACACATATTTGTACTGCGCCTGGGTGTTTTCTATCTATATGTATGTATTTACAAAAAAAAAAGTAATATATGTATTATATTCGTAATCTGGTACCCATAGCACAAGCGTTAAGCTTAGTTTGGGACCAGAGGATGTTGTGTGAAAAAGTCCGTGAGTATTTATTTAATCCATATTCATTATGAACTTCAACCATCCAGGGACCCCTTAAATATACACAAAAAATTCCATCAAAATCGGTCCAGCCGTTTACGAGTTTTTGCGAGACTTACGCACCCTAATTAATTTTTATATACCTATATAGAAGATTTGTGCTAAATCCCCGATCATCAATATTGGATTTATGCCAAAATGTAGGTGCTTCATTCTCACAAAATAAAATTCATTTAATTTGTTATAGGTCGCAAGAAATTGGATAGCTAGTACAGAGCCATTGGACACGGTAATGGGAACACCAGACTATGATATTCTAAGGGTATCTGCTGGTAAATATAATACTTATATTCTATAAAGTCATATAAGCCTGATCAAACATTATTTTAAGTGAAGCAAGCCATGTCAGTTGTTTCAAATTCCATATTGGATGTACACATATTGATTTGGCCCTTCACAGAAAATGCAAAACATAGTTTGCTCCATTGCACACAGGAACCAAAAAAAAATTTAAAAAATAATTGTTTGCTACTAAAAATGCAGTTTATAGGGTGGGTATCACCAAAAATACAACAACAATTAAAATATGAATTAAACCAACTACTTTTTAAAAACAAATTATTTATGAAAATGTGGGAAAATAAAATTTTACTGAAACCAGGATTCAAATCCCACTTGTAGTAAAATTATCTTACAAGCTGAGCATGTCATAGTGCTAAAATACAGATCATAATTAAACTACCTTTTTTAGCTTGCGTTTTACAAAATACTTCATTTTTCAGGCCATCAACAACATGAAATGACATCATACTCGTGCATGGATTCAGTGTTCAAGTTTATCGGAGATAAAATATCTATGAAGTAATAATTATATATAAGTAAATCTTGTATTTTCATTAAATTATGTACACAAGAATGATTGTGGTTGTATCATTCATAAGAGAAATAAATTATTTTTATTATTATATAAATATATAATAAAATCTATAATAACATCCCATTTACAAAGTAGACTTCTGTGCAGTGCTTAATACAGTTGTTTTTACAGTTACCTGAAATTAGCAGCTTTTTAAACAATGAACTAAATATTATTTTTTTCCTTTAGTATAATTCTTCATCCAATATTTAATATCCTGTTTATTAGCTCTTACACCTAATACTGCAGATTTTGAGTTCACATCCCTCATAGCAAATGGTGAAAATCCAGCTGTATAGTCAGGATCTAAGGCATTTGTTTTGCCCCTTGCCATTTTTGTAGCAAACCGCTTGTGTATATGTTGATCTTCTGTAAGTATTGGATATTGGAAATGCTGGCCTCCCTTAGGGGTGGGCAAACTAAACTTTTTACCTTTGGCTGTCAATGGCTTACGTCCATTTATATGGATATGTTGATTACCTTCTTCATCAATGCTCACAGCAACTTTTCTTAGAGTAGAATGACCACATTTAGGACAAAACAATTTTGTCATTACACTAGTTGTTTTGAAGCAGGTTGTGCAACGAAAAATGAAAGTACGCAGTTGTCTAATTATTCGTCCATCTATTGAGGTTACATTCAAACCTACTTGTTTTAAAACATTCTGCATTGCAAAGTCTGAAGTGATGCAGGCAACTTCAACATCTTTTTCCTCAAATTCACCCATTTCCATTTCTTTTTTCTTTCTGGCTAAGTTCTCTGGTGTAATCCAATCTCCACCATCACTATCTGTGTCTTCTTCACTCTCCGATTCATCTTCTTCATCAGAGACCTTAACAATTATACCATCAACCTGTTCATCTTTTAAATCCATATTCTTAATCTGTTCTATAATCTTATCTTCCTCCTCATCACTATTGTTGTCATTACTTGAAACTGAATTCGGAGTTCCTTCTGTTTCCGTGTTATGGCTTTCATTTGTTTCAGGTTTAAGTTTTACATCCTGTTCATATTCGTCTGTGTCTTCTGTATTTGCAGGTTCTCTAGTCTCTTGGTTTAGATTAGAATCTTCTTCAGCTTTTTCATTTAAATTAGTTTTATGATTTGCCAATCCAGTTACTTTAACAATTTTTTGCATAGTTGGTTCTGTTTTTAGATGTTCGGTACCAATTTTCTCTTTCTCCAATTGATAAGTGAGTGCCATCACTTTGATGTCAGTGGCTGAAAGGCTTGGGTAATCACCAGTTTTTTTAGAAAACTCGGTGATAAGTTTAATGTTCTCGGTGAAGACATCTTTGACGATCAAATCGTATGGTAGCACTACGAGTTTTTTTCGTTGTCTATCATTAGTTATCTCATCAATAACCTCTTGTATTGTGTACACGTTTTCGGCGATGTCTTGTAAATTCGCTGCCTTTATGAACGCGGTGGTGTCAACTATTAAATGTTTTATATTCTTCGGCATTTTAAAGATTTAATATATACTCTTATTAAGAAAATTCATAAATAATAGCAATTTTAGATACCTAAAACCGAATAAGACACACGCATTTTCACATGTATATTTTCAATTTTGACATTACGTTATTGTTTTTTTTTTTTTTTTTTTGTTTGTTTAAGGCATTGGAAGAACCATCAGCCTAACAGTAACATAAACATCGTTATTCTCTCATCACCGTAAGTTTAGTTCATAAAACAAGTCATAGTCGAAGTCAGTCATATAAAATTAGTCAGTCAAGTCAGTCCCACTCCAGTAAGACGATGGCGATCTTACTGAAGCTTCTATGGAGTTTTGGAGACAACAGGAAAAAACACGTTATGTCGCATTACATCACTTGCCAACACTTATGCACATACACAAATAGTTAATAAGCAACAGGCCACCACTTTTACACATTAATACTTGAAATAACACAAGTTTAGGAAAATAATGCAGAGCGACGACATGATCTTCTTCGTGTTCCCGCCAAAACTCCTCTTACGTTATTGTGCGATTTGTTCATAGAGCACATTGAGCACAGACTAATTAGTGTGACATTGAGCATCATATATGTTTTTATATTTGTTTTAAGGCATTGGCAGAACCATCAGCCTAACAGTAACATAAACATAATTATTCTCCAAACTAGATTAATTCATAAAACAAGTCGTAGTTGAAGTCAGTCAAGTCAAAGTCACGCTACAGTAAAACGATGGCAACCTTGCTTCTATGGAGTTTTGGAAACAACAGGAAAAAACACGTTATGTCGCATTACATCACTTGCCAGCACTTATGCACATACACAAATAGTTAATAAGCAAAAGGCCACCACTTTTACACATTAATACTTGAAATAACACAAGTTTAGGAAAATAATGCAGAGCGACGACATGATCTTCGTGTTCCCGCCAAAACCCCCCATCAGCAAGAGCCTTAGAGTAGAGCGAGTACACATTAGGCGCCCAGCGTTGCACGCTTAGTACGGCGTTTAACGAGCGTTACCAAGGTGTCCAGTGTCCATAGACGGCTCAGTTCGAAAATGGACGTCGAAGTGATTGCTTGTGCGCCTCCTATACCGTCGCTACATAAGACGACGGCAGAAACAAAGATAATTTTGGGTGCACCCAATACTACGAGATATACTGACGCATAGAATGTTTGTAACACTGTATCCCAAATTAAGACAGTGTGAATATTATTTTAGAATGTCCATAAAATCATTTAATGACTTACTCCATGTTATAAAAACGATAATTACTGGTGATTCAACAATTTTAAGAGAATCAATTTCTTTAATCTTCAATAATCCACATATTAAATCTTTTATTTAAATTATTTAATTTGTTTTTTTTTTATTATTATTATTTAAGTTTTTTATTTATTCATTTATTTTATCATTTTTTTTTAAATTTTTATTGCGACACCCTTAAATTTAACATTATAAAATTTTACATCTTAGGTTATAAGGGCATTGCAATTTTCATTGATTGCCTCTCCCACCTGTTTTGTATTTTATATAGGTATATCAGAGGCAAGATAAGCTTATTCTTTATTTATACTTATTCTTTATTACACATATATTTATACTTATAGTTAAGATTTATTTTTTCTCCTTTTGTATTTTGTCACACATCCGTGACGTCATTAAAGCGCTCCAACAGAAAATCAGCGCAGGTTTTACGACCTGCATTATGCTGAGTTGGGGTCGTTTTGCAACGTGTCAGTACTGATACTTTGTAAATTGATTATATATGTTTGTTTACCATTGTAATAAATATTTTCTAATCCGGACTTTCCATGTCCCATATAGCTGGACGTTTTTGGATTTCGTCGATAAATAAGTCTGTATCGAAGTGCTAAGTCTCCATTTTAGTGAATATGCGTCCACTCTACACGAAAGCGCGCGTTCAAATGTACAACAACATGGCGGCTCAACATGCATCTCAAAGCGCGCGGCTGACGCCCCCCCAACGCGCGTTTGAACGAAAATTTCATCAGAAACCTGCGCTTGCATGTGTACAGTACACCTCAATAAGAACTACTGGTTCTCAAAACACTCGTAACCAAAGCGCGTGCTTCAAAATTAAAACGCCCAATGTGCGTGTACTCTTGAGTAATATTGTTCTGTGGCGTGTACTCGCTGTTAGACAAGGCAAGAGCACTGACTAGTATTTTTTAGCTATATTTGTTTAAGGCTTTGGCAGAACCATCATCCTAACAGAAACATAAATATGGTTATTCTCTGACCACGGGTAAGTTTAATTCAATAAACAAGTCGTAGTTAGTCAGTCATATAAAATTGGTCAAGTCAAAGTCCCACTCCAGTAAAACGGTGGCGACCTTACTACTTTATCCATTGCATGACTGGTGCTAGGGCTGGGTACCAAGTGGGAGTACTCACTTGGTATCTGGCCCGAGCGGGTTGATACCACCATTCCCGTGTGACCGGCCATGAAGCACATCGTTGCGTTTTGGCTGTACCAGGAGATAGCCGTTTATATTTTATTTCATATCTGCGAAATGAATTGGTGAGCAGCGGCTTGACAATACTCTCGGTATAGTCAAGTCCATGGGCGACGGTTACCATTTACCATCAGATGGACCGTGGCTCCTCTGCCATTACATGCAATAAAAAAAATAAAAAATAACGCAAGCTTAGGAAAATAATGCAGTGACAACATGATCTTCGTGTTCTCGCCAAAACTCTTAACTTAACTTAACTTCTTGATTTATGGCTGTTGCAGGAGTATGTCCACAACTTTGCCAATGTCACGTGGCAGAGATAAACCGTCAAACGAAGGAGATTGTTCGGTGATAAGAGAAAGGCCGGTGATTATGTGTCAAACTTAGCAAATTACTATGATGGATAAATACTCTGAAACAAACAACATCAACTAACTACATATCATACTAAAATCTATTATTCTAATGTACGGTGTTAAAGAAATTTATTTAGAATTTAATCTTATTTACTTTTATAAATTTACAGAGAATTAAAACAAATGGAGTAAATACAAGTGATAAAAGTGATTTAAATGAGGTAGGACGAGGAATTTCATGAGGCAAAATATCATACAATGAGTAGTGAAGTTTGGTGCAGCTAAAAAAAATATGGTCCACATTTCCTTGAGCTAGTCCACATTCACAAATAGAGCTATCCCTAATCCTAAGTTTGGCCAGAAATACTGGGGTACAAGAATGGTTCAAACGTAAGCGACAGATGGTAGAAGTGGTTGCCTTGTCAGCCTTTTTGAATTTAGAAAACCAGGGTTTATGCGGAATATCAGCTTGAATATCACCATAAAATTTTCCTTTTAAAGTTTTAGACACTAGCCATTCTTTAGTCCACTGCTGGAACAAGACTGTCTTTAAGGTTGCACAGATGTCATGGGAATATAATTGGGAATGGGTCAGGGAGCCTAAAACCGCTGCAGACCTGGCGCATGAGTCAGCAGTTTCATTCCCCAGGATACCTGAGTGTCCAGGAATCCAAGACAAAACAATGTTAATACCAAGTTTTTCACACTTTAACAATTCTTCTCTAATTTTTAGGGAAATAGGGAATCTTGTTTTAGATCTAAAAGGGTTTGATAAGATGGACTGAAGACAACTTTTAGAATCCGAAAATATTATAGAGTTATTCAAATTGTGTGATCTCACAAATAAAATAGCTTCTAAAATAGCTATTGACTCACCAGTAAATATTGAAGTAGCAGGGGGACATTTATAAGACAATACAATTCTGGTGAAAGGAATCCAGCTACACCTACGGCACTATCGGCTGATTTGGAAGCATCTGTGTATAAAGTAAACCAATTCTTATATTCACTTTGAATTTTGTTATGAAATATGATATTAGCTTCAATTGTATACTTATTAATGCCAAAGTTAAGGATTACTTTTGGTTGGAAGGTTAATGCTTCATAATCTGTAGAGTATAGTGGCAGAATGGTAGACTGATAAAACAAGTTAGATAATTGATTGAACTTAAGAAAACTCCAGAGAATACAAGGAAATTTGTCTGATGATGACTGAAGGTCATGAGCGTTATAAAGAGCGGCCAATTGGTTTAATTTTGAGATGAGAGGATGATCACAATTTTGAATAAGTTTAAAAAAAAATCTGTTGGAAAGGAATTGCCTACGCAATGAAAGAGGTGGTTCAACACACTCTACTTGCATTGCGTTAATAGGCGATGATTTCATAGCTCCAAGAATAATACGCAGGCATTTAGATTGGATTTTATCCAGTTTTTTAAGGGCAGATTTAGTACAAGGGTCTAAAAGGAAGGAACCATAGTCCATATGACTGCGAATAATAGCATTATATAAGATTTTTTGGGTGAAAGGATGTGCCCCCCACCATACACCAGAAAGAGAACGAAGAATATTAATGTTTCTCTCACATTTCTGGGTCACATAGTTAAAATGAACAGTACCTGTCAATCTGGAGTCTAACCACACTCCCAAAAACTTAATTTTATTTTCTTGAGGAATTACACAGTCATTAATACTAATTGTAATATTGGGAATGGTTCTTTTTTTGGTGAAAATGACAACACTACTTTTTGAAGGTGAAATGGATAAACCATGCCTGAGAAGCCAATCTGATAAGTAACTAAGAGCAGAGTTTAACCGGCTCTCTGCATCTTCCAAAGACTTGGAAGCAATATAGAGAACTAGATTGCAATATTTGGCAAAATGGTTGAACTGTAGTGTCTAAGTCACTAGTATATAGACTGTACAATAAAGGGCTAAGCACTGAACCTTGGGGTAAACCCTTCCAGGCAGTTCTAGGTGGATAACAGGAATTTTGATATTTAATAGAAATAGATCTTTCCATAAATAAATTACATATAAAACGGGTCAGTTTTATGGGAATGTTCAGATAAAGTAGTTTATTTTGAAGTACTGGTAATAACACATTATCATACGCTGATGCAATATATATAAAAACACCAACTAGATATTCTTTTTTAAGAAAGGAAATGCGTATATCAGAGGTAAGAATACTAAGACTATCCATAGTACTCATACCTTTTCTGAAACCGAATTGAGTTTTAGCTAATAAGTTTCTATTTTCTACTAACCACTCCAAACGGTGTTTAATCATGTGTTCTGTAATTTTACTTAAAACTGAGGCAAGGGCTATTGGTCTATAGTTATTAGGATTAGCTGCAGACTTTCCTGGTTTGAGGATAGGGATAATTATTTGCTTTTTCATTTCCTGAGGTATGATTCCATATTCAAAGGAGTTGTTAATTAGTTTCAAATAGGTATGTTTAGAATTTTGCGAAGCATGTTTTAAAAAAGAATATGGTATGCCATCTGGGCCAGGTGAAGTATCCACCAGCCCCTCAAGAGCAAGACTAAGTTCAGAAAAGGTGAAATGGGAGTCAAAATGGTTTAAAGACGGGAGGGAATTTGGAAGAGAGGGAATTGCATCTTTAGTTGGAACAAAAGGTGGAGACAATTTATCAAAAAACTCCTCAAGCCATAAAGAAGGATCATTAGATGTGATGTTACTATTGTAACATGATCCTCTAAATTTTTTAATTTGTTTCCAAACTAAACTGGATGGAGTTCTGGGAGAAAGCTGTTCACAAAATTGTATCCATCCAAGCTTCTTTTTCTTTTTTAAAGTTCTAGTTGCTTGAGAAGCTATCTTTTTATATGCCAAAAAGTTTTGTAAAGTCATATTTGATATGTAGCATTTTTCAGCTGCCTTTCTTTTCTTAATAATGACTGAACATTCAGTGTCCCACCATGGGGGAGAAATTTTGAATTTGGAAGATTTTTTTAAGGGGAATGTAATATCAGCACTTGAAATAATAGATTTAATAAATTTTGAGTATATATCAGAAATATTGTAGCCGGAAAATGAAGGGAGTTGTAATAGTTTATTATCAAGGGAGTTAGAATATGATGACCAGTCAGTATTTTGATTTAGTCTGTATTTAAGAGAAGGGCAGAAGTTAAAAACCGGAGTAGATCTGTCACAGATGTTAATATGAATGGGAAAGTGATCACTACCATAAGTGTGTTCCAAGACACACCATGATAGAGTTGATGCAAGGGATGGAGTACACACAGTGAGATCAACTACACTTTTCGGATTCTGTGTAGGGAACACCCTACGAGTAGGAGTACCATTATTAATTACGCATAAGTTGCCTTCATCAAAAATTTCTAAAAGGGCGCGACCAAATGTGTCATCATGACCAGAGCCCCATGAAGTGTGGTGAGCATTAAAATCACCCATCAAAATAATGGGAGGTGGAACAGATGAAATTATATATAAAATATCTGAGACTAATGAAGGATTGGGATGAGGAATATATATAGATACAAAAGATAAATTACACATATTTACAGCGACAACATTGATGTCAGGTGATACGGGTGGAAGTGAAATTTGTGAGAATGAGCAAGAACGCCTAACAAGTAAGGCAGTTCCAGCATAACCATCTGCTCTGTCGTCCCTAAGACAGGAGTAACCTGGAATCCAAAAATGGGAACCAGGAATTAACCATGTCTCAGAGACAGCAAAGACAGATGGCTGAAATTTAGTGACTAAATGAAGAAGTTCATGTTTTTTATGACGAATGCTTTTTATGTTCCACTGGAGAAGTGATGTGGGAGCCATGGTCTGAATTTAATGGTATGAACTGTAGAAGAGTCTTGGCAACGTGGGACGGTATGTTAGTATTGGATTTAGACAGTAAACTAATAACCATTGAGAGGAGAGCTTCCAGGACACTATCATCCTGGGCTAATTGGGGAAGGTTAGAACAATTAGACATAGAGTTCAAAGCAGATCCATTTGATAATGATGATGATGGGGCAGCAATAATATTTTGATGTGAGACCCGATCATATGATTTCCCTAGTGGAGCACGAACACGTGGGGTGGAGAAAACGGTTTTACGATAAGATGTATGAGAAGGAGAATTTGCAGGTTGATACTGAAGAGTGGATGACTGTGATGTTTGAATAGATGAGTTTATAAATGTACCACCTCGTGTTACCTCAGCATAAGGTTTAAATGATTTAGGATGGAGGCGTGATGCTTCATAAAATGAGATATTATCATTTGTCATTAAAAACTTGATAGACTTTTGTCTACCCTGTTCAGGACAGTCTTTACTGTTGGCAAAATGCTGCCCCAAACAGTGCAAACATGAAGCAGAGGATTCATCGAATTTGCAAGTGTCTCCAGCATGGGGTTGAGCACAACGATAACACCTTGGGCTTGAACGGCATAGACTTTTGACATGGCCAAACCTACAGCAGTTGTAGCATTGAATCGTAGGATACTGATAAGATTCCACCGGGAGAGAAGTGTGAAAACAGAAGACTTTACAGGGTAACCTTTGACCCTGGAAAGTCAATACGATTGTTTGGGTAGGAGTCTACCTTACCATCATTTATTATTTTCCTGTTCAAGCGACGAGCCTTCAGGACAGGGCCACAACCATCAGGGAGAGTGACAGCCTCCACAAACTCATCCATGGATAAATCCACGGGAACCTGGCGCACAATACCCATTTTTGTGATATTATAAGATGGAATAGAAGCAACATATTTTGCAGTAGTCAAAATAGGGTTATCTAAAAATTGATTGGCTGCTTTGGCAGTTTTAAACTGGACTGAAATCTTATTTCTCCCCTCTTTTTTAACACCATCTACACAAATGTTTTCGATTTTATTTTTGTAGAGAAACTGGCCAAACTTGATAATACGGATTACAGATCCAATCACTGGATCTGGTTCAGCTCGGGAAATATGGACGATAAATGGTCCACTGTCTATATCTGTATATTCTTTAATGCCAACAACAATTTTCGGGTGAATATATACATTTTGTATGGAAGCGACAGCTAGCTCCTGGTCTACAATGGTTTTCTTAGCGTTTTTATTTTCATTTTGGGCGTCTTGAAAACGACGCTTACCTCCTGATTGAATAGACAAACCAGTAGAAGTAGGGGCTACTTCTCCTGGTTTGGTGGTTTTTCGAATATCTGGGGGATCGGGAGGATCAGGGGGTTCTGGGTCCATCGGATCCATCCAGACTTCCTTATCCAGACTTCAAAAAATATAAAACAAAACTCGAATGAAAAAAAACAAAAATGAACCAAATGACAATCTTACTATGAAAATTAATACATACCTAATTATACACAACTAAAACATAAAATTATTATATATTACACTATATACACTAAGCTAGGCAAGAGATGAGAAATTTTGAGATTTTTGAAGAGTAAAATCAAAATCAAAAATTTAAACAAATCTCACTGAAACGTGTGACAGCCTATGACTTCTAAGTTTTTACTTTGATTTGTTGATTCAAGATTCTAGCATTGACAATTCCGCCATAACTCTGACTAGTAAGTAGGCAATATAATAATACAGATAGAGCACTCCCCTCTCAGACTAAATACATACAGTCTGAGACTGCTCTACAAAAATACTAGTCAACCATTTATCGTTTCATGGTCTATCTCCGCCACGTGACATTTGTAACGTTATGGACATACTCCTGTAACAGCCTTATAATAAGAAGATAGAAACATTTATTTTCATGAAATGTTCAGCGACATCATAAAGTAAATCGATAATGAAACGACGCAACCCCATCGAGTTTGTCGTTTGATTCGTCTTGACGAGTACTTTGTCTTTAGATGGTATCCAGGGTCTGATGATGGAGATAGAAGGTGGCCATAGGAACTCCGTTATAAAACCGATAAAACGACATAACTCCATCAAGTTTGGGTTCGTATGATTCGTCTTGAGGAGTAGGTACTTTGTCTCTAGATTGTATCCAAGGTCTAATTATGGAGCTAGGCCACAGCAACTCTGTAATATAACGACGCAACCCCATTGAGTTTATATTCGTCTTGAGGAGTAGGTACTTTGTTAAGTTATAATAATTTTATTTCTACAAAATAATTTCGATGTTTTCATATCTGGTAGACGTCCCACGACGTATAGTTTTTTTTTATACTACGTGGGTAGCAAGCAAGCATACAGCCCACCTCATGGTATGTGGTTACCGTAGCCTTGAGACATTGAGGTGTGGTGCCGGTTTACCTCCTAGTGGTGCACCCCAGGCAACGTCGGCAGTCGCCGGCGGCTTAAATTCCGGACAGGTCGGGTTCCTGCGTGTCTGACTCAGCAGAGAGCACGACGGATAAACCAAGCGTCGGAATCGGCGGGGCCAAACTGGCTCCCCAGGCCCTGGAGAGGGGGATAGCGGCTCCCCCTCGTCCCAAATTGTAAACCTGATTGGGTGTCCGTGGTTACGTCTCGCGGCCCGTAGGAACTCCGGGGTCCGGCTGTAAATACGGCCCCTACCAATACAGCTGTACGCAAAACGTGCGGCGGTCGAGTCCCGCAAGGGCAAGAAGGCGGAGTCCCAATCATCCAGGGACGGCTCGGCAATAGACAGCTCACCTGGCACCTTAGCCACAGAGATATCTGCCACCGAGGAGGGCAGCCCTATTGAGGGTGCCACAATGACACCGCGCCCGGCCGAGGTCAAGGTTGTAGCGGACCCTCTCCCGTCGCGATTCTTGCACAAGCGCACCCTGTCAGGGGAGCGCTGCGTCAGAATTCGACGGGAGATCGACGGAGATGCCTCCCCCGAAGATAACAACATTACTCAGGGGTCGAGGCATCAATAGGCCGGTTACACCGATCCCGCGTACCGTCTCGGCAAAGCGAGCCGAGACGCTTAATTTGAGGCGGACGGAAGCAGAGCAAACTGCGGAAGAACGCTTAACGGTCGTCTCTGCGAAGCTAAGCGTCCCGATTGCGACACCGTCAGTGACCCGAATCGCAGAGAGAGCCTCGGACACCGTGGCCATCATAGCTACGGTGGCCACGGGCTCCAGAAACTTAAAAAGCACATTTATAAGGTGCCTAAAGAACGCTGCCACCATAGTAAAAGGAAACAAGTACGTTGACTCAGACCCCGTGTGCGCGATAATTACCTACGCACGCAGGGCTGGTCACTTTTAGTTTATTCAATCGTCATAAATACAGAGCTAGTTATATACAAAATTAAAATAAATTATCTTGAAACTTAGGCAGAACATCAGGGATCCATAATACAAAGTTTATTAATTATACTTATATGTTTTTATGCATAGAACGGGAGCTGAGTATATTTTTTTCCAATGATATAATGTTTTTAGTGTTGTGATTGGTGAAGATCTCGTCTATATATCATCTAAATACAATACAGTATTTTATTTTCCGACATGTAGCGGGCGGGTCGATATTGGACCTTTCGTTCGCTATTCCCGCCGTCGCGGCACGGGTAAGGGACTGGTGTGTCCTGGAGGAGGTTGAGACCCAGTCCGGTCACGCAGCGGACAGAGCTCCCGCTTTACCGCGGTGGGCTGTGGGTAGGCTAAACCGGGACCTACTGGTGGAGGCGGCCATCGTGTCATCTTGGCTGTCCTCAAAAGCCGAATACATGGACGCTCAGACTGGTCGCTGGCGTGAGGTGGTGTCGCAAATCTGCAGCCATGCCATGCCACGTGTACGGCGTCCACCCCAAAGGAAGGGGGTCTACTGGTGGTCCCGCGAGCTAGCGGACCTTCGTGCGACTTGTGTCCGTTATATCATCCGGATAGTCGTTTATAGTCGTTTCTCTAACGAGCAGCCAGCGGGCGCAGTTAATCATCTTCAGCCGTTGTATTTTCATCATGTCATCGCATCCTCATGTTCCACTGTCCTTGTTGTCCACGGTCATTTTGTTCTAGGGTTGTTGTTTGTATGTAGGTATACAAAAAAATACCTACAAGTTGCCCGACTACTTACAGCGGCAGACTTGCCTACCGTTAAGCTCAGCCACTATGTCCAAAGACTGTGGGAAATAAAGTCGGCTATCACACACTAGTCTATAACCGAAACCCGTTAGGATATTTCAGTTGCTTAAGAGTGGTAGCTAGCTGTATTTTCACATGTATCAAACCCTACGCCCATTGCCAACTTAGAATGTGCTACACAAATCGTATTGTATTGTTTTTGGTAGACACCTCGATGCGTGATGTTCAACCAATCACAGTGATCCCTTAACCTTTAATCGTATCCCTCAATCGTAATGATCGCTATAACGACACGATTTTGTACGAAAGGAACTTTGGGACATTTTGCCGGAGTATGGTATTAACGGTAGACTGGCAAGCGGTGCAGTCCAATTACATGGACTGCAGAGCTTGTGTGCGGCTGGATAATAAAATAAATAAATATATATTCACGGATATTTTCACACAACGCCCTTTAGTCTCAAACTAAGCTTAACGCTTGTGCTATGGTTACCAGATTACGGATATAATCCATCCATCCATCAGCCTTTCAACGTCCACTGCTGGACATAGGCCTCCCCAAGAGAACGCCACAACGAGCGGTCCCGTCATGGGGGATAATGCCGTAATCGCCATGCTTGGCAGGCGGGTTGGCGATCGCAGTGGATGTTGTTAATACTCGAAGGAGTGCTCCTGCCCACTCCCCCGGTAATCCCTCAGGCGGCTCTTACGACTCCCGTGGGTAGAGAGGGGTGGGACAATTCTAAAGCCGCGCCACGGCCAATACATATATTATATTACTTTTTTTTTTTCTAAGTACATACATATAATATACTTATAGAAAACACCCAGACGCAGTACAAATGTCTGGTCTTATTAGAGCAGTCCGGGACTGACCTGCAAACCCTAATCGACGTAATGACTGAAGATTGTAAGAAAAGGGGACTACGGGTGAATGTGGGCAAAATCAACATAATGGTTTTTGGCAGCGAGTTGGGTATTCATTATTACACATTTAACGAACCTATACGCGCATTAAACTTATCAAATATGTACTATTATTTTGACTAACCTCGACGTTTCGGCAGAGTTGCACCAGCTATGCATAAAGGGGAGAGTAAAATCAATGCGGTCAAAATGCGATCTGCGGAGAATCTGCGTAGTGGAGTTGACTGACCGCATTCGTAATGACGACGTAAGAAAGCGAGTACGTATGGAAGAGTGGTGTAAAGATGCGAAATGGAATGCTCCGATGGTTCGCACATGTGGAAAGAATGCCGGACGTGCGACTGGTTAAGATATACAATGCGAAAGTGAAAAGATGTGGGTACAGGGGGAGGCCAAGACACCCATCCTAGACCAAATCGGTCATGTATTGAATGAAGGTGGAGTCAGGAGTCTCCGAAACCAGCGAGCGTATGTAAAGAGGATTATGAATGTTAAGACAGTGAGCGATGTATGCAAGAAAAGAGCCTTTTGGCACTCTATTCTCTCTGCCTACCCCGCAAGGGAGATGGCGTTATGATAAGTAAGTAAGATACGATTTGTGTGTTACATTCTAAATTCTAACCTCCCTGTCTATTTTACTGCTCAAAGTATATAATTATGTATTGAGAGGTTTTAAATGATTATTGACAAGTTAGATGAATACCTTTCAAGATTATCATCCGCTGCTAGTGCCAGGTTAAAAATGGCCAAAATCCTACTAAATAAAAGTGAAAGTTTGTATGTTCATTACTCAATCACGCACAGGTGAACAAGCTTGCACTTTTTTACCTGGATTAATATAGTATATTACTGTTGATCCTGGAAAATGTATGATTCTTGCGGGTATAGGTATTTTGGCACAGACATAAAATTAATGTGCTGTACAGTGACGTTTTGTCCCATATAGAGGAGAACGATGTCCATGCAGCATAAATAATCAATATTAAGACGAGAACACCAAAGAACAAATTGTATAGCATAAAATGTTCTATTATATTTAATCATTATACCAATCTAAGAAAAGCAGACTAAATGACATGACTAGTAGAAAGAAGAGCACGTAAACCCTGAGTCCAGCATTCCTTTGTATAGCTTGTTTGATTTGTTCGTTTGCATCTTTTACATTCTCCGTTGTTCCAACCACTGTATTTGCAACTCTGTCAATATCTTGCTCTTGTTGAAGAACCTGACCATAAGACAAAAATATTATTCACATTGTTCATAGCAACAACTAACTATATACCTACATTATCCAATGAACTTATAATTTTTTCATAAGATTATCATAATTTATACTCCTACATTTTTTAGATAACCCACTGCAACAGAATTCTGCATTCATTGGCAGAACTGAGTGTGACTTAGACGTGGAGTTGGGGAGAAAGCCCACCGAACCAATACCATAGTACAAAGTTGTCTCTTTTCGCATCTGTCTGTTTCTGACCTAAATTCTTGTAAACAATGCAACGTTTTTGACGTGATGACGTCTTATAAATCGTATAACGCCGGCTGCACGCACGAAAAAGTGTCACGTTCCAAAAAATGTATGGCAACCGATGCATTGTTTGTGAAACTGTCAGAAAACATATATGATGTTATCACATAAAATTATCGTCCGTAAACCGACTTTACAAACTACCATATTTTTTTATTTTTTTTATTGTCGATTTAGGCCATAGTCCACCATGCTAGTCCAGTGCGTTTTCACAGACGTGAAGTCAGACATCAAGAAAATCTCTCAGGAATGTAGGTTTCCTCATAATGTTTTCTATTATGGAATGTTGCTAATTTATAAAAAATACACATGGCTGAATTGGCAAAGCATCTGGACGGTATCCAGGAGATGCAGGTTCAAATCCTGCTCGTGACTGTTATTTTCGATTTCACATTTTTCACTTTGTGATTAAAATACACACATCATTTAAAAAAATCTCGTCAAGTTGAAAATAAGTGCCATGCTGGGTATGGACCTCGGACTAAGGATTGAATTCTGTGTGTATTTGAAGTCTACTGCATATGTTTTATAAATGGAAATATCTTCTAAATAGAAGTATATATCTAAATATAGTGTAATTAATTTATGGAAAGATTGGCCGTGATAGATATAATAATGTAGCAATTATTAAAAGCCATAGAGATTTTCCTACATGTAATGCTGGGGTGGGTTGTCATAAATGTAAAACTAAATGTTTGACAATATAACTAGACCACACACCAAAACTTTTAACAACTTTAAAAAAAAATGCAATATCCTGCTTTTGGAAATAAAACCTGTATCACAGGAGACTTTCCTAACATACAATTTCATGGACACAAGTACACTCAAACTCAGAAGAATTTTGAGTTGAAGTTGTGAATCACACAAAATAACTATTCTATGGCTATCAAACTCACAACAAAGCCATGGGAGGTATCTATGCACTCAATATTATATTATATAAAATAGGTACCTATAATGTTATTTAATAATTCTTTTATTTGCTATTACAATAAAGTTCCCTGGGTAGTTTTGAACAATCATATGATTGCTTTACCTTTTCAGTGAAAATTTCCTGCAACTCTGCAATATGAAGTACTTTACTTTCAATTACTTTAACCTCTTCTTGCATACTGTTCAGCTCATTTAAAAGCTGAGAATTTTCTAACTCAAACATCTGGAGCTCTTCAGATGTTAACTCTTCATCTGATAACACAGCAACATCATTCTCTGATAAACCATTTTTTTTATTATTGTCAGTTTCTTCAAACCCTATTTCATTATCTCTGTCTTTTTGTCTTTCTGCTTCATCTTTCTTGATAGCACTATCCTTTTCTATTATTAATGCCTGTGGATTTCTTGTTGCAGCATTTCTTAACTCTAAACGAGATAGTTTATGGATATCAAGAGCTCTTCTGACTCGTAGTGCCTTTAATTCACTATGAATTTTACACACAGATTTCAAGTACATGTCAATAATATCACACACTAATTCCTTGTATTCTCTTACTTGTGGAGTCGCCACAACTTTACGATTATCAAGTCTAAATTCTTTTAACAGATGAGAACAGCTGTTTATTATTCTATGAGCCTTAGTGTCTATATTATCTCGTTCGACATCAGTCATTTCGCATTCCGTAGCCACATTATTAAAGAAACTCAAGTACCTTTCACGATGCTCCAAAAGAAAATCCCTTAATTTTGTTGTTTGTGATACTATTTCTCTAGATGCGCTCGTAAAACAAGACCTCGGTGAAGTAGATCTAAGTATACGCTGCTTATCTTCACTTGTAGGACTCTGTATTCCAAATGCTTTGTTCCTGGTCTTGACAGTTTTAATACATGCTTTAAATAACGGAGTGATATCCATTCTTAAAACAATTCTAAGTGTAAAAATTTAAGAGAAATTACAGAATTATGATATACCTATTCAATTCGGATATTCAAGTTTTTTTTTTTTTCTTGGCATAAGTTTTATAATATTATTGCCAGCTTCACGTTTTTAAGCAGCGAAACAATATTTTTTTGGCATTTAGATTTTATTATTAAACGGTTCTGAAACAAAGATATTAGACTATTTTAACTACACAAACTACATGCGGAAGTTTATATACAATAACATAATGAAAAACAAAATCAATATGTACTCTATACCTCGATAATAAAAAGGAACTAAATGTATACAGATGTGTAACTAAGCTAAAAATTAAACTAGAACTAAAGTTTCAGATATAGAAATATAATATCATAATATGTATGAGGTATAAAAGTTAATTTATTTTTACTTTTTATGCTTTTGCAAATACACTGTAGCCATATGATGGGGGCCATTATGAATTAGGCGTGGGTCGTATCACTTTTTCTGAGAATCGTATCTGAATCAGATTTCGATTTTCAATATCAGATTTCAAAATCTTATATTTTAACATCTGATATTTTACGTTCGCATATCCATCATAAGAGTAGATTCAGATTTCAGAAATCTAATCCGAATCCGATGCGCATCTTTAAATAGGATACGACAATATCATAGAGTTCAATACAATTCGATATTGTAGATATACTCGTACTTATATGTATAATAGATGTTTAATTCGGTACCTATTTATTTATCACTAGCTGTAGCTGACCCGGCAAACGTTGTTTTGCCATATAAATTATATCTAGAGTATTTTTAGGGAATTTCTAGCGTAGAAAAAAATAACTAACTTGTTGTAAGTGTGTGAGGATGTGGTATACATGCACATCATAAATGCGCGCGCAGTACTTACTTGATAATTATTTTACTGCGATGTTATTGCACGCTTCATAAGTGAAACGTTGAGGTGGGTTCTACTCCAGCTTTACACGGAACAACTGATTTTTCAAAATTAAAATGTCTCTATTTGTCATATATTGCACTTGTAAAATAATATCTACACACATATATAAAGAACAAGCACTATTTTTAACACTCATGATATTTTTGATGCCATTTTTGTTATTTAAACTAGTTAAAAAACTGTATGAAAAAAATCTGGCCGTGAGTTGTAGGTAATGTGTGTTAAAACGATAGCGACCAAAATACTTTACTAATCGAGTCTTTTTTTTCGTTTACGAATTACTATGATTAGGAATAGAGCCCTTTTACTTTTCACGGTCTGATTCGATGTGGTTTAATTGTTATTAAATAAACAAAAAAATACTGAATATTTACGCTCGACGCGACACTAATACCAGCGCCTTTCATGAGAACTACCTTTTTACGTACGCATAGCCACTAGCCACCGGTGGTTTTACTATCGTCAACAGAACGCCGTTCGCCCGGCCGGTACATTGTTTTTTGATTAAAGAAAGTTCTTACCTTTGCTTCACGAACTGATGATATTTGTTAAGTATAATAACTATTTTATCCATAACAATAATTAAAAACACTAAATACACGTAAATAATAACACACCAACATAATATATTTAGCGGCGCGAAGCCCCTTTTTTTTGCGTGGCCTTGGCGTGCGGTGCGCGCGGCCCGGAACTGAGAGGTAGACCAATATGGAAGTACTTCTTAAAATTAGCGCTAGATGGCGTATAAGACCAGAAACCCACATTAGTACTTTTTGAAATAGCGCTATCTATGTGATTTATTGAAAACTACTTAGTAAGACCAATACATTATTAGTTAGATACTTATCAAATAATCTATTTTATTGTGAAAAATGAAGATTATGAGGCGTGCAGTTTTGGTTTTTCCAAAGTATTTTAAAACTGCGTTAATTTTTATTATTTAAAGTGTTCGCGGTTGAGTGGACCATTAAAATAATGTACCTATTGTGTTTTTCGTTTTATAGCTAAGTTTAAAATATAATTAAATAATTTGTGATACTAAGATATTATTATTACTTTATATACCTAGTAACTTTACTAAATATTGCAATTATTAGTAGTGTTTTATTCTCGCCAACTCTTTGATCATATAAAATTTATTCCAAACTTGACTACACAACGAAATAAGCTGTAAACATTTTGGATATCGCACCCCGCCGTAAACGTAAACATCCACCTTAATGGCAATGAAATAACTTCCCTTCATACTTTTTCCAGGCTTAGGACTGGCTGCAATATTGTATACTTATTTTAAATGAAATATATTAATCTTTGTTAGCTAGAAATTGTGCAGGCGTATTTAAAAGTTATTTCATTCTATGTACATAATTTTCTTCATATTCACAACTTTACGTAATATATTTACAATAATGAGTGAGTTATTACTTAAATCGTTCCGGGTCTAAATTTACGTTCAGGAACGTGAGCTGTTTGACTTTATTTGTTGACAGTCTTGTTCGGCGATCATTAATGATTAATCCTGTCTTACTAAAAATGCGTTCGCAAGGTACTGACGACGCCATAATGTTGCCATATTTTCGCAACAACTTCGTTAAATTGGGATATGTATACCTATGTGTTCGCCACCAATTCAAAGGGCAGTTAAATTTGCCATCTCCAGAAAAGGCCGGCAAGATATCATCGTTTATATATGTGTCCAGTTCTTTAATTGCTTTGGACAATGGAGTACCTACATTATAATGTTGTCCAACCAAATCGTGGAGAATACTCCAAGGTGAGAATTTGTCGGCTAACGCCGGTTCAGATGGCACCTGTTGACTTTCATTTTCATTATTACCAATAAGTTCAGTTAGAAGATCTTGGACCTTTTTACGAGCAATTCTGGCGTAGTTTGCATCTTTGAATACTGCTAGTTTATAGCGTGGATCTAAAACAGTACACACTGAAAATGTTCCACTTTTTTCGATATTCTCAAACCTTGTTATAAGGCCTGAGCGTAAACTAAGTAAGCAACACTGTGCAGGTTCCGAAAACTCTTCAGATAGCAATTTATCACAGGCCTTTGTTAAGCAATGAGTTATTGCTATAACTGATCCTGCTGTCATAAAATTTTCCCCGCTCATGGATTGAGTAGCTTCATCGAATGGTTTCAAAATTTTGCACAACTCTCCAAAAAGTTGCCATTCCACTTCAGAAATAGCAGGAAGGTCCCGCCGTATGACAGCAACTGTAGATTTTATGTATTGCTCTAATTCTACGAAACGTTGCAACATGTGAAATGTCGAATTCCACCGTGTAGGCACTTCTTGCACTAATCGCTTTGGAACACAATTCGGAAGGTCATTACATTGAGCCTTTAATAATTTTTCTAAGGCTGTACTGCTAGTTTTAAAGAAACGAACTATTTTTTTTACTTTTTCAAGTGATTCAACAAATTGTCGCAAAGCATCTTGGACTATTAAGTTTAAGGTGTGGCCATAACACCCGTAGTGTTTCCAACCTATGTCAGTCACAGCTTTAAAAATATTTGCAGCATTGTCAGTTACCATAAAATTAACTTTATCTTTTATAGACCACTCATTGGTCAACTTTATTAAAGCACGTTGGATGTTTTCTGAAGTGTGTGAACTTTCGAAATTACAACAATCTAACAACACTGTTTTTAATCTAAGGTCTTCCGTTAAATAATGTCCTGTTACGGCTAAATACGAGTCATTTATCCTAGATGTCCACAAATCAGCTGTTAGGCAAATCTTGTCTATATCTGAAGATAGAAAATCATTTCTGATCTTTTCTTTTGTAGTATTATAAAGATTGGGTATCATGCTATGTGATATAGTTTTCCGGCTTGGAAGCTGATAGCCCGGAACCCAACTCGCAAACTTCTTAAAAGCTTTTTCCTCAACAAGTGAAAACGGCTGATAGCTTGACACAAATAAGTCTAAAAGATCGCCGTCAATTTTCCTTTTAAGTTCATTAGAGATTTTTTTAGATGAACCATACCGTTCCATTGTAGTTTGTTGTCTAACAGTGGATGTCGACGGCAACGTGGCGACTGGTGTAATGGAAGAGGTAGAAGGATCCGCTGTGGTGTGGGTCATTGCAGGTATAGGGGCAGATGTCGCAGTAACAAGAGCAGACACATAAGTCGAGGCCCTTTGTGGTTCTGACCTTATTGGCTGCTGTGCCATTACGACTTGGGTGTACGCATCCAAGTGCCTCTTCTTTAAATGTGCTTTTAAATTACCGGTCGATCCCTTGTAGCTATACAGATCACCACAAACACTACATCTAGCTTTTTTATCAGAGTCGTTTATTTTTTCAAAATAATCCCAAACGACGCTCACATTTTTTCGCGACATTTTTGATATTTACAACTAATCTTTAACACGACACAAGTTTTTTTATGTATAGGTAGGTATGTACACTTTATTTAAAAGATTTTTTGCATAATCTTACACATAAACTTACTTTAAATTATAATGAATATTTACAAATGTATTTACACTAGTGAAAGAAAACACAATAGTTTCACTTGACTACTTATATTTTTATTATTATATACACTAGTACTATTTTATCCCTTATTATTTTACACTATACATATTAATTAAAAAATCCATTAAAACAATCCCCAACGTCCATAACACACAAAAAACTTTCTAAATTTTAGAACGCGAATTAAATTAAAAGAAACGAAACTTTCTTCCGCAACTATTCGGACACAATTAAACAATAAGTACCTAATAAAACTATTACGTGCATAATGGTCCATAAGTACCAAAATGCGCTCAAGTTCAAGGCTAAATAAATAAAATTTTAGACATCATTGTCATCATGATTAGTACTTACCAGAAAGTAAGCTTTATTTGCATAGTGTTAAGATTAAAAATTACTTATTTATATAAAATTTGTTCAAAAATCTGATATTGTGATATTACTGTACCGCTCTAACTAGTGTAATATTTGTATCTCACGCGCTTTGTCGCACGCGTGTGGCCGATGCGTATCGTATCGCTTAGGTACAGAACATCGCAAATCTGATATTGTAATATTGCTGTACCGCTCTAACTAGTGTAATATTTGTATCTTACGCGCTTTGTCGCACGCATGCGGCCGATGCGTATCGTACCGCGTAGGTACAGACGAGTGAGCGAGTATTCAGTACATCGCAAATCTGATATTGTAATACTTAGATTTCGAAAGAGCCAGTAAGTGATTTTTAGATATTGTACCAATATCAGATTTCGTATTTATATACGATTTGTATCACCCACTTCTATTATGAATGGGTTGAGGTAAACGTGAAAGAACAGAGTTGTGAGCAGCGCTGGTCGGTTTTTGGGAATGAGTGATTTTTGTATTTAAAAGTGACTGAAGCAATTCTATGATTGTCTTTAATGTATTGTGATCATTATTAGGGAAAAATTTTAGATTTAGATTCGCACAGATTCGCAATTCGCACACAGATGCAGTGTTGCCATATTGTACTGTAGGAACTAAAAATCCGTACATCCGACAGCAAAATCCGTACAAAACCCGTACGCGCAATAAATCTGAAACTCCATACGAAATGAAATCATCATTCTTTAAATCGTTGCATTCTACGTGCTTTCTTTGTATGAGTGGATCATAATTACATAAATAAAGTGGTTTCTCAACATAAATAATCCACAAAAATACTCAACGACACAAGTTCAAAATGGAAACCAAAGAGAAATGCGTATCGGTATAACCCTTAGACACCCTTAGACGAAGAATATTATAGACAAGTTATCAGCGCATGGCGCATGTAGTGTCGAGATAGCAATAGTTTGACATATGACAACCGGAATCATTTTAAAAGATAACTATGATTATAACTTTGTTGACTAAAAATGTACTACCTGTTTAAGCCGGATACAAGAATGACAGGACAAAAGAAATAGCAGTTATGCTTATATTTTGCTTAAAATGTATCAGAACGTGTAACATTAGCGTATATAACGTGATTCATAAAGGTTTATTTAAGTAAATATGAAAACAAGCTTACATACTGATGATGGGGACGGTTGGCCACCTTATTGTTGGATTATATAGTTGATTGGGTCCAAATAAAAATAACGCTTACGCAAAAAGCATAAAATGCTTATACATGTGTCTCTCTAACTCTTGCTAAAACCTAATACGTGCGTCCTTTTCTTCATCCTTAGTGCCAAAATAGTAGCGAGCCTATAGTGTACTTTGTCTAAGGTATAACGAGAAACATTGAACCCAACAATGCGTATTGCGCACAGGGTAAGGAAACTTATAGTATGAAGAAAACCGTTTCTTATTATGAGATATTGCACAATTGACCAAAGAATTAAATTGGTCATTAGCATTCGTCCATCATTACAAACACAATTAATCGTAATCTCAGACTAAATACATCTAAACAGAGCGAAGAAAATTCTTTGACATGTATGAGCGAGAACACAAGGTACAATATCTTCTTCTTCTTCTTTTATTTATGGCAAACTGCTGTTGCTAAAGATACATTTTACTCTCATACTAAGAACTACTAGACGGAGCAAACGCATGGACGCACTTGAAACAGCAATATTTTTTTAAATGTTGCCAGGTTGACAAATATTTAACCATATTTGGGCAAATTAAACGATAGTTAGACTGAAGTCTGTAACTAGGTCGTAAATAAGAAACTCTTCGTAACAAATATTTTATTGAAAATCGCAACGTTTATCAGTATGATTATTTAAAACTAAATCTGCCACCCCTTCTATTCATCCAACCATCAGTCTTTAAACTTCCACTGCTGGACATTGGCCTCCCCAAAGAGAATACCAGAACTAGCGGGCTTATGCTGACTGCATCCAACGGCTCCCTGCCGCTTTCACCATATATTTGGTCCATCTGGTGGGAGAGCATGTTAGGCTGCGCTGTCCGATACGTGGTCGCCATTCGAGAACCTTTTTCCCCAACGGTTGTCAGTTCGTCGAGCGATATGGCGTGCCCATTGCCACTTCAGCATGCAAACTCGGCGGGCTATGTCGGATATTCACGTTCTACCTCCGTAATAAGAATTCGATCACGTAGAGAAATACCAAGACTTTGAGCCTTGATGCAAGATAAGTATTGCTTCTCCATAAATTGCCGTTCTGTCCAATTAGAAAGCAACTGCAGTGGGATGGCACCAAATATTATGGTCATATTGATTTCGGAACCGAAGTCGTCGGCGATGATCTGCCTTTGGCGTCCGAGGCACTAACCTTCATGCTAACCTGCATAAACGAATCATGGAAAATACCAGTGGGATACTTTTTAATCAATGGTTTATCTGCACAACAAAAAAGAAATTTAGTCGAACAGTGCCTGCGCTTATTGAAGGACAGTGTAACAGTAGTCTCACTAACATTTGATGGAGCTGTCGCAAATGGAGCCATGGCTACACTATTGGGATGTGATTTAAATCCGGCTAATTTAAAAACAACTTTTGTAGTGGATGAGCATGAAGTTGCTATATCATATGACCCTTGTCATAATATAAAATTAATCAGGAATGCTTTAGGCGAAAAAAAAACATTATTGGATGCTGACAACAATGTAATATCTTGGGATTATTTTGAAATGCTTCATGATTTACAAATCAAAGAAGGTCTTCATACCGCAAATAAACTGTCTGCCGCTCACGTCAGGTATGATAAACAAAAGATGAAAGTGAAGCTGGCAAAACAACTGTTAAGTAATTCGATTGCTGATGCACTAGAATTCTGTTTAACAGATGAAATCCCTGGGTTTGAAAACTGCAGCGCAACAATTAGATTTGTAAGAATTTTCAATGACCTTTTTGATATGTTAAATTCTCGAAATCTGGTTTCAAGACATTTCAAAAAACCGTTATATAGAGAAAATATTAATACAATCAAAGAAAAAATGGAGGAAATATACATTTACATAAATGGATTGAAATTGTCTGATAGAACCAGTGTTTTAAATTCAAGAAGGCAGACCGGCTTCGTTGGATTTCTAATATGCATTAAATCCATATTATTTATTTATGACAAATATATATCAACCGTTAATCCATACCTCAGCTTTCTGCCAACATATAAACTGTCCCAGGACCACATTGAAATATTTTTTGGTGCTATCAGGTCTTTGGGTGGATTTAATAACAACCCCTCAGCGAAAGCATTTATGACAGCATATAAGAAACTTTTACTTCACGCTGAATTTAAAATAAGTCGAAATGGAAACTGCCTGCCACTCGACGATATAAGAATACTACATGCTAATAAGAAACAATATATTCAAGCCATTAACGAAACTACACAAAGAATTAAAATTTTGGACGATGAGATGAAAAGTTATGATGAGAAAAATGTAGATCATGACTATATCCCCGACCCCAGTTTAATATCTGAATATAGTGACAATGTGATCACATATATAGCCGGATTTATTGTAAGAAAAATGAAGAAGGAAATATTGTGTGTTTCAAAGCACTTACAAATGAGACATCCAACAGTTGTTTAATAAAAGTAAAAGATAGTGGTGGCTTGATCAAAGCTTCAACTGGCGTTTTATATATTTGTAACAAAACTGAAACGATTTTTCGACGCTATATGTTATCATTAGGTGTTACTCATATTGGGAAACCATTTTATATAGAAAAGATAACAATGACTGTCTTCGAAATATGCGCAAGATCGGACGTTTTCTCACAGCTGATTAATCATTGCTATGACAATTGCATATTAAACAATCATTTGCATTTGATAATCAAAGTCATTGTAAATTATTATTTAAAAATACGCATTCATCATGAATGCAAAAAGGCTTCTGCACCGGGCGGTGAAATTGTAAGAAATTTCTATAACAAACTTGTTCTTTTTAAGGGTCAATAAAACTGATTAATTTTTGTGTTTGTTTTATTTCATTAAATATCATGGCATTAAGTGTTCAGTGCTTTAGATGGCATATTAATTGTTATCGTAATATGACAGTCGCAAAGCAATGATGATATTATATATCTGGGTAATATTAGGCACTCGCACTAGAGCCATTCATCATTTTATTCTTTTTTTTTCTAAATCAGTAAATTACCTGTATGTGTTTTTGCAATCAAAGTAAAAGATTGCGGTAATCCATGCTTCCCTAATTAATATTATAAATGTGAATGTAAGTTTGATTGCTACGCTTTCACGCGAAAACTACTTAACCGATCATCATGTAATTTTGAACACATATTCTTTTGGAGGTATTAGAAGTAACATGGGATACTTTTATGAAAAAAAAAAACTTTTACGTTTCTTCGCGGATGAAGTCGCGGGAAAAAGCTAGTCAACAGTAAATCTCTTAATTGTCTCTGGATCTCTTGATAAAAAGTGATTCCAAAAATATTACAGGTAACATACACTAATCAACAATGTGTCAAGTACCTACTGTTTTAGATTCGAACTGATTTAGAAAGTAAAAGAATAAAATGATGGGTGATTTGATTAGTGCGTGTTTATTTAAGGTGATACCTGGGTCCAGTGCTGCCCTCATTTTAGTAAAATCGGTTTAAATGAAAACGGAGGTGTGGCACTTCCTGGCAGGGCCACCATCACGGATTTGAATTCCAAGACTGTCGCTATTTTGTCCCTAATTTATCCTATTTTTTCCTCCAATATCAGATTTTGTCGCGCCCTGGTTCAAAAGTTATAAGGGTTTTTAGGTGACCCTGCCAGAAAGCATACTTCCTGGCAGGGCCACCATCATATCTCAAGAACTAGAGCACCTAGCGAAGATCTGTTTGCTTCCAGAATTTGTCCCTAATTTGTCCAATTTTGTCACCAAGTATCGGATTTTGTCGCGCCCTGGTTCAAAAGTTATGAGGGTTTTTAGGTGGCCCTGCCAGAAAGCATACTTCCTGGCAGGGCCACCATCATATCTCAAGATCTAGAGCACCTAGCGGAGGAGGACACGGTGCAGTGTGCCAAGGGCCTAAGTGATTCGCGAATTCACCCATTTGTTGTTATAACGGCAACAGAAATACATCATCTGTGAAAATTTCAACTGTCCAGCTACCACGGTTCATGAGATACGCGCATGAAGTCGCTGAAAAATTGCTAGAATTTTATTTTTGGTTAATTACAAAGAATATTCAAATTTCCCGCGCATTTCAATTTTCTATATCGACATCCGAAGAAAACATCACTAGGCTATATATATCTATAAGTAAGAAGGATATAGTCAAAGTAGCGACATTTATTTGTTTTAGACCCACTTAATCTAGAGTCTCTATTTCTTTCTCTTTCAAGCATATGATGTTTTGTTTATGTAAAAATGAGAAAGATATACGTTCTGAGTTTTGCTTAAATGTAATCTATCTACGTATACTTTATCTGAGGTTAAGACCGACTGTTTCTAAAAGTGATTATTCGGCCGGGCCATTTACCTGAGTTCAGACATGTGTTAATCTAGCTATTATAATGTATTAAGGAGACAGTAATTATAGTACATAAGTATAAAGTATAATTATATTAGGCTACCTGGTAAGTTGAAGGAATGATGAAAATATACTAGCGTTACTGTAGGAGTGGTTTTATTTCTTCACACTTGTGGGAATCTAGGTAACTTTGTTATTACAAAATTTCTTCCATTCATTCCATAAACTCGGATCTTTAGGGTACCTGCAATAAATAAATAAAATAAAAAATCAATATGGTTGAAGTTCACAATTTGTGAGTAATTTTAGTTGATGCAATTTATTATTAAACTATATTGTAATAAAGCTCACAATATATAATATATTAAATAAATCGGAAAACATTATTTCAAAAATGTTTATATGTACGAGATACATTACTGTATAGTCTCCTTTGCCCTTGTCATTTGTAACACTATTGCTCAGTAGCGGCGTGAAATGCAAACTCGGATCAGTCACTCGACCGATCCGTATATTGTATGAGGGCGAGCAGCTTGTGTTGGTAAACAAATCCGAAACAGCATGACCATTATTTAGGAGTGTTCGTTATATTAAATAACTAATAAAATCACTTGCTATTTATAAATAATCTATAGCCCCGTTATTTATTACATCAGGCAAGCGTTGTTTTTGTTGAGCGATTATTTTTATTGCATAAGCGTAACGTCGTGGCATAGTGGTTGTGGTAGCGCCACAACCGCTATATCATGACGTCGACGATACACTACAGCTACACTAACAAAACATCACAGTCACATGCACACTTGAACAGTCTGTCACTTCAGTCAGTCATTCCGCGAAAGAAAGTAACAGAACGGAATGACCCTGACCCGTTCATATCATTGTCACATGCGAAATTATGCTCTAACTTTACCACTTATGAACTATATTTCTGTCATTTATAAAAAATAACGTGCAAAATAATCTAAGTATCTAAAACATCGTTTGGTTATTTGTTTTGTATTTTGTTATATTTTTGAACGATTATATAATCAATCACTACGGATAATTTGCTTAAGCTGGAATAACGTATGATTATCCTGAGTTTTTGAGCGATTGCCACGCGTTATTTGTTTAGATATACTTATAGTTTTTGATTTTAAATTATTCGTTGTGTTGGTTTGTTGTGTCTGTTTGTTTAGTGTATTATAAAACTGTAAATAAAATTTTGTTGTAGTATAGTGTAAATAATTTTCGGTTAGATAATATCTTTAAAAGTCTACTTAAATTTAGTCAAATATGTCATTGGGTTAGTAGTTATGGACATTTTAGTGTATAAAGTGTAATAGTAAGGATTGACCCAATTCTGAAGTCCACGCAGACGAAGCCGTTGCCAGAATCTAAATACCTATCTTAGATCATAATTTCAATTCACTTAGTAGACAGTAATCTGTTGTTAAGATTGTTAACTGCTCAACGCGCGTACATAGCTATATTAAATAACGTAACCTCAAATAGCGCACGATGTGCTATACGACGATAGTCAAAAGATATCGTTTAATATATTAAAGCGTAAAAATAATAGGCGTTTTAAAAATAGCACATCGTTATTTAACGTTTTTAATAAATAGCCGTTGTGAACACTCCTACCTATTATTAATGTATTATTTAGTCTAGTGGGCAGTGCGGCTGCAACTAATTTTATTGTGTGCATAGGTCCGCGTGAACTTATACTTTGACAGAGGGGAACGCCTGCGTATGGTAACTCCCCTCCGGGCCGCGTTGCTTGTGCTAAATCAGTGTTTTGAGAAAAAGACTACATGATAATAGTGCTTGAACCGCATTTTGCATTTGACATTTCATTCATATGTAGTCGAAAATGAAATAACTTAATGATTGAATGCTATAAAGTGATATAAAATGGGCTTTTTTTACTCGAAATTAATAATTGCTACTAAGATACACTCGCAAAACACGTTTTATAGCTAAATTTCTATTACTGAGAATTGTTTCGGTGTTACCTTATTGCGAATTTAATTTTCCCAGTTTTCACTTTACTAATAAATTTATGTGTCATTAATGAGATGATGATAAAAAATTACCATTTAAGGTTTTTCTCTAATCCAGATGCGAGATCGAAATGGGTGGATGCTACGGGAAAACGAGGCAACCCACGAAATACCCAAAATATGTTTCACGATATTTTGTTGATGTTGCATTATACACAATAAGAAAATAGTAACGTTGGGAGCAAAATCATTGCCAGTGAATATGTTCATGTAAGTATAGCTTTTAAAGTCTTGGTACTTCAATTTTGTAAGTATATCTCAATTCTAGATTATGACTACCTCTGTAGTCATAATCTAGAATTCAGAGAAACTGATTTGCCCTCTCTCTTGTGACACCTGCCTGGGTTTAAGGGCTTCAAAATAAAACCCAGGACTAAAGGAAAATTAAATAAGATATATTCATTATTCACACCCCAAATGGTAGGTGGCAACACAAATTTATAAGGTCGTGGTATTCATCCTATAGCTAACTTCACCACTTGTAGTACTCTCTCTCCCGTGGGACCGGCCATGAAGCACATCGTTGCGTTTTGATCGTAGCAGGAGATAGCCGTTTATTCTTTCATTTCATATCGGTAAAATGAAATGGTGAGCAGCGGCTTGACAATACTCTCAGTATAGTTGAGTCCATGAACGACGGTTGACATTTAACATCAGGTGGGCCGTGGTTCGTCTGCCACTAAATGCAATAAAATAAAAGTTCTTATTCAATTTATTAAATCAGCGCTGAAAGGATGATAATTCTTTACTTATTTACCCAGAAGAGATAGTAAATTTACCAGATGAGATGTCGCACAGAACGGCAATTTTATGGAGAAGCAATACTTATCTTGCATCAAGGCTCAAAGCCTTAGTATTTCTCTACGTGATTGAATTCTCATGACGGAGGTAGAATGTGTATATCCGACATAGCCCGCCGGGTTTGCATGCTGAAGTGGCAACGGGCAGGCCATATCGCTTGACCAACTGATAAATGTTGGGGAAAAAAGTTCTCGAGTGGCGACCACGTATCGGACAGCGCAGCATAATATGGCCTTCCACTAGATGGACCAAATATTTGGTCAAAGCTGCAGGGAGCCGTTGGATGCAGTCAGCACAAGCCCAAGCTAGTTCTGGTGCTCTCTTGGGGAGGCCAATGTCCAGCAGTGGACGTTTAAAGACTGACAGTTGGATGAATAGAAGGGGTGGTAGATTTACTTTTAAATTATTATTTTGATAAATGTTGTGATTTTCAATAAAATATTTGTTACGAAGAGTTTCTTATTTACGACCAAGTTAAAGAACTCATTCTAACTATAGTTTAATTTGCCCAAATATGATTAAATATTTGACAACCTGGCAACATTTAAAAAAAATATTGCTGTTTCAAGTGCGGCCACGGCGTGATCCGTCTATTAAGTTCTTAGTCTGAGAGCGAGCGTAATATATTTATCTCTTTCATTTATTACTGTAATGAACGTCAACCATGTAATATGCCATCGTTGTCAGTCAGTCATAGAGGAAAGATCATTCGAAAATGCCTCGTCATAGACAATCAAGTATGTTCTTAATTTTTTTAATACAATTCTTTATAAGGAGTTTATAAGGATGTCAAGACATTTTGATCTATATTTTAGCACTTGACATGCTCAGCTACTCTTAAAGTACAAATTATAATTTGTGAATAAGGAAAAAGAGTATTTTAGTACAAGCAAAAAATTATAATTTGTACTTTAAGAGTAGCTGAGCATGTCAAATGCTAAAATATAGATCAAAATGTTTGAAAAATCACGCCTTGAAATAGTATGAATTTTAATTGCAAAATTAAACTTACTACATTGGATGAATGTATGTAAATGCATTGCCGATAGAGGGCGTTGGTCGTTAAGACAAATGTGATGAGGAAATTCGGTATTTCTAGAAATGGTAGCTGGATAGCTCAATGGATTAGAGCACTTCCCCGGAAAGGAAGGGACGCAGGTTCGATTCCCGCTCGTACTAAAATACTCTTTTTCCTTATTCACAAATTATAATTTGTACTTTAAGGATGTCAATAGCGAAAAAAATATCGATGAATCGGTTTTGGGCTATACATGGTATGATGCAAACGCTCCCGAAAAAAAGACAGATGGTAGTACTAATGCTACCTATGCTTATAGTACTAAAAAAAATCGATCATGATGAAAAAAAAATTCATCACTTCACGTTATGAAATCCCGCAATGAACTCAAGAGTAGTAATACTCAAGAGCTCCGGTCAATAGCCGCGCGAGTGACGGACGCGGCACGCAGCCCGGAGCTAGCAATCGCACTTCGCACCAATACCTATTTACAACACTTAAAATACCTAACACCTACTTAACCAACTATTTTGCCACTGTGCTAGTCTCTATCTAGCCACTTTCATTAGAATTCACTGGTTGAATAAACCAAGTGGGCAACAGGTTCGATTCCCCACTAATGAAAAATTTACTTAAAATTAAATTTTAACAAGGATAGTCATGCTTCTTGATCCATCGTGTAGGTAAGTTTATTATTCTGATGTATTCAGACATGTAGGTACCTATTCAGATGAGTTCAGTAGTAAGTTATTTAAAAAAAAATGTGTTTCTTACCGATCTAAACTCTCCGTGGCCTTATGAGATGCGGTTCAAATTGTGCCCCATTCATTTCGAGGCAGATTTGGGCTCGGCGTTGCGTCTCCTCATGCAGGCGGTACATCATCGTGAGGTCATCGACACAGTCCGCACGTTGTTTGTCGAATACTTCCAGGATTTTTTGGCGCATTTCGTTAACACTATCACACACACGATTAAATACCCTTTCTTTCACATACCCCCACAGAAAAAAGTCTAACGGGGTCAAATCGGGTGAACGAGGTGGCCAAGCGTGTGGTCCTAGTCTGCCGATCCAGTGATCATCAAATAGTTCGGTGAGGCGTTCACGGACAAACATCACGACATGAGGAGGTGCACCATCATGCTGGAACCATGTGCGCCGATATTCAGCCAACGATAGGTCGTCTAAAATGTCTACCAACTGTTCATTAATAAAGTTAAGGTATCGCTGTCCGTCAAGTCGCTGTGGTAGAAACTCTGGTCCTAGTATGCGATCCTTAAATAACCCTGCCCATACGTTTACTGACCATCGGGTTTGGTGTCCAGTTTGTCGAACAGCGTGTGGGTTGACCTCGGAATACACGTGTGTATTTCTTCGATTCCACAACCCGTTTCTGGTGAACGTTGACTCGTCCATCCAGATTACGTGCTCAATAAAACCAGGCACACGTCATTGCTAGTCTAATAACCAATGGCAGAAAACTCGCTGGTGGTCGTCATCGCCGGGTACTAAAGCTTGCACTTTGTATGGGCGTATTCGGTTACGTTTTAGTACCTTGTGAACTGTCCAGTTGACACACTTATTCCATCCCGACTTCTTAACAATTTAGCTAAACTTCGTACACCTAGGTACGGATTCTGGCGAACGACATCTAAAATGCGCTCCTCGGACTGAACAGCCACTTGACTTCCACCTCCTGCCACTACCGAGGCAATGGGCCGGTTTACCAACACTCGCTGAAATGCTGCTGTTATAAGACGAGAGTCAGTCGGATGTCTAGCGGTCGGGAATCTCTCTCGGTTAATACGTAATGCACGCGCAGCATTCCCGCAAGTTTCTCCAAGGCACATTATCATGTTACCATATTCACGAGCACTATAGACGTACGCGTTAGGCATTATTAAAGCAAAACAATAATAAAAAAGACTTAACAAGAAACAAAACGTAACAATAAAATAATAACAAGAATTATTAACAATACCATTGAACGGATAATTGTCTGTCGCTCACGTGCACTACATGAAAGTCAACATGGAACTCTCTCACTCAAAAACAATAAGTAGTAATAGGTATTTTGAAATAAAACTACGTTTACGGAATCTATCGCGTTTACTTGATTTTTATACTATCCCGACGTTTCGAATACTTTACAGCATTCATGATCACGGGTGGACTTAGATGGTACGCGTCCAAAGCTGATATGTTGTTTCAACGGTTTTATCTGCCCACAGTAATATGATTTTACAAATTTATGATCCAAAACTGCACGCCTCATAATCTTCATTTTTCACAATAAAATTGATTATTTGATAAGTAACTAATAATGTATTGGTCTTACTAAGTAGTTTTCAGTAAATCACATAGATAGCGCTAATTTCAAAAATTACTAATGTGGGTTTCATGTCTTATACGCCATCTAGCGCTAATTTTAAGAAGTACTTCTATATTGGTCTACCGCTCAGTTCCGGGCCGCGCGCACGCCAAGGCCACGCAAAAAAAGCAGTGTCGTAAAAATTGTGGAATGTAAAATATGTTTTTTTCGTGTTTTATAACGTTGGTGTGTTATTATTTACGTGTGTTTAATTATTGTTATGGATAAAATAGTTATTATACTTGACAAATATCATCAGTTCGTCAAGCAAAGGTAAGAACTTTCTTTTAAGAAAAAACAATTTACCGGCTGGGCGAACGGCGTTATGTTGACGACTGACGATAGTAAAATCACCGGTGGCTATGCGTATTGCGTACGTAAAAAGGTAGTTCTCATGAATGGCGCTGGTTTTAGTGTGCGTAAATATTCAGTATTTTTTTGTTTATTTAATAACAGTTAAACCACATCAAATCAGACCGTGAAAAGTAATAGGGCTCTATTCCTAATAATAATAATTCGTAAACGAAAAAAAAAGACTCGATTAGTAAAGTATTTTGGTCGTTATCGTGTAAACATACATTACTTACAACTCACGGACGTCCGAGCCAGATTTTTTTCAAACATCAAGTCAAGTATAAAAATCAAGTAAACGCGATAGATTCCGTTAACGTAGTTTAATTTCAAAATGTGTAAAATCGCGTAAATGTTAGAAATTATTATAGTAATAAGTTAATAACTAATGCCCTTGCTTCCCGCTTTGGCGGTAGCCTCTTTCTCCTTTCCACAGACCAATAAACCGTTACGATATAGGTACGCAACTTTTATTTAATAAATTTAGTTATCCCTACTTACTAATCGTCTTATATGGAATTTAATAGTTACATACCTACCTAGTTATCATTTGTTAATATGACGTAACGGAAAGCTCGTTACTAAATAAATGATATTTAAATCAATCAATGTAGATACATAATAGGGTACCTACTCATGTTCATCTCATTGTAATTTCTAAAAAAATAATTCTTAATATAATATACTTTATTTTAATAGACTTTCCGTTTTTAATCGGCCCATTATTTTGAATTTGAAAACACGTTCGTAAGAATAATTGAAAATTACGTGCAAGTTTGATTGTGATTCCCGCATCTAATTCTTAAGACGCCTGTTAATTAGTGGGTAAATTTCTGTTTAAAATGAGTACCTAAATTGCAAGGCGACGAGCCAGCTGGACAGCGGCGCGCGTCTATGAAAGGGACGGGTAGAGTGAGTGAAAGAGCGAGTAACGTAAGTGTACGAGCAGGAATACCTAATGAAGTTTCGTACCGAACTAGATAATACACATTAGCATAAAGGTAGTTACAAAACAAAGTGCAGTAGGTATGTATTGATAATTATAGTATGCATGCAGTTAAGTACACATTCTACGTCGCAAACTTCTTACAGAATTAACATTCGAACTTCGCCATTACGTAGGTAGGTACTTTGGCGCCGCCGGCGGACCACCGAGGGAATGTAACATAGTTCCATTAGCTCGCCAATAAAGGCGGAGAGACGGCACACAGCGGGTTTCTTTAGTGGGCGCAGACCCTACACTACCCTGGTCGTTGCCCCGAACGATAAGGTGTGCGGTTAGGAACATTTTTTTCCGCCTAAGCAAAAAAAAAATGGAAGGTACTTTGGCGCAGAATCGAACCCAGCACTTGGTTTATTCAACCAGTAAATTCTAATGAAAGTGGCTCGGTACAGACTAGCATAGTGGCAAAATAGTAGGTGAAGTAGTTTACGTTAGGTATTTAGTGTCGTCACTGCCCCGCGTGCGCGGCGGGCAATCGCCGCGCCAACCACTGTATAGGGCGGATAGAGTGCAGGCTTCCGGCCAAGTCAGGCCCTAAGAGGGGGGTAGGTAGCCAATCGGCCCCCGCTACCCAACCCGGCGCGGCTGGACCGCCGCAGCGCATGGAAGAGGATATCATGGTTCAATAACGGATCGCGACGCTATCCTCCTCCAAGGGAATCTCGGCCGTTCCGCTAGGGCACAGGACCTCTTCCTGCAATCCATGGCGGAGCGGTCGATCGGTGTTGCCGTAGCCGCGGAGCCCTACATAGTCCCCGATCCCCCAATTGGGCGTGTAGCGGGGATGGCTCCGTGGCGGTCGTTGGTTCAGTGGCGCCGTATTCCCCGCCCTTGTCAGTCAAAGACCACGGCATGGGATATGTGGCAGCTGAATGTGGAGGGGTCACGCTGTATAGCGTGTACTTCTCTCCTAGTCGTAGTCTGGCGTATCGTGGTCTTCCTGCACAGCCTGGAGACCTCGATACGGCGTATAGTACCGAGCCCTGTGCTCGTTCTGGGGGACTTTAACGCCAAATCAACAGCGTGGGGGTCCCCCAGGACGGACGCCCGAGGTGCGGCAGTCCAAGAGTGGGTGGCAGCGGCGGACCTCGTGTTGCTCAACCGAAGGTCCGCCCAAACGTGCGTGCGGCGCTGGGGTGGGTCGATAGTAGACCTTTCGTTCGCTAGCCCCATAACCCCGGTCATGGCCCCGCCAGATGATGACCGGGAGGCTGAGGGGGTGGCAGATTTCGGGCGGGTCGGTCTACGGTCGACGCCATTCTGCGCTTGAAGGCCGTGGCTGCGGAGGCCATCCACTCGAGGGAAGTGCTGTTGGCGATGTCGCTCGACATCGCCAATGCCTTCAATAGTCTGCCATTCGGCTGCATCAAGGATGCACTCCAGTACCATGGAGTGCCCCTCTACCTAAAGCGGCTGGTGGCGGACTACCTAGACGGCCGCAGCGTCCTCTTCGTGGACCGGGAAGGGGGTGTAAGGAGGGCTATGTCGTGTGGCGTCCCGCAGGGTTCAGTTATTGGGCCGCTCCTGTGGGACATCGGCTATGACTGGGTCCTCCGTGGCCGGCTCCCCCCAGAGCTGGGCGTAATTTGTTACGCAGATGATACGCTCGTCAAAGCCCGGGGCGGGACCCTCGAGGAGGCGGCAATGCTAACCACCTCAGGTACTGCGGAGGTGGTCAGGCGGATCGAGGCGCTGGGGCTTAGCCCTTGAAAAATCGGAGACCCTACTCTTCCATGGGCCCCGACGTGGCCCACCCGCCAGCGCCTCGATAACGGTCAATGGTGTGGGACTTCCGATCTAGGCCCACATCAAACGGACGGTGGCACTTTGACGAGCACTTCCGCCGTCTTGCGCCAAAGCTCGTCAGCACGGCGTCCGCCCTCGGGCGACTGATGCCGAATTTGGGTGGACCGAGTCTCGCGTGTCGACGACTCTACGCGGGGGTAGTACGGTCAATGGCACTGTACGGCGCGCCCGTGTGGGCGAAGTCCCTGGCCGCTCGCAATAGGGCCCTTCTGTAGCATCCACAGAGGGTCGTAGCGGTCAGGGCAATACGTGGGTACCGCACGGTCTCTTGCGATGCAGCCTGTGCGTTGGTCGGAACCCCCCCGTGGGATCTGGAGGCGGAGGTGCTCGCTGACGTCTACCGACGGGCATCGACGGCGCGGGCGGGAGCAGAAGAAGAGCCACGCCACCGCCCTAAAGTGGAAGTCTTGGCTGGAGACGCCCCGGGCTAGTCTTAGTACCGTGGGGCCGCTCCAGCTGATCTTGGAAGAATGGGTAGGGCGGCAGCACGGGGTCCCCACCTTTTAGTTGGTGCAGATTTTGTCGGGGCATAGTTACTTCGGCAAATACCTGCACATGATTGGTAGGAGGTAGACGACCCCAGGCTGTCACCACTGCGACTGCGGCGAGGATTCGGCGCAGCACACGCTCGAGTCTTGCCTGGCTTGGGATGTGCAGCGCCGGGAACTCGTTGCAGTCATAGGCGTGGATCTGTCGCTGCCAGCCGTTGCGCGAGTGATGGTTGGCAGTGACAGGGCCTGGACCGCGGTCGCCGCCTTCTGCGAGGCTGTCATCTCGCGGAAGGAGGAGGCGGAGAGGGCCCGGGAGGAATCCTCCTTCGCGGACCCAATTCACCGCCGGCACGCGGGGCGGCGTGCGCGCGCTTACCTGCGCCTGATGCCGCCCTAGCCGATGCTGCTGACGGTGGGGTCGGGGAGTACCCTGCCGTCCGCGGAAGCCTACCGCGAAGGTGTGACGCCCAAGTGCGCGAGACGTCGCCCAAGAGAGGGTGCTCGAAGAGGCTGCCGCCTGCGGATCGCGGTCGTAACGACGCGGTACACGTGATCCGTCGTAGCAAGGACGGGTGATGGCGTACCGTGGGTTCTTAGTGGGTGAGAGCCCCACACTACCCCGTTGTCTCCCTGGGCAGCGGGGTGTGCGTTAGGACACTTTTGCCCACCTAAAATTAAAAAAATTAAAAGGTATTTAGTGTTGTTTTTAGGTAACGCTGCGGACCGCGCGTGTTTGTACGTTGACCTGTCAGCTGTTATTAGTTGTGCTTTATTTTGTCGGACATTGCTGCATGGTTTTTTTTAATAAAGTGATCCTTTTTTTTTGTTTTTATGAAATTATCGTTTCATTTAGCTATACTAACATGATGGAGCACAAATAATGCCAAAAAAAAGGTTGTAAAAAAAAATTTTATTTTTCATTTTTTTTCATGAGCCACGTTTTTTTTTAGCCCTATATGCATAGGTAGCATTAGTACTACCATCTGTCTTTTTTTCGGGAGCGTTTGCATTATACACAGTATATATATCCTAATCTGTATTTTTAGGGAATTTTGGGTGTTGTATTTAAAAACGTGTACGTTTTAAGTATTATTGGAAATCCGTACACATATTCGTACGCAATTTTTATCCGTACGTAATACTCCAAATTCCCTACCTGTACAGACAAATCTGTACATATGGCAACAGTACACAGACTAGTAGTGTACTAAAGTAACTAAATTCTTGGAGGTATAATAAACAACTAAAGTAGAATAAATCTCTTTTTTTCATCTTTTTTTAGATTACTCTACTCCTTGACAAGTAGATAAGTCAATGCAAGTTTCTGGTTATACGTATTCACAGACTATTATTACGTATTACTCTTTGAATGCAATTTTTTTTTTTTTTTTTTTTTAATTTTTTTATTATAGGCTTTGGCAGTGCCATCAGCCTAAACGGATCTTAAAAACTATTTACAAAATTAACATGAAAATTATTGGACAAAAACGAACTTCTTTGAATGCAAGTATACTACCACAGACTACTATACTACTTTATAGTTTATACTACTTAGTCTATGATGAAATGAAAGTGATTTCATTATTTTCCATTGTTATTTTTTTATACAAAATAAGATAAGATTTAACAACAAAAGTCATTAAACAAGATAAGATTTAAAAAAAAATTAAAGAAAAATGGGGTCAATTGTTGATAACAGAAAACAAAGCCAACATTCTATACCTATGTATATTTTGGATGACTTATGTAGGTAGGTTTTCTCTTAGATATTATTAAAATCTGGGTAGGTTGCACACAGTAAGTACGCACGTTCCGAAATTAAAGGTCTATTTTATTGATAGAACTAATGGCATACACAGTATTCATTGTGATATAGAAGAATAGGACTAAATAAGTTCGCATTATATAGGTACTTAGGCAATACAAATCCATAGACCTAACGACAATGTAATGCTGAATATTTATAAGTACAATTCTATTATTAGTACTAATTCTGAGTACTGTATTTTCAGTCGCTTTATTATAAACCTGCCACCAGAAGACAGAGGGAACCTGGTTCGAATATGCTTTCAAATAGAACTTGCTCATTGGTTCTACTTAGACTATTATTGCACTGATGAGACTGCTAGGCTCAACCCTTGTGGAATCAGAGAATTTGCAGCACATATATTTCAAGTAAGTTTATATTTAGCTATGACATGCTTCGCAATATGCCACATCTTATTCCCGCAAGTGTGGGCAGCCAAAATTTTGATGATAAATAGTAATAATTCATTGTCTCTGGAAAACCAATGTGTGTCTATGTGTATTATGTAAAATATCTCATACTCTCGCTAACTTGCATAATATGAGCAAGTATTGTAATACAATTGATTTACACACAAAAATCTCTTGAAACCTGTCATTGTTTCACACTGATTTTCTGTGAGAGGTTGGTGCTTCTCTGGTTGAGCTGACCAATTAATTCCTGTTGGGAGATGCAAAGATCTACCTTAGAATGCAAGTGTCTTCAGCATTGATTTATAAATTAAGGATACACAATTGTGTTTAAAAATCTAGGCATAAGTTGTATAATATAATCTTACTCAAATTAATCCATTGCTTTTACTTGATTCCCTACTACCCCGACATTTAGAATACTTTACAGCATGAATGAATACTGTAATTGTGTAAGACTCGAGTATATAGTAGATAGCAATGGTTCATTGATAACCTTACCCTATTATGGTCTAAACATGTTTTACTTAAAGTACAAATCATAATTTTTGAATAAGGAAAAAGAAGATTTTAGTACAGGCGGGAATCGAACCTGGGACGCAGGTTCCTATCCGGGGTAGTACTCTAATCCACTGAGCTACAGTACTATCTTTTAGACATACCCAATCTCCTTATCACATTTGTCTTAACAACCAATGCATGTTTTACTTTAAAAATGCTTTAAGAAGCGATTAGTCTGTGGTGATGGATTAAGAATGGATAGTATCACAACTCCACTCACACAACTTCAGGTATTCTTCTTATCATCACACGATCTCCCTTGCAGGTTATATCTTCTTAACTAATTGCTCACCTGGCATTCTTTTCATGTGTCCAAACTATCAGAGCATTCTTTTTCGCATCTTTGAACCGATACTCTCAGACTTACTTTTATTTATTTTTTTGATAAGGCAGGAAAAATGTGCCTAACCGCACACCCAAAAAACCGTTTGGGCTCTTATGATTTGTCTTGCCGAGTACTTTATGTCTAGATGGTATCCAGGGGCTAATGATGAAGCTGGAAGGTGGCCACAGTAACTCTATAATGAAACGACGCAACTCCGTCGAGTTTGGACACGTTTGATTTGTCTTGATGAGTACTTTGTCTTTAGATGGTATCCAGGATCTGATGATGGAGTTGGCCGTGCCAAACTGTAATTAAATGGTGCAACTCCATCGAGTTAGGGCTCGTTTGAAATGTCTTGACTAGAACAGTCCTAGGTGATATCCAGGGTCTGATGATGGAGCTAGAGGATGACCACAGTAACTCTGTAATGAAACGACGCAACCCCATCGAGCTTGGAATCATTTGATTCGTCTTGACGAGTACTTTGTCTTTAGATGGTATCCAGGGTCTGACGATGGAGCTGGAATTTGGCCACAGTAACTCTGTAATGAAACGACACAACCCTATCGAGTTTATACTCGTTTGATTCGTCTTGACAAAGTACTCCTGTCAAATGATCATTTTATTTCTACAAAATAATTTCGATGTTTTCACATCTGCTAGACGTCCCGCGATGTCTAGTTTTTTTTTTTACATTTTTTATCTGTTTGTTCATTCGCTGGAACCGCTCGCAGCTGTCTACCGTTAATATAACATACACAGGCAAAATGCCCCAAAGTTCCTTTCATACATACCTGTGAAATGCCCTCTCCAAATCCACAAGCAGAAAACCTTCTGCCCTAGAATCCAGACATTCTCCACAATGTTGCGCAGAGGTCACTGATCCATGCATCCCCTTCTACACCTGCAGCCCTCTTGTGCCTCACACAGTAATCTATCAGACTGTGTCGTAATTTTTTTTTTGCCACTGGTATAGTACCGTAACCTTCTTAGTATGGTAACCTCCTTAGTATGGTAACCTCCTTAGTATGGTAACCTCCTTAGTATGGTAACCTCCTTGTAAGAAAAACCTTTGTACACTCCACTGAGTTGGACTGACCACTGTATACAGACTGTAAAGCAGATAATTTTGTACAAAAAACGTAAACATTTCCTTTCCCAGCATGTTCCACAACTCCGTGAGCACATAAGCAACTTGGACGAGGTTTTAGACAACTGGCGTGAGTACAAACAGACAGTGCCTACATATGGAGCCATATTACTGGACACAGATTTGAGTCATGTGCTACTGGTGCAGTCCTACTGGACTAAAGCGTCGTGGGGCTTCCCAAAGGGCAAGGTCAATGAGGATGAAGAGCCATGGAAATGTGCAGCAAGAGAAGTAAGCATCATAACAGATATAGCAAAATGGGACAGAATGTGAAATAACGCTATTTTAAAGCAATTTAGATAGATATTCATGGACATTTTCACACAACGTCCTCTGGTCCCAAACTAAGCTTAACGCATGTGCTATGGGTACCAGATTACAGATATAATACATATACATACTACTTTTTTTTTTGTAAATACATACATATCATAGAAAACACCCAGACGCAGTACAATTATCTGTGTACATCACACAAATAAAGTCGGTTACGCTACCGACCACGCCACGAGGCCCGTCTTTCGTTTCGTTTGTCATGTTTAATGGATTCTCCTATGTTCGAGCCACAATATATTTTAAAAAATTGTCATATAAGCTTTACTACGATTTTTTTTTTGTAGGTACTCGAAGAAACAGGCTTTGATATCAGCAAGTTAATCAACAAAAATGATTACATAGAAGCAATAATACACGAACAAATTGTCCGCCTGTACCTGATTGGGTACATCCCCAGAGATACTAAGTTTCAGCCGCGTACGAGGAACGAAATCAAAGCCTGTGAATGGTTCCCCCTAGCTGACCTCCCAGCTAACAAAAAAGATATGACTCCAAAAGTTAAAATGGGTGTCAGTCCGAATGCTTTCTTTATGGTGCTACCGTTCGTGAAACGTATGAGGCGATGGGTGGCCGAGAGGAATTCCAAAGTGTTTACTAATACGCGAAGGACTCGTCACAAGTCTATGGGAGATATAGAGTCTTCTACAAGTAAAAGTAAGAACAAAACAATATCTCTAGGTCTGCAGAATGAGATCCAAGAGTACCAACAAAACAATTCTGTGCCAAAACAGTTCAAGACTCACGGTAACGGGAACAACCATAGCAACCATCACGGGAACGGTCATACAAATCACCATGGTAATGGACACAGCAGTAACCATAACCAAGGTAATGTGACAAAAAACTCACCCAACCCGAATGGTTCTAGGAAAGACAGAAAGGTTGCTAAACGTCAATTATTTACGCCACAGAATACGCATCCGAATAATTTTTCTCCCGTGCAGAAGGAACAGAGTCCGAACGTTGAATCTCAGGACGATAAGTACTTTAACTTTGTGGCACCCTCGTGGGCGAACTTTAAGTTTGACAGGCGCGCGATCCTTGAATGTCTCACTTGAAAATTATTTAAGAGAGTTTGGTTATCATTCTTTATGAAAGTTGATTCTCAACATACTGACATTGTTTGTAATTGTATTAAAAATTACAAAGTACTCGTAGTGTTATTGGTTTTTATTTATTTCAGAGTGAGTGAATATATTCTCAAAATGTGTTTTTTTTTGGTGAGTATGAACTTACTTACATACTTATCATCACGCCATTTCACTTGCGGGGTAGGCAGAGAGAACAGAGTGCCAAAAGGCTCTATTCTTGCATACATCTCTCGCTTCCTCAACATTCATAACTCTCTTCATACACGCTCGCCGGTTTCGGAAACTCCTGACTCCACCTTCCTTCAACACATGACCGATTTGGTCTAGGTAGGTGAGTCTCGGTTTCCCCCTGTACCTATATCCTTCCACTTTCGCATTGTATATCTTGTTAACCAGTCGCTCGTCCGGCATTCTTTCCACATGTCCAAACCATCGGAGCATTCCCTTTCGCATCTTTACACCAATACTCTCTTTCATACCTACTCGCTCTATTATGTCGTCGTTACGAATGCGGTCAGTCAGCCTCACTCCACAGATTCTCCGCAGAAATCGCATTTCAACCCCATTGATTTTACTCTCATGCTCCTTTTTGCATACCCAACTCTCGCTTCCATATAATAACGTTGGGACAAGCACTGCGTTGTGTATTGCGACATGTGCCCTCTGGCTGAGGTGTTGACTGCCGAGAAGTTGTCCCAATGCTCCGTTCACTCTATTTCCCGCATTCACTCTTATCTCTACATCAGTGGTGTACCTTCCATCCCGACTGAATCCACATCCAAGATATACAAATTCATCCACTTGTTCTAGCACACCATTTCCTATTGCTACTCTAACATCTGTTCTGGCTTCTTCTCTTTCAAAAACCATTATTTTGGTTTTGCTCACATTCACACGTAGGCCCCTTTTCTTACAATCTTCTGCCATAACGTCGACTAGGGTTTGCGGGTCAGTCGCGGACTGCTCTAATAAAACCGCATCGTCTGCATATAGCAGACAGTTAACCACTGAGTCGCCCATCTGAACTCCCACATTCATTTCTTTCAACCTTTGTAGACATTTATCCAAATATATGATAAACAGTCTGGCTGATAGAACGCAGCCCTGTTTAACGCCGATATTGACATCAAACCAGGGACATTCCATCATCCAGCTGCACACAAGCTCTGCAGTCCATGTAGTTGGACTGCACCGCTTGTAGCAGTCTACCGTTAATACCATACTCCGGCAAAATGTCCCAAAGTTCCTTTCGTACAACCTTGTCAAATGCTTTCTCCAAATCCACAAAACTGCGAAAAGCCCTCTAGCCTACAGCCAGATGCTTCTCCACAATGTTACGCAGAAAAACCGCATCTGCCATTGTTCGTACCGACGGGGGCGGGTTGGTACGCGTCGCCTCTGAGGCACGCCCTAACCCGCACTGTGGTACGCATTCGAGCCGGATTGCAGCCTGTGGATTGCAGGCTGGCAGGGATCGCGACGAGCATGCTCCGGACTATGATCAACCTACGAGTATGAATATCTCCCTTAATACTGTTTAAAAATAAATGGTGGCGGAGGTGCTTGCAATAGTGACCACTGAAGTAATGTCACACCGTGGTCCGCCAATACAGGCGGAGAGACGACACACGCCGGGTTTAGTTAGTGGGGCTACCCTGTTCGTTACCCCGAACGACGGGTGCACGGTTAGGTGCATATTTCCCCTAACAAAAAAGGTGTTTATGATAGTAAGTGGTAATCGCCGCTAGTGGATTCAACTATATTAGAAGTACTATCAAGCCGCGGCTCACGCTGCAACCAATTCACATTGAGGTGCGCCATAGTTGGTCACACTGGAGACTGGTAGCAACCCTATCGCTCCTAATACCCAATAAGTGAATACATACTCCCACCCACTTCGTACCCAACTTTATCACTAGTAATGCAATGGGTGACAATTGCTTTTTCCTTAGTTGCTTCGTACGGCACCCGCGGTATAGAATGGGGCGGTGACTGTGTGTATTCTTAGTCCATCACCACACGAGAGAAAATTTCCTACGGTCCGCGCGACTGATAGCTATGCTACCAGATTGTAGTTTGATTTTAGGAGAGGGCGCCCAGAGAGAAGCATTATTATCGCCCCATAGGGAAAAATGGGCTCGGTTTTATAACCAACAAAAATTTAATAAAAAAACAACTAAAATTAAACAAGAAATACCAATAATATGTTTTATTAACTAAATAATTATGTACAAATATAGACAAAATAATATCACATCAGAAAATACAAAGTTAATGATTTAAATCTACAAAGTAACACAATTTTAAAAATATATCGGTTTATTACGGTCATAGCATAGCAAAATTAGAAACGCTAATGCGTGTGGTAGTCAATCACGGAGTGTCGTTGGATGCAAGCGGCACAGTCATGTCTTGTGGGGTATAGATGGACATAAAGACTAATACGCAGTGATTATCAGATTATTTGCATCGTGTAGTACAATAGCGTAAACGTACATCAACTAAAAGGGCGCTCGTTGCACTTCATAAATGAATGTCTCTCCACATTTATAGCACCTGGTAATTTTGGCAAACAAGCAAGCATACGGCCCGTGTGACGTTTATGGTCGTGGCCATTTTGTTTCCCGCCAGTGCACATGCGCGAACTTTCCCCCAATATACGCAACAATCTTGCTAAGATACTTGCCAACAACAACTGTAAAATGTTACAATATAAACTAACAACATCACAAAAAAGTTCATTTCGGCCAATTTCATGTCTGGGTATGTATAACATCTGGCAATATTTAAGTTAACCTATCCTTTGCTGGCAAGTTTGCCACCCTCAGCAAAAGAATATCAAATATCGTATGGCTTACCTACCTAGTCTTATACCTAATGAGAATGTTAGAATAACAAATGTTAAACCGAAAATCATTATACTAATCCAATAAATATATCTCCCCACATTTTAACATATTTTTTATAAAAATACTGTAACATCACATATTTGCATTTTTGGAAACATTTATTATACTTATAACGTCTTATATTAAATATACAAATTTTATTTTAGCGTGAGATTACAATTTATATCCTAAAAGTTACAATTAAAACTAATATCAAGCACTGTTATGTAATATAAAAATAATCCTAAATTAACAGTATCAATTAGGATGTACATTATAGATTTAAATACAGCATGTTTCGAAAATGCCAATCATTAAAAATTGGACCCAGTTATGCCAAAATGTACCAACCAACAAATAGTCCGAAATTGAAAATTTGCATACATAGTCTGGAGCCCAGAAATGGGCATATGAATAGTTCCTGTGGGCCAGCTATATATGCCAGCTTGAAATAATTAGTGGGCCACATATATGTATATAATATGAACCAACCCACATATGTGGACTAGTCTATACGTGTGGATTGGTTCATAGCAAATGATGTTTTTAAAGTTTATATCTCTGTAAAGAAAATAAACTTAAAAACATAATTTTCTTGAAATAAATTTAATGCAGATGGCACATTTTTGGCATAACGATGGTCAGTTGTTCTTAAAAAATCATTAGCTTTCTCTATATTAACATTATTTAAGGTTTCTTAAGATACACGTTTTGCCTCGAAATCACTCATGACGATTTGGAAAGGAACATACTCTGCGGATGTAGTAGCCTCGAGCATTTTTATTTGACATGTCCAAATACAGGTCAACTCATCCATCCATCATCAGCCTTACGACGTCCGCTGCTGGACATAGGCCTACAACGAGTGGTCCTGCCCTCTTACAATGAAAAACGAAACGTTAGACCAACCTTCAGTTCACTCCATTGTGATTGGTCGTCTGAATCACGCGTCGAAATTTCGTCTAACCAGAAATCACGTATCGGACTGTTGATCAATTACAATGACTCGAAACGAAAGTTTGTCCAACGTTTCGTGTTTTATTCTAAGCAGCCTGTGCTGCTTCGGTCATATGGGAGATAATGCCGTAATCGCCACGCTTGGTAGGCGGGTTGGCGATCGCAGTGGATGTTAACTATCGAACATCAAAAAAGAAAGAAGGTGAAGTTAGGAGCCTCCGAAACCGGCGAGTGTGTATGAAGGAAATTATGAATGTTGAAGAAGCGAGAGATGTATGCAAGAATAGAGCCTTTTGGCACTGTTCTTTTAATATTGACTAAAATGGAGAGTATTTACAACAATTATATGCCATAATCTCCTTGCTATAAAATTCAAGTAGTTTCTATATCAAATCATATTTTAAATAAAGCAAACCTTATTATAAGTAACTTGGCTATATAACATTCGCGTAATATAAGTGTTATAATTATTTTTGTATTTATAGTATATAATAATAACTACTTATTGACTAAATGTCATTATTATTTTTTTTACATTTTATAAATTAACCGACATATTAACTATGCAGTGTGTATATTTAATTATAGTATTATAAATATATTGTAAATATTTTGGAATTCGCCTCGTAATTTTAATCAAATAAGGAACATTTATGACAAGTTATGGTGATTTTAACTAAATACAACAATTTATTCTTTTGAATGCACAGGCTGGCAAACACGCATATGGCCCATATGATGGTAAGTGGTTAACTTAGTCTACACACACTATAAAAAAGGAAAAGGTGGAGCGGAAAAAAGACTGTCAGGGGTTGAAGAGGTGGTTTGGGTATTCATTATAATATTATACAAACACAAGTCCAAATAGAGTATAATTTTCACAAATTAAATATTCTCGTCCATAATTCTATGTACCTGTTTATTCTTCATCACTGAACCGGACGGGTTGATTTCTCTGCTTATGTCGTCTGATTACAACATAGGTGATGCCTGATACAGCGAGCAGCACGGGCACCCCGAGCCCTATGGCGATGATGATGATAACGAAGAGGGAAACGCCCTCTATTGGCGGTGCACCGTAACCGTAGGTGAATGACCTGGCGAAAAAAAAGAACAAGGCTTTTAAACCGAATTTCTTTTTCAGCGACAAGATGAGAAAGATTGCTCAAATTGGAGTCACTCTCACTCATCATATGAAATACTACAATAGTAACTATCCCAAATATTCTATGAGATGTCTAGGTTCTAACATCTATCCATCCATCCATCAGCCTTTCAAAGTCCACTGCTGGACGTAGGCCTTCCCAAGAAACCCCACAACGAGCGGTCCCGTCATGGGGGATAATGCCGTAATCGCCACGCTTGGCAGGCGGGTTGGCGATCGCAGTGGATGTTGTTAATACTCGAGGGAGTGCTGCTGCCCACTCCCTCGGTATTCCCTCAGTCGGCTCTTACGACTCCCGTGGGTAGAGAGGGGTGGGACAATTCTAAAGCCGGCCCCACACGGCTAACTAACATCTAAATCTATATTATTATAAAGCTGTATCAGAGTTATGTCTGCACATTTAAAACATTTGAGGAAAAATGAATGTAGATATCTCAAACAAATTTTTTTTTAAAGAATATTTGTCTGTTTGAACAGGCATCACGCAAAAACTACTAAACTGACTTCGATGAGACTTTTTTTGTTTTATAGCTCTTTATAAAATAAATTTATAAAGAGCTATAAAACAAAAGTCTTGTATACATTTTATTCCGCTATTTTGTATACATTTTATTCTGCTATTATATAGGGAACCTAAGATATAACTTAAAAACTAGCTTTCGCTCGCAGGCAGACTAGTATTGAGTAATATAATGTACGTTTTACATTTTGTTATTCAGAGACATCTCCGGCGTAGAAATAAAGAGTATTAAGGAGGATATGATAAATACTAAAACTAAATGCTCAAGGTTTACTCAAGCCTTTTTTTTGTTAAGACGGGAAAAATGTTCCTAACCGCACACCCCGTATTTCGGGGCAACAAACAGGGTAGTGTGGGGTCCACACCCATTAAAGAAACCCGCCGTATGCCGTCTCTCCGTCTTTATTGGCGGGCCACCGGAACCATATTACATTCCTTCAGTGGAAGGTTAAATCACTAAAAAAAAGACTACAAAATACTAACCAAGAAGTATAGTTGTGCTGTATATAGTAGCCATCCCCCGGGGCCCCAAACGATATGAACATGTCTTGTACTAACAAGTTGTTCCGGTCAAACTCTTTGTAGAAGGTCCTTAGTATACTGAGATCAGGCAGTGTCGTTCTAAAACAAAAAAAATATACATTGCACATTAGGGACTACTCGCACTTATTCAGTTCCATTCGCGTTTCGCTGATCGATTTTAGTCACACTTACACAGTTATGCTTCTATCAGCCGCGTACAGCGCCGTAAGAATGAGAAAATCCGTCATTATCTCCAAGAATAAAATAATTATAATTACTTTAAAACACGTCTGCAATTATGCACTTCCCCGGATTGTAAAAGACGCGGGATTGATTCCCGCTCCTACTAAAAACTCTTTTTCCTTATTCACAAATAATTTATATTACTATTCATTTATTTTTCGTGCTCATACTAGATTGAACTTCCAGCTGCAGTGTTTCTCCAGCGCTATAATATAAACATTTATAAACAAGGTTTGAGAAGAGCACTTTTCCTTCCGTAGGCACAAGCTTGGCTGTGCCAAAGATTATAAGCGGCGATTGCCACATACCATCAGGTGGGCTACTGGGCAACAATTGATAATTAATAAAAAAATTGCATTACCGAGTTAAACTCGAGTGGAGGGTTCCTGTACATGATTTTCTTAAGTTTTTCTTAATCTGACCCAAATTTGTTTGCTTTCCTCTATTAGGTAATCATACTTCAGAATTTTAAAAAACAATTTTTTACCTGGACAAATTATGTCAAATAGAAAAAAAAAACTAATTGCAAGCAGGATTTAAGCTGCTATTGATTCCCTTTGTCACATTTCGTAAGACCAAACGACCCAATACTCCGTCTATGGCTTGTTTGCAAATGTATTTTTGCCTAGTAAATAGCCAAGTATAAACTTAAAAAAGAAATAAAAACAGATTTACTTGTTAAAGTTGGAGATATATGCGTTAGTGGACGAGGAGACGGTACGATCTGCCTCCGTGTAAGCAACAGGTCTGAACTGCATGAAGCCACCTGACTGGGACGTGCGGGTCTTTGGAGTTTTTATTTCAATTATCTGAAACCAAAACATATATATATTTTTTTAGACAAACAACGTCCTGCACTAAGGAATAACCTTTGTATTGCGGAGGGACTTTATAAACATTCAATTTCACGTATACAAAGTACACCCAGACTCAGAACAACCATTTCCCCACATCATCCACAAATAGTAGTCCTGTGTGGGAATCGAACCCACAAAAATCGGGCGGGAAGTATCTATACCACTCCGCCATCTGTGCAGTCATAATACGGGTTAAAGAAGAAAACATATTAGAAACTTCTGCAAAAAATATTTTTTTTATTACCATGGTGGCAGACGGCCCCCGGCCCTCTTTATGGTAAGTGGTAACCGCCACTCATGAACTCAAATATACTAAAGAATACTGCCAAGTCACTCTCCTCCATTTTATTTCACGGATGGAAAATGAATAATTTTTATATTAAAGTAGTAGTTTAATTAAACTTACTATGTTGGTTTAATGCATGTAAATGCGTTCCGATAGATGGCGTTGGTCGTAAAGACAATGTGATAAGGAGATTGGGATGATCGAAAGATCTGTACGATAGACTATAGCTCAGTGGCTTAGAGCACTTCCCCGGATTGGAAAAGACGCGGGTTCGATTCCCGCTCGTACAAAAAATCTCTTTTTCCTTACTTTCACAAATAATTTGTACTTTAAAAAGTGGCAGAGCATGTCAAATGCTAAAAAAATATCGATCAAAAATGATCTTTATATTGCTTATGGTGGCAACGAGCCACGATCCACCTAATGGTGTGGTAACCGCCACTCATGGACTCGAGTATTGTCAAGCCACAGCTCACCATTTCATGTCGCAGATATCAAATAAAATAATAAACGACTATCTCCCTCTATAACCAAAACCAAGATGCTTCATGGCCGGTCACACGGGAGACGGTGGACCAACCCGCTCGGGCCTGATAGCAAGAAAGTACTCTCACTTGGTACCCAACCCTACCACCAGTAATGCAATGGGTGATAACTACTTCGCTTAGTCGCCTCTTACGACACCCCCTGCAAATAATAAGGTGGTGGCTCTTGGAGAGGTCTTTTGGAGATTACAGAAGTTTTTGTTACAAGATTTAAGATATTTGTTTTCCATGAATAAAGTCTTTAAAGGGGTGATTTGCATATACGCACAAGATCCACGTAACTTGGGTAACTACCGATTTCTTATTCATCGTTAAAAAGAGAGAAAATAAACATAGTATCACGCCTGTATCCCCGAAGGGGTAGTCTGCGTAATAGGGAGCAAGCATATCACCGTCTACACAAAGAGGTTAGGCAGAATCTCATATCTCACATGTCGATCGTATCGTGATCACTGTGATTAGTTGAGAAACCGACGCGTGATGTCACAATAATCCGTTGGCCAATCAGTGATATTGCCTTAAGTCGCCGCTGCTTACTTCCTTAAGTCGCCTCATACGACACCCGCGCGAAAGAATGGGGTGGTGACACTTGACAAAATGTCTTAATCAAATGATCTCTCAACCAATCACAGTGGTCACGATACGATCGACATGTGAGATATGGTATTCTGCCTAATCCCCCAGGACACGTTTTCAAACTCCGGGCTGCTGAGAATTTTTCTTTTTAGATATTTTTATATAATATATTTTTAGCATTTGACATGCTTAGCACTATACATTAAACACAAAGTGAAAAATGTGAAATCCTGCTCGTGACTGTTATTTTCGATTTCACATTTTTCACTTTGTGTTTAATTTTTCTTTTTACGAAAAACTCATTAACACTGCTCGACCCGGGCATCGAACCCAAAACCATAATAATCTGTAGTCGTTCATACTACCGCGGCAGTTAAAAAGGGAACTCACCTCAAAAACCCCAGGAGTGTGTTCATCGTCCAGGCTTTTTCTCATAACATAGTCCATAGAATCGTTATACGCGTCGGTGCTGGCCATCACAAAGTGCAGCGCGAACCGCGAAGCGTTCAGAGTTGTCGTAAAATTCACTAAGCTCACGTCCACCAACGTGGAATTCGCCGTGTGAATCAAATGCGGTAAGTCTACTGCGTAGTCTTGGAACGGTAGTAGGTCCATCTGTTGAAAAATTGTTTTTGAAGTGAAACTTCTAATGTGACTTCCAACAAGGTTGCGTTAAACGTTTAACGCTACCATGGAGGGGATATGAAATCATGGTTGCGTTAAACGTTCAACGCTCCTGGGGAGGGGGAATAGAAAGAGACAGAGCGAGAGTGAATCCTATTTTCATTTCCACATTACGAAGTTTCACTTCTTCCGAGCGGAGGGACTCCAGCACTATTTTTAGACAAAGTGTTGACACTGACCTATGTCAAAACACAGACAGGTCGAACATACCTTAACATCAATAACACCGATACTCGTGTGGTCACGGTACAGTCCATGCACGCGCACCATAACCTCCTCGCCAGTGAGCACACTGTCCACCAACATCCACGACACGTGTTGGAGTGACAGCGGCCTCGACGGGCACATGTTATTCATGTGTCCATTTTCTCTGCAGTCGTCGTATTCGTATACCTGAAATACAAGGATTAGAATTTATACGCTGATGGTGGCTGACAGCCTAATCCGGGTGACCAAACGACGGCCATGAATAGGTAAGTCTGACATGGCGTGTGTCTATTGTCAATTATTGTTTTTATGTAGAGGGAAAACTGCTGAGAGAACCCTTACTTACGAAAGTATAACTTTGTAACAGTCTATAGAGAACACAGTAACTTCTTTTTTGTTGAGGCGGAAAAAATGTACCTACCGGTACACTCCCTCGATCGGAACAACGAACAGAGTAGTGTGGAGCCCTCACGCACTAAATAAACCCGCCGTAATCGGAACTTTTATCATACAAGTAACACTAAAACCATCTCTTCAAAAAATGGATTATATGCCGAATCTGTTTAGGCTAGAACAGTGGCGTAGTATGAGCTAATCTAAACGTTGGCGAAATGCATCAGCGAGGCCCTTTTTAATATCTATTCCCAAGGTCAATGAAAATATCGGTCCGAAGTCACAAGAAACAGTTTTAAGTGCGAGCTCATGGGCGAAGGGCCGCTTTATATGTCGGTGTCTACGCCACTGGGCTCAACAGCTAACCCAATAAGAAAACGACGAGAATTATGGAGACCAAGGATGGTGATAGATTTACGTGATGTTCGACGGTTTACGTGGCTTGTAATTTACCTAATGGATATGAGGAAAATACGATTCATTCTAGTTGATATGGCGATTATTTGATATGGGGATGACCACGTCTATTTTCACGCGGCGGATTTCGTTTGACGTGGTGCATCGCGGTATTCACGGTACGCACTTTATGGTCGCTTTCTTGTTTACAAAGAAGCCGAGCGTAGCTGACTTTTATCAGCAATCTTGCTTGCCATGCAAAGTGCTGCCTGCTTCAACGCTTAGCCACTTGTGACGTAAACATTTCCATTGGACCCATAAACGAGGCTTAACATCTTTACAAATTGGTGAAAGAGGCAAACTATCTTACGTATTGCAGAAGTCATGTTCACGCGCAAAACCTGTTTAAAATAATTTACATAGAGGAATGGAACCACACCAAAATAAAAACTTCGACATATTTATCTGAATCTATTACCAAACGTACTATAACAATATCATGATATATGTATAAGCCAACACAAAACATTTGTAGTTTAAAACTATATGACCTGTGAGTCAGACATTTGTTAGATCAGACGTTCTATACGCGATAACGGATGTGGGTCAGTTTACATACCAACACTAATATGGATGCAATTATATCATTCGTTTTATTATATCTAATAGAAAACTAACTAGAAAGCTCTGCAAGTATGGACACAAAGATATAATAATACTAACACCGGTGACAATTACAGATGAATAATAATCTATAAAAACTGCACAGATGACGGAGTTGTTTAGATACAGGTTTCCCGCTCATGTGTTGTGGGTTCGATTCCCACACAGGACAACTCTTTGCGTAATCCACAAATGGTTGTTCTGAATCTGGCTGTACTTTTTGTCTGTGAAATTGCATGGTAAAGCCCCACGCCATACAAGGATTATTCGTTAGTGCGTCGTCGGGTGTAGTCTTTAAAAAATGCCTTTGATACTAGGCATTAAGAAATAACACAATTGTTACGGACACCTTTAATCGATATCCTGCTATCTCGACGACTCCATTGTCAGTCATCATACACAGGATTGTATCTCGTAAGTTTAAAAGCTATCCGAACCATGGGATGCTAGAAAGTGGTAAAGGCGATGAAGTCCTCAATAATTATTCGGTTTTTTTAATTCTTTGAGAGTAGCAAGCAAGCATACGGTGTGCCTGATGGTAAGCGATTACCGTAGTCTAAAAACGCCAAATATTCCAGAGGCACCAATCAGGCGTTGCCAACCCAACTCTTATTGGTGAAATAAACATTATTATTATTATTAACCTCCGCGAGTCTGTGAGAGGGTAGTAATTTCCCGGTTGAACCAGCCTGTTCATGAGAGAATCAGCAAGCTTATATCGTCATATTTTTACATAACATTATTGAAAATGTGACACAAATGGGTGTACATTTATCAGATAATGTTTGTACCTATCATGTTTCCCACATTACAAATTCATCTGGCTTTGTCAAAGCAGATCGAGACATCACTAATTACAGATGTTACATACCTAATACCCTCTAATATAAAATACAGGTTTACGGAAATAGACTGAGAACCAGTGGCGTAACTAGGGCGGTGCCAGCGGTGCCCAGGCACAGGGCGCAGCCCCAGATGAGCGCATAAATGACCAGACCAGAACCACAAACAATAGCTATTATTTAGAGCGTAATACGGTACACCCGTATCACACTGCTGTGTGCAAATACTCATAATTAAGTATACAAAAACGTAGTTTTTAGATGATAGATTTATTTTTATAAACATTAGATTTTATTGCGAGAACCAGGTGAGATTAGAACATTTTTTAAGGCTGCAGTTATAGAAGCTCGCACCGGGCGCATAAAAGACTATTTACAGCACTGCTGAGGACTCCCAAGACAAGAAACTTGTGTGCCTGAAAGATTTACTCAATGGCTTGTTCAATTCAAATTCAATTCAAAAATATCTTTATTTCATAGGCCTATTAAGTAGCACTTAAAATCGTCAATAATACACTAATAATTGAAATAATTAACACGAGCGCCTGAGGCGAATGCAACCGCAATAACAAAGTGACGATTGCTAATTCCGATAATCTCATGAAATCTTGATTTGTTAACTCTGATAACCTCTAATATCTATATCTTAGCAGACAGCAATAGTGGGTGATTATCTCACATTATTCACAACCTCGTGCACGGAAGTTACACTACCGAACCACACCATGAGGCCCATCTATAATATAATCTAAGTGACGATTACCAGTTACCGTGAGGCAGATTATTGTTACTGTAAGTAAGCAACAGAAAAATGACTCACATAATCTATTGATGCTGCAAAACTGTATACAGGTGGTTCAGAGAAATTAAACTTCTCGGGTTCTCTGTCATCCCAAATTATGCTCATTGTTGAGTTCACACTAGCGATTGCATAAATGACTGTTGGCATGCCGCTCGTGAAGTCCCATACTTGATGTATACTGTCATGGCTGCCAACTGCTTTTATATAAACTAAAGTGTTGCTTTCATCACACTCTGTACAGCCTGGATGTAGTTTAGGATATATCTGAAAGAAAACCATAAGATCACTGTAACTACATGAGCGCACTGCAAGCCAGTGGGACATCATAATGGGGAACTGAGATGGTTGGTTTAGATTGAGATGGGAAGGAAGTAGCATCTTTTGTATTGTAGCAACCACAAGAGTCACTCTGGTAGTAAATAAACACTGCTTCTCAAACTCGTTGATGGAGCTAGTCGTACTCATGCAAATCATGCTAGGTTTTCTCAATTTGTATAGGGTGATTTTGTACTAAAGACATTGACAATGCTGGCACTCAAGAGATGTTTAGAATTTATATTGTTGTAACTGAAAAATATTATGGAACACTATGTAATTTATTATATATATTTATTCTTTTATTATTTTTCAATTTCAGATAATATAAATTCACTAGATTTTGTCTGCAAGGACTTTAGAACATTTTTTATGTCATTTATTATGTCACTCTATGGCTCTTTAATCAACTCTGTGCAAAAATAGTTATATATTTTTCCATTATAAAGGTAGCCTTTTCCTATGCTGGATTTTAGAATATATGTATGCTAAATATAATTTTGATAGGTGCAGTAGTAATAGAAATCTATCCCATGCAAACTAATGATTTTTTCCAGAATATAAAATAGCCTATGTATTCATGACTAAATTTATAATCAAATTTATAATATGTCCCAGATATTGTTATTACTATCGTCCTGCCATAGATGTATAGGCAATAAATTCATAGAGTGACTGTTACATTGTCTACCATAATTTAGGTGTTTATGAGAACAGGCATGTTTTCCTTTAATGTTTATTGCCCCTGAATGGGTGGTTTTAATCTTAATATTGTTTCAGAGCATCACACACTTACTCACACAAAACCCCAATAGTACTTTGACCAAAACTTTGACCTATATAATTGTATTTTTGTACCTAAAAACCACAGTTTTCGACAAATTTTGCTAAAGGAAGTTTTCCTTAATAAAATAATGGCTCACAAACAACAATAAAGTACATAAAGGTAATAATATAACAATACACTTGACCTTCTATATTCAACTAAGAGAAATAAAGATTATCGTATTTCGAAGCTTCAACTTAAATGGTAGTTTTGTGGTAAAACCATTACATAAGTTCTTACCTGTCTATCTTGACCGTACACGAGCGATAGTAAGGAAACAACCAATAAAGTCTGTAAATGCATTCTTAAATAATAAATAAATTTTTAAAAACAACAATTAAAGTTATCAACACGGAGACTGTAAACAACAAATGATAACATCGGCACGTGTTTATGAATGACGTCGATAATAATTCCTTGATAACGTAATATCACTTAATGTTTTATTAGTGCTTTCTCTTCATATTTGTTCGTGGTAATGGTAATCAGAGTATATACTGAAGAGTGGTAATTGTTACACAATTGAATTGATACGATGACATCCAAATACAAATTTCACATTTGGCTTTGCGTCATTTTCTGAAGTAGTAGTCTATAGCTCTATAGGGGGAGTTTTGGCGGGAACACGAAGAAGATCATGTCCACAACAAGAGCCATTAAACAAGAAGAAGAAGATCATGTCGTCGCTCTGCATTATTTTCCTAAACTTGTGTTATTTCAAGTATTAATGTGTAAAAGTGGTGGCCTTTTGCTTATTAACTATTTGTGTATGTGCATAAGTGTTGGCAAGTGATGTAATGCGACATAACGTGTTTTTTACTGTTGTCTCCAAAACTCCATAGAAGCTTCAGTAAGATCGCCATCGTCTTACTGGAGTAGGACTTTGACTTGACTGACTTATTTTATATGACTGACTTCGACTGAATTGTTTTATGAACTAAACTTACGTGTGATGAGAGAATAACGATGTTTATAAGTTACTGTTAGGCTGATGGTTCTACCAATGCCTTAAACAAAAAAAAAAAAAATATAGCTCTATAGTTACTCTATGCTGTGTTCTGAACATAATATAATTTTTTTTAAATTTAGTATGGCTAGTCGCGATTTACGCATTGCCAATAACAAAAACGAGAGAACTTAGTAGGATTTAAGATACGGATTTAAAGGAATTTGGAAGATTGTCAAGGATCAAGTTTAAAATATTTACATAAGTACTATATTACAAATGGATATTATATAAACAGATAAAGGAAGAAATATAATTATATACATTTAAATCAAAAGAGGACAGTAAAACAGGAATCGAAGTTGGAAGAGGGATGCCGTGTGTAAGTAAAGATTCAATAAAATCGTCTCGATTATGAAGAGGACAGGAAAGAAAAATATGATTCAAGTCCCCAACATCTTCCCCGCATTCACAAAACTCATTGTTAATAATTTTAAGTTTTGAGAGATGAAAAGGATAATAAGCATGGCCCAGTCTCATTCTAATTATACAGCTGTAGGCTGCTTGTATTATATTATGTATATATTAATATAATTATTTATTACACACATAATATAATCATACGCCACAATAATAATAATAAAATAGCACACATATAATATTTATCTATATATAATTATATAAAACTTTATATTCACACACCTACATTATTATATACCTACTTCCTATATACATACCTACTTAAATATCTACGCATTTACAACATATTCATATACATCATTTATTCTATGTATAATATTATATCAGTATAGTAGCTATCATTTATGTGGTGTCGTGCGATGTGTGAAAATGGTGTACTGGACTCGCGCAGCGATAACCGGTTCCCGGCCAGCCGCAGCTCATACGATGCACACGGCTGAGGGAAACAGTTCGGTGTAAACCTCGTTTGCATACTGTGCTATCGCTCGCTTGACCATCATCATATCGGCTTACCATACTCGTGAATGTATATCTAAATTTTATTTCTATTTCTCACGCTATCACTCTGCTTTTCTCCTTCTATTCTTATTGTGTCTGTGACTGTAAACTGTATCTGTGCTTGTGTTGTGCCCGCTATTATACTTTCTACGCTATTTAGTGTGTGCTTATTTCTGCCTGCATTCCAGCCTACCAGGTACGGTACATACATATACCTAACGGACCCATACAGCTAGTGACGGTTTTTCCCAGCTTTAATTTATAAAACCAGGGCTTTATGGTGATATTATTTTGTATTGTGGCGTAGTATTTTCCCTTAGTCTGATTACTATGCATCCAGGATATCTGCCAGGAGTCCCGAAGGAACACAGCAGCCAGACCGACGAGATCATACGAAAAATTAAAAAATGGAAACATGTCACCACAGTGCACCGCTTCGCGTGCAAGAACGTCAGCTCTATTGTTACCCGCGATATTGCTATGACCCGGAATCCAAGCAAAACTCATTTCCATTCCAGATTGAACACATTCAAAAAGCACTTTTCTAATAAATATGATCACGGGATGAATACGTTTACTACGAAAAGGCACACTTTTAATAGCTTGTAAGGTGCTTTGTGAGTCTGAAAATATTATAGTCTTCTTTAATTTGAATAATTTAGAATATTCTATAGCTTTGTAAATTGCAAAACATTCTCCAGTAAAAACTGAGGATTCTGGTGGTAATTTAACTTTCTGTACAATATTGTACTGATTATGATATATACCCACTCCAACAATGCCCGTCATCGCATGTTTGGTAGCGTCAGTGTAAATATGATGCCAATCCTTCCAGTTCTCGCTCAGAACATTATTAAACGAAATATTAGCATAACTGTCATTTTTATTAATACCCAAATTAAGATAAACATCGGGGGAAAGGACTAATAATTTATAAGAATTGCAAAAAAGAGGATAACAGACAGATTGATGAGTTGGGGATTTCAAGGCAATAAACCTCTTAAAACTTTGAATTAAACACGGCAGAGACTTATGAGTCCAATAACTTGAAGAGTTTATTTTATCAAGAAGAATTGGTAATTATAAATGCAGTGGATGTCTAGAATATTGTAAGGCTCTAAATTAATATCTGTCACAAATGTACTGACGCCGAAGGGACATAGGAGGATCAACGCATTCTATTTGTAAGGCGTTAACTGGACTTGATTTCATCGCCCCGCAAACCAATCGCAAAGCCTTGGACTGAATGGTGTCTAATTTTTTAAAAGCCAATTTATTACCTGGTTCTAACAAAAATGTTCCGTAATCTAAGATACTTCTTATTAATGCATTGTACACCCCACCAGACTGACAAACATCTTAATATATTGAGTCGCTTTTCACATTTAGTAGCTATATACTCACAATGAGCAACACCCGTCAACTTACAATCTAACATTACTCCCAAGAATTTTACAGTCGATTTTACTGGAATTTGATTGCCGTCATAGCACACAAAAACAGGTGGCGGCAGGCGTATCCTTGAAAACAGAACTACAGCGCTTTTAGATGGCGATAGTTCAAGGCCGTTGCTATCAAGCCAGATTTTTAAAAGTTTAAGTGAAGGTGTTAATGAAGTGCAAGCATTAGTAATAGATGAGTTACAAGAATATAAAAGAAGATCATCCGCATATTGTAGTACATTTATTTCGCTATCTAATGAAGATTGTAGATCATATGTATAGATGTTATATAATAAAGGGCTCAATACGGAGCCTTGAGGCAAACCTTTCCAGGTAGATCTAGACTCAAAACTGCAATCAAGATGAATATATCTTTCAGATAAAATATTTAATATGAAATTAGAAAGTATCGCGGGAACCATCAATTGGTCTAGTTTATTTTTAAGAATAGTAATAAGAACGTTGTCATAAGTAGAGGTTATATCTAAAAATGCTGCTACTGTCGATTGATGATCGGAAAAGGCAATTCTAATGTCAGTAACAAATGTACTAATGCTATCCAAGGTACTTTTTCCTCTTCTAAAACCAAACTGGCTATTACTTAATAGTCCATGTTTTTCCAAGTACCATTCGAGCCTGTTCTTTACTAAATGTTCTACAATCTTCAATAGTACCGAAGAAAGTGCTATCGGACGATAAGCATCACTGTCAGAAGGATTTTTGTTAGGTTTCAAAATAGGAATAACTATCTGCGTCCTCCAAGAAGGTGGTATATTGCCACTTGTCATTATAGAATTGATTATATCTAAAAAATATAAAACATAAGTCTCACTCAGATTTGAATTAAAAGAATAAGGAATTTCATCAGACCCTGGTGCTGAGTCTTTAAGATGAGATAAAATACTCTTTAGTTCTGGAAGGGTGAAGGGGCAGTTAAGGCCAGAGAGATTGCCCAATGATGACGAATTTGCAATTGGATTTTCAGGAACATAAGGAGGGGCCAGTTTATCGAGGAATTGATTTTTCAACAAAGTAGGAATAGAGGTAACTGGCGTCTCCCTAAACGCTGACCTAAATCTTCGAATACTCCGCCATACATTAGACAATGGAACATCAGGAGAGATAGATAAACAAAAGGATCGCCAGCTTTCAAATTTTTTACGTTTAAACAATTTACGGGTATCTGCTATAATATTAGACAAAATGTCAAAATTTTCTATGGTAAGCTGGAATCAAACTGTCGGACGCGTCCGTAAGCCGCGGCTGACAGCTGCGACTGATAAGTGTGCACATGACTAAAACATCCAGTGGGCCAGATTCCTATCGGACGTCCGAACGCTCAAGGACGGTGTAAGGTTACGTCCGCGACTTACATCTGATAGTTTGCACAGTGTACATTAATTGTCCAGATACATACAAATCGCGGCTGTCAGTCGCGGCTTACGGACGCGTCCGACAGTTTGTTTCCACCTGTAGAATTTTTTCAATAAATCTTTTCCATCTGTTTTCTCTTTTTAATGGCAACTGTGCACTTCTTGTCCTACCAAGGCGGCGAAGAAATTTTACCCGAAACTGAGTTTTTTAATGGAAAAATTGTATCAGTGTCTATAAGAATCTTGCAAAAAGAGTCCACACAATATCTCTCATTTCCAGCTGTGACTTTCGGTAGATTACTTACTTTTGAATCTAATCGGTCCTTGAATAAGGACCAATCAACGTCTGCTAGTCTATATTTGAGCCAAGGAGGGCGTTTGGTTGGAATTTTATTGTTAAAGGGGAAAGTAATTATTAGAGGAAAATGATCACTACCATACGTGGATTGCATAACCTCCCAAGATAATGACGAGGCCAACTTCGAGGAACATAAAGTTAAATCTGGGGCACTAATCCCTAGATTTGGTGGTGTGCGTCGAGTTGCACATCCAGTGTTTAGGATACATAAGTCGTGGGTGTCTATAAGATCCAGAATGGCAGCACCAAAACAATTAGAAGTACTGGGGTTGACAGTTAAAATCACCCAACATTATAAAAGGTTTAGGAAGCAAAGAGAAAATATTTACAAGTTCATTAAAAATACCTTTAGAAGGTTGAGGGATGTATAATGATACAAAACAAATATTATTTACAACAGCTGCTATAATAGAGAAGTCAATATTATGTGCAGGAAGAGGGAAATGACTAGGTATGAGGGTGTTGGATCAGTAAAGCAACACCTCCATACCCATCTGAACGATCTTCTCTAAGACATGCATAACCAGGTACTTTGAATAAAGACTCTGGTTTAAGCCATGTCTCTTGAAGAGCGAAAATAAATGGTTTAAAATTATTTACAATGAAATAAATGTCAGATTTTTTAGGTATTAATGTCCATTATGAGTATTTTCAATATTTTTAACTGTATCTATTACAGAGGCAACGTTGGACGGTAAAATTAGATTTGATTGAGATAAAGACTGAATTAATGTTATTATTAAATCTTTTATGGATAAATTTGTCAGATCATTGGCAATAAGTGCACAACCATCCTTTGAATATGTGTTGTTATAGCCCCTAATAAGATCCTCGATTCCTCGTGGGCTTTTTGATCATAACCCTTATTTAAATTATGATGTGTATGAGGTTTATTAAGCACTATTTTTATATATGAAGTTTTATTTTGTTTATTATGGTACTTTGGTGTTGCGGTAATATGTTCTGACAGTTTTGGTGAAGAGATCAATGCATCTGCATATGAAAGTTTAGAAATTGGTGGATGTTTCTTACTGGCTTCGGAATATGAGATACAAGATTTGGCCATGGATTCTTTAATGGCTTTTTGCCTCTGAAATTCTAAGCATTTTCTGCTGATAGCTTCATGAAAGCCCTTACATAAGCAGCAGGAAATAGAATCTTGAGAGATTGTGCAGTTATCACTTGTGTGTCCTTGTCCACACTTGTAACACCTCGGTGTTGACCGACATAAATGCTTTACGTGCCCAAATCAACAACAGTTGTAGCATTGTATAGTTGGATATATATAAAGTTCTACTGATAGAGCAGTATAATACATATATATACGCTTGGGTAAGACCTGAACATCAAAGGTGAGAATTACAGTTCCCGTATTATTAAATTCAGTTTTACCATCTATGGTAATTTTCTTTTTAATTCTTCTGATTTTAATAACTGGGCCACAGCCTGTTGGAACAGAAATATTTTCAATTATTTCCTCATCAGACCATTCAGTTGGGATTCCTCTTACGACACCCATACGGGTGATGGAAAAAGTAGGTATAAATGCTTTGTATTTTTCTTTGTCCAGAGTAGAGCTGTTTAAGATCATTATAATTTGAGAATTCAAGAGACATTTTATTACGTCCTATTTTTTTTAAACTGCCATTTACAATGTTTTTAAAAGTGTTTACCTTCAAAAGACGCCCAAAAGTAATAGGATTAACATACGCATTGTTGTTCAATTGCTCTCTTTGTATATGAACAATAAATGGAGATGCGTCTGATTCGATGTATGATAGTCTAGCCAAAGAATTTTGAGAATGTGTTTCTATACATATACACACTAATATTAAATATATACAGAAACAAGATCCTGTGACCCAATAAATTAAAATAAAATAAGCTTAACACCAAAACCACAGGCGACCGATTTGGAGTTCCCGCGCTTTTTTCAACCATAATATTTGATAATACTTTTGATTTGATAAACAAAAGTTACTCTGTGAAAATTGGTTGCCGTATTTCCAACGTCTAATTGCCGTGTTTTGGGGTTAAAGTTGAAATATTGCCGGGTCTTAAATATTCATTGATATGTACTCCTCCTTAGTTTATGCTACTCGCTAATTACACTATTTACGTATTTGATTGAATATAAATATTTTAATGTCTTAATTTATTTTACATAATAATGTATGTCTAATTATTTAGTTGATTAAAGCCAAGTTTTCTTCTGGTTTATCGTTTTAATGTATCAATTTAATCAACTAAATTAAAATGTCACGAGCAAATGCTGCGGAATCAAAACAAAATATTGAAATGAAAAATTCAAATATATCTTGCTTCTTGAGACCGGAACGATTCAATGAACAACCAGATACGAATGCTGCTGATGCTGAATGGACACATTGGCAGTATAAATTCACAAATTTCTTATCTGAAGATTGCTTGTCTACAACTACAGAATCTACGAAATTAAAATTACTAGTTCACTATTTGTCATCAACTGTGTTTTGCTATGTACGGGATTGCAAAACATACGAAGAGGTCCTAAAAACTCTTGATAAAATTTACATAAAGCCGAAGAATGAAATAGTTGCCCGTCATCAACTTAATACAAGAATTATAACACATTTAACGGGTCTATACGCGCATTAAACTTATCAAAATACTATTATTTTGACTAACCTCGACGTTTCGGCTGAGTTGCACCAGCCATGGTCACGAGTAGACTGGTGAGAGCAGGTGTTCGTCGGTTATATTGTGTGAGAGTATCTTCAACTACCCTCAGTTTCTGACCGCAAAGTATTAAGGTCCCTACACACAACACTAACGGTGTCGACCGTTTTTCTGAGACACAAATCGCGACGCGGACACTTGGGCACTTCGGGGTTCCACGATGATGACAACCTAAAACCATCTCCTCGATTGAAATTTCGGTACTTTTTGATTTCTATCGCCTCACGGACCAGCCTTGGGTAGAAATGGCGTTCCGTGGAGAGGATTTTAGGGTCGTGAAACGCTATCCAGTGATTTGTACCGGATTCCAGTAGATGCTCCGCAATCGCTGACTTGCCGGGCTGACTATTCTTTACGACTGCGATATGCTCTTTCACTCTCTCGGTGATGGATCTCTTTGTTTGACCGATATAAGAACTCCCGCAGCTACAGTCAATTTTGTAAACGCCTGGTGTTCGGAATGGGATAATATCCTTTGCTGTACGGACTTGTTGCGCCACTTTAGATAAGGGTGTATATATAGTTTTTATTGAAAGCCTCCGCAGCACATCTCCAACTTTATCAGTTATCCCTTTCACATACGGTAAGAAAACCGGCTGTCTGTCTACATCGTAATTAGCTGGCCGTTTGCGTCTACGTCTGGGTCGTCTGCAATCCATTTTAAAACCGTTTTTCTTAAGTACCTCCTGAACATGCGACAATTCCTCTTTGAGGTGTTCAGGGTCGCATAGGTAATGAGCTCGGTTAACCAAAGATGTAGCAACGGACTTTAAATGACGTGGATGATGGTGAGATGACGCGTTCCGGTATTTGTTAGTGTATGTGGATTTTCTATAAACCGAGTGCGAAAGCGAGCCATCAGGTTTGACTGACCTTTATGTCAAGGAAGGCCAGCGATCTGTTTGTTTCTATAGAATTTCGTAAGTAAAAATTTACATGGTATAAATCCCGAAAAAACATTTAGAATTGTTTGTTTCTATCTCAACAGAAAACTTTAGTTTCGGGTGTATGCATTCTTGGTGTTTTTTTACTCCTTCTACATACTGCTGATTACCTCTTACGATACAGAAGACGTCGTCAACGTAACGTTTCCAGATTTTTACATACCGGTTAAGGAATGTATACAGATTGTCAGCGACAAAGGGAAAATAATATTTCGGAGAACATCATTGTCCTATTACGAAACTGCTTAGATGGTAACTATTTCATATACAGAGGACAACATTACCTTCAGATAGATGGCGTAGCTATGGGTAGCCCTGTAGCACCAGTACTGGCTAAAATCTGGATGGAACATTGTGAACGCAACGTAATGCGGTTGACGCCGGTAAAAATCTGGAAACGTTACGTTGACGACGTCTTCTGTATCATAAGAGGTAATCAGCAGGATGTAGAAGGAGTAAAAGAACACCTAGAATGCATACACCCGAAACTAAAGTTTTCGGTTGAGATGGAAACAAACAGATCGCTGGCCTTCCTTGACATAAAGGTCACAGTCAAACCTGACGGCTCGCTTTCGCACTCGGTTTATAGAAAACACACACACACTAACAAATACCTGAACGCGTCATCTCACCATCATCCACGTCATTTAAAGTCCGTTGCTACATCTTTGGTTAACCGAGCTCATTACCTATGCGACCCTGAACACCTCAAAGAGGAATTGTCGCATGTTCAGGAGGTACTTAAGAAAAACGGTTATAAAATGGATTGCAGACGTAGATGCAAACGGCCAGCTAATTACGATGTAGACAGACAGCCGGTGTTCTTACCGTATGTGAAAGGGATAACTGATAAAGTTGGAGATGTGCTGCGGAGGCTATCAATAAAAACTATATATACACCCTTATCTAAAGTAGCGCAGCAAGTCCGTACAGCAAAGGATATTATCCCATTCCGAACACCAGGCGTTTACAAAATTGACTGTAGCTGCGGGAGTTCTTATATCGGCCAAACAAAGAGATCCATCACCGAGAGAGTGAAAGAGCATATCGCAGCCGTAAAGAATAGTCAGCCCGGCAAGTCAGCGATTGCGGAGCATCTACTGGAATCCGGTACAAATCACTGGATAGCGTTTCACGACCCTAAAATCCTCTCCGCGGAACGCCATTTCTACCCAAGGCTGGTCCGTGAGGCGATAGAAATCAAAAAGTACCGAAATTTCAATCGAGGAGATGGTTTTAGGTTGTCATAATCGTGGAACCCCGTAGTGGCCAAGTGCCCGCGTCGCGATTTGTGTCTCAGAAAAACGGTCGACACCGTTAGTGTTGTGTGTAGGGACCTTAATACTTTCCGGTCAGAAAGTGAGGGTAGTTGAAGATACTCTCACACAATATAACCGACGAACACCTGCTCTCACCAGTCTACTCGTGACCACGGCTGGTGCAACTCAGCCGAAACGTCGAGGTTAGTCAAAATAATAGTATTTTGATTAGTTTAATGCGCGTATAGACCCGTTAAATGTGTTATAATGAATATAAAACGCGAAAGCTTAAAAAGTACTATTAATACAAGAAGACAAGGTCCTACTGAATCTATCTCAGATTATTTAAGAGCTTTAAAATTCCTGGCACAGGATTGCTGCTACCAAAGTGTGTCAGCTAGAGAACATGAAGAACAAGCTATAAGAAGCGCTTTCATTGTGGGAATATCGTCACAAAAATTCAGAGAACGGCTTTTAGAAAATTTAAATTTAACTTTGGAGGAAACTATACAAGCTTTGTCTCTAGAAGCAGCTGAACATAGTTCCCTTGAGATATCGGAGTGCTCCTTTCCCTCGCCTATTCATTCATACACTATATCTCAATCCGCTAAAGAGGAAGAAACCGCAAATATTGCTGCAGCTCAAACATCGCGAAAGCGTTGCTTTTTTGTGGTGGAAATGTCTAACCAAGAATTCTTTGTCCTGCTAACAAAGCTACTTGCCAGATATGTTTAAAAATAGGCCATTTTGCGAATGTCTGCCGTAGTACTTATCGACATCCAGCAAACAAATTATTCTGCAAATACTAATGAAATCACTGATTTTCAGCTTGGAGCAGCATACGTTCTAGCAGCATCTCCATCTAGTCTTCGAAAAGCCACTATCACTGTAACTATCAACGGTATACGAGCTGATGCTCTTATCGACACAGGAAGTTCGGTAACATTCATCAATAAAACTTTAGTCCCTATGCTCCGTTTGAAAAAATTTCCATGCAAACACACAATATCGCTTTCACAAGTGTCTTTTGTAGAAGGTATGTGTTACGCATCTATTTAAATAGGTGATCATATTTATAAAAAGCGTTTACTGAATGTAAATAATCTCTGTGCCGATTTAATAGTTGGTCATGATATTCTAAATGAACACGAATCTCTTATACTTACTTTTTGAGGTCACAGGAAACCGCTTGAACTATGTAATGTCATAGAAGCAAACGTACCTCCTGCTTCACTATTCACAAACTTGTCAGCTAATATTAAACCAATAGCAATAAAATCTCGACGTCACAATTGTAACGATAGCAAATTTATCACAGAGGAAATAGAAAAGCTTTTAGCAGATGGCGTTATAGAGCCCAGTATCTCACCATGGGGTGCACAAGTTCTAGTAACTGGTGGAGGAAAGCACCGAAAGCGTTTAGTGATCGATTACTCTCGAACTATTAATAAATTTACATATCTGGATGCATATCCCTTACCGAGTATTTCTTCAATAGTTTCAAATATTGCAAAATATAAAGTATTTAGCCAATTGATTTAAAAAGTGCTTATCATCAAGTACCTATTCTAGAAAAGGACAGAATTTATACAGTATTCGAAGCTTGTGGTAAACTTTTCCAGTTTACGAGAATATCTTTTGGTGTTACTAATGGAGTTGCTGCATTTCAACGTACTCTCCAATATATCATCGCAGAAGAGCATCTAGAAGGTGTTTTTGAATATTTAGATGATGTAACTGTCTGTGGAATAGATAAATCTGATCATGATAGAAATTTAAATAAATTCATGGATGCTGTGACTAAATATAAACTAACTCTAAATAAAGAAAAATGTCAGTTTGCTCAAACATGTATCAATCTCCTTGGCTATACTGTATCTGACGGAAATATTCGGCCCGATATCGATCGGCTTAAACCTTTAATTGATTTGCCTTTACCATCTAATGTTAAAGAATTAAAACGAGCACTGGGTTTATTCGAAATGGGTTAATAACTTTTCAACCAAAATTCACCCACTTATTGAAACAAATAAATTTCCTCTGTCAAATGATGCTAAAACTAGTTTTGAAAATGTGAAATTAGAAATACAAAAATCATCCCTTAGTGCAATTGATGACAAAGAAACATTTACTGTATGAAAGAGATGCCTCGGATTTTGCTTTGGCAGCAACCTTATCTCAAAAAGGTCGACCAGTAGCCTTTTTTTCTAGAACACTTACAGAGTCTGAACGCAGACAATCATCAATTGAAAAGGAAGCGACAGCAACCGTCAAGAGTATCCGTAAGTGGAGACATTTCTGTTTCTGTTGTTGAGAGAAGCAGCAAGGAAACAATGTATATACTGGATATTATATTAAGTTTATTAAATTGATATAAGTATAAAAACAGAGCGTGGTTGGCAAAACATAGAAAAGATATTTTTTCGTTAATCAAAGTGACACACATTCATAATCTACCTATTATTCCTCAACTGACTTACACTAGCAGCCAGTAAACGATTGCAAACCTCTTTCACTCCTCCTCAAGCGTTTCCTTCTAGCTTACCATCAGGTTCATAACTCACACAAACTTATCATATCTCATATATACGGACTAATCTTGCACACCCATCTCAATTCGGCAGAACACTTGCTTCTCTCTAGGAACTGCCTTTGTTAAAATATCAGCAACCATGTACTTGGTTTCCAAATACTGAAGTTTTATGATACCAACCTCTACAGCCTCTCTTGTAAAGTGATAACGCACATCAACGTGTTTAGTTTGTTGATGGTGTACTGGGTTTGTGGCTATTGCCATAGCCGACTGACTGTCCGTATGGATGGTTATAGGTGAGTCTTCTCTAGCCACAAGTTCCTTCAGGAATCTAGTCAGAAAAACTGCCTCCTTTGCTGCTTCTGATAAGCTAACATATTCAGCCTCAGCAGTAGAAATAGCTACACTCCTTTGCTTTGAGCTTTGCCAGGAAATCGCACCCTTAGCCATTCGAAATATATTGCCAGAATAGGATCGCCTATCTAAAATATTACCGGCATGATCAGCATCTGCAAATCCTTGAATATCTTTAGGATCACTTGAATAAAAAGTCCCATACTTTTTGTACCCTTTAGATACCTTAAAATCCTTTTTGTTGCTGACCAGTGTAACTCTGTATAACAGTTCGAATGAGCAATGTCCGGACGCGTACAAACTGCCACATGCATTAGTGCTCCTATAAGTTCTCTATAAGGTATACAATCACTAGATACGTGTGCAGCATCCGGTTTCACGAAACGTAGTCCAGGTACGGCAGGTGTGGATACTGCTTTACAATGTTCCATTTTGAATCTATGCAGTAGTTTCTCTATATAACTTTCCTGATCTATCTTAATACGGCCTCTGCCTTGCTCAATTTTCATACCTAAGAAAAGTTGCGCCTTACCCAGATCTTTCATCTCAAATTTTCTCATTAAATCTTGTTTAATATTCTTCATTTAAATAGGATCATTATAAAATATTGAAATATCATCAACGTATATAGCAAGTATAATTATTTTGCTTGCAGTAGTTCTTGTATATACACAAGGTTCATTCTCACTACGCTTGAAATTCAAATTCTCTAAGTCTATATGTAGTTTATTATACCACGCACGAGATGCTTGTTTGAGTCCATAAAGGGACTTTTTGATTAGACACACATAGTCCTCTTTCCCTTTAACTTCAAACTGCGGTAGCTGACGTATATAAACTACTTCGTTTAAATTTCCATTCAAAAAAGCTGTTTTCACATCCACGTGATCTATACTAAGGTTCAGATTTGCCGCTAATGCGAAAAGAAGTCTCAGTGAGCTGTGCCTAACAACAGGAGAGAATGTCTCGTCGTAATCTATCCCTCGCCTTTGACTGAAACCTCGGGCTACTAATCGAGCTTTATAGCGCACCTTATCACCAGTCTCTCTTTTGATTCTAAAAATCCATTTTGAATCAACAATATTTGTAGCGCCTTCAGGTTTCACTAAAGTCCATGTTTCATTTTTATGAAGGGCATCTAGCTCCTCCTTAATTGCGGCTCTCCATAAATCTGAGTCTGCTCTAGACAGTGCCTCTTTTACAGTAAGTGGGACATCTTCTTCGGTTGAAGTATTGTATGTAACAAAATCAGGGAACAACTTTGGTCTCCGTTCTCGTAGAGGATATCTCCTATCTCTGGTTACAGATTCTTCAACTACAGTGTTATGTTCATCACTCTGATGATCCTGACATATTATCTCCTCTCTTTCTATCGATGTTTCCTCCAATGTGTTCTGGAGACAATCAAACCAGTTATCTGTTGATTCTTGTTCCTGTTCTCCCACTCTCGACTCAACAGGCTCATCATTTCTCGGTTCGTCGTACTGCTTAAGACTAATTATTATAGATTCTGGACTCTTACCAATTTCAGCTTCCTTATTATACATCTGATTTTCCATGAAAACGACGTCACGTGCTCTGTGTAAGGTACCATCTCTAGGATCAATTAGTCTGTATCCCTTAGATTCTTCGCAGTAGCCAACAAATATCAGTTCGCAACTCTTTGAATCGAACTTGGTTCTCTTTTCTTCCGGTATGTGTTTGAATGCCCTGCATCCAAAAACTTTAAGATGACTAAGATCGCTTTTCTTACCAATCCACATCTCTTCCGGAGTTTTGTTTCTCAATGCTATCGTTGGACTTCTATTCTTCAAATATACTGCTGTGTTTACAGCTTCTGCCCAATAACGAGCTGGAAGTCCCGCATCTTGCATCATCGTTCGTGCCTTCTCAACAATTGTACGATTTGCACGTTCCGCAACACCGTTTTGCTGTGGTGTATACGGTATCGTAAATTGATGCTTAATACCGTGTTCTCTCAAGTATGCATCAAGCCTCTTATTGACGTATTCTCCCCCATTATCAGATCTCAGTACCTTCAACTTCTTGCCGGTTTGTGTTTCTGCAAAACTTTTAAACTCTTTTATTTTCTCATATAACTCGCTTTTATATTTCAGAAAATATACAAAAGTTCTTCTAGAGTAATCGTCAATAAACGTTAAAAAATATCTAAAACCTGCCATTGAGTTGTCTCTCATTGGTCCACAAATGTCAGTGTGTACCAAACCTAGCTCTCTAGTTCGTGACGCTTTATTTTTCTCAAATGGCTGTCTCGTTTGTTGGCCCTTTAAGCAAGCTACGCAATGTAATTCGTTGTTGGTTAGATTTGAAAAACTCACCCCAGTTGCCATCTTGTCTCTTAAAAGTGTGAGGTTACGTACACCAAGGTGTGCTAACCTTCTATGCCAGAGCTCCATGTCTCCCGTTACAGTCGTTGTTAGCGCAGTTCCCTGAAAAACTGATTTTAATTTATAAACACCTTTCTCAAGATCACCTTTCATACAGGGTGTGCCTACAACTGTACATTTACGCTCCTCAAATATTTCACAACCTTTTTTAGAGAAAACAACAACTTTGTCCTTTCTTACAATGCAACTAATACTCAATAGATTTGCTGATAAATCAGGTACATACATTACATTGCTTACTGTAAAATACGGTGAATTACTCGCTATCATACCAAAACCTTCTCCAAACACCTTCTCTCCATTCGCACACGAAATCTCAACCTTATGTTCAAGCTCACAATAGTTATGCATTAGTTCTCTTCTATTAGTCATGTGTGCCGATGCACCAGAATCCAGTATCCATTCCACTTCTTGCTTTGATTGTCTCTCAGTATTCAATGCGATTGCAAATTGAACTGATTTGTTCTGTCGTGGATTTTCTGGGCAATCACAAGCTTTATGAGGTCCTTCGCAAATAAAGCACTTAATAGTTTTACTTTTATTTTTCCTCTGAAATCTATTGCTTTTCTTTGCTTTAGGTGCCGCTAATGCTGAACATTGCCTTTGTCCACTAGTGGGACTTGTACTTTGACTAGGCATTTCATCTAATTTTAACAGCTTGGTCTTTACGAAATCAGTATTGAGTGTGGTGTTTGTATTTTCCAATGCTAATCTCAGTGGAGTATACTCCTCTGGTAACCCCTGTAGCATCAGTGTTGCTAGCAGCTCGTCATCAACTTCCTTACCAAGATCTTACAGTTGATTTGCTACTCTCATCAGCTCCGTTACGTAGTCAGTAAGCATACTGGATATTATATTAAGTTTATTAAACTGATATAAGTATAAAAACAGAGCGTGGTTGGTAAAACATAGAAAAGATATTTTTTCGTTAATCAAAGTGACACACATTCATAATCTACCTATTATTCCTTAACTGACTTACACTAGCAGCCAGTAAACGATTGCAAACCTCTTTCAATTTCCTTATTGGCAGATATTTCAATTTAATCACTGATCAAAGATCAGTTGCGTTATCTTTAATAGTAAGCATACTAGTAAAATAAAGAACGAAAAAATAGAGCGGTGGCGTCTCGAATTATCGTGTTTCAAATTTGATATTGTATATCGTCCTGGGACCGAGAACATTTTTGCAGACGCATTGTCTCGCGTTTGTGCTCTCGTGAACACAGACAAACTACGTGAAATACATAATGATCTTTGTCACCCAGGAATCGTTAGGATGGTTTATTGGGTCCGCTCAAAGAATTTGCCATATTCGGTAGAAGAGGTAAAAGCAACTGCTTCTTGTAAAACATGTGCAGAAGTAAAGCCTCGGTATTTTAAATCTAAAGGACACTTAATTAAAGCTATCGCACCTTTTGAACAACTTAATTTGGACTTTAAAGGGCCACAACCAGGACCTAATAAATATGTATTAACCATGATAGACGAATACAGTCGATTTCCTTTTGCTTATGCCTGTAAAGATATGACTTCAGCGTCAGTGATAAAATGCTTGCAACATCTGTTTTCTACTTTTGGTACTCCATTATACATACACAGTGATCGAGCGGCCGCATTTATGTCCTCTGAACTACTCGAATTTCTAAGATCACTTGGTATTTCTAGCTGGACTACGCCTTATATAAGGCCTATCCTTGTGGCAATGATCAAACACAAATCCTGCTCGTGACTGTTATATTCGATTTAACATTTTTCACGAAAGGTTCAGGTAAGGTTTCCACGAAGTTCTAGGAGGATAAGACAATATCCTCGTCATTTAAATGATTATGTCTTGAGTAGTTAAAAGTAAAAGGGGGGGGGGGGGGATGAATGATATGTACTCCTTAGTGCTACTGGCTACTTACACTATTTACGTATTTGATTGAGTGTCAATATTTTAATGTCTTAATTTATTTTACATAATAATTTATGTCTAATTATTTAGTTGATTAAACCCAAGTTTTCTTCTGGTTTATCGTTTTAATGTATCACTTACTTCTTTCTTCCGCTCTTATTTTAAGCTTTTGAGCAGATATTTCACGTAAAGTCACATTTTTTTGTTTGGTTTAAAATTAGTACAATTCCCTTCGACCTGGATATATTGTTTTGCCAATAATATATTTACGTTGTTGTTGGTTGAAATAATTATTTTATTTCGGAATGTTGTATTAATTGCATTTAGTAGTCTAAATGTACTACAAATTTCTTTAAAATCTGTATTAGCATAGGGTAGGGATAAAATTTTTATTATATTTCGTATACGGTAATACGGAACACAGTACAGTGAATACGGATGGTGTTATAGATATTAATTTTTGTTGTGGACTTGTGGAATAGATATATTAATACGCATGGGTTATGTGGGTCCTCTGATTTTCATGTTTTAGGATACGGCAATAGTTGTTCTGAAGTGTATCTTGTCTTTTATGCCAAACGGCTCCCAAGTGCCGCATAATATGGCAAATATCGTGTCAAACTGAGGTGTCAAAGGTCCGCTGCACCATCGCTGCACAGCAAGACAAAAAGTAAAAGAACACAGAGTAGCAGTAGGCGATGAGGCGATGGCGAGAAGTTAAAGTCGATTTAGTAAACAACTCGATGACCCGCGATTGTTTTCGCATCGCTTGCATGAAATAATCGACTTTAATAATTACTCGCCATTGCCCACTGCTACTCTGTGCTAACTATCGGTGAGGTCGAGAATCGAGATATTACCCAAAGAGCATATAACACTACATTTAATATTACCATTGAAAGAATCGCAGTCATTAATAATTTAATATTTTTATTAGTCAACGAATTTTCTCGGTCTGCACAATCGAGATGAGAACTCAATCCACTCAATGAGTTTGGTAATTCAATAGCAGCGTTTATAACTAATTATATTTTAATGCAGATTACAACAGATTTGAATATTTATTTAATCGGCACTAACGATCAAGTTGCTAGCTATGGTAACGGCTCACTATCAGGTGTGCCGCACACTTCTACCCTAGAGGGGTGTACCGGTTTAACTTATCTGGCAGTATTTCGTTGATTTCTGATGCTGTCTAGTAGATTCTTTTAAAACAAGATATAATTTTATTTTTTACTTATAGTTTAAGCACTTTACTTGCTCAATTATTTACCAGGGCACAAAGTGCGAATAATAAATAAATATTCACGGACATTTTTCACACTACGTCTTCTGGTCTCAAACTAAGCTTAATGCTTGTGCTATGGGTACCAGATTACGGATATAATACATATACTACTTTTTTTTTGTAAATATATAAGTGCATATAATAGAAAATACCCAGACGCAGTACAAATATCTGTGTTCATCACACAAATAATTGTCCTGAGTGGGAATCAAACTCACGACCTCTTATAGCCATGAGTAGAATCCTGATTCACGTCTTTGGATTAAAGTTTTTAATGAACCAAGATGCAAGACAGTAAGAAAAAATATAAGTAGGTAAGTACTTATATGAAAATTGAGGGTCCCAAGTGAATGTCAGGATAGTTGAGTTGGCAGAGCGTCTGGTACAGTAATCTAGAAGACGTGGGATCAAACCCCACTAGTGGCTATAATTTTTCATTTCACATTTTAGCTCTTATGTAGGTACTGGTTTTTAAGAAAAAAAAAAACTAGTCGTCGCGGGATGTCTAGCAGATGTGAAAACATCGAAATTACTTTGTAGAAATAAAATTATTATAACTTGACATGGTACTCCTCAAGACAATTCAAACGAGTATAAACTCGATAGGGTTGCATGTTTCATTACTGAGTTACTGTGGCGACCTTCCAGCTCCATCGTCAGACCCTGGACATCATCTAGAGACAAAGTACTCGTCAAGACAAGTTATACGAGCCCAAACTTGTTGGAGTTATGTTGTTTTAAAACGGAGTTCCTATGGCCACCTTCTAGCTCCATCATCAGACCCTAGATATCATCTAAAGACAAAGGACTCGTCAAGACGAATCAAATGATTCCAAACACGATGGGGTTGCGTCGTTTCATTACAGAGTTACTGTGGTCACCTTCGAGCTCCATTATCAGACCCTGGATACCATCTAGACACAAAGTACTCGGCAAGACAAATCATACGAGTCCAAACTCGATGGGGTTGCGCCGTTTCATTATAGAGTTCCTATGTCCACCTTCCAGCTCCATCATCAGATCAGCTCCATGTCATCATGTCATGCATTCTCACGTGATATACACGTGCGCGCAAAATTTCAGCTCAATCGGGAACCGGGAAGTGTGTCAAATTTAACTTGCAAGATTTGAACGGGACAAGTACAATAAAAGCGTCGTCACGCTAACAGCCGATTTTACCCTCCCTCCACATTAGATGTTTCACATCAATAATATCAAAAGGTCCAATAGGGATAGTTTTATATTAAATACACAAATACAACAATAAGTACATTTTATTCCATTTCTAACTCTGTGCTAGTTTTCTTCCTCTCGTTATCTTCGCTTTGCGGTGAATGTTGACGTTTCTTCTTGTCTTTCGCGTATTTGTTTTGATTTTTTAACGCCTTCGACATCTTCTCGTCGCCCACACTAACAAAATAAAATATATTTTTTATCTATGTTACCTCTTCAGACTTATCACGTAAGTTAAGAAATAGATTTATAATATCTATCTATCCATCCATCTATCAGCCTTTCAACGTCCACTGCTGCACATAGGCCTCCCCAAGAGAACGCCACAACGAGCGGTCCCGTCATGGGGGATAATGCCGTAATCGCCACGCTTGGCAGGCGGGTAGGCGATCGCAGTGGATGTTGTTAATACTCGAGGGAGTGCTGCTGCCCACTCCCCCGGTATTCCCTCAGTCGGCTCTAACGACTCCCGTGGGTAGAGAGGGGTGGGACAATTCTAAAACCGGCCCTACACGACCTATAATATCTATACTATTATAAAACTGTAACATAGCTATGTCTGTACATTTAAGATACTTGACAAAAAATGTATATGTAATGTAGGCGGCTATATAGCCGTGTCTAAACGCAAAACGATTTTTTTAGATTTTTGTCTGTTTATCTGTTTGTTCGTTCACTTTCTTATTTGATAGCTCTTGATTAGACTTCAAAACTGGTATTTTATTTCGCTACTATATCGGTTACCTGAGATATAACCTAAAAACTAACTTGGCTGCGGCAGAGCCGCGGGCAAAGGCAAAAAGATCTTTATAATAACGTTATTAATTTGTCCGCGATGAACTTCTACCCGATTTTAATGAAATTTTGCACACTATGTGCAGTTTGGTCTACCGTAGGTATTACATACTCTTTGGTTTGGTTGAACTTAATAGACAGGATTGTTTTTATTCAGATTATTTCACTTTTTTAAATGCAAAATTAACCATCTTTATTTTCGAAAAGGGATTGCAGAGAGAGAAGAGTTGCCCTAGTATTATAAACAATTCAATGAATTATTAGTGTGCCACAGAAACACGTGGCCTAGTTAGTTGTTGAATACAAACTTTTGTAAATGGGCTCGATCCATATGGCGTTGACCTGTACGACCTGCAGCTTCATCTACGAAGATTTTAGAATATAAAAATGTCAGTCTACAGAACACTAATATCTTTTTTCAATAATTTATTTATGGCAGTGGATACAAGTCCTTAACTAATATCTTTATGCAATAATTGCTATCCCACAGGAACTAGGTGGCAGGGTCGGGTACCAAGTGAGAGTACTCACTTGCTATGGGGCCCGAACGGGTCGGTACCACCGTCTCCCGTGTGACCGGTCATCAAGCACATCAGTGTGTTTTGGCTGTAGAAGAAGATAGCCGTTTATTGTTTCATTGCATATCTGGGAAATGAAATGGTGCGCAGCGGCTTAACAATACTCTCGGTATAGTTGAGTCCATGAGCGACGGTTACCACTTATCATAAGGTGGGCCGTGGGTCGTCTACCATCATTAGCAATAAAAAAAAGGTATGAGTAACAATAAAGATATTACGCACTTGACGGCAGCCTTAGAACCAGGTCCCCAATAAGGAGTAGGGTTGAACTGGAATCGAAGTCTCCCGTCTCTACGGCTGATAGGATTCGCGTCAGGCCTTTCACTGAGATCAATAGTTGTTTTGATGTCATGTGATAGAATGTATTTCGCTACAGGATCAGCTTCCAACCTGAAATGTAACGTTCATGAGTGACTTTTCTCCGATATCTAGCTGTTAGATAATAGATATTGTGTCACTTTATTCTGAATATGTGATGTGATGTATGTGCCTATTAATATCTATTAATGGCAGTTCATTGACCCGATGACTAACTTTGTCTAGAAACTCTTGTTAGGACTTGTTAATCTTCATGTATACACTTATTGTTCACATAGTGTTCAAATCAGGCGGGAAAATGCTCGAGCACTTTTTAAGTGGTAATTAAAATTCAACCGTGTTCCATTTAAATTCATTTCATTCCATTTTTAATTCCATGCGCAAGGGGATGCTCCGATAGTTCGAACATGTGGAAGGAATGCCGGACGAGCGACTAGTTAAGAAGATAAAGATATACAATGCGAAAGTGGAAGTATGTAGGCAAAGGGGGCTCGAGACTCACTTACCTAAACTAAATCGGCCATGTATTGAAGGAAATTGGAATCAGGAGTCTCCGAAACCGGAGAGTGTGTGAAAAGAATTATTAATGTTGAGTATGCAAGAATAGAGCTATTTGGTACTCTGTTGTCTCTGCCTACCCCGCAAGCCTCTCACTTAGCTCATGATAAAAAAAAAAAGAAATTCACTCAAGGACTTGAGTTTTTTATGCTGTTCAAATCGAAATTTGTGTCGTGACTTTAAGCACGAGCTGATCGAACATCCGCGAGTCGGTTCGAATATCCGCAAGACTGTTCGAGCATGCGCGAGTGGTCTGAGTATCCCCTGAGCTATTTGCGCTAAGTTCGAACATACGCGAACATTTTTGCGCCTGATCCGAATTGACCCTTGTAGGATGAAAAACTAAAAAAATACGTATTAATCTTGTCATCATAGGTCATTGCTAACTAGCAACAACACAAGATTTATTATGATTGTTAATATTAAAGCGTGTTTTTTTGTTTCTATACCTACTATAATATTATTTATCATAAAAAGCAAAAAAGATCGTAGGTGTTACGATAGTCCATCCATCCATCCATCAGTCTTTCAACGTCCACTGCTGGACATAGGTCTCCCCAAGAGAACGCCACAACGAGCGGTCCTGTGCCAACCGCATCCAACGGCTCCCCGCCGCTTTGACCAGATCGTCGATCCATCTGGTGGGGGGCCGTCCTACGCTGCGCCGTCCGATACGTGGTCGCCACTCGAGAACCTTTCTTCCCCAACGGTTATCGGTTCGTCGAGCGATACGATGTTATGATAGTACCGGTTTATAAAAAAAACTGACAAACGTCTTATATATTATCATCGTTCCCTGAAAAGTGTGTAGTTTCAATTTAAACACACGTTTAAAACGTCTATGGGTGGGAAAATCAAAGATTCAGTTACATATAATAGATACAGGTGAAGCTAATAAAAGCACGTTAAAAAGAAGATGGTCGTACTTGGCAGGTTTGATAGGGTGCGTCCTCTCCCAAGTGCGCACGACGTCCCACACGACGTGCGCGGGCGCAGGCGTCTTTATCGAGTTCTTGGACGCGTGAGAGTACGACACTTTGTACCCCGCGTTCAGTATCGCAGACCTGCCCACACAACAATCACACGTGGTTTAAATGTTAAAAGATGAGAATAAAATTTATGGAGATCAGTTCCGAAATAAAACCACTATCCAGTGCCCAGTAGTGTGTAATCGATTTTGATTTCACGTTACACTAGATCAGGGGTTCCCAAAGTGTGCGCCGCGGCGCCCTAGTGCGCCGTAGAAAGCGAAGAAGAGCGCCGTGAAGCGATTCTCTTTAGCATTTTCCGACACCTCAACTTAAAGACTTAGTGACTTTTTGAATGTTTTCTATGTTAGTTTTATATTTTTATAAATCTAGATTGTGGATGTTTTAATTTTTGTGCATATCTAACTAACTAATATCATTGTACCTATCTATTTCAACCTGCTAGATAGTTTAATAAACATGTATGTGCGCCGCGGACTGAAAAAGATTGGGAACCCCTGCACTAGATTCAGCGCGGAGTTTCGTGTACGTGGACTGGACTTGAGAATTGGATCTAAAATTATAAACAAGGCACTCAATGGCATATTGTTTTTTTAAAAGGCAACCGTATGCACTTAAGAATAATCCTTGTATCCCGGGGGACTTTACAAAAGTACAATTTCACAGACACAAAGTACACCCAGAGTCAGAACAATTATTTGTGGATCACACAAAGGGTTGTCCTGTGTGGCAATCGGAACCCACAACACACGGACAGAAGGCCGGTATCACTCCGCCATATGTGTAGTTAATAATTATGTGTATGCAAAAATTATTAACATCCATTTTTTTCGGATAAAGAGTAGCAGTATATATACTTTCCTGAATTCCGATAACACATCGATTTCCATTTGGGCGAAGCCGTTACTTAGTACTAAATAGTGACAATAGATTCAAATCATACAATCACCTCATAACCAACATAGACATTGTCTCCAGGTGCACTCGCCCGAACAGTTTATCCAGGGTGTAATAAAGAGGCACCTCCTGCAATTCCTCCCGCACCATGGCCAGCACTCCAGCTATTCGTTTGGATGTGCCAAACAGGTGGGGGTTATCTTCCACGTGGGACAACACACGGGAAACGAATACATGATCGTGGATCGGTGCTGACCAAATAGGGCCGCCTATCTGGAAATAATGAAGTTCTTGTAAATGAATGTATTACTATCGAGTACTATACTCATAGTAACTTTTAAAGATTCGCGAATTGTACACATATTTAAAGTAGCATAAACGGGTCTTTTTTTCGCGTATAAAATAGGTGAAATTATTAACTACGTTTTACCCGACGTTTCAACTGCGTTGCAGCAGCCGTGGTCACGGGACAACTGGAGAGGCGAGCTACTTTATTTTTCCTCGACAGCTTGAGGATACCAGTACTTACGAGGGGTGATCCAAAAGTAATGATAATGAAAATAAAACACGGTAATTAAAGTTAAAATAATAATTTATTTTTCTACATAGTCTCCTAACAAATCAATACATTTAGTCCATCTTTTTTCTAAACCCAGGATTCCCTTTGAAAAAAATTCCTTTTCTTGACCCTCCCAAAACGCCTCAACAGCGGCCATAACTTCGCTATTGTCTTCAGATTTCTTGCCTCGGAGGTGTTTCTTGAGCCGAGGAAAGAGGTAAAAGTCACTAGGAGCCAGATCTGGCGAATAGGGAGGGTGTTCGACCAGTTCGAATCCCGTTTCTTGAATGGCAGCCATCGCAACTGCGGCTTTGTGAGCCGGTGCGTTGTCTTGGTGAAACAGCACTCCAGCTCGCAGTTTGCCGCGTCTTTTTTCCTTAATGGCCTCCCGTAATCTTCTTATTTGGTCTGCGTAGTAAGAGCCCGTAATAGTGGCTCCCTTTTCCAAATATTCCACCAAAATTATTCCTTTAGCGTCCCAAAAAACAGACGCCATAACCTTTCCCGCCGAACTTGAGACTTTGAATTTCTTTGGCGTCGGTGAGGAGGCTCGCTTCCAAGTCATCGATTGTTTTTTTGTTTCAGGATCAAAATGGTGGATCCAAGTCTCGTCCATAGTCACAAAACGCAACAAAAAATTTTCTTTATCTGCTTGGAACTTTTCGAGATTGACCCTCGAAATGTCAACTCGTTTTTTCTTTTGCTCGTCGGTTAACATTCTGGGAACCCAACGCGCAGAGACCTTTTTCATATGCAACTCGTTCGAAATGATTCTTTGAACGCTTCCATATGAGATCCCTGTGACCTCAGCTACATGCCTGATGGTCACTCTTCGATCTGCCAACACAACATCTTCGACTTTTTTCACGTTGTCTTCTGTGAGGGACGTGGATGGGCGTCCTTCGCGATGTTCATCTTCAGTGGATGTTCTGCCCAGCTTAAACTCCTTGGCCCAGCGTGCAACTGTAGAATATGGAGGAGCAGAGTCCCCCAATGTTTCCACCAAGTCACAGTGTATGTCTTTTGTAGACATTTTTTTCAAACAGAGGTACTTGATCACAGCTCTAATTTCGTTTTTCTCCATGTTGATGTTATCTCTTCGACAGTTCGTATTCAAATGAATGTATCTCCCGGAAATCCTGACCTATTTATATGATTTTTTTAGGCTGACGTAGTGAGTGTATAGTCTTGCGAAAAAAATTTTTTTTGGATTTTTATGTGGACCTGAAGTAACCAATTATCATTACTTTTGGATCACCCCTCGTATAAGGCAGTGTCGTACAATCCTACTGCTCGAATTACAGATATTTTCGATGACAGAGAAGTTACTTAAGCCTAAAAATGTGCAACCACCTAAAGTATACGGCCTACCTAAAGTAGTAAACACTTGCTAAAGTGTTCAAAAAATACATGTTGTGTTTTTGATTAGTAGATTTAATAAAAGAAAACAGCTTTAAAATTGATACTGGAAAATATTCGCGCCTAGACTGACGTACGAAAAGCTTTACTGTTAAATTTAATAGTATACTAGCCTTTGCCCGCGGCTTCGCCGCAGCCAAAAGATAGTTTTTCGGTTATATCTCGGGTTCACGATATAGTTGCGGGATAAAATGTGTACCAGTTGTTAAGTCCAATCGAGAGCTATCAAACAAAAAAAAATCCGTTCAGTAGTTTTTGCGTGATGCGCGAACAAACAAACAGATATACAGACAGACAAAAAATCTAAAAAAAATCGTTTTGTGTTTAGACACGCCTATATAGCCTAATACATTCATTTTTTCTGAAATATCTTAAATGTACAGACACAGCTCAGTTACAACTTTATAATAATATAGATAACTAGCCTTTGCCAGCGGCTTCGCCGCAGCCAAAAGCTAGTTTTTAGGCTATATCTCAGTCACTCTTACATGATGCTTCTGGTTGCAATTGAGGCAGTGCTCTCCAACAGGTGGCGCTGCAGGCAGATACGCCTTCATCTGTGTGGGGTTCTTCTCAGATGGGTTGGGTTTAAACCCACCAAGTGGCTGAAGGGTTATGTTGTCACATCCAGTACAATGGTATGCCATGGATAATTTGCTGGAATATTATTAGTAATTATCATTAGGTGGATGCAGTACTTTTTAAAGATTGCTTGTTGCGTCATTAAAAACCTACCTAGTAGTCTTTTTACAGTGAATAGCACCAGAGTATACTTTGACGAACACGCGTATGTAAAAGTCTGCTGAGATACTAAGTAACGGCACGATGTACCGGCTGTACCGATTTGCGTGTGACTCAATACATTGCAGCAATATGCGCAAAGCCTGTAAAAGAATACATTTTTATTTACAAAATCAAGGATGTTACTGTCTACTTAAATATACTGTCCTCAAGTGGGTGCCATAATAAGCCGTCTGAAATCCGACTGTCTGAAGCTTTTTCTACGCTGCCGCGTCTAATTTAAGTAGCGAACAAGCGCGCGACTTTGTCAGCTTTGCTTATTGAAATGAAAACTTCTATAGGAAGGTTTGGATAGGGAGCAAATTCATGTAAGTTGTCATCGACATGGTCACGTGACGTGTTAACAATGATCACTTCATTAAACTAAAAAAAAAATGTTTCATAGGTATATCACAAGTGTCCTTGGTATTAAAAACTAAGACTTACCATTTCATGGCAACATTTTGTTTTTAAGCTAACAGCTCCATATTTACAATAGCAAGTCTCAGGGGAATTCCCTGCTAACACGGCCATGTCTGTCGCCGTTATGAGAAGCAAACCTCCATCTTGTACACTCTGAACGGCTGAGTCGAGGAATATAGATGGACATCCATATGGATCTAAGTCTACAGCTGCAAATCGCTTCAAAGGGTGCTTGTGTTTGTACATAACCATGCTGCAATACAAATCTACAAATATATCTAAATTTTACCTGCTCACTTTGCTTTATATTTATTTTAAAAATAGTAATTAGCATATCAACAAATCAATAAACAATTAAAATCAGAAAATAAAACGCTGTTCACAATCACGCACACTAACATACTAACACGCACGCACATCCACATGCGCACGCACCTAACCAAAAGTATTTCAGATTTACAGTTTTAGGAGCAGATAATAAATTCTATTTCCACAGCTTTCTTGAGGATAGTTGTAGAAATTCACAGTACCCAGAAGCTTAGTTGTGATGCTGTTATTGCTAGGTCCATGAGTAACCATTACCACCAATCAGCAAATATTCTGTGGATGTAAGCCCCACAAAAAAGATAATTTGGCTTGTCTATTTTTTTTGTGATTCAATCTTAGATAAAGGGTTCTTTATCTATGGATTCAATTATGTCAAATCTTACCATGCATCATCATGGCTTGTTTCAATTAAGTTTTCAACCTGATTATGTATAATATTTGCCTTGATAGTTTCCACTGCCTGTTCAGACAAGTCATTTGAGATTATTTTAGTTATATTTGGCACCTCTTTTGCATAGCGAATGCTTCTTAACCCTGTAGCTGATAATGCCTCTAGTATAGTTATATCAATCTGAAATAATTTTACAATAGTAAAATTAAACAATGATAAAAAACGTTATTAATGGGACATGCTGGTCATCATAATTATGTAGATTCTAGCTAGCATATCCATTGTACTTTTTAAATGTTTGCGTTTCATATTCACTGTACATTTAAGGGGTCTATGCATTAAACTTCTCAAAATACTGTTAGTTTGACTAACCTCAATGTTTTGGCGTTAAAATAGCATATTCATATTGATTTTATTGCATATTCATACAGACTTTTAACTTATATTAAATATTGTAATTTATTTTACACTATATGAGTAATAGGAACTTAATTCAGAAGAAAATAGCAGTTTAATAGTGCTCAAGAGAAATTTAACCATTAGCAGCTACATGCAACAAGTGGAAATTAGTTCACTTTTTTTCTGTGGGGAACCATAATTTCTTTTCCTATTTTAAAATATAAGTTGCCAGAGTTACAACTTATACCATCAGCTCCAGCACAAATTGGTCTGGGCGTTTAGGAGACTATCCAGAACTAGCAGAAAACTAATTTAAAAATGTATATACATTCACACATACATACTTCCCCGGATAGGAAGGGACGCAGGTTCGTTTCCTGCTCGTACTAAAATACTATTTTTCCTTATTCACAAATTATAATTTGTACTTTTAAGGGTAGCTGAGCATGTCAACTGCTAAAATATAGATCAAAACTATGAGATATATATGCAAATGTGGTGTTGAAATAAAGGGCTGTTAAGAGCGGACAATTTAAGGTAAGAACCACTACCGTGCAACTAGAATTACTGGTAGTGCTAAGTACAAAGTTCGAATATTTTAAATATAATATAATTTTAGATAAAATGTTTTCACATTCATCTGTAATACTCTAATAAACAAACCTTATCACTATCAGAAGTACCTTCAAGAAGTTCTGTTATGTTTTCTTTTTTATTTTTAGCTTTTTGTTCAGCTCTGGATATTTTCTCAGTTTTGTAATCTTCACAAAAAATAGTCAACACAGCTATGCTCAAATCTCTGTTAAATTCTTGCACTGGATTATAGAATACCTTCTCAGTTGTGAGACAAATCTCTGCCTTTCCTTCTTTAATGGATTTCTGATTTGTAGATACATCCATTTTCATAGTATTCTGTAGCGACAGTAAATTTAAAATAAAACGAGAGAAAGGTTATGTTTACAGTGAGGTTATATTGCACCTATAGCTAATTTAATTTAATAAATTGGGTATACAAACTGGAGTTATTAAACTAAATACTCTACGATATCTTGATAAAAACATTAACAAACTTCAGGATCTTTTACTTATTTAAAGTAGAGAAAGTTTTGTTTGATTGTTTGCCAAATTGGTCAAATTAAATTTCAAATTTGGCCTGGCCAAATATTCCTGTAGTATTACTTTACTCTAAAGGTGTAACCGATATATTCATATGCATTAAGATATTAGTGATTTTGGATGTATTCATGTATCAGTAATCCGACTCAATCTGATAGCATTTCTGATAATATAATCTGATATTGCTAATATGCCATATTCACTATATCGTAAACATCATGTTATGGGATGTTGAAAAAAAGTGTCCACCTATAAACAGCAAGTTATTAATATAGTTCATTGTTTTAATAATGGATTTTTTTAAAGTTGTTACTTGTTTTAATAATGCTATAGAATACCATTATTAAAACAAGTAACAATATTAAACAGATATTAATGTGAATATAATGATAGTTAGATATTATTCTGAAACGAATAGCACAAGCTAACTAATATGCATATATGATATTATGATATGCAGCATATCTCTATATCCTCCGTATTAAATATTAGTGATATTCATATATTAGTTTACATATTATGATATTACTTGAAGAATATATTCATATCAGCTGATATTGACAAATATCGGTATTAACCCATTTTTACTTTACTCTTTTTTCTGGTTATACGTATTACTGTTTGTCAAATACTACAGACTCAGACCAACAGACCAATAACCAAACCAAATACTCGGCTAATAAACCAACAACGGCAATAACAATTTTCCGTAAATAATTTATTTGATATAATATTTTGTAATAAAAAAGGCATTTTTTTTTAAATATGTGATTGATCAATGTCAAATATATTATAATACATATAATAGGTAATTTTGATATTTAATGTATACGACTGTAAAACTCGGTTTCGGAGATCATGAGTAAGTAAAAAAAAAGTAATTTTGATATCTATCAATTATGTCAAAATGACAAATGTCACTTTAAGATTGAAGGATCTGCGATCTGCTGGATTACTGGAATCTGGAAGCAGTGGAAGCCTATAACCTCGTTTTGTAGAAAATACCGTGTATTAAATGGAAAGTTATTAAATAAAGTTTTTTAGAAAAAATAATAAAAATGCACACTGCAAGCGCTCTTATACGAAATAGTTTCTTGGGTTCTAAGTCGACTGTCGTCCGAAATGTATCTAAAGTTGCATCACATAGTAAAACAGTGCAGAGGTTGCGTTACCCTGGAGTTTCTGGGGTGAGGAATGTGAGAATCTGCGGTCATAGTTGTGGTTATTTAGCTCCGAGCAAGCAATTAGGATTTGCGCGTTATTTTTCGACTGGGAAGAAGGATGATCCGCCTGAAGAAGATCCGGAGGTAAAAGATGAGACGCCGCTATTCAGCAGTCAGTTACCGGCAACGGTGGCTGTGCCCGAAGTGTGGCCTCAAGTACCTGTAATCGCAATTAATAGAAATCCGGTCTTTCCAAGGTTTATTAAACTTATAGAGGTGAGTTCTGTTTGGAGTCATCATGCATTATTACACAAGTAATCATAGTCATACTATAATATTATAAATGTGAATGTAAGTTTGTTTGTTACACTTTCACGTGAAAACTACTTAACCGATCATCATGAAACTTTGTACACATATTCTCGGAGGTATTAGAAGTAACATAGGATACTTTTTATTAAAAAAAATACGAAAAATAAAAAAAATTGTTTGTCACAAAATCTCAAAATCTAGCAACTTCAACGCCATCTAGCATTTCATCAATGAAGTTCCAACCCCGAGTACTGTAATACCGTTGCACTGAATTACCGACAATTTCAAGGGTTGCTTTATTTATTTTTATGAAATTACTCACGGACGAAGTCGTGGGTAACAGCTAGTAAGTTATATTTTATCAAATAAAACATTTAAAACTTTAAGAAATATTTACCAGAAAATTCATATTACACAGGCCTATACTTTAAGTAAGACCTTTCAGATTATGATATCATTCAAGAACTGTTTATGTATTTCTTTTATATTCCCTCAATAAAATAATAAACCTGACTTAATTACTAAATTGAATACTGTACTTACAAATTTTATTATCTATTGTCACGTCGCTGAAGTAAAAGTTAAGGCTCTGGCTCTAACCTATTGCTTTTAAATGAAATCAATTTCTACTGATATCTGATCTTTGTGATTTATTCTGAAAAGTGTTAGTGTTGTCGTATCTAATATTTATAATACATTGGTAGTATTTGTTATTGAAAAATAGAACTTTTAAATGTTACATGTTACTAATACTTAACTAAAACTATATTTTTTATTATCTAAAGTATTAAACTAGTGGTGGTACCTTGCTTGTCCCATCATAAATGGGCAGGCTCGATCAGAGAAGTACCACTCTCTCATAAAAGATCAGTGTGAAACCACAGTAGGTACTCATTTTGTTACATGGGTGAATGAGAGTGCTGAAGGTCTAAACCCCTGAGTTATCCTCTCCATATTATCCTCTAGCCTTCCTGTCCATCTCCTATCCATTTCCTTGTAGTTGGTGATGCAGGAGTGTGTTGCCAGCTTTAACCACTTACTATCCAGTGTGCCATATGCTTGTTTATCACCAGCATAGAATAAAAATAAAAAATAACACAAGCTGGTGGCCCCACCTAGATAAGTGTTGTAACCCCCATGTGGTGGTTACAAAACCGTCTGTGTAGACAGAAGCACAATTGCTGATGTAAAGAAAACATCACTCTTCTTTCAACATAATTAATTTTCATCTGTCAGTTATATTAAAGGTTTAAAAAAAGAATTGTTTATGTTATTTTTTTAAATGTCCAATAGGTAATTGGCACTGGCACTTGCCTTGTTTGAGTTGTGTGTTCCTATCCTGCTTACAGTTATTGTTTTCTCTCATGACAATAATTTGTTTTAAGGCTACATGCTCTCTAACAGCAGCAATAAGTAGAGAATGTTTTTTCAGTAACAGTAGTAATTAATTTCTAAAGTTAAAAAACCAGTTCCAATTTCGCAATTATTTATTATGGTAAATCTGTCTACTAAGAATGTTTAATATATATTATACCTTTGCCCACGGCTCCGCCGCAGCCACAAGCGCTAAGGTTTTTTGGTTATATCTCAGGTTCCCAATATAGTAGCGGGATAAAATGTATACCAGTTGTTATGTCTAATCAAGAGCTACCAAACAAAAAACGTTGCATCAAAATTTGTTCAGTAGTTTTTACGTGATGCGCAATTTACTTTTTAAAGTATAAATTATTTGTGTCTATAGTAGGATAGCTCAGTGGCTTAGACCACTTCCCCGGATCGGAAAAGACGCGGTTTCGATTCCCGCTCCAACTAAAAATCTCTTTTTCCTTATTCACGAATAATTTATACTTAGCAGTAATTTTTTCTCAAATATCTTAAATGTAGAAACACAGCTCTGTTACAGCTTTATGATAGTATAGATTATGTAGTCTCAATTTCATATTGAGATACATGTTAAACTATTTGGTACCAAACATGATTATTTTTCATTTTAGATATCAAACCCAGCTCTTATAGATCTGATAAGACGCAAGGTGAAATTAAATCAACCATACATTGGTATCTTTCTGCGTAAAAAAGAAGACGATACTAAGTCTGATGTGGTGTCAAATCTCGATGACCTGCACCAAGTTGGTGTGTTTGCACAAATTCACGAGATGCAGGATATGGAATACAAGTTACGTTTGGTTGTGATGGCACACAGGCGGATAAAGATAACTGGACAGTTTATAGAAGATGAAATTGAAAGTGGACCTGCTGGTAAGGTGGCTTGGTATTTATTTCGAAAGAATAAGTCTTCTACTCAACAAAACCCATAATTTTTTCTACAGGGCCATTCGTAAATTAGTTTACGAAAAAATTATGCTAAATTTTTGTTTCATAGGCTGAGTGTATGCCCAAACACAAGTGTACTGTCTCTTTCCTTACTCTCACAGTCTGATGTGACGGTTTTCCTACACGACCATAGAGAGATGACGCGCAGGATCAAAGGCTTTAGGCGTTTTTCGAGGCAAGGAGGTAAAACATCCTTAAATTCGAGATGTTTTTGAAAAATCTCTTAATTTTATGATGGTACGACCCAGGGCTCAACTCCGAGACGTCGCATCATGACTCACAGTCGCTTACACTACCGCTAGGCTTGGTGGCTCTATACGCAAATTTCGGTCAGCGCAGATCACTGCAGGTGGTACAACTACACATGTTTAACTTAATTGTCGCGTGGTTTAAGATATGCACATAATTTCATTGAAAAACACGATTGCGCATCGCGCGACGCGTTATGGTATTTGTTACTTGTGTGCTAGTTTTTCCGATATAGTAGCGGGAAAGCTTTTAAGTTTTATTAAGAGTTATCAAACAAAAAAAAGTTATCAAAATCCGTTCATTAGTTTTTGCGTGATGTACAAACAGACCCATAGACAAACCTATTCTTCCTTCTTTTACTTTATCTTCAACGTACAGAAACAGCTCGGTTATAGCTTTATACTAGTATAGATTACCTATATCTAGCTTTAAAAATAGCTAGCCCACAAGAACCATCCCTTTTACAGAATAAAAAGTAGCATATAATATGACCTCTTCTGCACTCCACAGATTACATGTATGTAACATTTTATGATGATTTCAGTAGTTACGACTGAAATTGTAATAAACCAGCAAACAAACATACTCAATTTCGAAATGATACAATTAGTAGAGATCATGGACTTAATAAAAAGAGTGGACTGAGCCTTGCTAACAAAAGATTGTGTCATTAAGAGTCGGCCAGTTCGCTGTACGTACATGCCGACACGCACACATTCACACCTTAGTCGGCCATTGCGCGAGTAAACGTTATCACAGTCGGTACGTCTACGCTGCAAAAAAATATCAAAATAAAGCATATCTTGTGTGGTGAAATGGTGAAAAACCGTAGTGACCGAAAGAAAAAATCCAGGAGTCACGTTTCATAGGTAAATGAATAATTTAATCACTTAGTTCCCGATTTTATACATTAAAATTTATATTAATTCACCAGAACAAAATAATTCATCACAATGCCAGTATTGCTCATATTCGCTAGTGGAAATTACCCGAGATATGGGAATTTTATAGTTTATATTTATGAGGTACTATTTGTTTAGGTTAAATTACTATACTTTGATTTTTTATTTTGTAGACTAAAATGATATTTGATTGCCACATATCATTAATAGTGTTATTGTAGTCTGAGTTATCGAAAACACATAATTAATATTTTTTTTTATTATAATAAATTTTCTGATGTTTATTAATTTGAATTTGCGTTAATCAGTAGTATAAGTAGCATGAATTTATTATTGTAGCATTTACAAAATCTAAATTAAAGTAATCATACCTATTTTAATATGTTTTCTATACTATTATGAAGCTGTAACATAGCTGTCTGTACATTTAAGATATTTTAGAAAAAATGACTGTAATAGACTATATAAGCGTATCTAAACACAAAACAATTTTTATAATTTGTGAATAAGGAAAAAGAGTATTTTAGTACGAGTGGGAAACGGACCTGCGTCCTTATTTTTTTTTTTGTTAAGGCGGGAAAAATCCTTCCTAACCGCACACCCCGTCGTTCGGGGCAACGAACAGAGTAGTGTGGGGCCTTCACCCACTAAAGAAACCCGCCGTGTGCCGTCTCTCCGCCTTTCTTGGCGGGCCACTGGAACTATGTCACATTCCTTCGGTGGTCCGCCGGCGGCTTACCCTTCCGGGTACCCTCTACTGAGCGACGCATCCGCACGCGGAGCGTCGCACCTTCGTGGGAGGCCTTGCGGGTGGCGGACGTTCCCCGGTCCATCCACCCGCGGCCTCGGCTAGGGCGGCATGAGGCGCAAGTACCTGCGCCTGGGCCGCCCCGGTCGCTGGCGGCGGTTTGGGTCAGCGGAAGAATCCTCCTCCCTAGCCCTCTCCGCCGCTTCCTTCCGCGAGATAACCTCCTCGCAGAAGGCAGCGACCGCGGCCCAATTCCTGTCGCTGCCAAGCATCGCTCTGACGACGCTCGGCAGCGAGAAGTCCCCCCCTATTCCCGCGACGAGTTCACGGCGCTGCTCGGCCCAAGCCGGGCACGACTCGAGCGTGTGCCGCGCCGTGTCCTCGTCACAGCCGCAGTGGTGACAGCCCGGAGTCGCTTCCCTCCTTGCGACTATGTGCAGATATCTGCCGAAGCAACCGTGCCCCGACAGCACCTGCACCAGTCGGAAGGTAAGGACTCCGTGCCATCGCCCCGCCCACTCCTCCAGCACCAGCTGGAGCGCCCCTACGGTCCAAAGACCGGCCCGAGGCGCCTCCAACCGCACCCTCCATCTGGCTATGGCAGTTCGGCGTGCGTCGCCCTGCCACCTGGCCACCTCCCTGGGTAGGGGGCGTCCGCCCCCCTCCCGCTCTTGCGACGCCCGCCGATACACCTCGGCGAGCACCTCCGCCTCCAAGTCCCACGGGGGGATTCCGGCCAACGCGCAGGCCGCCTCCGTCGACACCGTGCGGTATCCACGTATGACCCTGGACGCAACGACTCTCTGTGGTCTCCACAGAAGAGCCCTGTTCAGTGCGTCCAGGGACCCCGCCCACACGGGTGCGCCGTACAACGCCATCGACCGGACCACCCCCGCGTAAAGCTGTCGGCACGCATTGTTGGGTCCGACCTGCGTCCCTTCCTTTCCGGGGAAGTGCTCTAATCCACTGAGCTATCGTACTATTTCTAGAAATACCGAATTTCCTCTTCACATTTGTCTTCTAGAAATAGTATGATAGCTTAGTGGATTAGAGCACTTCCCCGGAAAGGCCCCTCCTTTCTCCTTCCTGCTTCTTTCCTGCTTATATGCAGGTTCGTTTCCCGCTCGTACTAAAATACTCTTTTTCCTTATTCACAAATTATAATTTGTACTTTAAGAGTAGCTGAGCATGTCAAGTGCTAAAATATAGATCAAAATGTTTACAAAACATTTTTTTTTAAATTTTTTGTCTGTTTATCTGTTTGTTTGTTCGCGCATCACGCAAAAACTGCTGAACGGATTTTGATGCAACATTTTATTTGATAGCTTTTGATTACACTTAACAACTGGTATACATTTTATACGCTACTTTATCGGGAAGCTGAGATATAACCCAAAAACTAACTTTTGGCTGCGGCGGAGCTGCGAGGAAAGGCTAGTAACGTAATAAAATTGCATTTGCGAGCGTTATTTATGTTCATAAGAAAATCACATTTAACGAAAGCGACTTAAAATAAGGTGAAAGATGCCAACCGTAGATGCCTATTTGTCTGCTTATTATCATTTTAGACAAAATGGAAAAAATAAAACCCGAACTTTCTTAATCACAATTTTTTTCTGAAATATTACTTTCAGAATCTACATTTACTAAGAATCTTTCTGTTACATTATCAATAAGGCGAATGAGTAGCATCATTTTATTACGTTACATTAAGTATAATAACACACTCGATATATCTCAACTACCATTGCAGTGTCAACAACTTTAGTCCTCAGTAAATAATTCTTTAATTTCAGCCATTTTAAAACATTTGTTATTTCTTGTGAGACGCCCCTTTACCTGTGCCCATACTAGTTATATGAGATTTGATTTACAGTGCTAAGGAAGTCTTTTGAGATGTTGACACCATACTCGACAGTGAACTCCTCAACTACATTTTTGATAATAAGTCTTTTCTTTTGTAATCATTTACAGTAATTCTGCTTTAATCAGTGTATTAATTTATTACTTGTTTACATTCTTTGAGTTTAGCCACTTTTGAACTAGGCCTTACGCCACCCTGTAGTGGCAGTTTTATTCTACCTTATGGGAGTGGTAAGAAGCGTTATCTAATACCAAAACGAAATCATCAAAATTACCTTTAGCCACTCTTTAAAATATTCTATTTTAATAATAATATAATATATCTGCTTACAATTAGAAACTGTAGCGGCCCATATAGATAACATAAAACTGTTTAAAACAATAAGCTTTGTGTATTCCGCTCACCTCAAAAAAGAGTAATAGTTTCCTAGAATTCTGTGAACCCCATCTGCTCTAGAACAATAAGTCTACCGATTACAACTGCATCGGATTCTTCGGAAACACACTAATCGTCAAAGCAGAAAAGACACCTTGGCCTCTGTAGTCCCGACAAACATGCAAGTTAATCCCGTTTTATCGACATAATTATGTTATCCTTTATTACCCATTATCTGCCGATGATTTATTTTAAGTTTTAAATAAATACAGTTACAGTTTAAGTAAATACAGTAAAATAGTGTTTTTTTGCACTATTAACATTTTGAAATAGTACGGTATATTTCATATACATTTCCAATAAATTTATCTGCCAACCTGTTTTTTTTTAATATGTATAATAAAAAGGGTAAATTTGGCTAACATGGCAACCCTAAATTCATTCACGCCGCCATTACGTATCCTCAATTTTGTCTTAGGGAGGCGCTGTCCGTTCCTTTAATACGTCCATGGTAGAGATAAGAATCTTTTTTCTTAATTTACCGTGTTTATTTGGTCTTCTACTATCTCGACATTGCGAATGCTCTACAGCATGGGTCGGCAACCTTTTGGTGGATACCTACATAAAGTAAAAAGGGCCGCATTTGCGATATTATTTAAAATGGAAAGATATTTTATATTTATTTTATTAAGAGAAATGACGAAAAATAAAAATTATAATATTTACGTTATAATAGGCATGATGACTGTTTTTCAAAATCTATTCTATAATAATCAAAAGTACCTAATAAGTGAAAAATATATCATATTTCTGTAAAAATAATGTTTTTTTTTATGGAATAAAATGAAATTTAAATTTTAAACTCACGTCAAAATGCACTCCGATGTCATTCGTTTTTCATGACGTCACGCCTCAGTTCGGAAACACTACATTAGAGTCAAAGAGAATGTAAGACACTACTTTACAATGACATTTACTAAGGCGTGACGTCATTCGCTCTGATTGGCGTTTAAGCTATCATGGCGGATTGTTGTATTTTATAGGTTTATTTTATCAAATATATTATTAATCTCGCCATTAAAATAAGAATGAATACATTTTTCGAAATCCTTGAATCCTATTTCATTAGATCACTTCAATATTTTGGCGTACTGTCATCAAGCCTATTACTTATTATTATTTAAATTAATATACTAAAAAAACAATCCCGGACCGCAAGAGAGTAGCTAGCGGGGTGCATGTGGCCCGCGGGCCGCATGTTGCCGACCGCTGCTCTACAGCATATACACCCGTGACCAGTAGAAAATCAAGTAAACGCGATAAGTTCCGTAAAAAAATAGTTCAGATCGCATGAATGCAATCCAGAATGGTGATCATAAAATATTAAAAACAATATCATGATCAATCATGACTGATGTCTGATATTGTCTAAAATACCTATGGCCTTAGACCAACATCATTTCGTTATTTCATTTCTGAAATGATGTACCATTTCAGAAATGAAATTAAAGTTTCCACTATTTAATATGGAAATTAACGTTGCTCGTGAAGAAACAGACGCAGAGCGACGCCGCCGGAAATATAGGAACACGAGGAAGAAGCCAGAGTCTGAGCCGAAGGAACAAGAAGAACAGCCGAAAGATAAAAAGGTCCCGAATCAGATAATGATGGTGAAAGTGGAGAATATGATGCATGAGAAGTTCCAGCAGACGGAAGAAGTGAAGGCACTGACGCAGGAAGTTATTAAGACTATCAGAGATATCATCAATTTGAATCCGTTGTACAGGTACGTTAGTTGACGTATTTTGTCCATGTATTGATGGCCCTCAGTAACATGAGCCCGACATTCCAAGGATGTTGTAAGAATCGATTATGGAAGCAGACAATATTGTTGTGAATGAAGGAAACGTGGATAGAGAACTCTATACTACGTTAAAGCTTGTCTGGTTTGAAAAGTATTTCGGTAAATTTGCAAGGTAGATGGTATGTCATCTGCAATGGCCCTCCTTAGTTTGTTGGTGGCAGACTAAAAATACACGTGTCACCACCCCATTAAATCCCGCGGGTGTCTTTCGTTAAGACTTAGAGAAGTTTATCAGTTACTGGTAGTAGAATTGAGTACTAAATGAGTATTTTGATCTGTATTTTAGCACATGACATGCTCGGCTACTTTAAAGAATAAATTATTTGTGAAAGTGGAAAAAGAGAGCTTTACTGCGAGCGGGATTTGAACCTGCGTCCCTTGAAATCCGGGGTGTCTAGTGCTCTAGACCGCTAGCCCATCGCAGTCACTTACGGCGACTCCCAATCTCCACAATTGTTTTTAGAAGTCTACGACTCACGCCACCTGTCGGTTGCATTAAGCAATTGTGAAGCGGAGATTGGAAGACGCCGTCGGCGACTGCGATGGCTTAGCGGTTTTGAGCACTTCCTCGGGTTGGAAGGGACGCAGGTTTGAATCTCGCTCGCATGAAAGCTCTTTCTTTTTCCACTTTCACAACTAATTTGTTCTACTAAGTGAGTGCTTACTTATTACTTAGCCCGAGCGGGTCGGTACGACCGCGATGCACCTCAGTGTGTTTTGGTTGTGGTGGAAGATAACCATCCATTCATTCATTGCCTATTAGCGAGGTGAAACGGTGAACAGCGGCTTGAAGAAGATTACTACACTCTTAGTATTGTTGAGTCCATGAGCGGTGGCTACCACTTACCACTTACAGGTGGGCAGTGGCTCTTTTGCCACCAAAAGCAAAAGCGCGAAAGTTAGTATGCATCTTGAAAATTACAAAAATGTAAAACAGCAAAGGTAAAAATGAAGTGGATTCTTTTCAGGGAATCCTTACACCACATGTTGGCCCAAGGCCAGCGCGTGGTGGACAACCCCGTGTACCTCAGCGACCTGGGCGCCGCGCTCACCGGCGCTGAGCCGGCCGAGCTGCAGGCTGTGCTCGAGGAAATGGACGTACGTTAAAAAAAAAAAATAAAAACAAATCATATTTTTACATAAGTATTTTTTTTAGATTCATTTGTTCGTCAACATTTATATTGAGTATATATGTGTTTCGCCATCTCATGGGTTCTTCATTGATCCCTTTGCTGAAGAAATTGTAGGAGCGAGTACCAGTAAAATGTTAGCAGGCAGTTTGAATTGCCTCATCGAAATCGAAAAATTCAAAATAGAAATGTATTTGGAAAAATCTTAACCAACCGCAAGATATTTGAGACCAAAGTGGCCAGTTTGACAAAACACCAATTTCATTTGGACATGATATAAATCGTAAACTTAACATAAAAATTATATCACTACTTCATTTATTATCAATGCTTTCCTTAATAATATGTCAAGCTTTCGAACAAGCCATATTTTCTATATCAGATTGCGAAAATCTGTAATCAAAATGAATGAAAACGGTGGTTCTGGAAAATTCCTCTTTTACGTTTTTTATGTTTGTCTTTTATATTTACAACCAAAATTAGAAAAAAACATGTATATTAAGTAATGTCCTGTGGAAGAATCAAACCTAACATACTTCGTTTTGTGCTGCTACTACGCCACCTAAGTAGTCATCTAAAGTTAACTCGTAGTAGCATGTGTTCTTAATGAATTCTAACTAAATCTATGGTTATAGATACCAAAAAGACTGATGATGTCTTTATCTCTGCTGAAGAAGGAATATGAACTGTCCAAGTTACAGCAAAAGATCGGCAAGGAGGTGGAGGAGAAAGTTAAACAGCAGCACAGGAAATACATCCTACACGAACAGTTGAAGGTATTGTGCTTTAAGGTCTCCAAACAAAATCATTCCTTTTTTGATTTTGAGTATTATGTGACTTCAGATGCATATTTTTAATGTGGCTCTAGATGCCATTTCTAGACCATTTCATTTAGCGGATATGAAATGAAAGAATGAACGGGTATTTTCCGTTACAATTAAAACGCACCGAAACGCTTTATAGGCGGTCACACAAGAGACGGTAGTACTGATCCGCTCGGGCCCGAAAACGCCGAACAGTGGTTCCAAAATGGAACCACTGTGCGCCGTTCACTTGGTACCCAGCCCTGCCACCATTATAATGCAATGGGTGATAATTCCTTCCCTTGGTGGCCTCGCACGATACCCGCACAATTTGTCTGTCTCCCGTTAGTGGTCTTAATCCGTCATAATGTTACTCAGGTAATAAAGAAGGAGTTAGGTCTTGAGAAGGACGATAAAGATGCGATAGGTGACAAGTTCCGAGAGCGTCTCGCAGACAAGACGGTGCCTCAAGCTGTCCAAACTGTCATCGATGAAGAGTTGAACAAGCTCAACTTCTTGGAGAGCCACAGTTCTGAGTTCAAGTGAGTCTGTATATTATATCAGTGATAGAATTCGAGAGATTTTGTGTCGGAGAGCTGGAGGGCTTGTTTACATTCAGTCCATATTTAAGGGTTAGCTGTTTGATTCTCACACGACGTGCTTTGTCTCAGTTGATGATATGATTGTTAAGAGCCCCGACACAGGCATTATTATCACATATAGCTATATCACTAGTGCATATATGTGTTGGTTATTTAAAAACCAAAGAAATATTTACATTCCTTAATGTAAATATTTCTATGTAATATTGTAGCCAAAATATTTATAATTTTCCTGATTCTAAAATAATGACTGACATATCAACAGAAACTCATGGGGCTCGAACCGTGAATCTTTTGATACTGTAGGTAAGAAAGGATTTTACGCAAATCATCCTATTCTACATGGATTTTTCATCTATCACTACGACGCAAGCGAAGCCGCTGGTAATGCGTTTGTATTTAATATTTATTGATTTTGACATATTTAGATATTTTTATATATATTTTTAGCATTTGACATGCTTAGCACTATACATTAAACACAAAGTGAAAAATGTGAAATCGAAAATAACAGTCAGGAGCAGGATTTGAACCTGCATCTTCTGGATACCGTCCAGATGCTTTACCAATTCAGCCATCCTGACAATTGCTCCTGACTGCTAATTTCGATAACACATCATACTTAACGTCTTTGGGTGACGCCTGCGCCATCTGTCGGCAGTATTTTCATACATTATACCGACCAGGTAAACTTAATTTTACAATTAAGATTTTACCTAATAATGACGCAAACCCTTTAAATATTTAGATATTTTTATATATATTTTTAGCATTTGACATGCTTAGCACTATACATTAAACACAAAGTGAAAAATGTGAAATCGAAAATAACAGTCAGGAGCAGGATTTGAACCTGCATCTTCTGGATACCGTCCAGATGCTTTACCAATTCAGCCATCCTGACAATTGCTCCTGACTGCTAATTTCGATAACACATCATACTTAACGTCTTTGGGTGACGCCTGCGCCATCTGTCGGCAGTATTTTCATACATTATACCGACCAGGTAAACTTAATTTTACAATTAAGATTTTACCTAATAATGACGCAAACCCTTTAAATATTTAGATATTTTTATATATATTTTTAGCATTTGACATGCTTAGCACTATACATTAAACACAAAGTGAAAAATGTGAAATCGAAAATAACAGTCAGGTCATTATTAGGTAAAATCTTAATTGTAAAATTAAGTTTACCTGGTCGGTATAATGTATGAAAATACTGCCGACAGATGGCGCAGGCGTCACCCAAAGACGTTAAGTATGATGTGTTATCGAAATTAGCAGTCAGGAGCAATTGTCAGGATGGCTGAATTGGTAAAGCATCTGGACGGTATCCAGAAGATGCAGGTTCAAATCCTGCTCCTGACTGTTATTTTCGATTTCACATTTTTCACTTTGTGTTTAATGTATAGTGCTAAGCATGTCAAATGCTAAAAATATATATAAAAATATCTAAATATTTAAAGGGTTTGCGTCATTATTAGGTAAAATCTTAATTGTAAAATTAAGTTTACCTGGTCGGTATAATGTATGAAAATACTGCCGACAGATGGCGCAGGCGTCACCCAAAGACGTTAAGTATGATGTGTTATCGAAATTAGCAGTCAGGAGCAATTGTCAGGATGGCTGAATTGGTAAAGCATCTGGACGGTATCCAGAAGATGCAGGTTCAAATCCTGCTCCTGACTGTTATTTTCGATTTCACATTTTTTCACTTTGTGTTTAATGTATAGTGCTAAGCATGTCAAATGCTAAAAATATATATAAAAATATCTAAATATTTAAAGGGTTTGCGTCATTATTAGGTAAAATCTTAATTGTAAAATTAAGTTTACCTGGTCGGTATAATGTATGAAAATACTGCCGACAGATGGCGCAGGCGTCACCCAAAGACGTTAAGTATGATGTGTTATCGAAATTAGCAGTCAGGAGCAATTGTCAGGATGGCTGAATTGGTAAAGCATCTGGACGGTATCCAGAAGATGCAGGTTCAAATCCTGCTCCTGACTGTTATTTTCGATTTCACATTTTTCACTTTGTGTTTAATGTATAGTGCTAAGCATGTCAAATGCTAAAAATATATATAAAAATATCTAAATATTTAAAGGGTTTGCGTCATTATTAGGTAAAATCTTAATTGTAAAATTAAGTTTACCTGGTCGGTATAATGTATGAAAATACTGCCGACAGATGGCGCAGGCGTCACCCAAAGACGTTAAGTATGATGTGTTATCGAAATTAGCAGTCAGGAGCAATTGTCAGGATGGCTGAATTGGTAAAGCATCTGGACGGTATCCAGAAGATGCAGGTTCAAATCCTGCTCCTGACTGTTATTTTCGATTTCACATTTTTCACTTTGTGTTTAATGTATAGTGCTAAGCATGTCAAATGCTAAAAATATATATAAAAATATCTAAATATTTAAAGGGTTTGCGTCATTATTAGGTAAAATCTTAATTGTAAAATTAAGTTTACCTGGTCGGTATAATGTATGAAAATACTGCCGACAGATGGCGCAGGCGTCACCCAAAGACGTTAAGTATGATGTGTTATCGAAATTAGCAGTCAGGAGCAATTGTCAGGATGGCTGAATTGGTAAAGCATCTGGACGGTATCCAGAAGATGCAGGTTCAAATCCTGCTCCTGACTGTTATTTTCGATTTCACATTTTTCACTTTGTGTTTAATGATTTTGACATGTTTAAAATATTTTTTTAACAGTGTTACTCGTTGCTACCTCGACTGGCTCACTTCTCTCCCATGGGGCGTAACCTCCAAAGAGAACCTTCAGCTAGCCGATGCTCAAGTGATCTTAGATGAAGACCATTATGGCATGGAGGATATCAAGAAGAGAATATTAGAATTTATTGCCGTGTCACAACTAAAGGGGACTACGCAGGGCAAGATATTGTGCTTCCATGGACCGCCGGGTGTCGGCAAGACTAGTATAGGTCAGTGGATTCCGCAGTCTTTTTTCTTAACAAAGCTGTGACAATGTTCTTTGTGATTGTAAATTTGATTACGCTCTTAGATGGTCAAGTGTGTAAGCTTCGAGTTAAGCTCCTGTGTCAGCTGCATTTTCTGCCCTTTCATCAGGTCCTCGGTCTCCTTGTGGATGTCGGTCTCTCCCATTTTCCAGACAAGAAGAGTCTACTCCGTATTTAAATACTGTTATTTTGTCCTCACTCTTTCTCGATAGGCTAAAAAAATCACAGTGCCATAGAAAATATTATAATAATATAATTGTTTATAGACTATGAGATAGCCTTCGATTCGTAGAACTTGGCTGGTGCTGCAGACTCTACAGCGGTGCCTAATTTACTATAGTTGTATTGAAGTGGTGAAATGTTATTATAGACACACCGCTATGTCTAACTGAGCTCGAGCCAAAAACACAAAACTGATTTAACTAAAGAAAGGTGTTCCACAGGGAGACCGCCTATCTCCGCATCTAATATACGATGATTTGAGACAGGCACTCATAACTAAACTTCGAAAGGCGTTACGAAGGTGACCAATATGAGTCATTTCTTACTTGGCTCAAAAGGACAAATCTATGAAATACTAAACAAATTTCAGCTCGTTCGATCGCTCGCGCACTCAACCGGCAATACTTCCGTTTCTCTGTGGGCGGTATGACAGATGTGGCGGAGATCAAAGGCCACAGACGAACCTACGTAGGTGCCATGCCAGGAAAACTAGTGCAGTGTTTGAAGAAAACCGCCACAGAGAACCCGCTCGTGTTGATCGATGAGGTCGACAAAATCGGCAAGTATGTAAAACAGCATTCATTGAAATTCAAAAGCATCCGATAGATGGCGATAGATTTATTACACGAATATTTTCGTGTAATAAACGTATATGACCTACAACAGTATTTGTTATTTCTTAACGATTGTCATCATCATTATCGTCATCACCCTAGGCGTATTCCAAGCTTTTTATTGGGGTAGGCTTCCGATCTGTTCAGTTTTAACTGATCGACCAGTATTTACAAGGAGCGACTGCCTATCTGATCTACACGACCCAACTAAGGGGACAACTGGCGACCTTAGACCCGGAGTCAGATTATTTATTATGGACTGACAACCTGTAAACACTCACGATGCACACTGCTTAACGTGCCTGCCGAAGCATGGAAGAGGTCAGCGGGGTTAGACGGAATCTCATATCTCACAATCGACATCGTATCGTCTCGCTTATTTATTGGTAGAGAAACCGACGCGTAATGTCGCAATAATCCGTTGGCCAATCACGGTGATCTCTCAACCAATCACAGTGATCACGATACGATGTCGATTGTGAGATATGAGATTCCGTCTAATCCCCCTAGTATACATAATTAGGTGTCACTTTTTGGTCAACCCATTCGATGCCAGCCGAGCGAAAGTGGCCTTTATTTGCCGATCGTTCGAGCACATCTAGGCTACCACCATCTTTAAAGAGAATGTGCCTAATTGGGGATAAAAATATCCATGTATCGAACCATGAGGGATAAAGATGCAAATACCTTCACAAACTATCGCTTTTATAATATTAGTAGGATAATGAACTACGTATTCATTTTAGGGGCGTTCACGGTGACCCAGCATCCGCCCTACTGGAACTGCTTGACCCTGAACAGAATGCGAATTTCCTGGATCATTATCTGGATGTGCCGGTGGACTTGTCCAAGGTTCTATTCATCTGTACTGCCAATGTGGTTGAGCACATACCCGAGCCGCTGAGGGACAGGATGGAGCTTATCGACATGTCTGGTAAGAGAGTCCGTGTGTTGACGGACTAAGAATACAAGTGTCACCACCCCATTCTTTCCCATGGGTGTCGTATGAGGCGACTAAGGGAAGTAAGCAATTATCATCCATTGCATGACTGGTGGTAGGGCTACCAAGTGGGAGTACTCACTTGGTATCAGGCTCGAGCGGGTTGGTACCACCATCTCCCGTGTGACCGGCCATGAAGCACATTGTTACGTTTTGGCTGTAGCAGGAGATAGCCGTTTATATTTTATTTCAAATGAATAGGTGAGCAGCGGCTTGACAATACTCTCGGTATAGTCGAGTCCATGGGCGACGGTTACCATTTACCATCAGATGGATCGTGCCTCGTCTGCCACTACATGCAATAAAAAAAATATATATTTGAGGTGTTGAATCGTTTTTTTTTACTAGGTGGGTGGCGTACAAGCATACGTAAGTGGTTATCGTAGCCTATAGACGCTAGCCACACCAGAGATTTCACTCGTGCGTCGCCATCTCCAATGAAAGGGTTAGGAGGTGGATAGGAAGGATAATAAGGAGAGGATAAGGAGGGGGTTTGGGTCTCCAGCCCCCATACGAAACACAACAGTAGAAGTAACTACCGTTGTTACACGCTTATCTTATGTGAGAGGGTGGTACTTCCCAGATCAAGCCGGCCCATTCATGTTGGGATAAGCAAGGTTATAAAATGAACACCGCGCACTATGAAGTTAGTTTCGTTTCGATTCGGAACTAACTTCAAGTTAAGGATATACTTCATTTTATTGAAATAGAGCCCTGATGTCGTTGTACCATATAAAACATTAACGAAACTAAGACAAAAATAATGTAAAGCATGAATTGGGGATTAGGAATTAGTAAGTGGTGGTTTAAGGAGTGGGGGAGTAATAGAGATAAATAAAATGAATATGGACAAAACATAGCATCACGCCTGTATTCCCCGAAGGCGTAGGCAGAGGTGTATTACACACCCACGATTCGCTTGTTTAAAAAAAGATAATCACACCCGATAGGTGACGTGGGTCTTAAAAGACATTTAAAAATAAATGTTAAGGGGAATTGGGAGTCACCGTTAGGTTGCTGTGATAGCTTACCAGTCCTGAGTACCCCTTTTTTATTTTTTTTGTTTATGCGGAAAAAATGTACCTAACCGCACACTCCGTCGCTCGGGGCAACGAACAGGGTAGTGTGGGGCCCTCGAACACTAAATAAACCCGCCATGTGCCGTCGCTCCGCCTTTATTGGCGGGCCACCGGAACCATATTACATTTCTTCAGTGGTAGTCCTGAGAACCCCTGGATAAGGAGGGATGCTGGTTCGAATCCTGCTTGCTAGTTTGACAATACAAATAATTTGTTTTAGTAAAGCTTGTCTAATATTCGCTTGTAAATAGGTTACGTGGCAGAAGAGAAGTTGGCTATAGCCCAGCAGTACCTGGTGCCCACTGCCCGCAAGAACTGTGGACTAACGGAAGAACAACTGCAGCTAACTCCAGAATCTTTGCACTCTCTTATCAAGTCTTACTGCAGGGAAAGTGGTGTTAGAAACTTGCAGAAGCATATCGAAAAGGTTAGTGATTACATCGGCAATTTTATCATAGATGGCGCTGTTATATATTGAGAGATTACATAGTGGAATTCACAGATATATGATTATAATTACCGAAACGGCTACCACTTACCGCCAGGATTCCAATTCGGCATTGTTTTATTGTGAGGGATCACTGTGAATGACTATACGTCCTATACGATGATGACACGATTTTGTTTCACGTTCTAATGGGTAGACCAGTCCAACTTGTTTTTTGATTTTAAATGACGCTCTTTACAGATTGCCCGTAAGGTTGCATACAAGATAGTAAAGCAGGAGTCTGAAAGTATGACGGTGACTGACGGCAATCTCACCGAGCTTGTCGGCAAGCCCACCTTCAAGCACGACCGCATGTATGACATCACACCACCTGGAGTTGTCATGGGACTTGCGTGGACCGCCATGGGTAATCATTTTGTTAATTGTACTGGAACTAAGGAAATTCGTGTGTCTAATACGTAAAGTGCCTGCTCACCCAACAATGGCGGGTAGTCTAAGTTTTAAATCCATCGTCCAGGTGGCAGCACTTTGTTCATCGAGACGGCGATACGGAACAATATTGACGAAAAGTCTACTGGCACACTGGAACTGACCGGCCACCTCGGTGACGTGATGAAGGAGTCTGCGAAGATCGCGCTCACTGTGGCAAGGAACTACGTCTCCACACACTATCCGGATAATAAGTTCTTGAATAAGAGGTAAGGATATATTGTGAAGACAAGCTTTTTTCTGTGGCACCCGGTAGAACCTTGGAGATTTCAGAATGAATGAGGTGGATTGACCAGGAAAGTAAAATCCTTTCACCGAATATTGACGTATAGTAACGATAGTACATTAACCTAATAAAAATATACGTCTGGTCTAGTACAAAATTCTCGAAAAAAGTGTCTTTAGTCAATGATGGTCAATAGACAGCCTATTTTAATAACATTCTAATTTGAAACCTTGTGCCATTATAATAATATTGAGTTTTCTTTGCAATAATTTACTAGTTTATGTAGCTTCTACCAATAGGCCGCACCATGATCACCCTATGCTTCTAGTTAATATTGTGTTGATGATTTATTTTTAATATTCTAAATTTAAAACAGTCTTTGTTTTTAAGCCAAATAATATTTGTAAATAATAAAACAATAGTCTAATATTCTTTTTTCACTTTATTTGTGTAGTTTTTACACGTTTTCACAATACAGTACGGCATATTGAACGTATAGTCAAGTCAGTTGGCCAACCGAGACTGGCGCGCAATTTTTTCTTTTGGCGTTTTCTCTCTTTTCTCAACATGTTATTTTTTGCAGTCATATTCACCTGCACGTACCCGAAGGAGCGACGCCCAAAGATGGTCCGTCGGCCGGGGTGACTATCGCCACAGCCCTCACGTCCCTGGCGCTGGGCCGGCCCGCCAGGAACGACCTCGCCATGACAGGGGAAATTTCTCTGACGGGCCGAGTGCTGCCCGTAGGTGGTATCAAGGAGAAGATTATCGCTGTGAGTGAACTTTTATTTTTTGAACAATAAACTCCTTGTCTCACTGTTAAGTATGGAGCTCTACTTAGATTAAGAGGGTTTTAGGCTGTAGTCCTCACTGGGCTGGTAAACAAATTCACAAGCCATTGAGAAATTTCTCAGACATGCAAATTTCTTCAGGGATGCTTAGATACTTTAATCGGTATTTTCTGCTCAAACATAATGAAAGATTAAACGGCTATATTCTGCTACAGCCAAAACACACTGACGTGCTTCATGACCACACAGGAGACGGTGGTACCGACCCGATAGCAAGTGAGTTCTCTCACTGAGTACCTAGCCCTACCAGCAGTAATGAAATGGGTGATAATTGCTTACTTACAAGGCGACTAAGGAGCCGCCTTGTACGACACCCGCGGGAAAGGATGGGGTGGTGACACTTGTATTCTTAGTCCTTCACCATACGGACAACGTGCTTGATATTTTCTTAAATTATATAATTATTCTTCGTCAGGCTAAACGTGTAGGCGTGAACTGCGTAATACTTCCTGAAGAAAATCGTCGCGATTTCGACGATTTACCCGCATTTATCAAAGAGAAAATGGACATTCATTTTGTGGGCACTTTCGATGATGTGTTCAAAGTGGCCTTCGAGCAAAATCAGGTTTAACTTTATGTAGACTGTATTGTAATGTATTAAGATGTATATTTAAATAGTAAATAGATTGTAGTTAGTACTTGTTGAAAGTGTTGGTGACTTGTTAGAACATTTATGTCTAGTTAAATATGTTTGTATAAAGTGGATGGGTGATAGAATTGCATGTTAATTATATTATATAAAACATTATTATACATAATAAAATCTTACAGTCTGCATTTAATAATGGATAAAAAGTGATAACACATTTAAAAGCTCCCCTACGTGTGAATATATAACATGTTCATTCATATAACATATTCATCATCAACGGTCAGACCATTGCAATGTGCCCAAAGAAACCTCTGCTGTAATTTCGTGAGGTCAATTCTCTGTGATGTTCCAGCATAATTATAAAACTTGTTTTTTATATCAAGAATCCCGATTTTTGACTAAATCAGGCTTATGAAATTAAGTACTTATTATAGTTCACATTGACAACCAAAGGCCTGACATTTAAACTGTTTTTTTTTTATTCTAACAAGAAATAAACATACAGCCCGGCTGATGGTAAGCGCTTATTGTAGATCAGTTTCCAATCCCAGGGAAAGGTATAGGAGGGGAGAAGATGGTAGAGATGAGACGAAAAGGTGGACAGTAGACATTAAGGAAAACAAAGAGGGGATGAGAGGGTTTAGAACTCTGGCGCACTCGATTCACCATACGAAATACAATAATAGGATAGGAGTATCTACGGTTGCTTCACGTCGATCTTCTGCGCGACCGGGGTTCGAATCGATCGTCTGTGTGTATTTGCTCGTCTCACTCATGCTGGGAGAAGCAAGTAATATAGAGAAATACAAAACCCTTAAAGATCTGATGATGTCGTAGCTTGCTTGTCGTTTCTTTTCCCCAAGAGCTCATAGAACTCGGGCCTGATTTTAACTTATATCATGTAATTAGTGAATGCATTTAGTTATTTGCATTTCTTTGTGGTAATATATTTATTATTATAGTTATTTAGTCTGTGTGAAAACTATTATTACGGATTTTTGGCCATAATCGAAATTTCGTTACATTCAATTTTAATTTCTGTAGGGTTGCCAAATAGAAAAATATTAAAAATTATCTACTTATTGCAAAAGAATCCGAATAAATAGTTTTAATGTTGTAATGTTTATATAAAGTACTGAAATTGTGTTTATAACAGTTTGTTGGGGAGAGTATATTGTTGAATCATAATAAATATTTTTTTTATGCAGTTAGTTATTTTGTAGTATTAGGCTGGGTACACACGGCATTGTAGTGCATTATATGTTTAAACGAAAAAAGAATGTGCAGTACAATACTGTATGAACCCAGCTTTACATTAAGTACCTGGTAATGCTTGTAAGACAAAACTACCAAAGCTATCATCACTTTAATACTTTGTCAGGTGTGTCATTTACAGTACCTGTATTCCTTCATGTAGTTTTCCCTTCAATGATGGCCAACAAGATTAAATCGATAGACAATGTGGTACCCAAATTATATTTCTACTGGCAGCACTGTAGGCCTGACCATTATGGAAATTTGATATCTATAACGCTAAGTCACGTGACTTAACGTTACAGATGTCAAATTTCCATACATTTTATTAGTTTTCTATAGCGCTAGCCGATCATAGAATGCAACTTGGCTAGGCCCACTGTTTCTATAAACAATGATGTGACTTTTCGCAGGACGTCGTCGTCTTTGAATACTAAAGGTGACACGAACTGATTATCACCACATGGCTATCAATATTGTTCTTCTGCTCTTGTCCCACTTCATGTACAGTCAGCACATGAAGTGGGATGCATGCTTACTGATTTTCCACCACATTTTCTCATTGTCTCAGTAGTAACTGGTTTTTCCGGTGTTCTTATTCATACAATCCATCCCTTTTCTTTGGCCTGCCAACCACCCAGTCCATCCATCTTCATGCCTAACACTATTTTATACCTACTTAATTTCATCATGCCATCTCCCTTGTGGATTAGGCAGAGAGAGAGAGAGAGAGAGAGAGAACAGAGTGCCAAAAGGCTCTTAGTCTTGCTTACATCCCACGCTTTCTCAACATTAATAATTATCTTTATACATGCTCGCTAGTTTCGGAGATTCCTGACTCCGCCTTCCTTCAATACATGACAGAGTTGGTCTAGGTCTCCCTCTGTACCTACATCCATCCACTATCGCATTGTATAATATATCTTCGTAACTAGTCACACGTCCGGTATTCTGTCCACATGTCTGAACCCCCCCCTCCCTTACGCATCTTTACACCAATACTCTCTTTCATACCTATTCGCTCTGTATATAATTATATATTATTTTATATAATAGACATCACATGCCCATGCCACAATAACCTATTGCTCTTCAACATTTCTGTCACTGGTTTTACTTTCAAATTTCAACACGTTATTTTCAATTCTGCTCCTATCCTTATCACTACACATTTTTTATTGCTTATGGTGGCTGACAAGCTATGGCCCACTTGATGGTAAATAGTAACCGTCGCTCATGGACTCAATTATACAGTGCTGTCAAGCCGCTGCTCGCCATTCCATTTCACATATATTAAATGAACAAATTAACGGCTATCTCCTGCTACAACTAAAACGCCAATATGCTTGATGGCCGGTCACACAGGAGCTGGTGGTACCAACACGCTCGGACTTGATAGCAAGTGAGTACTCCTACTTGGCACCCAGCCCTACCACCAGTAATGCAATTGTTGATAATTGCTTAATTGCCTTATTCGCCTTGTACGACACCCGTGGGAAATAATGGGGTGGTGACACTGGTATTCTTAGTCCATCACCACACGGACATTTAACTCTGCATTCTCATCTCCTATATACGTGCGTAAATAATAACATTTTAGTAAATTTTTGTAGCGAATGGCCGAACGACGACACAACCTTAATGTCAGTTTTCCTGCTTAATGGAAGTGGACGTCGTCATATGCACCCCTGATGAAATTCAAGACTATTGTTTTGTTTGACCAAGTATATTTTTAATAAACCGTTTATAACTAAATAATTGTTTTATATTTATTATAGGTATAATAAAGTACTGCCCTATCGTAAAAGTAATTTTTATAGACAGTTCAGACCTTGCTTATTATTATTGACTAGCTATTTCTGTAAACATTTTCTAGCATCTTCTAATAACTGCAGTAACACTGGATATACTTCATCATAAGTAGCTATTTGATTCTGTCTCACATGTGTTTGGTACCTCTGCAATGCTCCCGCTACAAACTCTATTCGATCTCTCTCATTTTTATGTGAGTCGAGCCACTGCACGAGTTTCTGTATGTTCCATCCTGCACATGTGTGAGGTGCTAGTAACTGGTGACCAGCATGACAAAACAAGAACATCATAACCATAGAATACGGCAGACAGGCACCCTCACTCTGACTTCTAGCAATTTCCTGAGGAGTTTTTTCTAATAGTAATTGAAGAGCCTTCAATTGCCTGTAATGATCTCCAAGCTCACTCATATCACTGATAAGAGGTGATAAAGCAGTTTCCAGATGCTTACAATCTATTTGGAGCTTCACTCTGCCAAACTTGCTTAGGGGTCTCACATTACAAATGTGCATGATAAATCTCTCTATACAGGCTCTAGCTATGTTCAAACAGCATTCATTCAGTGCCGACTTCTCACTAAACATTGAAAGGTAAATATCTTTACATCTGGACACAAATTGTTGAAGCTCCTTCATGTAAGGAGAACATGATAATGTCTTGCCAGTTGGGTCATCAGCCCTGATTAAATCTGGCTCATCATGCATAGTCATTAGAATAATGTAAAGTGAGTTTTTAATGGATTCTGCAAACAATTGAAGTATTGGTATGCTGGAGATATCTTTTAAACTGTTTTGGATAATCTGGATGCTCTCGGGTGGCAACATAGAATTCATATTAGAAAGAACTCTTTTGATTTGTGATGAGAAGCAGTATAAAGAGTTACAGAGGTCAGCATTTTTTTGCTGTGAACTTGTTGGTGGTTCTATTATTTGTGCCACATCACTATCCATTGACAGTCTCTGTTCAGCTTCCACATTCATCTGCTTTATAGACTTGGCCACACTGTTAGCCAAACTTATGCTCAACTGTTTATCTCCAAGGGAAATACTTAATGCTTCTGCAATCACCCTGATGGCATTGTCTATTTGGTCCATGTTGGGGACTTGTGAAAGATGCCACATACTTCTAACGGGCTCAAGCAATTTTCCTAAAGATTTTGACAAGAAAGAGTTCTCCCATTTAACTAGACATGTTCTGTTCATTTCTAAATCCTTACATTTGAGCTTAGATAGCAAATCATTAAAGCATTTTAGTAACTTAGGGTAATCTATCTCAACAGACTGGCTAACAGTTAGTGGACTCTTCTCCAATTCATAGCTGAATATTTGACACAAATCAGACCAGAATGTTCTTGCAATGTTCCGGAAGTTACCAATTGCATGTAACTCATTCACCACATTTTGAAGCATTATAATTTTTGTGCAACTGTTGTACATATTAACTTTGAATAGTTTTTCAATATTGTCCCATAGTTTTATTTTAAAGTCTTGGGCATTCATAATGTTTGCTTTACCTGGTGCTACCCTTCCAGAACTTGATTTTTTTACTTCAATAGTAACCATTTGGACATTTAGAGCAGTTGTGATCTCTTTTCTCAAGTCACTCAAAATATTATCAACAGTATTTTTAATCTGTTCCTCTGTACATTGTAAGTTGTGGAACACTTTAAAACATTGCAGCAATTTACTTTTGTCTCCACTAAGTAAGCTTGACTCCAACAGATTAGTCGAATTTTTCAGTAATGCAGTTCGTTTAATATGTGCTGCCTTTAGTATATCATCTAGTAAGTCAATACCTTCAAAATCATAGTCACTAATGAGTTCATTAAGTTCAAACAATATGATTGCTTCTTTTGAAGGGTTATCTTTAACACCTTCCAATTTATTCCACAAGAATAGAATCTTAGAAGAGTGCCTGAGTAAGTTACATGTAGTTTGGACTCTTTCTAACATCATTGTTTGGTTTTCGAGAGCATAATACGGAGTATGTACCCGTTCCTTCAGCTTATCGGCTCCTCGTAATAATCCTTGCACTTGCGTTTGTACCGATTCTAAAGTAGCTTCTAAGTCGGAAATATGACTGGCTTGTGTGAGAAGATCATTATGTTTGGCGAGGACTTGTTTTTCTAGGCTTTTGCTCAACTTTTCTATCCCTTGCGTAAGTCTGCTTACTTGGTCTGTTACGGATAACGTGTCGCTAATTACAGGCTTTACTGAATCTTCAAGGAACTTGCTGTAAAATTCATCGTTTTCGATCTCAACACACACGTCTCTCGCCTCCATCACTATTTTATCAATAGGTTTCAAAAAAGTCAAAATAATTTATATTGTAAAGTTATGTTAGACATAACAAAAGGATATAACCGATATAACAACTAGAACTAGACTTGATAAAATGAACTAAAGTAAATAATATTATCTTATCTATTTATTAATTTCAATTCTAGATTAATAGCGTTGTTAGACAACTTATTCAATTCAATTCTTCATAAAACATTCGGCAGTACAACATTGAGTTCATTCGGTATGTCAGCAATGTTTTTTTTTTTTGTAATTTTATGACCTGGTTACTAAGACCTTAAGGTCATTTCTTCAGTTTCCTTCAATCTATTTATTGTTTTATATTGATTTAATCGTATTTTTTATATATTCATATAGGGGTTTAAAAGATTTTTTGTTCTTTAGTAACTGATTCGAGTGGCGGCGGGCGGGATGAAGAATCACTTAAAATTTTCACCATCACTTAGTTCACTGGCTAAGATTAATCTGTCAATCAAAAAATTTTGTTGTTTAATTGAGTTAATAGTTACAGGTGTGCCCTGTGTACCCAGCTCCACCAATGTCTGATCTAGGGCCATAAGTACATCATTGTTGGTGACTATTTGGGCTTTTATGTCTTTGTTAGGAGAGACATCTATAGGATTATTTACACTTTTATTTGCATTATATACAATAGGCTTATTACTAGAAATATGTACAGGTTAATTTACAGGCTTATTACAAATTGTGTTTTTGGAGGGGTGAGTGAAGGAAAATCCACAGTATTTTTATATTGTTTAGTTGTAGTGACACTTGCATAAGTAATATTATTTTTCTTTTCTATAATGTTCTTTATTTTAATCTGACATAATCTAGAAATTACTAGATGAGGTCCCCTACAATTTATGCAGCAAATTTCCGTTGGTTTGTCACATTCCTTATACAACTGTTCACCTCCACAAATGGAGCATTTTTGCTTACTATTACAGATCTTTGCAGAGTTATTAAATTTAAAACATCTAAAACATTGTTGTAGTTTTGGTACATATTCAAATACTCTCTATGAGAATAGATCATACTGTAAATTGTCTGGTAGTAAATTTGATAAGAAGGTGATGCTAACTGTCTGAAGTGGTACACGCTCTTGGCCAATTTTTTTTGTATTACTGCTATTATCTCATACATAGATGTAAGTTTAGTATATAGTTCTTTATTGGATATGTTAGCTGGTACATATCGAATGATACCAGTTTTTCAATCACTGGAGCAGCTGGGATGAATGCTTGCATTTCATATTTTTTTGAAGAATACTGTATTATTGATAAAATTATTAGCGGTATTATATTGTTTGAATATTACTACAATTTTACTGGCATTCACTCGTTGAATTGCCGTCACACCTTTAATTTCTGATGAAAAAATGTGGTTTAAGTATATAGGGCTTTTATTCCCTAATCTATCCCTATTGTTTGACTCCACGAAAACCTTGAATTCTGTATTAATGGAATTCTCAGGAAAGTCTTTTGTAGTTCGGTTTATAATAAGGTAAGTATGAGTCACTAGGCTCACCGCCACCGCCAACTCCGCAGTCCATTCCTGGCTCTCCACCGTCCTCACGGCGAGGACGCTTAAGTGAGGTGGGCGGGTTATCCCCGCCCACCTCACTCACTTATTCATTCACTTATCAATATTAGCTTATACATTTTAGGATATTTATGTATTGATCAAATATTAAAATTAGCATATCTACATAATTTAATGAGAAGAATGATGGGCTCGACTCATGACTTGATTGCGTCGCCGGTTACATCATAACAAGCATGTAACAATAATACTCAGGAGCAACTGTCGACGCGACTTGTAGATTACCGAGTTGACTCGGATTCGTGTAAAAGGAAGTCGAGCTGACTCTTTGGTAGAGTTGCTCGAGTTGACCGAGTTAAATAGTTTGAGTTGCCCATCGCTATTACTATTTTTTTTTTTTTTTTTTTATATTTGTTTTAAGGCATTGGCAGAACCATCAGCCTAACAGTAACTTATAAACATCATTATTCTCCAAACTAGATTAATTCATCAAACAAGTCGTAGTTGAAGTCAGTCATATAAAGTCAGTCAAGTCAAAGTCACGCTACAGTAAAACGATGGCAACCTTACTGAAGCTTCTATGGAGTTTTGGAAACAACAGGAAAAAACACGTTATGTCGCATTACATCACTAGCCAGCACTTATGCACGTACACAAATAGTTAATAAGCAAAAGGCCACCACTTTTACACATTAATACTTGAAATAACACAAGTTTAGGAAAATAATGCAGAGCGACGACATGATCTTCTTCGTGTTCCCGCCAAAACTCTCGCTATTACTAATGTCATCACCATAGACTAAGTATAGTCATCACACTTATTTATTAATTTCTTTAAGGCATTGGCAGAACCATCAGCCTAACAGTAACTTATAAACATCGTTATTCTCTCATCACACGTAAGTTTAATTCTTATAACAAGTCGCAGTCGAAGTAAGTCATATAAAATTAGTCAGTCAAGTCAAAATCCCGCTCCAGTAAGACGATCGCGACCTTACTGAAGCTTCTATGGAGTTTGGAGACAACAGGAAAAAACATGTTATGTCGCACTACTTCACTTGCTAACTCTTATGCACATACACAAATAGTTAATAAGCAAAAGGCCGCCACTTTTACACATTAATACTTGAAATAACACAAGTTTAGGAAAATAATGCAGAGTGACGACAAGATCTTCGTGTTCCCGCCAAAACTCTCATCACTCATTACCTTAGACGAAGAATAATATAGACTCGCTACTATTTTGACATTAAGGATGAAGAAAAGGATGCACATACTAGGGTTTACCAAGAGAGAGAGAAACACAGGTATAAGTATATTTATCCTTTTCGCGTATGCGTCAGTTGTATTTGGACCCAATGAACTGGATTCAAACAATAAGGTGGCCAACCGTCCCCATCATCAGTATGTAAGCTTTTTTTTTGTATTGACGTAAAAGAAACCTTTATTAATCACGTTATATACGCTAATATTACATGTTCTAATACATTTTAAGCAAAATATAAGCATAACTGCAATTTCTTTTGTCCTGTCATTCTTTTATCTGGATAAAACAGGTAGTACATTTTTAGTCAACAAAGTTATAATCATAGTTATCTTTTAAAATTATTCCGGTTATCTATTGCTATCTCGACACTGCATAGGCTGATAGCTTGTCTATAATATCATTCGTCTAAGACTGACGTACATATTTTATTATACATGGTCATGATTTCCGCTCCAGACACAATACAATCTAAGAGCAACAATCAGGCAATACAAGTAATTTATCAGTGTTGCCAGAGGGATCTTGTCAAAACTTACCTGAATCCTGGATTAGATAAAAAAATAATCTTTTATTGGAAAAAAGTAACTTTTTTTATTTTATTTAGATATTTTTAAATATATTTTTAGCATTTGACATGCTTAACACTATACATTAATTTTTTTATTTTTTTTCGATTTAAGCCTAAAGCTAATTTGCAAGTGAGATAAAATAACAATGATTCAAACGTAACTTTAACTAAAATTAATGGCCGAACATATCAAGTTCATACATATAAAAACAGCTAAAACTATAAGTACCTTCGCTTTCTCTATCCTTATTATATTATACTACTATCCTTATTATATCATAATATATTTTATCTATCGAAGCCGACGGGCCTTTATAGTCGATAGTGTAACTAGGGTTGCAAGCTTTTTTGGAAAAAATAACGTATCATATTTTTTTAAGCAGAAATATAAAGTACCTATTTGGAAGAAAAGAGTATTAAAAAAAATATTTGTTGTTTATTTATTCATAGTTTTTATTGTCCTTGAATATTTGGAAGATATCTTCACAATCCCAATCTAAATAAACAAATCACTCATTTTTTATAAAATTCATAGATGATTCACTGAGCTAGGAAACAGCCTGTTTCCTAGCTCAGTGAGATGATGAAATAAGAAATAATATTCTTTAGACAGCGTATCAGATGCATTTTTAATTTTATATTGCTATTTTGTCAATAGATTTTTTCTGAAAATTTGTTATCGTTGTTAGTAGAATTCCTTTGTATCACTTCAATCTTATTGACATGAAAATTAAATCATTAATATTCAATCTATGTTGTAATTATTTTAAATTGTGTATGCCTTCGCGATCTTTTTCAGCTTAAAAGTATCGATAATAGTTCAGTTATTAAAATAAGTGTTTAATGTTAAGCATCACAGTAAAGATTGGAAATAGAGTATTTTTACATACTTTATTTTTATGCAAAAGTATATTTACCAAAAATAAAGTAGGATACGTTATCATAAAGTATAGTTGGCAACCCTAAGTGTAACCGACTTCCGTGAACATTGTCGTGGGTTCGATTCCAATTCAGGACAATTATTTGTGTGATGAACACAGATATTTGTATTGCGTCTGGGTGTATTCTATCTATTATATGTATGTATTTACAAAAAAAAGATTAATATATGTATTATATCCGTAACACAAGCGTTAAGCTTAGTTTGGGACCAGAGGACGTTATATTATTATTTTTACTGTTTTGACTGTGGACTGCACATGGCGGAATGGTTTCGATACTGTCCTCCCGCTCGAGGGCTGTTGGTTCGATTCCCACACGGGACATCTTTGTTTGTGTGACCAACAAGTGGTTGCTCCGAGTCTGGATGTACTTTGTGTCCTTGAAACTGTTATGTTTGTAATATGATTATACCTTAGCACAGGATTGTCTTTAAGAAAATATTTTATAGTATCACTTTTGATGGCTCAAATATTGTCATGTATTCGATATTACTTGTCCTTATGTTATTGACTTGTTCAATATTCCAGTGTCTGAAGACGAAGGTCTACGACCAGTGTGTTACCGGTGATGACATACGGAACAGAGGCGTGAACTCTGAATGTTGGCCTTATATCAAGGTTCAAAGTCGCTCAGCGTGCCATGGAGCGGGCTATGCTTGAGATCTCTCTACGTGATAAGATCCGTAATACGGAAATTCGCCGGAGAACGGGAGTAACTGCATAATACCAAAAAATCTCACCAACGCGACAACCAATTTGTTGCCGAGCGGTCCTGAGGAAGTTTCGTTTAGAGGCGAAACACGTGCCGATTTTTTGCGGATGATAACGTTGTGGTTCCTGCTGTATCGTATGATTGTGTGCTAAATCTAAAAGAACTAAAAGTAACCTGTTGAGTCGAGCAACTTCGAAGTAAGGTTATTTCCTAGCTAAAAATCACATAAAACGTTACAAAAGTAACCAAATGGTTACTTTGATAGTAGAGAGAGATATACTAGTAGAGTCTGTAATTACAGTACAGACTGCATTATAGGTATCATCGTATTATCTAAGTGTAATGCTTTATGAGCAGTGGTCTCGAAAGTTTAAGTGTGAATTGGGTTGAAATGGTGTATTAAAAATACTACAATTTAATAGAAATTGGTAGCTTCGAGCAACTACGCGATATCAGTGGGAGTGTACTTAGAATGAAGTTACTTTAGTTATCATTTCACTATTATAAAGCTATAACAGAGCCGTCTGTTTAAAAAAAAAATACTGTATTAGGCTATATAAGCATGTCTGAATACAAAACATATTTTTTTTAGATTTTTTGTCTGTTTGTTCGTTCGCGCATCACGCAAAAACTACTGGACGGATTTTGATGTTTTTTTTATTTGATAGCTGTTAATTCTAATTAACAGCTATCAAATAAAAAAAACTTAAAAATTGCTTATACATTTTATCCCGCTACTATATCGGAAACCTGAGATATAACCTAAAAACTAGCTTTTGGCTGCGGGCAAAGGCTAGTCATTTCATATAGTTTTAATTGTTTATGATTGCTGGAGCCATGACCGATGACAAGTAAGCGACTTTGACTGATGGGTATACACACAGGTAAAGGTGCCTAGATTGAACTATTTTTTACTACGTATTAATAAATATAACACTGCCTCGTCAATTTTATTTATTTCCATTAGCACACGTTCCTGTGCTATATTATTACAGAATTAATTATTTTTATAAAATATCAACATTTTGAACAAAATTGTGCACTAGCTTTGAATCTTTAAGTATATTACATAATAAAAATATGAGATATTAGATTATGCCTACAAATGCTACAAATATTGTTTCCGACACTAAATAAATTAAAAACATTATTTGAACAACATTTACAAGCAAATCTGCATTACACAGTAATTACGGCAAATATTTGAAACACATTTCTTTTATTATACATACATTTATGGCTAAAGAATGGAGACATATTCATGGCAAAAACATTTCTGGTTGATGTGATGACAATTCATGGCAGCTTTGATTTTCGTTCGTAAGTTAAATTATATAATATTTGTAAAAATACAACAGTTATAACGTAGTTTTAATATAAAATAATATACCTATACCCGTTTATACCTCGACAAGGGTATGGATTGGTTAAGTGATTTATGAAAATCATGATCGGATTCATTCGGAAAACGTTACCAGCGAGGATACAATCAGTGTGTGAAGGTTACTAAGTCTATGGTGAGTAGTCATAGCTAAGTATACGCTTGCATGTGCGCTGTCGGAAAGACTATCATCAACTTGACAGCGCCTTTCATTCTGCCATTAGATAAACCCCAAAATCGCTTATAGACAGATGGATCTCAGCGGTCAAGCCTTTTTTAAGAAGATAAAAACTTGCTCTGATGCACCGTCATCCCATCAGATTTTGTACTGCGTTACGAGCACATCAATCCTTATATGACGCTCGAAGATTGTATGGATGTAAAGTAATTACTAAATAATTAATATTTCGAAGACTGTAGGTATCAACATTTTGTGACTTATTTCATTACGATAAAACAAGTTAAGTAAGTTAAAGTACTTATATCTGTTGTGATCTATATTTTAGCACTTGACATGCTCAGCTACCTACTCAAAGTACAAATTATAATTTGTGAATAAGGAAAAAGAGTATTTTAGTACGAGTTCCCGCTCGTACTAAAATACTATTTTTCCTTATTCACAAATTATAATTTGTACTTTATATCTGTTGTATTTTTACATCGCATTAGACTAGCAACTAATAGTTAAAATTTTAACTTAAAATACTAAAAACACTGTCAAACTATTAAAAATTCATGATTGTTGATGCTTGTTAAAAAATTCGTTTGAATAATTCATTGTCACTAAGTAAATTGTAATCGTATTGAAATAATCAAAATGGTGTCCGCCTATCTTACATAACTACAATAATTAAGAAGTACTAAAAGAGTTTGTTTAGTTTCACCGCTCTAAACTTCGAATTATTTTCTGAATAGATTTGGCTCTAAGTACATATACTAAACGGTAATATATAGAGCAATTACAGTAGAATCCGTTTATTATGACTCCGCCTATAGTGACCAACCGCTTATTATGAAGTAATTACACAGCAAAGTTTGGTTTTCATATAAAATTCTTTATAACTAAGTCGGATATAATGACTTCGCTTATAGTGACATGTCGCTTATTGTGACCCATTTTTAATAAATTGCGTCCCGTTATAGTGACCGGCATGACTCCTAACATCTTCGGCAGTGTTTGGAAGAGTCACGTGATACCCGACGACGTTCGGCGCGTGCATGGCTTTTTTTGTTTCGGGTCTCGGTGGGTAACTGACTTTGTTTCTCTCTATTAAAATAAATACATACTAACAAAAATAGGAGATTGTTTATTTTCCCTAAAATGCTTTGTATGACGTCCGCTTAGTATGACGTGTTTGTTATTATGTCCCTGCGATGTCATTATAAACGGATTCCACTGTACATTCAGATCGTAACTCTATATAAATGAATGTGAAAATGCTTTCATAACCAGTAAGTACTTACGTTTCTAACTGGCAAATAGTCTGTTTTTGTGTGGAAACAAAATAACAGCTTATAAACTCATGCAGACTTAGACATACATATTTATATGGGCCATGGATTACAAATGTATACAAATATCTACATAAATAGCCCTTTTTATTTGCTTCTAGCTATAGTAGAAAATATTTAACAACGCCTTGAATATTATGCTATAGTCAATCCTAACGTTTCGGATAAGATGAATTAAAGGTGATAGTACATTAAACAGTTATTTAAATTAATGTACGATTCGCGTAAATATCATAATGTACAAAATCTAGATAAATACACATTTTAAACACAATTGCTGATGTACTGAACTTCTTAAAAGATTGTTATTATTTTGAACGATTATATTATACTTAATGTTTTAATTTTAAAACTTCAATGGATTTTGTGATAGTTAGTGGTATAATTTGCATCTACTTAAATTCAATTCAATAATTTATTTGCTTGAACAATTTTTTACTGAACATTAAAACAAAAACATCTGTTTTGCTAGAGAACACTGGTTTGGTTGGACATTAGTCGATCTCGCCAATTGCACAAATTGTTTTTTTTTATTTTTTTGATCTAGTCACTGGTCGCATAAAAACAATTGATGACATATACACTAATAGATTTTTGCAAAACTTTCCAATATTATGAAATAATTGTGCACTATTTGTACTATAGACATAACAATCAATATAAATTGTACTTCAATAATGCACAACTAATTTAATTATACATTTCTTTAAAAAAAATATTTGACAGCCATGTGTCAATCTGCGGTGTCAGGTCGGACTCGCTATCTTGGGACTGGATGATGCCGTTGCAGGCTCAGTATCTTTGTTCTTTAATCATTTCAGTATCGCGTTCTTGTCATTAACACCTTTGCTAATTTTGTGGCATACTTTAATAATAATTAGTAGTATGTGGTACTTATATAGAAGTCATACTGGTTGCAGCATCTTTCATGACATTTTAGTTATAAGAAACCATATTAAACTGTAACTATAAATTGGCGATTTAAAAAAGTGGCCATGAGTTTCTTGCCGGGTTCTTCTCATGAAAGGCTTTACGGAATCCGGCGATTGCAATTGCCACATTGTTGTTGCGGATGCACTTTCCTCAAGCGCTCGCGTTAGTAATAAGTGGATTCATGACAATTTTAAGTGCTAATATATAATTTGGCCCATGAAATAAATAAATTTTAGAATTTGAATAGAGCCGTCCATTCATTTATTTCTCACACAAATGGTAAGCAGAGATTTAGCAGTAAGCTTAGTCTAACTCCAGTCCATGAGCGACGGTTACCGATCACCATCAGGTGCGTCGTGGCTTGTCTGCCACTGTAAACAATAAAAAAGGATGAATATCATAGTAAAAGGAAAGAAGTAAGTTGTCTTCATACAAACGAACCGAGCGCGGTTTGCATGTGTATTGCACGCATGTACATTCAAATAGATTTTATGGACACCAATTTACTGAATATCTTCTGATTAGTAGTAGTATTTTAATTGAAGTGGTTCGATAATACACTAAGTTCAGTTATTAGGCACTGTACTGTACATAAAGATATAGATAGTATTACTTACATAGTTTAAGATAAACTGACTGGGCTTATTCTGCTACAAGTGAACTATAGTACAAATAGTGCCTCGAGAACTAGATGCCAGTACAAGTATTATATTTTCTAACTGCCTTAATAATAAACGTTGTATAACCTCTGAACAGTTATTCAGTGTTTTGTCTTTGTCACTAATGTGACAGTTTGACGTTGAAAGAACACGAAAAAACACTGAATACTATTCGGAGCAACAATCTTTATTAGTAAGGGGGTAAGAGTATACCATTGTAATTGGTTTAATTGATAAAGCAGAAAGGACATTTTTTTTGGGATCAAATATTTCCAGTCCAGTGCCTCAATATAACAATTTCAGTTGTTATAACTGCCCTATTTAGCAATATAACTTGACTTTCAATGAGCTATCTTTTGTAGAATTGATGCAATGGAAACTAACACATCTATTTTTTGTAAAGATATTATATAATATACTATACCGTTCCTATATCTTACAATCCAAAAATAACCTTGATTGTTTTAGTTTAAACCTAATTATTAAAATATTTCTAGGTATTAACTCCCAAAGCTAACTTTGCAACTATAACGCAAAATGTATCTTTAGTGTCAGACGAAAGACGAAGTGAGAATAAAAGTGTCACCACCCCCATTAGTTCCCGCGTTGTAGCGGGAGCTAAATCATTCTTTCACTTCGTTTACGCGAAACGAAATGGTGAGCGGCGGCAGTATCACAGTACTCTCTAATTGAAGTCCACGAGCGACGGTTACCAGTTACTATCCGGTGAGCCGTCGCTATTCTGCCACTATAACAATAAAAATAATAGTAGATGATATAGATTCTTTGTCAATAGTATCAAATTCAAGCGAAGGAGCAATTGAACTTCGCCCTGTTTACTACACAACAATTTGTCTTATTTGAGAGTAATACTTAAAATACAAAGAAGCATCGCTCGAGATACAAGTACTATCTTCCTATTTAATATCAAGATTGATACAGAAAGATATAGATAACACTTGACATTGTAGAGAGTAAATATATTTAACAAGAGATATGATTTTAAAATTGATATTTGTAATACATTTAGTGTGGATTCCATTCCACAAAATACTAACTCATGCATCCAGCCTGAAATCCCATACATAATCAAGCACAATGTTTAATTGAAAATCTTTACTGTACAAATCTGCTATCACTGATGCGATGAAGAACACTCGAGTTCATAGCTGCCTCGCACTACATTATGTGAATAATATTTATGAATATTCTGTCAGAGGTCAGTCAATTTGTATATTTATACAAAGTCACAAGCAAATGATAACACTATTTCACAGATCTCCCGAGAGGTCTTAATAAGTGAAGATTTTGTACATATCTTGGCTATTTTGGTAATATTATAATTATATTATTACCTTATAGGTACTATATTATATCCTTTAGATATTTTTCATGTACGTATAATTTTTAGAGCCTCGGTTCCATGAATATATAGAGCTGCAAATGTTTATATTTCAATGTTTTTAAGATGAGTTTAACTATACTTGTACAAGACAACCTTTACATGTGTCGCAAAAAAATCCTTGTTCTATATTTAACTTTTTCACAGTTTAAAAAAAGTATTGCCAGAGTGAATTATATAGCATTTATAGTAGGAAATGATTTGCGCTTATGCTGATTACCTAATAGAGGATAATATCCACAAATATTATTGCTGAATTATATTACAGAATTAAATAAGTATACATTTAAATATTTTGCGGCCGGGGCCTCCATTTCTCTTACTCTTTTTGACTTTACTTGTCTTATCTTTGCGTATCTCGCGGACTAGCGTGTAAAAAGCGTCGTCAACTCCCATGCGGGTTTTCGCTGAGGTCTCGACGAATGGAACACCGTAACTTCGCGCTACCTGAAATTAGAAACAACTATACTTTACTTATCATCACGTCATCTCCCTTGCGGAATAAGCAGAGAGGACAGAGTGCCAAAAGGCTCTATTCTTGCATACATCTCTCGCCTCTTCAGCATTCATAATCCTCTTCATACACGCTCGCCGGTTTTCGGGGACTCCCGACTCCCTTCAATGGATGACCGATTTGGCCTTGGCATGTTAGTCTCGGTCTCCCCCTGTACCTATATCCTTCCATTTTCGCATTTTATATGTTTTTATCCAATCGCTTGTTCGGCATTTGTCCACATGTCTGAACCAGGGAGAATTCCCTTTGAAATCTTTACACCAATACTATCGTTCAGACCTATTCGCTCTCTTACGCCATAGTAAGATACGAATGCGGTCAGTCAGCCTAACTCCACAGATTTTCCGAAAAGATCGCTTTAAGTTTTCAATTCAATTTATTCATTTGCGAAGATTGGGTACAGAAGTTGTTACAAATTTATAATGGTATCACCAAACTCAGCTTTACAGCATGCAAATATAAAGGCATATTACAATTACTTTTATATATTTGATTACATTACAATTTAGACACATTCTGCAAAAATAAATACGTATTTTATATTTACATAAATTAGATAGAATAAGTAACATAATCATCTGAATCATAACAATATAAGTGTCAAAGTTAATAACAAGTATGTTAATTCTATTATAAAATGTCATATATTTAATATCGTCAAAATTAATTTTACTCTCATGCTCCTTTCTGCGTACCCAACTCTCGCTTCTATATAATAATTTTGGAACAAGCATTGCGTACCTTCCATCCAGACTAAATCCACATCCAAGATATACATATTCACACAACAACATTCAGACAACTATAAATTTATAAAAAAAATAATATTCAAACTAGAACTAGTAAGTAACAGTGTAATGACGCAAGGCGTACTTTGTGCCTGTTTGTCATATGTTTATTGTACGCTACTATATGGATTAATTGCTAGTCGGGATTGTAACTCCAATTCCGTTAGTTTGAGTGTTCAAATCCAAACAATTATTGTTTTCGTTCCAAAATCGAATTTAGATAACTCTCCAATTATTGCTACCATCCAGCAGCCCATAAAAGTCCACTGCTGGACATGGACCTCCCCACGAAGGGAGGAATTGCCATAATCGCCACGCTTGGCAGGCGGGTTTGCGATCGCAGAATGGTGTTAAACGTTTCCCAGGAGTATGCTGCTGCCCATTCCCCTGATGCTCCCTTAGTCTGTTTTTACGACACCCGCGGGCAAGTAAGGGGTGTATATCGTATTCTTAATCCGTCACCACACGGACTGCTACCACTGCCATGAAATGTCATCTAATTTTATTATAATTCAAGCTGTTATATATGAAACTTGCAATAATAAGAAGCTACGACGTAATATAGGTACAAGCAGTTGAGAGACCGGAGTAACAACGCGAGTTCTAAAAAAAAAATGGAGTCATGTACTTTTATTGGATCCAGTGTTTATACATATAATAAGCTAAGCATGTTAATTAATATAAAGATTTATTTAGAAATTTTTATATATATTTTTAGCATTTGTCATGCTCAGCCGAAACCCAGGACGTTAAGTATGAATATGTTATAGAAAATAAGCAGTCGAGAGCAGTTGTCACGATGGCTGAATTGGCAAAGCATCTGGACGACGATACAGGAGATGCAGGTTCAAATCCTGCTCGTGACTGTTATTTTCGATTTCACATTTTCCACTTTGTGTTTAAAATATATAGATTTATATAGCATGTCAAATGCTTAGCCATAAAAATGAACACAAAGTGCGAGAATGTGAAATCGACATTCAGCTGCTTGTGACTGTTATTGTACTTTTATCGTATCCCTAGTCACGTTGCGCCAATTGCTGTTTAGCGAGACCTTTAGATATGCAGGATTTCAGGACCTTTGGTAATGAGTACCTGTCGCTGTATACGAGAGAAGGATATCCGTTAAGCCCAGACTTAGCGATGGGCGATGTCGAGATGTCTGAACAATCGAATGAATCGCAGTCATCAAAATTTTTTATTCGAACTAACGATTGTCTCGGTCTGCCAAATAACAATCGAGTTATTCGATAGTTCCTAGTCAACTTCATTGGCTCAATAAGTACTATGCTTTGATGGTATCGTTTATTGCCTACACTACTATATTCTAGTACAAAATATAACCTATTGATTGACGATCGAATTGGTACAAAATCAATACTGACACATTGATTTAGTATTTATTTTTATTGGTTTATAACAGTAAAATGATTTACATTAAAACATTGTATAATCTTTAACATAAATCTTGTTCCATTATAATACATACCTACTTAGCTATTTTATTACTTATATTTAGGTATATCATTTTTTATAAAACCATAATATAATACCATACTCCAAAGACCAAACCTAAATCCGCGATCCGAAATTAGATTGTAATTTCGCTCATTGGAATTGGATTGGAAGATGGTACAAACAAATAAGTCCAAACCAAACCAAACGACTCGATGCGATTGTGGATTATGATTGGTTGATCCTTCAAACATGAATGAAGTCAGTAACGACTCGATAAGTGAGCGCCGAGCCGAGTGAAAACTATGAATGAAGACAATCGTGAATCATGGCGAGATGTTTGAACAATCGAAAGGTAGCCATCGACTGCGAATGAAAACAATCGAAACAGTCGACATTAACCACTCGTCATCGCCCACTGCTACCCAGACTCCGACATGTCAAAAAGTTATGAACAGTCTTATAAAATAAACAATATAAAGTAAATGAATGAAAGCATTGTACGAAATAAATTTTACTGCCGCTAATAAAGCTAACGTGACAAACATAAAAATATTTCTATAATTTACCTAATTTTTTAGAATGTTGCCGCTGTAGGGTAGAAAGCTCCCTCAACCCTTTTTTTTAAATAGACTACACCCTGCATTAAGAAATAATCTTTGTATCGCGGGGGACCTTACAAACATACAAATTCACGGACACAAAGCACATCCAGACTCGGAACAACCATTTGTGGATCACACAAAGAGCTGTCTGTGTGGGAATCGACAACACTGGGGCGGGAAGGCCGGGATCTAAACCATTCCGCCATCTAGGGCAAGCTACACGTCTTCGTGCACTGGAATTTCCGGAAGAAGGTAATATATAGGTCTAGCCACTAGATTGCTAATGTCCGGTGATGAGCAGCCGTTTTTAGTACATCTTACGCCAAATATATCTAAGTTAGCTCTCGGAGAGTAAAAAAGTTATGAGCATATCAATGCCGACATATCGCTATCTGAACCACATTTTCTTTCAGATTTCATGTGGCCAGACTCATTATATAATTCCTGATTCGGCAGGACAGTTCGACAAGTTTTCTGTGTACCACGCTATGGCTGTGTAGGGGAAATCCCCCCTTGCGAATTGATGCCATGATACGGATCGTGACAACAAGTTGTTCACATATTTATAAGATACTAGCTGACCCGGCGAACTTCGTACCGCCATATATTTTTTCATGAATAAATATTGCAATTATAAATTGAGATATAAAGTATCCTATCCCTTAAGTTGGAACAAAACACACATTTAAAAAAAAGAAAAGTTATAATCGGTTCAGTAGTTTCGGAGTTCATCCCGGACAAACATTGTGACACTGGAATTATATATTAGATTGACTGCACAGATGGCGGAGTGGTTTAGATACTGGTCTCCCGCCCGAGTGTTGTGGGTTCGATTCTCACACAGGACAACTCTTTGTATGATCCACAAATGGTTGTGCCGAGTCTGGGTGTACTTTGTATCCATGAAATTGTATGTTTGTAAAGTCCCTCGCGATATAAGGATTATTTCTTATATCAGGGTTTAATCTTAAAAAAAAGGAAGATTATATGAAGATATTGTTTTACAAGTGCAATATATGATAAATAGATACATTTTAAGTTTGAAAAATCAGTTGTTCGTCGTAAAACGAGAATAGTACCCACCTCAACGCTTCGCTAATGAGGCGTGCAATAAAACTAGACCCCACACTAGGATGCCCTGTGTCATGGGGTCTAGTCTCTTAACAATCCAAGAGGCTTGGCAGTATTAGAGACATACATAATATTTAATTTAACAGAAGAACGTTTGTGTGTGTGTGTGCGGGTGAGTGAGTGTGTGCGGGTGAGTGAGTGTGTGAGAGTTAGTGTGTGTGTTTATGTATGTGATGTGTGTGTATGGTATATGGAGGTGTTTGGTTTGTGATATGGGGTTTATATAACTATGGTATGCGTGTAATATTAAAAGCGTAAATGTGTCTTAAGTGCTATTTGGGTATTTTTTAGTAATTTTTCAGTGCTTGTGTAATCCAAACTTCGTAGCCAAGAAAAAAACTTGTTTATGCATGTTTTTTTCCGTAGATTTGGTATTTTTAGAGTTTTTTCTAGCTTATTGTAGATCACATAAATAGGAATGACTTTGGCCAATAGATTTATTACATCTAATCGTGTCCCACCGAGGTGGTCGATTAGAACGCAATGGTATATTACATGTAAAAAGGCTAGTCCTGTGGAAACGCTTAGCAACAGACATGACATACAACTGCCTCACTCTAAGTACTTGAGACTCCTGGTACAGACGGTCAGTTGAATATTTACACGGAAGTTGAAGGCATATTTCAAGAGAACTCGCTGTGCTCTTTTCACTTTAAGTAGATTAGTCTTTGCAGCTGCCCCCGAGGAAAGTACCCTAGACTGGACAGTCACATTTACTGAGATCAGAACAGGAGTGAAGTTTTACAATAAGTGGCAACCTGGGACTGGTTCGTTTAGATACACTAAAGCAGACAGCATAAGTTTTTTCGATGTTAAGGTTCAGACGATATCTTTTCAACCAATCGACGACAATTTTAAGACCATATTCTGCCTTCTCATGAACGTTAGGCCAAGAGTCTGCGTGGAAAACAATAGCAGTATCATCCGCATACGTAAAGATTTTTGTTGCCGGTAGTGTCAATGAGCACAGGGCATTGATATATATGATGAAGAGTGTAGGGCCAAGAACGCTATCTTGTGATACACCAAAGTTCACTGAGGAGACATCACTGCAGTGGCTCCCCACGGTCACCCTCTGTTTTCTATAGCTCAGATAAGAACCGCGGATTCCAACAAGTGTCATTTTTTCCAGTAATTTTTTTCTGGACACTGTATCGAACGCCCTAGCGAGATCGAGGAAGACACCAATACAGGGTTTAACATTATCTAAAAGATGTGTAATGTGGTCAACTAAATTTGTTACAGCATCCTCCGTCGATCTCGCAGTTCTAAAACCGTATTGACTATCCGATATGAGTTTATATTTTTCAAGAAAGCCTATTAGTCTCCCGTTGACAACTCTTTTCAATATTTTGGACAGAGTGGTCAACAAAGAGACGGGCCTGTAGTTAGAGAAATACTAGGGATACAGGTTCAAATCCTGCTTGTGACTGTTATTTTCGATTTCACATTTTTCACTTTTGTGTTTAATGTATAGTGCTAAGCATGTCAAATGCTAAAATTATATATAAAAATACCTAAATATTTATAGGGTTTGCGTCATTATTAGGTAAAAATCTTAATTGTAAAATTAAGTTTACCTGGTCGGTACAATGTATGAAAATACTGCCGACAGATGGCGCTGGCGTCACCCAGACGTTAAGTATGAATGTATTATCGAAATTAGCAGTCAGGAGCAAATATGGTGTTTAAAATGTCACGATGGCTGAATTGGCAAAGCATCTGGAAGGTGTCCAGGAGATGCAGGTTCAAATCCTGCTCGTGACTGTTATTTTCGATTTCACATTTTTCACTTTGTGTTTAATGGTATTTTTACTTTTAATTAACCAAATTTTTAATACAAAATTTTTTCCCAAAACTTTCTGCGTGACCTGCGGGGTTAGGCAGAATCTCATATCTCCCATGTCAATCGTATCGTGAATACTGTGATTAGTTGAGAGATCACCGTGATTGGCCAACGGATTATTGTGACATCACGCGTCGGTTTCTCAACCAATCACAGTGATCACGATACGGTCGACACGTGAAATATGAGATTCTGCCTAACCCCACTGGTATATTACGATTTTAGTACCATTTATGTACATATTCACTTAAGGGCCGGTCACTTCATACATATTTTATTACTTTTTAGAAGGCCAGAGTAATTATCATCGAAAAGGGTAGAGAGTCTAGAGACATCAATATCAGGGTATAGGTATACTGTTTTGATCAGAGGACAGACTTTGGTATAATAAAACAATCAATAAAATAAACAATTTTATTAAAAAGTGTCACCACCCCATTCTTTCCCACGGATGTCGTACGAGGCGACTAAGGGAAGTAAGTAATTATTATCCATTGCATGACTGGTGGTAGGGCTGGGTACCAAGTGGAAGTAGGTACTTGTTTGCTATCGGGCCCGAGCGGGTTGGTACCATCACGTGTGACCGACTATGAAGCACATCGGTGTTTTGGTTGTAGCAGGAGATAATGTAGCCGTTTATTCTTTGATTTCATGTGAAATGAATTTGTTCGTTTGCGCATCACGCAAAAACTACTGAACGGATTTTGATGCAACTTATTTTATTTGATAGCTCTTGATTAGACTTAAAAACTGGTATACATTTTATCCCGCTACTATATCGGGAACCTGAGATATAGCCTAAAAACTAGCTTTTGGCAGCGGCGGAGATGCGGGCAATCGGCTAGTAATTAATACAATTATTGCTCGTTTAAATATATAAGATAAGATCAATTAGATAATTGGTCTTGTGATAAGTGATATCAAAAATAAATAATGACGTATTTCTGAGTTTCTGTATTTTTATATTTTATTAAAAGAAAATGGATGGATACTATTATTTTTATTTGAAAATAAAGAACATGAAAAATGAAATTGTATCTCCTGCTCATAAATAAATAAGTCGTGGTTCAGGGCTTTTGGATTTTATTATCTTAAGGAGTGAAAATTCGTATCGGCTTGTAGTAGATAAGTTTCCCAAGTGGGTAGGAAGAGCGGGTCACCAGCTTATAATAAAATCGATATTAGTAAGGTAAGTGTAGGTTGTTACTAATGTACCATGCAATGTCCTCGTATATTGCTAATTCTTCAGAAAACCTTTGGATGTAGTTAAGTAATGGTTGCTGGCTGGGATATGGTTTTTGGCATAGATACAGACGTAACTTCCTCGGTGGTGTAGCGGTAGTGTATGCGACTGCTAATCATGAGGTCTCGGGTTCGATCCCCGGGTCTGGCGATGTTATTGAGCGTTTTCCTAAAAAGAAAAATTCTCAGTAGCCGCCCGGAGTACCTACTACCTACCTACTTACTCACCAACGCGACACAACCATGCGATACGGTAGTATGTTCGGATTTTTGCGGAATATTGCAATATTGTGGTTCTGAGAGTTCTACCGTATCGCATAGTTGTGTCGCGTTGGTGAGTTTTTTGTCATTATCGTGCATGCTACTTTGCTATTATCACATTCTCCTCTATCTGTGAGAGTGCGGATTGGCAATCTTAGGTTATTCTGTCCAAAGATAACCGGGATTGACAATCCGTGGGTGAGTGGTGGGCTCTCCTCCTAAAATTCATTCTATTATAGTACAAAGAATTAATCAAAAAAAAGTTAATACGTTTCGTAGGTAGAATATGTAGGTACCTATGTGTTGTTTCTCCTGCCCTTATCCCATGCTAGGTGGGGTCGGCACAACATTTGGCTGCCTCCCCCCCTGACGGAAGACGTGGGCGCCGAGGCTGGCCGCATTCGCGGCATGCTTACGCAGATCTGCGATGCGGCCATGCCCAGCGTGCGGCGCCCGCCTCGACGGAAGGGGGTCTACTGGTGGTCCCCGGAGCAGGCGGACCTCCGTGCGGCCTGTATTCGTGCCCGGAGGTCCTACACCCGCAGCCGACGTCGCCGAATCCGCGATGAGGAGCGGGAGGGCCGGCTGTATGCGGCGTACAGCAGAGTGCGCGCCGCATTTAAGCTGGCCATCTGTCGCGACAAGGACGCGAAAAGGCAGGAGATGCTGGAGGGTCTCGAGCGTGACCCCTGGGGACGCCCGTACCGCGCGGCGCTTAACAAGCTCCGCGCCCAGCCCCCCCCCCTTACGGAGATCCTCCAGCCGGGCTTCTTCTCTGAGGTGGTTGAGGGACTATTCCCTTCACGGGCGGTGCACACGCCCCCGGTCATGGCTCCGCCAGATGACGACCGGGAGGCCGACGACGGGGAGGTACCGCCGGGACGACGACGGAAATGGGGCGGCGGCAGCGCGTATGTGGAGAAGCGCCGCCCCCGGGCCGGACAGGGTTCCCGCCCGAATGCTGGCCCTGGTCTTCGACCACCTTGGGGACTTTAGGGCCGCTCCTGTGGGACATCAGCTACGACTGGGTCCTCCGTGGCCGGCTCCCCCCCGGGCTGGGCGTAATTTGCTACGCAGACGATACGCTCGTCACAGCCCGGGGCGGGACCCTCGAGGAGGCGGCAACGCTGGCCACATCAGGAACCGCGGAGGTGGTCAGGCGGATCGAGGCGCTGGGGCTTAGGGTGGCCCTTGAAAAGTCGGAGGCCCTACTCTTCCATGGGCCCCGACGTGGCCCGTCCGCCAGCGACTCGATAACGGTCAACGGTGTGGGCTTTCCAATCCAGGCCCACATCAAATACCTGGGCCTGGTATTGGATGGACGGTGGCACTTTGAAGAGCACTTCCGCCGTCTTGCGCCAAAGCTCGTCGGCATGGCGTCCGCCCTCGGGCGACTGATGCCGAATTTGGGCGGACCGAGTCTCGCGTGTCGACGACTCTACGCGGGGGTAGTACGGTCAATGGCACTGTACGGCGTGCCCGTGTGGGCGGAGTCCCTGGCCGCTCGCAATAGGGCCCTTCTGTGGCGTCCACAGAGGGTCGTAGCGGTCAGGGCAATACGCGGGTACCGCACGGTCTCGTGCGATGCAGCCTGCGCGTTGGCCGGAACCCCCCCGTGGGATCTGGAGGCGGAAGTGCTCGCCGACGTTTATTGGCGGGCGTCGACGGCGCGGGCGGGGGGCAGCCGCCCCTCGCCGAGCGCAATCTCAGCGTGACGGGAAGATGCCCGCCGTGCCACCGTCCTAAAGTGGAGGTCTCGGCTGTAGACGCCCCGGGCTGGTCTCTGGACTGTGGGGGCGCTCCAGCCGATCTTGGAAGAATGGGCGGGGCGGCAGCACGGGGTCCTCACCTTCCGGTTGGTGCAGGTTTTGTCGGGGCACGGTTGCTTCGGCAAATACCTGCACACGATCGCTAGGAGGGAGACGTCCCCAGGCTGTCACCACTGCGACTGCGGCGAGGACTCGGCGCAGCACACGCTCGAGTCGTGCCTGGCCTGGGATGTGCAGCGCCGGGAACTCGCTGCAGTCATAGGCGTGGACCTGTCGCTGCCGAGAGCGATGGTTGGCAGTGACAGGGCCTGGACCGCGGTCGCCGCCTTCTGCGAGGCTGTCATCTCGCGGAAGGAGGCGGCGGAGAGGGCCCGGGACGAATCCTCCTTCGCGGACCCGATTCGCTGCCGGCGCGTGGGGTGGCGTGCGCGCGCTTACCTGCACCTGATGCCGCTCTAGCTGAGGCTGCGGACGGTGGGGTCGGGGAGTACCCTGCCGTCCGCAGAAGCCTACCGCGACGGTGTGACGCCCAAGTGCGCGGGGCGTCGCACAAGAGAGGGTGCCCGAAGGGGCTGCCGCCTGCGGATCGCGGTGAAACGACGCGGTTCCCGTGATCCGCCGTAGCAAGGGCGGGTGAGGGCGCACGGTGAGTTTTTAGTGGGGCATTGGCAACGTTGTTTTTAGAAAGCTATCATAACTATTAATCAAGAACTGAATTACTTATCACATTATATATAATAACAAATGCAAAAACAAAATTCACATATTATACGATAGTTCATCGATGTCAACGGCAAAATTGCAGCGGCTATTGCTTAATACAAGGACTTCATAAAATGGATATAGTTTTAGTAGACGTGTTGTGAGATGTTGTTGTGAACGTATTAGTGCCTTATTGCCTGTGTGATGTTTCCAATCAGTGACTTGCTTAACTTTTGTTTGTGAGACTTCATAGGTACTAATTAAGTTATACTGATTTATACAAATAAACGATTATTACTTTTCTGTATACTTTCATCAATTTTATTTATAAGAACACAAGAGGAGTTTGCCTACTATTACACACACGTCTAATACTTGATCTAAATACAGATTTTATAATGTCATAGGTACATGGAATAGTTTATTAAATATTATATTACTTGGACATTTTGTAAGAGTTTATGACAAAACATAGAAACATAGCATAGTTGTGGCGTTCTCTTGGGGAGGCCTATGTCCAGCAGTGGACTTCGAAAGGCTGATGGATGGATGGATGAATGAGGAAATAGCTCAATAACATTGCCCGACCCGGGGATCGAACCCGAGACCTCATGATTAGCAGTCGCATACACTATCGCTACACCACCGAGGCAGTTATGACAATGTTCCGTTTATATCTAAGACATGAGTCGTAGTTACTGTTTCTCCCAAATAACATAACGAGCACTATATTATCAATAAGTATGTGCATTGTAAAGTTATTGATATTATATGTACAATGTATAGGTATAGGTAGTACCTATAATAAAATTGTAAGTTGTAATACTAAGAAAACAGAATTTACTCTCGTTCTCGTAAGAAATAACAAATGACCTTTTAATACCTAAACATTATCTTAGTGATTCTGAAAATGTATGCCTAAAAAGTAAATAATAAGTAGGTAAAGTATTAGCGGGTAGCGATTTTAATGGTATTATAAACCATTAATGAACTTTAGCTTATTTTGTCAGTTACAGAAACTTGTAATTTCACCCACGAAAGTATAATAACAATGGTAAATGTAACTACAAACGCGCTAGCATGAAACACGTTAGATTGTCAGTTTAGAACAGCTTCAAAACTGACGTAGCCGCGTTATGAAACTTGATACTTTGCATAGTGAATAAAATTTTAGACGACTTCCACGCAGACATCGTCAACTCGCCACGTAACGTGCTTCTTTAATCATAGCAAATCAGGGGGTTAGGCAGAATCTCATATCTCACGTGTCGATCGTATCGTGATCACTGTGATTGGTTGAGAGATCACCGTGATTGGCCAACGGATTATTGCGACATCACGCGTCGGTTTCTCAACCAATCACAGTGATCACGATACGATCGACATGTGAGATATGAGATTCTGCCTAACCCCCCTGGGCCCTGATTCGATGTGGTTTAATTGTTATTAAATAAACAAAAAAATAGTGAATATTTACGCTCGACTCGACACTAAAACCAGCGCTATCCTTATTTCGTGAGATCTACTTCTATAGACCAATATACCAGAAGTACTTCTTAAAATTAGCGCTAGATTTTTTATTTTTTATTGCGTGTGGTGGCAGACGAGCCACGGTCCATCTGATGGTAAATGGTAACCGTCGCCCATGGACTCGACTCTACTGATAGTATTGTCAAGCCGCTGCTCACCAATTCATTTCACAAATATGAAATGAAATATAAACGGCTATCTCCTGCTACAGCCAAAACGCAACGATGTGCTTCATGGCCGGTCACACGGGAGATTGGTGGTACCAACTCGCTCGGGCCCGATGCCAAGTGAGTACTCCCACTTGGTACCCAGCCCTACCACCAGTCATGCAATGAATGACAATTGCTTACTTCCCTTAGTCGCCTCATACGACAACCGTGGAAAATAATGGGGTGGTGACACTTGTATTCCGCGGTGTATAAGACATGACAACCACAGTACTTTTTGAAATTAGCGCTATCTATGTGATTTATTGAAAACTACTTAGTAAGACCAATGCATTATTAGTTACTTATCAAATAATCAATTTTATTGTGAAAAATGAAGATTATGAGGCGTGGGTCAATATACAGTATTTGTATTGCAAAGGTTCCTTCAGAAATCTTTCACAAAATTTATTTATTTATTGTTCTATATCTTTAAAGTAACTATAATTCTCGTGTTTTATCTAAGTTATGTATTTAAATTACGTTAGCTATATCACATCAGACTATTAAACGACTAAATAGTATAAAAATGTATACTCCCCTGGCATGCCCCATTGCCTAATCTTATTAAATTTGTGACCATACGAGTATATTTTTTTATTTAAATCCCATAATGATATTTCCTCAATAAATATGTAACTGAGTATAGGATTAAACACAATTTCATGAAATAAAGTTAAAAGAAATATTATCAACGCAATAATATTAACATAACTGTGAGTCCCTCTAAAATAGCGTCACTCTCACCTGGCGAACTTTAGTTGAAATTTTATGGAGTAAAAATCGCAAATGCCTATGACGACCTTGTCAGGCACGTATTGAGCAAAGTGACCATAGCAAAAAGCCAAACGCAGAAAGGATTTACATGCCGGGGTCGCGTCATCAGTCGTTACGGTGTCATAAAGCGTGTTTGTGCCAGTCGTTGCAGTATTTACCCTGGTAAGTTTATATTTTTACATTTCATTGTTACTTAGATTTGCATTTGTAAAAAATAATAATATTTGTGAACCAGACGAGTTAATTGCATAGAAATATAAAAGCACACGCGTATTTAGCTGTATTATGAGATTATTAACGAGTTTGTCACTAGTCTGGCGTCACTTCCCTGGTATTTTGTTTTCCAGGGGAAATACTGAAATCCAAGGGAATTACTAAAATGTAACTTATTATTATTTTCTATTTTAAAATGTACTTTTATTTGTTCCAGTTTTTGCTTATATCATATCTGACATATGCTAGAATCATGGAAAAACATTTTTAATCTATATTTTTTATTATTTGACGTGCTCCGCCACTTTTTAAAGTACAAGTTATTTGTGAATAAGGAAAAAGAGATTTTTTGTTCTAGCGGGAATCGAATCCGCGTCTTCTCCAATCCGGGGAAGTCTAAGCCACTGAGCTATAGTACAGATCTTTCGATCATCCCAATCTCCTCATCACATTTGTCTTTACGACCAACGCCATCTATCGGAAAGCATTTATATGCATTAAACCAATATGGTAAGTTTAATTTTGCAATTAAAATTCATACTATTTGACGACGCGATTTTTAAACATTTTTGATCTATATTATTTAGCATTTGACATGCTCCGCCACTTTTTAAAGTACAAATTATTTGTGAATAAGGAAAATCTGTGCTTTAAAAAGCAGCTCGAACTTCTTCCAAAGTTTGGCGAGCCATCCTGGAAAGACGTTCGATATACGGATGCATTAAAAATCCATAATGCCTCGCCAGGGTTCGTCGACCTGGAGGTTAACGATGAACTTAGACAATTCCTAAAACGTAAGCATTACTTCGCGAGTTCCGAGAAAATCGTTGCAGCAATTTGTAACGGATTAATAGTGCTGCGAGCACTTTTAAACGACAGCTTACAACAATTCATGAATTGGACAGCGTCTGCTGACACAAATTTGTCTGCAGATAACATATTTGATGACTGCTCGGTAAGTGTTTATGGTGAACACATGTGGAAATCTTTTTCTACATAAATACCTGGCGCGTTTATTACTTTTTGGTGTTTTTACTGGTGGCTAGTATATATTAGTGTTTGTCTTTTCTGTTGTGTTCGTTCTTATTGTGTGTTACTACTGTTGGTAAGTTTTCAATTAATTTTATTTACGTGGGTAATGCGGGACGACCATGGAGGTTGATCGACCTCCTGGCCGCCCTCCAGATCCCAAAACCCCGGGAAATAATGAAAGTCGATATTTACCAATTCTAACCACTCCCTTGTCCACCTTTGAGGCTGTTGAAGCCGCTTTAAGGCGAAAGCGTGGAAAGAGCACGGAAGTACCTGAAGATGCCACAGCCCCAAAACAACTGAAACAATTGGCTCCCCAACGATTCAGTCGTACTCGTTACTCTACTCGGGACACTGCTCCTTACTTGGTTCACGTCTCACGAACTGAGTCAGATCCTACTGCTGGCTCTACTATTCATCCCATTAAGTTTGGCCAATTATTGTGCAGACTAAAAATTAAAAATATCCTAGAAGATGGTATAAAAAAAATCGGACGCAATAAACTGTCTATAGAGTTCAAGTTACCGGAGGATGCAAACAGCTTTTTAGCAAACGTAGAACTTGACGGCCATGGGTATACCACATCAATCCCTTCGTATAATATTTCCAGGATGGATATAGTTCGAGGAGTTCCAAATGAATGGTCTGAATCCGAGGTTAAAGAAAATTTAAAAACTCCCATGGGGTGTGGTGAAATACTGAAAATAAGGAGACTGAACCATAGAGTTATGAATGAGGGCACAATAGAGTGGAAGCCTACTTCCTCTGCTGTAATTACGTTTGATGGCCAGACTCTTCCCAAAAGAGTATTTTGCTGTTTTAACTCCCTACCAGTGGATTTATACATAAGTATGCCATCATCCTATGTGGGGATCTGATCATTCAGATTCTTTTGGAACTGAGCTAGCTGATCTAATGGATGAACTAGACTTATGTGTCCTGAATGACGGTTCTGCTACCAGACTTCCACGAATAGGTCAAAACAAAAGCTGTGTAGACCTGACAATATGCTCATCAAGCTTAGCATCCCAACTTGATTGGAAATGCCTTGATTTAACTTATGGCAGCGATCACTACCCTATCCTCTCCACCTTGATTGATAGGACAATTCCGAGACATAATAAAACGCCATTATTAAAGTACCGCATCTCGGATGCCAACTGGGATATCTATCAGCAGGCATTGGAAAACAGAATCCTTTCTCTTCCCAATATTTCCCCTGTCAATCTGTGTTCTTGTGTGGACCAATTGTGTAAAGCTGTTTCGGAGGCTGCTGACATGAGCATTCCCACAAAAAATTCTGCTTCAGGCAAAAGAACATCTCCACCCTGGTGGGACAAAGAATGTACCCTTATTATTAAAAAACGAAATGAAGCAGAACGAAGGTACATATCGCACATGACTGTCAGCAATTTAATAGAATATAAAAAAATCTTAGCAAAGTCCAGGAGACTATTCAGAAAAAAGAAATATGAAGGTTGGAGGAAATTTTGTTCTTCCCTTTCCCCGTCCAGACCATCCTCCCTAATTTGGCAAAATTTAAAAAAATTTAGGATGGGCTGTTCCTCTCAAAATTTCAACAGTATCCCCCAGAATATAGCTTTGCAATTTCTTAACAAATTGGCCCCTCCATATGTCCCACTTTATGATGAATGTTCCTCATTACCTGACAACTTTCCTCTTACCAATGAGGCACTTGATCAACCATTTTCTTTTGACGAATTGGGGGTGGTACTTAACCATGTTCAGGATTCCGCCCCGGGTTTGGATGGCTTTCCATATTCTTTTTTTAAATTGGCAGGTCCGCAAAGCCGCCTGTACTTACTAAATCTAATAAACTCATGCTTTAATATGGGATTTATCCCAGAGATATGGAAATCCCAGCTTATAATCCCTATATTAAAGCCAGGTAAATCTCCTGATAGCCCCAACCATTATCGCCCTATTGCTCTCTCACCAGTTCTGGGCAAGATTTTTGAACATTTAATAAAAAATAGATTGGAGTGGTATGTAGAACGCAGAAAAATAATAGCAGAATCACAATTTGGATTCCGGAAAGGCCAGAGCACCATGGATGGCATCGGTACTTTTATGACAGACACGCGAATCGCCTTTAGTAAAAACCAGTCGGTGGTTGCATGTTTTTTGGATATTTCCTCGGCATATGACAATGTTTCCCTTTCAGTACTCAGAACTAAGTTACGTGAGCTGAGTATTCCTGTAAAGATTACACGTTGTATCCTCAATTTTCTGGCTGGTCGATCTGTGTCTCTTCGTACACCTGACAACCAAGGTGTACAGACTAGAAAGGTTTGGCGAGGACTCCCTCAAGGTTCTGTATTAAGCCCGCTGCTTTATAATATATATACCTCAGACCTCCATCTGTCTCTCAATCTAAACTGCCGAATCCTACAATATGCAGATGACCTATGCATCTATGTATCAGACCCAGCCATAAACAAGGCTAGGGAATCTTTACAAATATCCTTAAACTCCCTATGTAATTGGCTTTCTACCCACAATCTTGAGTTATCAGCTTCTAAAAGTAGTGTTGTTGTTTTCTCCCGTAAAAGAGCTATACCGGATATACGGCTGGAGATAGAAGGAATCCCAATAAAAATTGAAGATAAAGTAAAATTCCTTGGTGTTTTACTGGACTCTAAACTGACTTTTACCCCCCATGTTAACTCTATTATTAGCAAATGTGATAAAAACCTTAATATGCTACGGGCACTTACTGGGGTGTGGTGGGGTGCTCATCCATCGTCATTAAAGCTTGTTTATAATGCCACTATAAGAAGTCTCCTAGATTATGGTACATTTCTTATTGAACCATGCAACAAGTCTGCTTTATCAAAATTTGACATAGTTCAATCTAAATCTCTCCGTATTGTCCTCGGCTGTATGAAATCCACTCCCACAAATGCTATACAAGTGGAGAGTGGTGACCCCCCTCTGCAGCTCCGTAGGCAGTATCTTGCGGATAGGTTCATTTATAAGGTTTTCTCTCTCAAGAACCACATCCTATTGGCTAAACTTGCCCAACTAGATGAATCCTGTAGACGGGCAGATTACTGGAAACATAAGGATACCCCCCTGATCATAAATACATTTAGGAAGATACGCGTGGTTCAGGAAAACACCCACATTAACCAGTTCGATAAGCTCCCCCTTTATGACTTGCCCTATCAAACTGCTCAGTTTGTCCCAAATTGCTCTCCTATCATTGAGTTTGGTATCGTAATGGACCAGGTCAATGCCCATTTCCGCGATGCAGTCGATAACAAGTGGCGGGAACATCACAAATTTTTCACAGATGCATCAAAAATCTCCACAGCCAGTAAAACCGGTATCGCTGTTTATTATCAGAATTCCCGAATCATCCTTCAATTCCAGTGCCCGCCTGAATCATCTGTATTCACAGGCGAGTGTATAGGAATTCTTGAAGCATGTGTTTTTATTCTTTCGCACAATAATATCCAAAAAGCAGTTATCTTCTCGGACTCCCGCAGTGCTCTAGAAGCGATAGCCAAAAGCCCCTTCAGGGATAAACTCCGGAGCCCATTAATAGCTGAAATAAGAAATCTCTTATACACCTGCTCAATAATGAATGTAGAGGTTGTATTGGTATGGGTTACTAGCCATTCAGGTATTATTGGCAATGAATGCGCGGATATGTTGGCCAAAAACGCAATTAACAGTGAAACAGTGGATCTCAAACATTATTCTGTTCAAGTTTATGACTTGCTGCATCAAGCGAAGATCAATTTATTTGAATCATGGCAATCTCTATGGATGATATCGAGTAAATCTAAAGGAGCCTTCTATGCTTCCATCCAACAGGATATCCCCGCAAAGCCTTGGTTCAAGAAATACAAAACCACCTCCAAAACAATAACATCGGTGCTCTGCAGGATTCGTCTTGGACACTGCTGTTCTCCAGTATTCCTCCATAAAATTAGAATTCGTGATAATTCCATATGTGAATGCGGCCTCGATGATGGCTCTATCGACCATATCTTCCTTAACTGTCATCTAAATAACGCGTTCTCCCTTGATCTCATAATTGATAAACTGAAAATTCCTCGACCTGTTAACGTTCGTCATTTACTTTCATTATTTCTAGACCCGCGTATTGTTAGAGCCTTTATTAAGTTTATAGACATTAACAAAATAAAACTATAATAACACTATCGATTCCAAATTTTTATATATATATATATATATATATCTATATTCTCAATCCATATAAATATCTCTATTATATGTACTTACTAACAAAATAACCATACATGTTTGTGCTTGTTCCAGGCCCTTTCACTGACTCCACAATTTTTGACTTAATCTGTTATCCAAAATTTTCTTGTTCAACAAGTTATATCCCATGAGTAGCCATTACACGACACTGGCAGTAATTGCAAAATTGCTAAAAGCAACAGCAGTTTGCCATAAATAAAAGAAGAAGAAGAAGAACATATTTGATAAAATTAACGAATTGTTTCAACCTACCTCCAAGTTTCACAAAACTAGTGACGAAATTATGCAAATGGTGTGCGGTAAACGGGCCGAGTACATTGAGAATCGCAGGGAGCGTATCCTTAGCGAGCTGCCCAATAAAAATCTACGGGAGGGTTTGCGTAAAATTCCCCCTTCTTCTAAACACCTCTTTGATGAAAATATGTTACATATTTTCATTCAAAACACTGGCGGAATGGACAAATGGGTGCGACCATGGTTTCATGTTGAGAAAAAAGGCCACAAGTCAAGTGCTAGGACGATGAGACCGGGCCCTTCGCGTGATAGCGCGGCTCAGTCCTTTCGGTCGCAAGATGATACCAAGCGAAACAAAGTAAACCAAGGATCCTCAAAACTCCCGAGAATAATTTCGACTACAAGCATCCTTACGAAATTAGTTTGTCTAAATTCTTAGCGTACTTGTACCTTAAAGAGAGACTTGCTTACCCTACTATACGGTTACACAAGTCTGTCGTTTTAACGTTTGGAAAAACTTTAAATAACATTGACTTAAATTCTAATTTTTTAGTAAAACATAATTTAAAAGCAATCTCTCTTCAAAATCCAAGATCAGAGAAGCCACCAGTTTGGGATCCCAGTGACTTGGTCACCTGGCTACAGACCAACCCACTCGCCAACGAAACATTATTTGAAGCCTCACGTAGATTAGCTTGCATTTTACTTTTGGCCTCAGGCCGCCGCGTCCAAGATCTTACATTGCTCAAAATTTCACCAACTCATTATACCGATGCCGGGGACCATGTCATTTTACGCCCAGCCTTTGGTTCCAAGGCCGATAGGGCCACACATAGGCAATCAGGTTAGAAGCTATTGCAACATAGCAATATTAACATCTGTCCCGTATTTTAATTGAGAAAGGTTCTGAAACTGGGAACACAAAGTCGAACGGACGAGTGTAATAATGCCCTTTTTATTACTATCAGAGGCCCAGTACAAGCAGCCTCAAGCCCAATTATCGGTAATTGGGTTATGACCGTTCTTAGAGATGCAGGTATACCTGCTACGTCGGGCTCTGTTCGCTCGGCCGTCGCTTCTTTGAACTGGCACGTGAACTTTCCAATAGAGGATATTCTTCGTCGTGGCAATTGGCGCGGAGAAAATACCTTTGCCAAATCCTTTTGCAAACAAATTATTGGGACATCTCAGTCACAGACAAACTTATCTGCGAATTTGAACCTATGTAAAGTGTATTGATTAGTTATCTATATAGTCTCTGTAATAATATTTTTTGCAGAATTGTTCTGTTGTCGTTAGAACTGCAATTGGTAATATCTTTACTAATAATAATGCTTTGATTTCCATAAAAACAAATTGGTACATAAACAGTATTAAAGATTATTTTAATTGATGATTATCTATACCATTCAACTCACATAGCGTCGTTGACATTCACCAGGAGGTATAAACACGTCTCTCATAGATGCTGCGCATCGTCACATGCCGATAATAGTGCAAGTTTTACATAAAAATAAAACTTGTATTATTGAGCAGAGACGATGCACAGCATCCCAATAAGGGCTCCTGGTGAGAGACTTCTATGAGGGCCTAATGGCGTCGACGGCCCCTGGTGACAACTCTATAAAGATGGCGCTATCGGCACCGGAAGTCATCGCGATTGGTCGAAATACAAAGGGAAGTATACAACACACTTTCACAGATGCTGTGCATCGTCTCTGCTCAATAATATAAGTATTATTTTTATGTAAAACTTGCACATTTCTTTCTATAAACAGATTTATTACTTAGTTTTAAGTTGAACTTGATTGTATAATGAAGATATTTGAGAAGTAATAAGTACAAATATGTATTTCATAGTAAATAATGATAAATGTTTAAGGAAAATATTTGTTTTGATATCTTTAAAAGAGACTGATAGGTTTAATCTATACTATTTAATTTTATAAGAAGTGGTTTGATTTTTTTTGATTTAGTTTTAATTCCATCCATCCATCCATCAGCCTTTTCCACGTCCACTGCTGGACATAGGCCTTCCCAAGAATGAGGGATAGTGCCGTAATCGCCACGCTTGGCAGGCGGGTTGGCGATCGCAGTGGATGTTGTTAATACTCGAGGGAGTGCTGCTGCCCACTCCCCCGGTATTCCCTCAGTCGGCTCTTACGACTCCCATGGGTAGAGAGGGGTGGGCCAATTCTAAAGCCGGCCCCACATGGCATAGTAGTTTTAAATATATATTCGAATTCATTACTTTCATTAATTTGTTTGTTAGGGTGTGGTTTCATGTTAGGGTTTTAAAAAGGAATATGTGTTAACTAAACACTGCAGAGTGATATAATTGTATTAATTAAAATAATAAACATCATAAATAACAACTTTTATTGATATATTTTATTTTACATATAAAAATTCTAAAAGGAAGTCACTTCCCTGCCTCTTATTGTCACTACTCTGTCATGATGTCACTCCCCTGACTACATATTTTCCCCTGGGGCCTATAAAACTTAAAAAACCTAATATATCTTCTGGGCCCGTACACATTGCGAAGTTGTAAGATATTTAATACTAATTGAAATATATAACTTTTTCGCCGGGGCCACTAAAAATACATTTATTATATATTCACCGGCGTGCACTTTTGGATTTTCCAAAGTATTTAATTATATAGAAAATGTGCATGCACAGCCCAAACTCTCTCTGGCGAAGGTGTCATACGTTACATAAGAGGATTAATGTGTAATCTTTCCACAGATTTAAGGAAATCGAATGATTAATTAATTATATACAATTAATTAATCATTCGATTTCCTTAAATCTGTAATTATAGCATAATATGTATGTAAATTTTGCCACAGATTTAAGGAAATCGAATGATTAATCAATTTAACATATAATTAAATAATTATAGCATATATAGACTTGCCTGTATATCATGCTATTCTAAGAATATATTAAAGGATTTGTAATGAAAATATATTCAAGATTATAAATAAGGTATAGATCTTTATTGTAGGTATTATTATTAAGTATTATAAATATAAAATTAATTGGATAACTCAATGTTAGTCATAAATATAAATATTTCTGAGATTCTGCCCGCAACTTGTTCGGTAGATCTTAATGAAAGAATATACGGCTATCTCCTGCTACAGCCAAAACACACCGATGTGCTTTATGGCCGGTCACACCCCGCCCGGTTCCAACCCGCTCGGGCTCGATACAAAGTGAGTACTCCCACTTGGTACCCAGCCTTACCACCAGTAATTCAATGGGTGATGATTGCGTACTTCCCTTAGTAGCCTCGTACGACACCCGTGGGAAAAAATGGGGTGGTGACACTTATTTTCTTAGTCCGTCACCACACGGACAGACCATTATATTGAATAATTAGCCTACGTATATCCTTTTCTCGGGATTATTACGGGATAATAAATAGCCTATAGCCTTTTCTAGGTTCTAGACTATACGTAAGTTAAATTTCGTGATGATCGGTTCAGTAGTCATGGGGATATATCACACGGGAACCGTTGCCGTATTTTTTCCGAGTTCAAAGATAATCAGCCTCCTAGACTTATCCCAAACTTATATGGGATCGGCTTCCGATCTGTACGGTTTTAGCTGTTGCACCGGTATTTCCACGGAGCAGGCTATCTGACCTTCACGACCCAACTAAGGAGACAGCTGGCGAACTTAGAACAAGACAGTTTTTATTATTCCGGACTCTGAGAAATTGTAACGACTGTTTTTACACGCTTTTTATTAGTTTCACCTGTATGTTTGTTTGTTTGTAACCAACTCCTTTGGGCGCGATTTTGACCCACTTTAAACGGCTAGATTTTATTCAAACTTTGTAGATTTATCGATGACAATACACTAATTTGATAAGATTAATCCATAATTCAATTTAAAAAATAAGATTTGTTAATTTATAATTATAACTTTAAAAAACACGCTACGGAATCTTCGAATGTGATTTTCAACCACTTCAAAACGTCGGATTGATTTGAAACTTTGCACAGTTATCAAGGACCGATGACAATGCAATAATTTGAGTTATCGAGTTTATCGGTTTTTAGGGTTCCGTTGCCAATAAAGAACCTTTATAGTTTAGCCATGTCCGTCCGTCCGATGAAGTTTAAAGGCAAATTATCACGGCATAAGTAGGTTTTATTTCCTTTAAATAACAGTACTTTTGATACTATTTTGAGACTAAAAAGAAGAAATTAAATTATAGTTTAAAAAACTAAAATAACACGCTTTAAATGGCTCGTTGAACTCACGCTTTTTTACAATCATTATTTATTGTAATATTATCTACTTCTTTTTAGTTCAACTAGCCATGTAAAGCGTGTTATTTTAGTTTTTTAAACTATAATGTATTTTAAAGATAAATGTCGCGAAGAGCTTTTTTTAGTTACAGAACATATACCTAAGCATTAGCGAGCGAGAGGGAGTTCATTATAAAAATACAATATCTTCAAAAAGATTTCATTACAAGCGTATGACAAAAGCTAGCTACAGTAGTCACAACGGATTGTGACTACTATACTTCTAATCTAAATACTTCATCCAAATAAATTGCAGTCCCTCAATTTTCCACCAAATTCGTGGTGATAGGTTAAGTAGTTACGGTGTTAAGCATAAATATAGTATAACGTATAGATCACCAAAGCGTGTGAGCGAGAAGAAAATCGTATACGGCAACATAGCAAGATGGAAGAGGAAAGCAAATCTAATGTCATTGTAACCCATTTGAATGACAGGTATTCTACAGTCTTCTAGCTTGAAATTATCTTCGCGGTTTTTTGATTTGTTTGTGTTATAAATCTTGTTTATTATATAATTATAACTATTAAATAAAATGGTTGTTTGTTCCGTGAGTACCTGTGATGTAAATCATTTAAACAATCCTGATAATTGCATGATTCACAGGTAAGTTCTCAGGATGTTATCACAACTTAAATGCTTTTATTTTAAGTCATAATTATTGATATTTTCTGTTTCAGTTACAGATTAATTTCAATTTCATTGTTACTGTTTATATTTTACATAGAAATATGTCGCATTGTTACATATTTGCAAGATTTTAGTGGAAAAGTTTATAGGTATACGAGGAGGGATCAAAAAGTAGTGAGAATGAGATAAAATATAATGACTGTTGAATACTTAATAATTTATTTTCTACATAGTCTCAGAGTCTCTCTGCACACCGAGTCCAGCGCTTTTCTAAAGATTCAATCCCTTTCAAAAAAAAAGTTTTGTCTTGGTCCTGCAAAAAGCTCTCCACGGAATCCATCACCTCGTTATCGTCTTCGTACCTGCTTCCCCTTAAGTATTCTTTCAATTTGGGGAACAGATAAAAATAGCTAGGCGCTAGATCTGGTAAATAAGGGGGGTGGTCAACCAATTCGAAGCCAGCTTGCTGAATGGCAGCCATCGCAACTGCTGACCTGTGCGGGAGTGCGTTGTCGTGATGAAACAGCACGCCACTTCGAAGTTTCCCTCTGCTTTTCTCTTTGATGGCATTCCTCAACTTGGGAACTAAAGCTGCATAATATTGGTCTGTAATAGTGGTTCCACGCTCCAGGTAATCAATCAACAATATCCCTTCTGAGTCTCAAAATATTGAGGCCATAACCATGCCAGCCGATGCCACTGCACGAAACTTCTTCGGGGTCGGTCATGATGGCCGTTTCCATTGCGAAGATCGCTGTTTTGTCTCGGTATCAAAATTATGGACCCATGTTTCGTCCATTGTTACGAAACGAGACAAAAAGTTTTCAGAATCTTCTTGAAACTTGTCCAACAGTATCTTCAAAATGTCAAGTCGATTTTGTTTCTGACTGTCGGTTAACATTCTCGGCACCCATCTTGCGGAGAATTTTCTCATATTCAAAGATTGTTTCAATATGGATTGAATACTTCCATATGAAATGCCCGTTTCTTGAATTAAGTATCGGATGGTAACTCTTCGATCGCTCAATACAATTTTCTTGACTTTCGCAACATTTTCTTGGGTGACTGACGTCGATGGACGGCCGCAACGATGTTCGTTTTCCGTGCTCGTTCTCCCTACTCGAAATTGAGAAGCCCACATTGCAACAGTGGAATACGGCGGAGCAGACTCTCCTAATGTTGCCTCCAAATCGCAAAAAATCTCTTGCGTCGTAACTTTTTTAAACAGAGGTATTTAATAACGGCTCGCACTTAGTTTTTCTTCATTTTCGAGAACACGTTCCGACACGAATCAAACAAATGACTAAATTCAGAAAAAAACGAAAGAGAATCGAATATTTTTTTCTTTTTTAATATTACAAATATGTATCTGACCTATGCCTGCCAGTATTTATTTTTTCTTACCAAGGAGTATATCGTTCTCACTACTTTTTGATCCCTCCTCGTACACTAGGGCTTGACTTTATCGATAAGGTATATGTCGATATTTATCCTAAATGTTTGAAACATTTTCTCCTGACACATTAATGGAAAAAATGCAATAAAAGTTCTACAGCAGTTATTGCCAGTCAAGTCGATTTAGTTAATTTAAGAATTAGGTATAAGTAGGTTTATGTTCCCTTATAAAATGCATAATATCGTTGACCTACGTTGCTGTTGAAAGAAATAAAAACGAATTAATTCTGTTTGTTTTGTTTCATTAGTTGAAGATGATTATTTGAATGAGCGAGTTCGTTAAAGAAACTGATTTGTTTTATCATTTTATCGATAGTCAGTCTAACTCTTAAAACTTACATCACAATCCAACGCACACATTGACAAATCAAAATTGGTTACGCGTTATCGAGCTGTCAGGTGATCTATACGTTACTATATCTATGGGGTTAAGAGGTAACAAACAAACCAACTAACTTTTACATAATTAATATTAGTAAGGAATTCGCCTTTTTTCTAGCTCCGCCACAGAGAAAAGCTAGTTTTTGCTCGCCTCATAAGCGAAGCGTTGAGATGTGTATTACTCTCGTTTCATGCAGAACAACAGATTTTTCAAACTTAAAATGTCTCTTATTTATCATATAATGCACTTGTAAAATAATATAATACAAACACATATCAAGAAAAAACACTATTTTTAACACTCATGATATTTTTGATGCCATTTTTGTTATTTAAACTAAATATAACACTGATTAAAAAGTTCTGTCTTGTCGTCCGTTTGTTGTAGGTAATGTATGTTAACACGATAACAACCGAAATACTTTACTAATCGAGTATTTTTTTTTCTTTTACAATTTACTATAACTACGAATAGAGCCCTATTACTTTTCACGGTCTAGTTCGATGTGGTTTAATTGTTATTAAATAAACAAAAAAATAGTCAATATTTACGCTCGATTCGACACTAAAACCAGCACCTCCTTATTTAGTGAGAACTATTTCTATAGACCAATATAGAAGTATGTACTTCTTAAAATTAGCGCTAGATGGCGTATAAGACATGAAAGCCACAATACTTTTTGAAATTAGCGCTATCTATGTGATTTATTGAAAACTACTTAGTAAGACCAATACATTATTGGTTATCAAATAAGCAATTTTATTGTGAAAAATTAAGATTATGAGGCGTGCACTTTTGGATTTTCCAAAGTATTTAGGTTATATCTCAGGTTCCCGACGTGTAGTGATAAAACGTATGCTATACCAGTTTTTAAGTGTAATCAAGAGCCATCAAACAAAGTTTCATCATAATACCCGTTCAATCGTTTTCAAGTATGTGCAAACAAACTGACAGAAATTCTAAAAAAATATTTTTATTACTCATACTCTGAAAGTAGGTCTGAAGTTGCCTGAGTAGCGGGTTGAAAGTAATACTTTTCAGCCCTAGGGAGAATTACTTTCAACTGACAGCTGAGTAATTATAAAAAATAAAACAGTTCTATTTTCTGTACAGCCAGTCAATCACAGCGCGATGTAAAATTGAAATAACATAAAGTTAAGTATTTATTAAAGAATTCGTTTTTTATATGACTTTATTTTAATATAGTTGCAACTCAATATCTTTAATAACGAATATTTATATTTTTTCAATGATTAAAATGAAAAATAATGGCTGAATAGCTGACAGACCACAGAAATAAAACAAAATCGGCGGGAAAACGGCGATTCCAAATTAAATTTTTTAGTTGCAACTAAATATCTTTAATAACGAATATTTATATTTTTTCAATGATTAAAATGAAAAATAATGGCTGAATAGCTGACAGACCACAGAAATAAAACAAAATCGGCGGGAAAACGGCGATTCCAAATTAAATTTTTTAGTCTCCCATTTTTTCTTTAGCTAATTCATGACTTTTATTTTTAGTTTCCTCGTATTCGTAATGAAAAGCACAGTGTTTACCTCGGGATAAAGACTTATTTAGTCCCTCGAACTATTGGAGCCCCGTCTCGGCACTAAATAAGTTGCTTTCATCCCTAGGTTAACAATGTACTATTTTAAAGTGCAAGAATGTCAAATCGAAAATAACATTCACGAGCAGTATTCGAACCTTCATCTCCTGGAATACCGTCCTAGATGTTTTGCCAATTCAGTCATAGTGACAATTGCTCGGGACTGCAAATTTCGATAACACATTCCTTCTTAATGTTTATCAGGTAAGCTTAATTATTACAATTTTACAATTAAGATTCATACATTTGGTATGCAAATTTCGATAACACATTCCTTCTTAATGTTTATCAGGTAAGCTTAATTATTACAATTTTACAATTAAGATTCATATATTTAAATAATGACGCAGCCCTATAAATACTTTGATATTTTATTAGCATTAAGCCGTATAATTAACACAAAATGCGAAAATGTGAAATCGAAAATAACAGTCAAATATCGAACAATATCAGGGTCCGCAAATAGCACGCCCGCCAACGTACAATCTTTACCGGGTTCAACTGCATAGTTTATAATAATAATGAATAGATATATTTAAATTTGTATTAAAGTTACAAAAAGTAGATAACAGCGGATGCATTCAAACAACATTACTCCTGGCTGAGTAAATCACGATAACGTTGACCGCTTGTTGGCACGAGCTCAAAGTTTACGTTTCCCACTACCCTGCACTGTGCCCTTGAGAGCAAGGCTGGACGTATTTATTGCAGATAAAAAATAAACATTGTTGTCAGCGATCGCCACTTCATCATACCAGTTTTTATACATTTTTTTATAAAAGACAACACCCTGCACTAATTACTAATCCTTGTATCGCGGGGGACTTTACACACAATTTCACGGACATAAAATACACCCGGACTCAGAACAACCATTTATAGATCACACAACTAGTTATCCTGTGTGGGAATTGAATCCACAATACTCGGGCGGGAGGCCGGTAACTAAGCCACTCCGTTATCTGTGCAGTCATATGATCACTTCGCTTTTAATTTGTAGATTTTCAACAAGAACTTTGTTTTATAAATCAAAATAAAACAAAAAATTTAGATGATAATGATTACAATTTTTATTGTATTACAATAAGTAAGGTTTGGCAATTATGAATGACAAATAATATCTGATAAATGTCCACCACGACCACGGTTACAAATGTCGATTCTTTCATCAGTTTTTAATCACTTTTTGACAAAATGGTGGGTTTATTTCGATAATCACTTCACGAATTTTGAGTTTTAAGGCTGCAATCGATTCGATTGGCTTCGTATATACTCTGGTTTTAACATAACCCCACAAAAACAATCCAGCAGTGTTAAATCACATGTTCGAGCTGGCCACTTAACAGTTGAATTTCGTGAAATAATGCAATCGGCAAATTTAGTTTGCAATTAATTCATTGTTTCGGTGGCTGTAACCGTGGTCATGGCGGACATTTATCAGATATTATTTGTCATTCATAATTGTCAAACCTTACTTATTGTAATACAATAAAAATTTGAATCATCTAATATATAAAATTCTCGTGTCACAGTATTTGTCGCCATACTCCTCCGAAACGGTTTGACCGATTCTTATGAAATTTTGTGTGTATATTTACTAGGTCTGAGAATAGGATGTGAACTATTTTTCATACCCAGTGATAAGGGTGGTCCACCCCAAATTTTTATTTTTGATATTGTGGAGTTTTTTTTTATTTTTTTTTATGATTTGGAATTAAAAAATTCATACAACCCTAAATTTTTACCTTTTTACTTCCACTCCCTATTTTTTAATAGATATTAGTACTTTAATAATATTCATTGCAAAATATTCACGAAAAAAAAATGGCGGTTTGAAGTTCGCCGGGTGAGCTAGTTATCATCTAAATTTATTGTTTTATTCTGATTTAAAAAAACAAAGGTCTTCTTGAAAAATCCTATATATGAGAAGCTGTGTACCTTGGAAATGTAAAAGCGACTACAATCTACAAACAGTCGGCAAATACTCGGCTGCACATGTGCTTGAGACACACGTGCGGCATCGGTGCGGTTAGCCTCTATTGATTAGACTGCATTAGGTGGAATTGGCCTTAATTGGTGTGACTATCAAATTTCACAGTTACAGAGAATTTCCTGACGGAAATCTAGCAAACACAATCTAGTATCTTATATATTATTTCTCTAGCCTGATTTTCTGTCGGTACGCGATATCTTCTTTATTCCTTAATCAAATTTTATGATTTACCCCTAATTTAAAATTAGCTTATCGTGCCGGCTAATGATGAATTATACCCAGTCTAAAAATGTACCGCTTCTCTTAAATTTGAGATTTAAAATCATCTAAGAAGAGGTCCTTTAATGGAATTCACGCACGGGTCGACTATATTAACTTTATATCTTATTATATAAACTTATATAATCCAACACATTTCCTAGAACCAGTTTGATAAGTTTGTAGTTACTTTAGTGAGTCTAAAAACTAACATGCACAAAACGTAAGTCTTGTATAATAACCATGACGTTTTTCACGATTCCCAAAACCGTCGGTCCCTGGGAAACCAGTCTAGTTAGGAAGCCTTCAAGAAAGAGCTCAATGAACGGATCCAATCGGTCACACAGCGTTGGGGAAGCTGAGGAAGACCGTTTTGTCCGATATTCTACATTGTCTAAAAACAAAGTACTACGACCAATGTGTCATACCAGTGACCACTTACGAAACAGAGGTTTGGTCCCTTTATGTAGGCCTCATAACGAAACTGAAAGTCCGTCAGAATTGAGTGTGCTATGCTCGGGATCTCTTTACGTAACCAATTCCGTTACACGGAAATCCGTAGCAGAACAGGAATGACCGACATAGCCTGTCGGGTATTCACAATGGCAATAGGCAGGCCACATCACTCGACAAATCAACAACCGTTGGAGAAAAAAGGTTCTTGAGTGGAAAGCTCATATCAGACAGTGTAGTATAGGAAGACCTCGCACAAAATGGATTGATGACCTTGACAGTCACAGGCAGGCGTTGGATGCAGGCGGCACGGGCCATTTCGCTGTGGCGCTTTCTTGGGGAGGCCTCTGTCCAGCAGTGAGCGATGAAAGGCTGAGGGATGAATGGACACTATACGAGCAGGGATCATGAGAACGACATACTCCTTGGTAAGAAAAAAAAAATACTGGCAGGCATACCTCAGATACATATTTGTAATATTAGAAAAGAAAAAAAATATTCGATTCTCTTTTGTTTTTTTCTGAATGTAGTCATGTGTACTTGCTTCCTGGCGGAACGTGTTCTTGAAAATGGAGAAAAACTAAGTGCGAGCCGTTATTAAATACCTCTGTTTAAAAAGTTAACGACGCAAGAGATTCATTGCGATTTGGAAGCAACATTAGGAGAGTCTGCTCCGCCGTATTCCACTGTTGCAAGGTGGGCTTCTCAATTTCGAGTAGGGAGAACGAGCACGGAAGACGAACATCGTTGCGGCCGTCCATCGATGTCAGTCACCCAAGAAAATGTTCCGAAAGTCAAGAAAATTGTATTGAGCGATCGAAGAGTTACCATCCGATACTTAATTCAAGAAACGGGCATTTCATATGGAAGTATTCAATACATATTGAAACAATCATTGAATATGAGAAGTCTCCGCAAGATGGGTGCCGAGAATGTTAACCGACAGTCAGAAACAAAATCGACTTGACATTTTGAAGATACTGTTGGACAAGTTTCAAGAAGATTCTGAAAACTTTTTGTCTCGTTTCGTAACAATGGACGAAACATGGGTCCGTCATTTTGATACTGAGACAAAACAGCAATCTTCGCAATGGAAACGGCCATCATGACCGACCCCGAAGAAGACTCGTGCCGTGGCATCAGCTGGCAAGGTATATGGCCTCAATATTTTGGGACTCAGAAGAGATATTTTTGATTGATTACCTGGAGCGTGGAACCACTATTACAGGCCAATATTATGCAGCTTTAGTTCCCAAGTTGAGGAATGCCATCAAAGAGAAAAGCAGAGGGAAACTTCGAAGTGGCGTGCTGTTTCATCACGACAACGTACTCGCGCACAGGTCAGCAGTTGCGATGGCTACCATTCAGCAAGCTGGCTCCGAATTGGTTGACTACCCCCCTTATTTACCAGATCTGGCGCCTAGCGATTTTTATCTGTTCCCCAAATTGAAAGAATACTTAAGGGGAAACAGGTACGAAGACGATAACGAGGTGATGGATGCCGTGGAGAGCTTTTTGCAGGACCAAGACAAGACTATTTTTTTGAAAGGGATTGAAGCCTTAGAAAAGCACTGGACTCGGTGTGCAGAGAGACTCGGAGACTATGTAGAAAAATAAATTATTAAGTATTCAACAGTCATTATATTCTATCTAATTCTCACTACTTTTTGATCCCTCCTCGTACCTACATCAAGCGACCTACCTAATCTGCAAACAGCTGTCAGAAAGCTAATACCTACTTGCAAGCTATTATCTGTATCAACTTGTAGATCGTAGCTTGATATTGATACTGTACAACTGTGGTAAAATTTGGGAATCACTGCCACATGTGTACTATAGAAAGATCTAATAATATTAATCAAAATCTTGCACCGTTAATGGAAGACCGAATCTCTCAGTGTACCTACCTAATTAATTTTTTTAATATATTATTTGTTATTAGAAATTAGTAACAACATCACACAAAGCAATTAATACTTACATAGTTATAAAAAAGTATCAATACTCATTAAAAAGAAAAAAATAAAGACACGTTAAAGATCGGGTCCCGCAAATAAAGGCGGAGACAGCACACGGCGGGTTTCTTTAGTGGGTGAGAGCCCCACACTGCCCAGTTTGTTACCCCGAACGACGGGGTGTGCGGTTAGGACATTTTTTCCCGCCTTAACAAAAAAATAATATATATATAAAACCTGTAGTAGACAGATTTAGCAATAATGTGAATTACTGCTTAGGTGGTTTAGCTATAACTACTGTACTATATGTGACTGCAGATCATGAGATCTCGGGTCCGATTCCCGAGTAGGGCCAACAAAATTATATTGGGTTTTTCCATCAAGAAATTCTCAATAGCAACCCGGAGTTAGGAAGTTGTCGGTGTTTCATCTCCGTGCCTCGGTAAATTATGGTCTGCAGGAGATTATTATTAATTTTAATTATTGTCTCTCCAAATTAACCCTGATACAAGATAATTATAAATGTTTTTTGGCTAACTGGGAGCATGAAATAATTTTTTTTTTAACATTTTAAGTTCCAAATCCTATTTTTATAGATGAAACATTGCCAAAGAAACTTGTAGGGAAGCACAGATAGTTACGGGCCATTGAAATATTAATCATGTAATAACGTAGGTATGCAAGGCATATAAAAAAATTAAGTTTTAACAAAGTAAGTGCTGATTAATTGGGATCAGGGATGTACTACATACCATTATGACATCACATTTTTTAATTAGACCACTAATGAGGTTAACATACTCTAATAAACCTTGTTCAAACTAATAAATGGGATTACAACATCTGAATAAAAATTCTTGTACATAGTTGCCACACTAGTTTGAATGGCACCTGTATTAAGTTCATATGTATGCAACATAGGCTCACGATTTTTTCCCAGAAGGGTATGCAGAGACTTTATTCACTCTTATTATATTCCTCATACATTCATATTGTTTTTATTTTACAATAATTTTTTGTTATGTCTCCCCGATTGCAATTAATAAGTCAGTCTTTTAATAAACTCTTGGGATGGAATCATGTTGATAAATGTGTAGGCAGACCTGTTCACACTGAAAACCAGCAATGTGATGTGCTCACACGAGACAGCATCATCGAGTGTGGACCTAGTTGACAGTCATGATTAAGTAGTAATATAACTATAAATTTTTTTGTATCCAGACTGCAACAATAAAAGATTTTCTCTTTTAAATGGGGAAGGGTAGAGGATTAACTAGAACTGCAGCGATTATAAATTCATATTCCTTAATATCATAAGGATATTTGTAGAAATTGTTAAGTAAAGTTTAAGGGGGAAAATGTACCTTACACCCCATCATTTGGGTCAATGAACAGGGTAGTGTGGGGATCTCACCCACTAAATAAACCCTCCATGTGCCTCCCCTCTACCTGTACTGGCAGACCACTAGAACTGTGTGACATTACTTCAGTAGTAAAGAATAGCACACCTTTTTTTTTTTGTTAAGGCAGGAAAAAATGTTCCTAACCGCACACCCCGTCGTTCAGGGGCAACAAACAGGGTAGTGTGGGGCCCTCACCTACTAAAGAAACTCGCCTTGTGCAGTCTCTCTGCCTTAAGGCGGGCCACCGGAACCAGGCCTCCCCAAGACAACACCACAACATGTGTTTCGCTCATATGGGGGATAGTGGCGTAAATGCCAGACTTGGCAGACGGGTTGGCGATTGCAGTGGATGTTGTTAATACTCGAGGGAGTGCTGCTGCCCACTGCCCCGGTATTCCCTCAGTCGGCTCTTACGACTCCCATGGGTGGAGAGGGGTGGGACAATTCTAAAGCCGTCCCCACACGGTCTTTTAACAAGTAAGTATTCTCACTTGGTACCCAACACTACCACCAGCACCACATCTCAATATGTGGAATATATCACTGTCTAAAAATGTGGTTTTTTCTATTAAAGTACCTACACATAAAGACAATAATTGTCTTATTAATGATTATTCATATTACCTGAATAGTAAAATAATTATCTATATTAATAAAAGCAGTAATGTTGATCAACATTTATGAATGATTTGTTGCATAATTAGTACATATAGGTAAACAGAACAAAGGAATGCAGAATATAATAACGATAACAGCAAGATAAATAACCTTTCAAACTTAGGCCTATCTAAAGCAGCCCAACCAATTAAAACAGTTTGTTCTAAGTCATTACATAGTTAATTGGAGTTAATCACTCAATTAATTGAAGAAAACAATACCAGAGCTAATAATAAGTTCTTTGTTATACTCAAACAGACAAATTATTTATAACTTGAGTTGTGTAATGTATAGCATGAAGGGTTATATTATGTAAACAAGGCTTACCTCACGGGCCTGGGCCATATTCACTGCCCACGCTTGTAAGTCGCATTTGTTTCCTACGAGAACCATTGGGACCTCCTCTGCATCTTTTACCCGCTTAATTTGCTCCCTATATGAGCCAATGTCTTCAAAACTTTTTGCACTATTCACTGCAAACACCAGCAGGAAACCCTCACCCGTTCGCATGTACTGGTCTCTCATTGCGGAGTACTCCTCCTGCCCGGCCGTGTCCAGTATATCCAGCAAGCATGTCTCACCGTCAATAACAACTTGTTTACGATACGAATCCTCTATAGTAGGATCGTATTCGTCTACGAAATGATTTTGTATTAACTGTATAGTCAATGCGGATTTACCGACGCCTCCAGCGCCTACAACCACCAATTTGTATTCCGTCATCTTGAACTTTAGACAAAATATTTTTAACTGCACTTATTTCACTGATTGAGAATCAACGCCTCTAGTCGTGCCACACCTTTTGTATTACTCACATTGGCATGGCTGTCGCGACAATTAAGTTGTTATTTGCATTCAATTTGACCGTAATGTTGTTGGTTGTAAAACAGCTAAGGCAAATGCAATAAATAACAATGAGGCGGTTCACTCACCCTTCTTTTACTGAAGTGAGAGTGCGTTCAGAATAATAGTTAGTTGATGAGTCATGACAACCACTTCTGTGCCAAAAAAAAAATGTTTACAATATTGTTTACAATAGACTATAATCATCAAAAGATTATTAAAATTATTTAGATTAATAAATTGTAACACCCAGTCACTTAATTAATCGTTTAGTAAGAAAATATTATTAAATATGTTATTTTCAGAACGCACCAAGTGAACTATGCTAATAGTGCATTATCTATGCTATAGAGAGTTAAGTAAATGTTGCTAGAATAGCGACATTGCTTTCCGTATATAGAAATGTACTTTGTGGACATTGCTTAGATAAAGTGCCTAGGTATAGGTATTTCGGGATGTTGACTGCCATCTTTACACGACAGATGGCGTATTATCGACATGGCCATTGAACTGTCATATTAAATTAAAGAAAAAGGAACTACTTACTAAAAAAGTTACTTTATGAAAGTAATTTTAGTACTAGGTCCTTATCCTTATCTATGCACTTTCACTATTTATTGGTAGTTCATTGATTCCTTTGCTAAAAAAATTGTGGGAGCGAGAATCAATAAAATCTTTTAAGGCGGTTTTGACAGCCTCATCGGAATTGAATTTTTTTCCTTGTAAGAAGTTGTCCACATTCTGGAAAAAGTGCTTAATCTATTGGAGCAAGGTCCGGGGTGTACGGTGGGTGTCGGAGACATTCCAATAGCAGCTCCTCTTTAGCGACCGTCTGTTGTATAGTGTGTGGTCTAGGGTTGTCCTGATTTGCCCAGTTCTCCTGGGTTCAACCATAATGATGAGCGTTTCTGATTATCGTACCTACAGGATCCATTTTTCATCACAAGTAGCGATACGATTCAAAATCACCTCAATATTGTGACGGTTGAGTTGGTAATGTAAAGCAGCACTCGACTCGTGTATGTTGGTATGCTTCACTCAATTCATGCGGTACCGATTTTTCGAGCATTTTCACTTTTACAATTTGTTTCAAGTGAATTAAAATTGTTCTATCACTGACCACGGTGTATTTACCCTGCCGTTTTTTTACTGTTTTTATTACTTAGATAACTGTTACTGATATAAAATTAGTATAAAAATTAGTCCTGTTGCACTTATTCTGTTTTGTTGCTTATACGCGCTGCTACAGCGCGTATAAGCAGAATTTGTGTGGCTGTTGGTAACAAAAATTACGATTAGCCTTCACCGAACTGTCGCTTAGGTAACCCGTGTGCTCGCGCGAATCGCACTTAGTATCATCGCGTAGCTTGATAATAAGTACTCGGTAAGCGTTTTCATGAATTATATAAAAATATGAGTGTGTTATACGCACGCATATTATATTGATTTAAATTTATTATTTTAGGTACTCTATCAATAGCAATAAGTGATTAGATAGATGTACAAATTCTACCTTTGTGGGTTGCTCTCCATTTGGCGAATCATAAATTATAAAACATCAGAAAGGCCTTAAACCTTGGTGCTAAGCTGATAAAATGTACATTGATTATTTAGATGAAGATTACTCAACAATTATCGATTGTGATGAAGCTGTAATTTAAGATGAATGGTTAGCATCTACTTCTTCTTTAAGTGGCGATGAAGTAGTTTAAGATTTAGCAAAAACAAAAAGTTAAAAAAGAAATAATCTAAAGGAAAAATACTAGTATAAATAACATTGATGAAAATATAATTGGAGAAATAAACATATTGATTATTTAGATGAAGATTACTCAACCATTATCGATTGTGATGAAGGTGTAATTTAACATGAATGGTTAGTATCTACTTCTTCTTCTAATGGCGATGAAGTAGTTTCAGATTTAGTAAAAACAAAAAGTTAAAAAAGAAATAATCTTAAAGAAAAAGACAAATATAAATAACATTAATAAAAATATAATTGGAGAAATAAAAAAGGCTTGATTAATAAAAGAATAAACTTATTAAAGGAACGGCCACAAAAAAGAATTGCTGGACAAGAATATGTGCAAAGTGATCATCGAATCTAAATCTGTTCCACTGGAACATCATCGAATCTAAACCACCACCTAACCCGTTCATTAGTAAAACAATGTGGAAATAACTGGGAATATATTATTGATACTGATTAAAGGCTGAAGTATATTTAATAATTTCTGGGGACTATTTGGAAATCTTCAAAGAGATTGATTCAAATTCAAAAATATCTTTATTTCATAGGCCTATTAAATAGCACTTAAAATCGTCAATAATACACTAATAATTAACACGAGCGCCTGAGGCGAGTGTATCCGCAATAATAAAGTGGCGATTGCAATCGCCACAAGCGGCCGGATACGGAATCCGGCCGCTTGTGCCTTTCAGCCTTTCATGAGAAGAACCCGGCAAGAAACTCATGGGCCACTTTTTTAAATTGCCAATTTATTACAATTTAATATAATCTTTATTGATTAGTAAGTATAACACAAAAAGCAGAGATAAAGTGGAAGCGGCTTGATTCGGGAAATCGCTCGGCTAGTTCTAAGATATTTAATCAACTGTATTAGGTATTTTTATATAAAAACAAATCCAATACTAATTACAATAATAATATTTACAAATAGGCTAATTCTAGGCATCGAAGAATTCCTCCGCGTCACCGTCATTGGGTAACGTACCCAGAAGGCTGGCAGCATTGTCACGTTGTATGGCAATGCTTATTCTTTGTGCAAAGTAAAGGCCAGCTCTCTAGTCACGCGAAAAGACGACTAGTTTTTTTGAAATTTCGCTATATAACGAAAGTGCACTGGGACCCCATGACCTAAGCGTCTCAACCCCAAACGACTCAAAAACATAATCTTCAATAAGATTATGATATTTGCGCCGTTTGAGCGTCTCCGCTGAAGCAGCAGCAGCACCGGCACATACCGCGGTACTTGGAAGATGCGAAGGCGCTAGGGTGTCTACGCATGTGGCGTCCCACATCAGAGACCTACCCAACTTCCAAGGTAGAAGTGACATACCATCTGGTCTTTTGCCATCGTCACGTACCAAGCCGTTAGGTTCAAGTACAGCTGGTACGCTAGCGGCGACAAGAGCACGATGAATGATGTCATTAAGATGAGCGTGTTGTGATATACGACCTGCGCTCCTACTGCATGATAAGCCATGGTGTCCTAGGCTTTCGACCCTTTCCCCGCAATGACAGTGATGCGGAGCAACACTTGGTGCATCTAAGCGAAGGCAAGTGGCGATGCGGAAAGTTGCGTCGTCCATCATGGTACCTATATTGAACGAGGGAAGTGCTTGCAGCCATAGACGTGATTCCCATCGTCCCACAGCCAGAAGACGCGCACGTTCAGCAGCACTATCAGCATTATCTATTAATTGTTTTCTGATTTGCTTGCTGAGCGGCTCATCCCACTGTCTCTGGGAGGACAAGTCATCAGGCAAAACGGTGTTCGGAACGGCTGTTTTCCAAGCGTCTATGGCATCGGTCTTGCATAGTATTTCAGAATTAAACAGTGTGTTGGCTAAAATTTCCCTGGTTAATTTCTCCGTACTATGTACCGATGATAAAAAAGCCGGTAAACTGACATCAGTAATTTTGCGAATACCGAGCCCACCCATGCGAATTGGTAAAGAAGCTTGTTAACGTCTTGGGTTCCACTTTGTGTTTAATACGTATTCAATTTATATTAGGTCCTTACATTAAATTTAATTTGAAGTACTTATCTCTCAAACTTTTTAGTAGTGGTAGAGGCTTATTTGTCCCAATTCTAATAAAAAAATAAGACGCAGGCGCTCTCAGGGCATGTTTGCTTCGGAAAACGCCTGTGTCGCATTAGGTCAGAAAGAGTACTCCCCGGTAATATCACTGAGGGATTCTCCTGAGGACACGGCACTGCACTCATTAGTGGTGGCCACGGCAGTCGAGATGGATGACCTCTCGCTCTCTCGCTGTGGTCCAATCTATAGATAGTCCTCACTGTCGTCTCCTTTTACGAGGAGGTGGTGTATGTCAAATGTCTTATTGTATATAGAGTCACAAAATAATATAATCTGGCCCCCTAGCCAAGTGGCAGTACTTAGTCTGAGGGCATAAACGCTAATGGAATAGAATAGAACAGAATAATCAATATACGAGACACGAGATTGACATAAGGCTACAACAATGTACCTAAGCGAAATCGACTGTCAATCCCATTGATTATTCTATCCTTTTTTTTGTTAAGGCGGGAAAAAATGTACCTAACCGCAAACCCCGTCGTTTGGGGTAACGATCAGGCTAGTGTGGGGCCCTCACCCGCTAAATAAACCCGCCGTGTGCCGTCTCTCCGTCTGTATTGGAGGGCCACTGGAACTACGTTACGTTACTTCAGTGGTTTTCTATTCTGTCCTACAACATCTAATTAATGGCAATGTTAGAGTCACAACTATGCCAATGTTCCGTTGATGGTACAAAATATACTTGGCAGTTAATATTTACCACAAAAAAAAAATTGGCTTTTGACGGTTTATTTCACTTTGACTAGTTGTTGTAATTAACTCCTATTTTACATTTTATTAGCCATTAAACAAGAAGATACATTTTATTACGATATTGTGTCTAATACAAACACAATTAGCGGTATTATTATCGTAAAAGCAAATTATTAAATACAACTATAAAAATAACATCGATAATGGCTGATGATGAGGAAGACGCCACTGGAGAGACTCTAGAAGAAGCTGGACATCTAGAAGCAGATGTGGGAGCTAAATTGTAATTAAAAATATATTATATATATATTTATTTATCCACTGAAGAATGTAAAAGGCGGGATGTGCAAAAGGCAGGCACGGTAGTTCTAGCTTTTAGATCAAATTGGGAGCTGACTTTGTCTAGTCATGGACTACAATATGCTAACTGAATTATCTACTGATGCCTCTTAAATCTTGCCATTTCTTCTGGAGTACATCATTTGAGGATGCACCGAGTTCGATAATTTGATGCGGTCTGTGAAATGGATATTGGGGTTTTCCATAATAATATTTCTAAAATGTTATTGTGTTTCTGCCATCTATGGTATTTACTCGTAAACTTTTAGCAGGATTCGCTCATGTAATTACATTGTAGAGTAGGTACTATTTCATTTATGATACGTTTTCACTATGCTTGGCATAGATGGCGCTAAAATAAATATTTCACCAAAAAGTTTATTAGTGACACGATGGGCGGCGGCAGCTTGATGCAACTATGACTGCATTTTTTTTATTGCATGTAGTGGGTGATGAGCCTCGTCCCATCTGATGGTAAATGGTAACTGTCGCTTATGGACTCAACTATACCGAGAGTATTGTCAAGCCGCTGCTCACCATTTCATTTCACCGATATAAAATGAAAGAATAAATGGCTATCTCCTGATACAGCCAAAACGCAACGATGTGCCTCATAGCCGGTCACACGGGAAACCACCCCACTCGGGCCCGATACCAAGTGAGTACTCCCACTTGATACTCAGCCCTACCACCAGTCATGCAATTGCTTACTTTCCTTTGTCAACTCATATGACACCCGTGGGAAAGAATGTGGTGGTGACACTTGTATTCTTAGTCCGTCACCACACGGACAAATATAGCGAAATAAAACTGCGACTTGTTGGAATACACGAAATTGCTCGATTTGAGCAGCCGCGATGGAGACCGATAGCGCCGAAGTCACAAACACACTCCTTATTCTATCTTGATACTCTACTCTACTTCGTCTCCAACGCCCAATATAAGGGATATTTTTCCTTGCGAGTTGACAACGCACCAGTGATGCCCCTGGTGTGTACTACCATCAGGTGGGCCGTATCCTTGTTTGCCACCCGCGTAGTAGAAAAGTATTGCTTTATTAATAATTTCATATAAGTAGATTTATATCACGTTAAAATTCTTCAACAAATAAGTTTATTTAATTTATAGTGATCAGCAGTTGTCTAGTATAGACCCTAAGCTGAAAATCAATATGGATCCGTTGGCGCATCGTGACCTTCGCCCTGAGATGATGTTTATCCGCGAGGAGTTGCGGCAAGCTAAGTTGCAGACACTTGCCGTTAGTTCATCTATGTTATTTACATTATTTTGCAGAGGTAATGGTTTAATTGCAGTGATAGCCAGTGGCGTAACTATAGGGTGGCAGGGCTGGCCACAGGCCCCGAGCCGACGGGGGCCCCCGACCCAACAGGCAAGCTCAGAATTAATTTTAACACCTAACTCTTCTGCCGCCGTTAGAACTAATACGGTGTAGAAGTGGAGACATTCTTACGCAAACACAAGATGTGTTAAGCCGATGAAGTGAATATTTTAGAGATATATCCGTGGTAACGCCGGTGTCACATGTGGTCTAACAGATCAGTTTTCGGTACCGGCATCCTCTGATGACATTAGTATGGACGAAGTTGAATGGGCGATTAGAAGTTTGAAAAATGGTAAGCCAGCGACTATTGATATGGTGTCTGCTGAAATCATAAAGCTTGGGGGTCCTGTACCGGAATCTCACCTGAGCTTCTCTTACTTACTTACATATTTATCATCACGCCATCTCCCTAGACAGATGAATATTGAGGAAGCGAGTTCCTCAACATTTATAATTCTCTTCATACACGCTCACCGGTTTCGGAGACTCCTGACTCTACCTTCCTTCAATACATGACCGATTTGGTCTAGGTAGGCGAGTCTCAGTCTCTCCCTGTACCTACATCCTTCCACTTCCGCATGTATATCTTCTTAACCAGTCGCTTGTCCAACATTCTTTCCACATGTCCGAACCATCAGAGCATTCCAGCAGTCAAGAAAGGACAGATAAACAAATCTGCCATCGCTGAACATCTCTTAGAAGCAGGTACTAATCACTGTATTGAGCTTCACCAACCTATAATACTATCTCAGGACCGCCACTACTACAAACGGTTAGTGCGCGAAGCTTTTAAAATCAAAAAGCACAGAAATTTCAATAGAGGAGACGGATTTAATCTATCATCAGCGTGGAATCCAGTGATTAATAAGTAAGCAAACTACCTAATATATCTTCCCAATCGTCTCGCGATATAGTGAGTGTTGTGTGTCGGACAAACATCGGTGTAGATCAATCTACCCTATAAACTGTCGAGGAAAAATAAAGTAGCTCGTCTTTCCAGTTTTCCCGTGACCACGGCTGCTATGCAGTTGAAACGTCGGGTAAAAGGTAGTTAATAATTTCACCTAATTTATATGCAAAAAAGGACCCGTTTATGTTACTTTAAATTATAGCAGAGAGTTAAGAAGCACTAAGTCACCCATCGGAACTCCCACCTCTTTGTAGAGATTTATCCAGATATATGATAAACAGTCTGGCTGATAGAACGCAGCCCTATTTAATGCCGATATTTACATTAAAATCAGGGCGACGCTCCATTATCCAGCCGCAAACAAGCTCTGCAGTCCATGTACTTGGACTGCACCGCTTGCAGCAGCATACCATTAATACCATACTACGGCAAAAGATCCCAAAGCTCCTTTCGTACAACCGTGTCAAATGCTTTCTCCTAATCCACAAAACTGCAAACCCTAGTGGACATAATGACAGAAGATTGTAAGAAAAGGGGCTTACATGTGAATGTGAGCAAAATCAAAACAGTTTTTTTGCGTGTAACGAGAATAGTATACACTTCAACGCTTCGTTTATGAGGCGTGCAATAATGATCTTTGAAAGAATAGAAGCCAGAACAGATGTTAGAGTAACAATAGGCAATGACGTGCTAGAACATGGGGATGAATATCTTGGATGTGGATTCCGTCGAGATGGAAGGTACACCACGAATGTATAGAAAAAATGTGAAAGTGGAAAGATTGTAGGTACATGGGGAGATCGAGACTAACCTACCTAGACCAAAGTGGTCATATATTAAAAGAAGGTGGAGTCAGGAAACGGGCAAAGTAAAGTAATTTATTAAAATTAAATTTCAATGTGACGATATTTACTGGGAGGGCCCCATCCAATGAATTTGCCACGGGCCCCAGATGGTATAGTTACGCCACTGGTGATAGCATAGGAGAAAATCCAAGGAGTCCAAATTCAGTAGCATCGAGTTCGACCGCTGGTATGGCCGAGACCTTAAAAGGCAAAGGGGAATGCCGATTTTTCTATGAGAGTTGGGCTATTGTTGCGTCTTAACCAAATTAACTGTAGAACATTGTAAATGTACTCAGGGTCTTTAAATAAAAATATCATTAAGATATCTGATGGGAGTTTAGATAAATCTGACTTTTAATTTTTCAGTATGTTTTTAGTATATAGGTTATATATTATGCGTTGAAATCCATATCTTTTATTCTATTATAGTATAAAATGTAGTATCAATAGTATTTTAGAGTACCTATGAAAGAAATATAGATAGGATATAATGCTACGGCTAACTACTCTGGATCTAGATTAGGTACATTCTAAGAGTCCTGGTCTTAGTACCACTAAAAAGTCTATCTCACATGACGTCACGCTCTTTTTAGGGTCCCGTACCCGAAGGGTCAAAACGGGACCCTATTACTAAGACTTCGCTGTCTGTCTGTCCTTCCGTCTGTCGCCAGGCTGTATCTCAAGAACGGCGATAGCTAGACAGTTGAAATTTTCATAAATGATGTATTTCTGTTGCCGCTATAACAACAAATACTGAAAATAAAAAAAAATATTTAAGGGGGGTTCCCATACAACGTCTGTCTGTCCGTCCATCTGTCGCCAGGCTGTATCTCAAGAACGGCGATAGTTAGACAGTTGCAATTTTCACAAATGATGTATTTCTGTTGCCGCTATAACAAAAAATACTAAAAATAAAAAAAAAACAATATTTAAGGGGGGCTCCCATACAACAAACGTGATTTTTTTTTTGCCCTTTTTTGCTCGCTATTGATAACGGCAACAGGTAGACGCTTGAAACATTCACAGAATATTTAGTTATATATTCACTTTAAAAATAAATAATTAAATTAAAATAAAACAAATATTTAAAACAAATATTATAACAACTATTTATACTATTTATACAAACATTAATTGGATAAAATATAAAATAGGTAGTGCAATATATAATAATAATATAATAATTTATCTAATAACTTAATAATATAACAATTAAACACAAAGTGAAAAATGTGAAATCGAAAATAACAGTCACGAGCAGGATTTGAACCTGCATCTTCTGGATACCGTCCAGATGCTTTACCAATTCAGCCATCCTGACAATTGCTCCTGACTGCTAATTCCTGAACGGTATCCAGAAGATGCAGGTTCAAATCCTGCTCCTGACTGTTATTTTCGATTTCACATTTTTCACTTTGTGATTAATGTATAGTGCTAAGCATGTCAAATGCTAAAAATATATATAAAAATATCTAAATATTTAAAGGGTTTGCGTCATTATTAGGTAAAATCTTAATTGTAAAATTAAGTTTACCTGGTCGGTATAATGTATGAAAATACGTCCGACAGATGGCGCAGGCGTCACCCAAAGACGTTAAGTATGATGTGTTATCGAAATTAGCAGTCAGGAGCAATTGTCAGGATGGCTGAATTGGTAAAGCATCTGGACGGTATCCAGAAGATGCAGGTTCAAATCCTGCTCCTGACTGTTATTTTAGATTTCACATTTTTCACTTTGTGTTTAATGCATAGTGCTAAGCATGTCAAATGCTGAAAATACATATAAAAATATCTAAATATTTATTGGGTTTGCGTCATTATTAGGTAAAATCTTAATTGTAAAATTAAGTTTACCTGGTCGGTATAATGTATGAAAATACTTCCGACGGATGGCGCAGGCGTCACCCAAAGACGTTAAGTATGATGTGTTATCGAAATTAGCAGTCAGGAGCAATTGTCAGGATGGCTGAATTGGTAAAGCATCTGGACGGTATCCAGGAGATGCAGGTTCAAATCCTGCTCCTGACTGTTATTTTCGATTTCACATTTTTCACTTTGTGTTTAATGCATAGTGCTAAGCATGTCAAATGCTGAAAATACATATAAAAATATCTAAATATTTATTGGGTTTGCGTCATTATTAGGTAAAATCTTAATTGTAAAATTAAGTTTACCTGGTTGGTATAATGTATGAAAATACTTCCGACGGATGGCGCAGGCGTCACCCAAAGACGTTAAGTATGATGTGTTATCGAAATTAGCAGTCAGGAGCAATTGTCAGGATGGCTGAATTGGTAAAGCATCTGGACGGTATCCAGGAGATGCAGGTTCAAATCCTGCTCCTGACTGTTATTTTCGATTTCACATTTTTCACTTTGTGTTTAATATATAATAGTTTAAAAATTTGTCAAATTAGTAATTTGACAATTTAACAATTTGATAGGTTGACGAGTTGAAGGGTTGATGAGCTTACAAGTTGACGGGTTGATAAGTTGATAAATTGATATTTTTAACATAAACAATTTAAATTTCATAAATCATGATATCAATCGCAAACAATAATTAAATTTGTTTATTAATACTAAATTATAAAAAAATTAAGTACAAATTAAAATATGTGCTCACCCTCTCTCCTGCGGAACTATGTTGCTGTGCCCGACAGGGTCCATAATTGTATCTACAATCTCATGCCTACTACCTGTATATAATATCACATTATGGAAAGCAATAAATAATTTGAATTTGAATTTGAAGGGGGCCTCCCATACACAAATGTGTTTCTTTGCTCGTTTTTGCTCTGTCTGTCCGTCCCGTCTGTCACCAGGCTGTATCTCAAGAACTGCGGTAGCTAGACAGTTGAAATATTCACAAATGATGTATTTCTGTTGCCGCTATAACAACAAATACTAAAAATAAAATAAAAAATATTTAAGGGGGGCTCACATACAACAAACGTAATTTTATTGGCTTTTTTTCTCGCTATTGATAACGGCAACAGGTAGACGCTTGAAATGTTTACAGAATATTTAGTTATATATTAACTTTAAAAATAAAAAATTAAATGAAAATAAAATTAATATTTAAGGGGGGCTCCCATACAACAAACGTGATTTTTTTTACTCGTTTTTGCTCGATATTGATAACGGCAACAGTTAAACGCTTGAAATATTCACAGAATACTTAGTTAAGTATATATTTTTCACTTTAAAAATAAATAATTAAATTAAAATGAAACAAATATTTAAGGGGGGCTCCCATACACAAACATGTTTCTTTACTCGTTGCGCATCTAAGTCTAAGTTGAAAACCACGAAATGAGTCAAATTTTACTTGCAAAATTTGGTAACAGCCAAACGCCATGGTTACAGAGAGTTACAATAGTGTAATGTTGTTTACCTAGTCAATGGTACGGAACCCTTCGTGCACGAGTCCGACTCGCACTTGGCCGGTTTTTATTTTTAATTACTCAACGGAGAATTAGCTGTACTCAACGTTAAAGTAGCACTGAACAATAATAAAAAAAACCACTGCTTTTCCACAAATGAAGCAACACATAAACGTACATAACACGTTATCGGCAGTACAAATGTCAAATCATGTCAAATTGTCAATCAAATTCAAATCAATAAGGGTTGCTAGTAAAATAACAATATATAGATATCCTAAAATATTTTTAGAAATAGATAATAAATGTTATTATATTTTTAATTAAATTAAAAAAACTTCATAATTATGATTTCATAAAATAATCTAATACTAAGTATTATAATAGGAGCTCATGTGGGTTTTCTTTTATTTAGGTATTTCATACCAATATTCTTAGATACTATCTGGCTTTGATGGGATGAAATGGGTATAGTAATAAACTGATGACATTGACTATCCAAGCCTTCCAATAAATATGGCAGTTCCGCTTATTTCGAATTTAATAATATGTATATCTTTTTTTTATAACTTTGAAACCCCACTTCGCTTATGACTAAAATAAATACATATAACATCATTATTCAAAAGACGATTTTTTATGTTTAGATAGTTAAGACGCAAGACGGGCACAATATAGCCTTAATAATTTTGCAATTAAAATTCATACTATTTGATGGCTAAATATAAATAGTGAATTAAGCTTACTATATTGGATGCATGTAATGCTTGCCGATAGATGGCGTTGGTCGTAAGACAAATGTGATTAAGAATTTGGGATGATCGAAAGATCAGTAGGATAGCTTAGTGGTTTAGAGCACTTCCCCGAATTGGAAAAGATGCGGGTTCGATTCCCGCTCCTAATAAAATACTCTTTTTCTTTATTCACAAATAATTTGTACTTTAAAAAGTAGCGGAGCATGTCAATTGCTAAAAGAAATAGATCTAAAATGTTTTAAAAAAATCGCGCCATCAAATAGTATGAATTTTAATTGCAAAATTAAACTTACTATATTGGACGCATGTAATGCTTGCCGATAGATTGCGTTGGTCGTAAGACAAATGTGATTAAGAATTTGGGATGATCGAAAGATCAGTAGGATAGCTTAGTGGTTTAGAGCACTTCCCCGGATTGGAAAAGATGCGGGTTCGATTCCCGCTCCTACTAAAAATCTCTTTTTCATTATTCAAAAATAATTTGTAACAAATTATTTGTGAATGTAGAAAAAGATAAGTTTAGTGCGAGCGGGATTCGAACAATATATTTATAGAAATAAAAATTCGAATTTAAGAAGGGACGGCAGGTTCGAATCTCGTTCGCACTAAACTTCTCTTTTTCTACATTCACAAATAAAATTTGTTCATTACGGATACTTTCAGTGTGGAGCGTAAATATTTTCAACTTTGAAAATAAATGCCTGTCTCCTGATATAATTTAGGCGTTCCCCTTGAGGCTAAAGACAAAATAGGAATTATAATGGCCAATTTCAGCAATATAGTCGTTCCTTTAATTGTTTATTAAAATCTTAACTAACAATTTATGAAATTCATAACTGAAGGAATGTAACATGGTTCCGGTGGCCCGCTAATAAAGGCGGAGAGACGGCACACGGCGGGTTTATTTAGTGGGTGAGGGCCCCACCCTGTTCGTTTTCCCGAACGACGGGGTGTGCGGTTAAATACTTTTTCCCGCCTAAACAAAAAATAGGTGGAGTTTGTTTCATGCCAATGACTTCAGCTCATCAGCTGTGACTTGGAAGTAAGTAATTAAATACTGGTAACTACTGGTATTTGGTTTTTAGGAAATTTACTAACAAATAACAGACAGATGGTGCAGGCGTCACCCAAGACATTAAGAATGAATGTGTTATCGAAATTCGCAGTCCCGAGCAATTGTCACGATGGCTGAATTGGCAAAGTATCTGTGACGGTATTTCTGGAGACAGGTTCAAATCCTGCGAACACTAAAGTAATGCTGTTGCATTACTACAAGTACAAGTGACCCACCAACATAAGCAGAGAGACGGCACACGACGGGTTCCTTTAGTGGTTGACGGCCCCGCACTACCCTGTTTGTTGCCCCGAACGATGGACTGTGCGGTTAGGTACATTTTTTCCCGCTTTAACAAAAATAAGGCTATCTCAACGACGTCATTTAACTTTAATATAATTGTATATTTAAAATATAATCGGTAGCTGACATTTATTAAAACTTTACAAATAGGTGCGACGGATGGCATTGAAGAAACTTTTGCTGAAAGACTTTATGCAAGAAGATTGCGAGTTGAGGAACTTAGGGCTCGCTTACGCCCCGCCGGATCCCTAAGCCTGTGACTTGAACATATTGTTAAAATTGTATTAAAATCTTTGAAGATTTGTACAAGTTTATTACTTGAGTGTTAACATTTTCTATGTATGATGCGATTAAAGGATTTTGTTTGACGCACAGAGCTTTGTATAGATGCTATAAAGTACTTCAATACAAAGTTACTTTTACAAGAAATATACTTTTGCCATCATATTAAAATACTAGTTTCTTCCCGCTACTTTGTCTGCGTGGACCTCAGATTTGGGTCCAAAAGTGATAAAAAAACGTGTGAATGATCTTTTAAGCTCAGTATAATCCTAATCAGAACAAATGGACAGAAAAAGCGATAGACAGAGACAGGTGGAAAACAATGGAGGAGGCCTTTACTCAGTAGAGAGGTCCTTTATAATAGTAGTGAAGACAGCAAATAAATTAAATAATTAACTAATGCCATGATAGTTATATTAGTAAAATGTGTAATTAAATTGTGTATTTGAAAATATATATATATTATATTCAATTTTAAAACAATACTTAAATATAAATTAAATTTGAATGTACAAAAATTAATTATAATTTTTTTTTACATTAAATTGAATTAAATATATAAGTAATTTATAATAAGTGCATGAAACTGATTGTATATGTTATTGTAATTGTATTTATAAAGGAATAAACGAGGCTTTATTATTATTATTATTATATTCCTAATCGGCTTAGAACATATTCTATTTATTTATCCTGGTCATAATATGCCAAGTTTAGTCTTAGCTACATAAATGGCAAAAACAAAAAATAGCTATCACTTTTTCAGGATAAAAAGTTATACTCTATCTAGTCTTGTCATAAATATTTTTATGACAGTATTGATCTTTTAAGCCCGTATCAATCGGGTTTCAGACTAGGCCACAGAACCACTCTCCTTAAAGTTACTGGCGATGGCTATATTAGGGCGGGCATGGAGGACACTAAAGTCACCGTGCTTGTCCTAATTGACTTTTCTAACGCCTTTAATACTGTCAATCACGACATCCTTTTATCCATCCTTTCTCAGCTTAAGATCTCAATCACAGCACTGGTTTGGTTCTCATCCTACCTTCGGGAGCGCCAGCAGTAGGTTAGAATTAATGAGACTTTGTCACATTGGCGCGTTCTCGGCACTGGCGTTACGCAAGGCGGTATAGTCTCTGTTTTTTTTTTTTTTTTTTTTTTTTTTGTTTTTGACATTTTCACACAACGTCCTCTGGTCCCAAACTAAGCGTAATGCTTGTGCTATGGGTACCAGATTACGGATATAATACATATATTACTTTTCTTTTTTTTTTTTTTTTTTTTTCTTTACTCCTTTCTTTCTTTTTTAATCAACTATCTCAAAATATTCAGTGTTCGTATTATCTGTATGTTGATGATCTACAGTTATACACCCAGGCACGCATAGAAGACGTTCCTTGCGCTATCTGTAGTTTAAATGGAGACCTAGAGCACATAAGTGAGTGGTCGGCCAAGTTCGGCTTAGCTGTGTATCCTTGCAAGAGCCAGGCTATTATTGTGGGTAGCCAGCGTTTCACGAATAGATTGGATCCTGATTCTTTACCTCCAATTATCTAAAACTTTCTCCCTATTAAGACCAAACATAAATAAGATTAAATGCAGTCAAATTACTTTTTCAAATGTATTCGAAATAACTGACCCAAATGCAATTGGACAGTAAGAACTACCACGTGATATGAGGGGGTATATATTGTTGAGTACAAGTTTTTCAATATTTTGCTGGTGGAGTTTAGGAAGGAAATAGGTTGATAGTTTTTTATTAATACTAGCAGTATGAGGGGAAATCTCGCGGAAGGAGGTGGCGGAGAGGGCCCGTGAGGAATCCTCCTTCGCGGACCCGATTCGCCGCCGGCGCGAGGGGCGGCGTGCGCGCGCTTACTTGCGCCTGATGCCGCCCTAGCCGAGGCTGCGGACGGTGGGGTCGGGGAGTACCCTGCCGTCCGCGGAAGCCTACCGCGAAGGTGCGACGCCCAAGTGCGCGAGGCGTCGCTCAAGAGAGGGTGCCCGTAGGGGCTGCCGCCTGCGGATCGCGGTCGTAACGACGCGGTACCCGTGATCCGCCGTAGCAGGGCGGGTGGAGGCGCACGGTGGGTTTTTAGTGGGTGAGAGCCCCATTCACCCCGTTGTCTCCCCGGGCAGCGGGGTGTGAGGTAGGACATTTTTGCCCACCTAAAATAAAAAAAAATAAAAAAAAAAGTAACATTATCTGTCGAAGAGGCCATAGAAACGCTTTTGAAGAATTCATTAAAAGCTGTACATATATCCTGACCATAGGTGTACAAATTATTACTGGATTTAACTGTTTTCGGATATTCTGACGAATCGGCATGTCATTTTAATACAAGGAATTATTAATTATAATTTAATTTTATGTGATATAGTGTTATTTTAGTTATAAGAATTATATTAAAATTTAATAATTTGGCAATTTCAAAAAGTGGCTCATGAGTTTATTCCCGGGTTCTTCTCATGAAAGGCTTTACTACGGAATTCGGCCGCTTGTGGCGATTGCAATCGTCACTTTGTTATTGCGGATGCACTCGCCTCAGGCACTCGTGTTCATTATTATATTCTTGACGATTTTAGGTACTATATATTAGGCCTATAAAATGAAGATATCTTTGAATTTGGATTTGATTTTAACCCACTCCATGAGCGTAGGTACTGTTTCTACGAATAAAAACAAAATTACTTATTGCATAGTACAATTAACTATACTGTGCTCAGTGGCCGGGGATAACTCTGTCATATGTGGACTTACTTACTTACTTATCATCACGCCATCTCACTTGCGGGGTAGACAGAGAGAACAGAGTGCCAAGAGGCTCTATTCTTGCATACATCTCTCGCTTCCTCAACATTCATAATTCTCTTCATACACGCTCGCCGGTTTCGAAGACTTCTGACTCCACCTTTCTTCAATACATGACCGATTTGGTCCAGGTAGGTGAGTCTCGGTCTCCCCCTGTACCTTCATCCTTCCACTTTCGCATTGTATATCTTCTTAACCAGTTGCTCGTCCGGCATTCTTTCCACATGTCTGAACCATCGGAGCATTCCCTTCCGCATCTTTACACCAATACCTACTCTCTTTCATACCTACTCGCTCTCTTAAGTTGTTACGAATGCAGTCAGTCAGCCTTACTCCACAGATTCTCCGCAGAAATCGCATTTAGACCGCATTAATTTTACTCTCATGCTTCTTTATGCATACCCAACTCTCGCTTCCATATAATAACGTTGGAACAAGCACTGCGTTGTGTTTTTCTACACGTGCCTTCTGGCTGAGGTGATGACTGTCGAGAAGTTGTCCCAATGCTCCGTTCACTCTATTTCCCGCATTTACTCTTTTCTCTATATCAGTGGTGTACCTTCCATCCCGACTGGATCCACATCCAAGATATACAAATTCATCCACTAAACGGATTTACAAAATTATTTTTGATGTGAAACATCTTATGCGGAGGGAGAGTAAAATCGGCTGTTAGCGTGGCGACGCTTTTATTGTACTTGTCCCGTTCAAATCTTGCAAGTTAAATTTGACATACTTCCCGGATTCCGATTGAGCTGAAATTTTACACACATGTGTATATCACGTGCCAATGCAATATTATGATGACATGGAGCTGATCTGATGATGGAGCTGGAGGGTGGACACAGGAACTCTATAATGAAACGGCGCAACCCCATCGAGTTTAGGCTCGTATGATTTGTCTTGCCGAGTACTTTGTGTTTAGATGGTATCCAGGGGCTGATGATGAAGCTGGAAGGTGGCCACAGTAACTCTATAAAGAAATGACGCAACCCCGTCGAGTTTGGACACGTTTGATTCATCTTGATGAGTAATTTGTCTTTAGATGGTATCCAGGGTCTGATGATGGAGCTGTAAGGTGGCCATGCGAAGCTCTGTAATTAAATGGCGCAACTCCGTCGAATTAGGGCTCGTTTGAAATGTCCTGACTAGAACTTCAGTCATAGATGATATCCATCTGATGATGGAGCTGGAAGGTGACAGTAACTCTGTAATGAAACGATGCAACCCCATCGAGTTTGGACTCGTTTGATTCGTCTTGACGAGTACTTTGTCTTTAGATGGTATCCAGGGTCTGATGATGGAGCTAGAAGGTCTCCGTTATAAAACGACATAACTCCATCGAGTTTAGGCTCGTATGATTTGTCCTAACGAGTATTTTGTCTCTAGATGGTATTCAGGGTCTGACGATGGAAATGGAAGGTGATCACAGTAACTCTGTAATGAAACTACGCAACCCTATCGAGTTTATACTCGTTTGATTCATCTTGAGGAGTACTTTGTCAAGTTATGATCATTTTATTCTACAAAGAAATTTGGATGTTTTCACATCTGCTAGACGTCCCACGACGTCTAGTTTTTCTTTTTGTTGTTTATTCCGAATTGGTGTCATTTAAATTTTATCGAAAACAGTGGAGCGGTTTTTAAAAATCAACAAATATCTATAGAAATTTATAAATTGATGATATTTTTTCTCTGAAACTTCGGTGTGTCATTGGAGCGGTTAGTTGGCGTACCCATGTTATATATAATGCCTTTCTTCACGGTCTTCGGAAGACTCCGAGACGTGTGGTCTATTTCTTTCTCTATTGCGCCTATCTTTGTCATATTCAGACTCCTGTGCTCGACGCTTTCTCATACGAGATGCACCCAACACTCAGGGAAGGCCTCCCCATCATGTGGCACCTATTTTAACCTAATGTATTTTATAAAAAATCAAAAAGAGCAAAAAATAAATGAATTAAAAAAAAAGAAAACCGCCTTCAAAAAACGCCCGTAACGTATTTTTTACTTTTTAGTTCCTAAAAAGTAAAAAATAATTGGTATTTACACACGATACTTCCTGATATTAACGCGAATGTGTTATGAAATAGAACTACGTTGTAATAATATGTTATGAAATAGAACTACGTTGCTTCCTCAGCATTCATAATTCTCTTCATACATGCTCGGCGGTTTCGGAGACTCCTGACTCCACCTGCCTTCGATACATGACAGATTTGGTCTAGCTAGGTTAGGTCCTCGGTCTCCCCCTGTACCTACATCTTTCCACTTTTGCATTTTCTCTATATATCAGTGATGTACCTTTCATCCCGCCTGAATCCACGTCTAAGATATATATATTCATCCAATTGTTCTAGCACGCCATTGTCTATTGTTACTCTAACATCTGTTTAGGCTTCTCCTCTTTCAAAGACCATTATTTTAGCTTTGCTCACATTCACATGTAGGCTCTTTTTCTTACAATCTTCTGTCATTACGTCGACTAGGGTTTGCAGGTCAGTTACTGATTGTGTTGTAGGAACATATCGGCTGCATACAGCAATGAATTAACCACTAAGTCAGCCAATCCAAACTCGCAAATCCATTTAATTTAACCTTTGGAGATATTTATCCAGATATATGATAAGTCTGGCTGGTAGAACGCTGCCTTGTCTAACGCTGATTTTTAAACCAGGGCAACATTCCATCATCCACCCGTACACAAATTCTGTAGTCCAGGAAATTGGACTGCACCGCTCGTAACAGTCTACCGTCAATACCATACTCTGGCAAAATGCCCCAATGTTCTGTTTGTATAACGTGTCATAGGCTTTCACCAAATCCACAAAACTGCAGAAAACAATAATCCATAATAATAAATCACACAATAATCCATCAGACACCATCCTCGTTCTCCTTTCAATAATCTTACCATGCACTGGCTGTCAAACTGGTCAAGGCTCTGTAGTTTGCACAGTAAATACGTGAACCCTTGTTTTTAAATAAAGTTTTTTTTTTATTCCATGAAGTGGTAGACGAGCCACGGTCCATCTGATGGTAAATAGTAACCGTCGCCCATAGACTCGACTATACCGAGAGTATTGTCAAGCCGCTCACCAATTCATTAGACTCAATGTTAAAACATTACATTAACTGTAAACAGACTCAATGTTTTACAGATTCAATGTTTTACAGACTCAATATTTTACACTCAATATTTTACAGACTCAATATTTTATCAAGACTCATTAATCCTTGGAGCTGCAACTAAACAATATTATTATTAAGATTATCATCCTTAATCCATAAACAACTGCTCTACATCTCATCTTCCTTATATACCTACCATAATTTAAGACAACACTTTGCACTAAGGAATAATCACTGCACCACGGAGGACCCCACAAAAGGAAAGAAATAACTATTTGTGTATCGCATAAAGAAAAATGTGAGTCCTGGGTGGGAATCGAACCCATAACACTCGGGCGGGAGTCCGGCATCCAAACCACACCGCCATCTGTGCAGTCGAAATAATTATGTGTACGAACAATGTCAGTTACAAGAGTATCTGCTGATGCAGTATGAGTTAATACAATTTCACTATTGGTTGGTAAGGTATGTGAACCAGCAGCTATGGTGTCGCTATTAGACATTGCATCACTAATTGTGACTAGCTAGATCATTATTTTCATTATTGCCAGCCTGAAAAAGATCATTACTTTCCAACATGTCACACATTTTTGGGTGACGCCTGTGCCATCTGTCGGCATTATTTTCATACATTATACCGACCAAGTAAACTTAATTTTGCAATTAAGATTTTTACCTAATAATGACGCAAACCCTATAAATATTTATATATATTTTTAGGATTTGACATGCGTAGCACTATACATTAGCACAAAGTGAAAAATGTGAAATCGAAAATAACAGTCACGAGCAGGATTTGAACCTGCATCTCCTGGATACCGTCCAGATGCTTTGCCAATTCAGCCATCGTGACAATTTAAACACCACATTTGCTCCTGACTGCTAATTTCGATAATACATTCATACTTAACGTCTGGGTGACGCCAGCGCCATCTGTCGGTACTATTTTCATACATTATACCGACCAAGTAAACTTAATTTTACGATTAAGATTTTTACCTAATAATGACGCAAACCCTATAAATATTAATATATATGTAGGAGAGGGTTTGAACATGGTTAAAATAATAAGACAAAGGTCAGTTCTAATGTATACTTACTTCTCTCACGAAACATACAACTTTACAGCAATGAGTGTGATCAACAAGACTCATTTCACTATAAGACTCATCAGGCACACAGTTGTATCAGACCCACTGTTTTACCAGACTCACTGTTTTATTAGACTCTCTGTTTTATCAGACTCACTGTTTAATCAGACTCACTGCTTAGTCAGACTCACTGTTTAATCAGACTCACTGCTTAGTCAGACTCACTGTTTAATCAGACTCACTGTTAAATCAGACTCACTGTTTAATCAGACTCACTGTTTAATCATACTCACTGTTTATTCCGACCCACTGTTTAATCAGACTCACTGTTAAATCAGACTCACTGTTTAATCAGACTCACTGTTTAATCAGAGTCACTGTTAATCAGACTCATTTTTTAATCAGACTCACTGTTTAATCAGACTCACTTTTTAATCAGACTCAATGTTTTACAGATTCAATGTTTTACAGACTCAATGTTTTACAGACTCAATATTTACACTCAATATGTAAAATAGTCTGTAAAAGACTCAATGTTTTATCAAGACTCATTAATCCTTGTAGCTGTAACTAAACAATATTATTATTATGATTATCATCCTTAATCCATAAAATACTGCTCTACATCTCATCTTCTCTATATACCTACCATAATTTAAGACAACACTTTGCACTAAGGAATAATCACTGCACCACGGAGGACCCCACAAAAGGAAAGAAATCACAGACAGTCCCAGAATAACTATTTGTGTATCGCATAAAGAAAAATGTGAGTCCTGTGTGGGAATCGAACCCATAACACTCGGGCGGGAGTCCGGCATCCAAACCACACTGCCATCTGTGCAGTCGAAATAATTATGTGTATGAACAATGTCAGTTACAAGAGTATCTGCTGATGCAGTATGAGTTAATACAATTTCACTATTGGTTGGTAAGGTATGTGAACCAGCAGCTATGGTGTCGCTATTAGACATTGCATCACTAATTGTGACTAGCTAGATTATTATTTTCATTATTGCCAGCCTGAAAAAGATCATTACTTTCCAACATGTCACACATTTTTGGGTGACGCCTGTGCCATCTGTCGGCATTATTTTCATACATTATACCGACCAAGTAAACTTAATTTTGCAATTAAGATTTTTACCTAATAATGACGCAAACCCAATAAATATTTATATATATTTTTAGGATTTGACATGCGTAGCACTATACATTAGCACAAAGTGAAAAATGTGAAATCGAAAATAACAGTCACGAGCAGGATTTGAACCTGCATCTCCTGGATACCGTCCAGATGCTTAGCCAATTCAGCCATCGTGACAATTTAAACACCATATTTGCTCCTGACTGCTAATTTCGATAATACATTCATACTTAACGTCTGGGTGACGCCAGCGCCATCTGTCGGTAGTATTTTCATACATTATACCGACCAAGTAAACCTAATTTTACGATTAAGATTTTTACCTAATAATGACGCAAACCCTATAAATATTAATATATATGTAGGAGAGGGTTTGAACATTGTTAAAATAATAAGACAAAGGTCAGTTCTAATGTATACTTACTTCTCTTACGAAACATACAACTTTACAGCAATGAGTGTGATCAACAAGACTCATTTCACTATAAGACTCATCAGACACACAGTTGTATCAGACTCACTGTTTTACCAGACTCACTGTTTTATTAGACTCTCTGTTTTATCAGACTCACTGTTTAATCAGACTCACTGTTTAGTCAGTTTCACTGTTTAATCAGACTCACTGTTAAATCGGATTCACTGTTAAATCAGACTCACTGTTTAATCGGACTCACTTTTTAATCAGACTCACTGATTAATCAGACTCACTGTTTAATCCGACTCACTGTTTAATCAGACTCACTTTTTAATCAGACTCAATGTTTTACAGACTCAATGTTTTACAGGCTCAATATTTTACAGACTCAATGTTTTATCAAGACTCATTAATCCTTGTAGCTGCAACTAAACAATATTATTATTATGATTATCATCTTTATTCCATAAACTACTGCTCTAATACTCATCTTCCTTATATATACCTACCATAATTTAAGACAACACTTTGCACTAAGGAATAATCACTGCACCACAGAGGACCCCACAAAAGGAAAGAAATAACTATTTGTGTAAAAAAATGTAAGTCCTGTGTGGGAATCGAACCCATAACACTCGGGCGGGAGTCCGGCATCCAAACCACACTGCCATCTGTGCAGTCGAAATAATTATGTGTATGAACAATGTCAGTTACAAGAGTATCTGCTGATGCAGTATGAGTTAATACAATTTCACTATTGGTTGGTAAGGTATGTGAATCAGCAGCTATGGTGTCGCTATTAGACATTGCATCACTAATTGTGACTAGCTAGATCATTATTTTCATTATTGCCAGCCTGAAAAAGATCATTACTTTCCAACATGTCACACATTTTTGGGTGACGCCTGTGCCATCTGTCGGCATTATTTTCATACATTATACCGACCAAGTAAACTTAATTTTGCAATTAAGATTTTTACCTAATAATGACGCAAACCCTATAAATATTTATATATATTTTTAGGATTTGACATGCGTAGCACTATACATTAGCACAAAGTGAAAAATGTGAAATCGAAAATAACAGTCACGAGCAGGATTTGAACCTGCATCTCCTGGATACCGTCCAGATGCTTTGCCAATTCAGCCATCGTGACAATTTAAACACCACATTTGCTCCTGACTGCTAATTTCGATAATACATTCATACTTAACGTCTGGGTGACGCCAGCGCCATCTGTCGGTAGTATTTTCATACATTATACCGACCAAGTAAACTTAATTTTACGATTAAGATTTTTACCTAATTATGACGCAAACCCTATAAATATTAATATATATTTAGGAGAGGGTTTGAACATTGTTAAAATAATAAGACAAAGGTCAGTTCTAATGTATACTTACTTCTCTTACGAAACATACAACTTTACAGCAATGAGTGTGATCAACAAGACTCATTTCACTATAAGACTCATCAGACACAAAGTTGTATCAGACTCACTGTTTTACCAGACTCACTGTTTTATTAGACTCTCTGTTTTATCGGACTCACTGTTTAATCAGACTCACTGTTTAGTCAGACTCACTGTTTAATCAGACTCACTGTTAAATCAGACTCACTTTTTAATCAGACTCAATGTTTTACAGACTCAATATTTTATAGACTCAATATTTTACAGACTCAATGTTTTATCAAGACTCATTAATCCTTGTAGCTGCAACTAAACAATATTATTATTATGATTATCATCCTTAATCCATAAACTACTGCTCTACATCTCATCTTCTCTATTTACCTACCATAATTTAAGACAACACTTTGCACTAAGGAATAATCACTGCACCACGGAGGACCCCACAAAAGGAAAGAAATAACTATTTGTGTAAAAAAATGTAAGTCCTGTGTGGGAATCGGACCCATAACACTCGGGCGGGAGTCCGGCATCCAAACCACACTGCCATCTGTGCAGTCGAAATAATTATGTGTATGAACAATGTCAGTTACAAGAGTATCTGCTGATGCAGTATGAGTTAATACAATTTCACTATTGGTTGGTAAGGTATGTGAACCAGCAGCTATGGTGTCGCTACTAGACATTGCATCACTAATTGTGACTAGCTAGATCATTATTTTCATTATTGCCAGCCTGAAAAAGATCATTACTTTCCAACATGTCACACATTTTTGGGTGACGCTTGCGCCATCTGTCGGCATTATTTTCATACATTATACCGACCAAGTAAACTTAATTTTGCAATTTAGAATTTTACCTAATAATGACGCAAACCCTATAAATATTTATATATATTTTTAGGATTTGACATGCGTAGCACTATACATTAGCACAAAGTGAAAAATGTGAAATCGAAAATAACAGTAACGAGCAGGATTTGAACCTGCATCTCCTGGATACCGTCCAGATGCTTTGCCAATTCAGCCATCGTGACAATTTAAACACCACATTTGCTCCTGACTGCTAATTTCGATAATACATTCATACTTAACGTCTGGGTGACGCCAGCGCCATCTGTCGGCAGTATTTTCATACATTATACCGACCAAGTAAACTTAATTTTGCAATTAAGACTTTTACCTAATAATGACGCAAACCCTATAAATATTTATATATATTTTTAGGATTTGACATGCGTAGCACTATACATTAGCACAAAGTGACAAATGTGAAATCGAAAATAACAGTCACGAGCAGGATTTGAACCTGCATCTCCTGGATACCGTCCAGATGCTTTGCCAATTCAGCCATCGTGACAATTTAAACACCACATTTGCTCCTGACTGCTAATTTCGATAATACATTCATACTTAACGTCTGGGTGACGCCAGCGCCATCTGTCGGCAGTATTTTCATACATTATACCGACCAAGTAAACTTAATTTTACGATTAAGATTTTTACCTAATAATGACGCAAACCCTATAAATATTAATATATATGTAGGAGAGGGTTTGAACATTGTTAAAATAATAAGACACAGGTCAGTTCTAATGTATACTTACTTCTCTCACGAAACACACAACTTTACAGCAATGAGTGTGATCAACAAGACTCATTTCACTATAAGACTCATCAGACACACAGTTGTATCAGACTCACTGTTTTACCAGACTCACTGTTTTATTAGACTCTCTGTTTTATCGGACTCACTGTTTAATCAGACTGACTGTTAAATCAGACTCACTGTTTAATCAGACTCACTGTTTAATCAGACTCACTTTTTAATCAGACTCAATGTTTTACAGACTCAATGTTTTACAGACTCAATATTTTACAGACTCAATATTTCACAGACTCATATTTTATCAAGACTCATTAATCCTTGTAGCTGAAACTAAACAATATTATTATTATGATTATCATCCTTAATCCATAAACTACTGCTCTACATCTCATCTTCCTTATATATACCTACCATAATTTAAGACAACACTTTGCACTAAGGAATAATCACTGCACCACGGAGGACCCCACAAAAGGAAAGAAATAACTATTTGTGTAAAAAAATGTGTGTCCTGTGTGGGAATCGAACCCATAACACTCGGGCGGGAGTCCGGCATCCAAACCACACCGCCATCTGTGCAGTCGAATTAATTATGTGTATGAACAATGTCAGTTACAAGAGTATCTGCTGATGCAGTATGAGTTAATACAATTTCACTATTGGTTGGTAAGGTATGTGAACCAGCAGCTGCTGTCGCTATTAGAGCTATGGTGTCGCTATTAGACATTGCATCACTAATTGTGACTAGCTAGATCATTATTTTCATTATTGCCTGCCTGAAAAAGATCATTACTTTCCAACATGTCACACATTTTTGGGTGACGCCTGTGCCATCTGTCGGCATTATTTTCATACATTATACCGACCAAGTAAACTTAATTTTGCAATTAAGATTTTTACCTAATAATGACGCAAACCCTATAAATATTTATATATATTTTTAGGATTTGACATGCGTAGCACTATACATTAGCACAAAGTGAAAAATGTGAAATCGAAAATAACAGTCACGAGCAGGATTTGAACCTGCATCTCCTGGATACCGTCCAGATGCTTTGCCAATTCAGCCATCGTGACAATTTAAACACCACATTTGCTCCTGACTGCTAATTTCGATAATACATTCATACTTAACGTCTGGGTGACGCCAGCGCCATCTGTCGGTTGTATTTTCATACATTATACCGACCAAGTAAACTTAATTTTACGATTAAGATTTTTACCTAATAATGACGCAAACCCTATAAATATTAATATATATGTAGGAGAGGGTTTGAACATTGTTAAAATAATAAGACAAAGGTCAGTTCTAATGTATACTTACTTCTCTCACGAAACATACAACTTTACAGCAATGAGTGTGATCAACAAGACTCATTTCACTATAAGACTCATCAGACACACAGTTGTATCAGACTCACTGTTTTACCAGACTCACTGTTTTATTAGACTCTCTGTTTTATCAGACTCACTGTTTAATCAGACTCACTGTTTAGTTAGACTCACTGTTTAATCAGACTCACTGTTAAATCAGACTTACTGTTTAATCAGACTTACTGTTTAATCAGATTCAAAGTTTTACAGATTCAATGTTTTACAGACTCAATATTTTACACTCAATATTTTACAGACTCAATATTTTACAGACTCAATATTTTACAGACTCAATATTTTATCAAGACTCATTAATCCTTGTAGCTAGAAGGATTAATGAGTCTTGATATAATGCAGCTGCAACTAAACAATATTATTATTATGATTATCATCCTTAATCCATAAACTACTGCTCTACATCTCATCTTCCTTATATACCTACCATAATTTAAGACAACACTTTGCACTAAGGAATAATCACTGCACCACGGAGGACCCCACAAAAGGAAAGAAATAACTATTTGTGTAAAAAATTTTGAGTCCTGTGTGAGAATCGAACCCATAACATTCGGGCGGGTGTCCGGCATCCAAACCACACCGCCATCTGTGCATTCGAAATAATTGTGTGTATGAACAATGTCAGTTACGAGAGTATCTGCTGATGCAGTATGAGTTAATACAATTTCACTATTGGTTGGTAAGGTATGGAATCAGCAGCTATGGTGTCGCTATTAGACATTGCATCACTAATTGTGACTAGCTAGATCATTATTTTCATTATTGCCAGCCTGAAAAAGATCATTACTTTCCAACATGTCACACATTTTTGGGTGACGCTTGCGCCATCTGTCGGCATTATTTTCATACATTATACTGACCAAGTAAACTTAATTTTGCAATTAAGATTTTTACCTAATAATGACGCAAACCCTATAAATATTTATATATATTTTTAGGATTTGACATGCGTAGCACTATACATTAGCACAAAGTGAAAAATGTGAAATCGAAAATAACAGTCACGAGCAGGATTTGAACCTGCATCTCCTGGATACCGTCCAGATGCTTTGCCAATTCAGCCATCGTGACAATTTAAACACCACATTTGCTCTTGACTGCTAATTTCGATAATACATTCATACTTAATGTCTGGGTGACGCCAGCGCCATCTGTCGGCAGTATTTTCATACATTATACCGACCAAGTAAACTTAATTTTGCAATTAAGATTTTTACCTAATAATGACGCAAACCCTATAAATATTTATATATATTTTTAGGATTTGACATGCGTAGCACTATACATTAGCACAAAGTGAAAAATGTGAAATCGAAAATAACAGTCACGAGCAGGATTTGAACCTGCATCTCCTGGATACCGTCCAGATGCTTTGCCAATTCAGCCATCGTGACAATTTAAACACCACATTTGCTCCTGACTGCTAATTTCGATAATACATTCATACTTAACGTCTGGGTGACGCCAGCGCCATCTGTCGGCAGTATTTTCATACATTATACCGACCTAGTAAACTTAATTTTACGATTAAGATTTTTACCTAATAATGACGCAAACCCTATAAATATTAATATATATGTAGGAGAGGGTTTGAACATTGTTAAAATAATAAGACACAGGTCAGTTCTAATGTATACTTACTTCTCTCACGAAACACACAACTTTACAGCAATGAGTGTGATCAACAAGACTCATTTCACTATAAGACTCATCAGACACACAGTTGTATCAGACTCACTGTTTTACCAGACTCACTGTTTTATTAGACTCTCTGTTTTATCAGACTCACTGTTTAATCAGACTCACTGTCTGACTAATCAGACTCACTGATTAATCAGACTCACTGTTTAATCCGACTCATATTTTTATTATTATATATTTTATATATTTTTAGGATTTGACATGCGTAGCACTATACATTAGCACAAAGTGAAAAATGTGAAATCGAAAATAACAGTCACGAGCAGGATTTGAACCTGCATCTCCTGGATACCGTCCAGATGCTTTGCCAATTCAGCCATCGTGACAATTTAAACACCACATTTGCTCTTGACTGCTAATTTCGATAATACATTCATACTTAACGTCTGGGTGACGCCAGCGCCATCTGTCGGCAGTATTTTCGTACATTATACCGACCAAGTAAACTTAATTTTACGATTAAGATTTTTACCTAATAATGACGCAAACCCTATAAATATTAATATATATGTAGGAGAGGGTTTGAACATTGTTAAAATAATAAGACAAAGGTCAGTTCTAATGTATACTTACTTCTCTCACGAAACACACAACTTTACAGCAATGAGTGTGATCAACAAGACTCATTTTACTATAAGACTCATCAGACACATAGTTGTACCAGACTCACTGTTTTATAAGACTCTCTGTTTTATCAGACTCACTGTTTAATCAGAATCACAGTTTATTCAGTCACACTGTTTAATCAGACTCACTGTTAAATCAGACTCACAGTTAAATCAGACTCACTGTTTAATCATACTCACTGTTTAGTCAGACTCACTGTTTAATCAGATCCATTGTTTAATCAGACTCACAGTTAAATCAGACTCACTGTATAATCAGACTCACTGTTTAATCTGACTAATTTTTTAATCAGACTCACTGTTTAATCAGACTCACTTTTTAATCAGACTCAATGTTAAAACATTACATTAACTGTAAACAGACTCAATGTTTTACAGATTCAATGTTTTACAGACTCAATATTTTACACTCAATATTTTACAGACTCAATATTTTATCAAGACTCATTAATCCTTGGAGCTGCAACTAAACAATATTATTATTAAGATTATCATCCTTAATCCATAAACAACTGCTCTACATCTCATCTTCCTTATATACCTACCATAATTTAAGACAACACTTTGCACTAAGGAATAATCACTGCACCACGGAGGACCCCACAAAAGGAAAGAAATAACTATTTGTGTATCGCATAAAGAAAAATGTGAGTCCTGGGTGGGAATCGAACCCATAACACTCGGGCGGGAGTCCGGCATCCAAACCACACCGCCATCTGTGCAGTCGAAATAATTATGTGTATGAACAATGTCAGTTACAAGAGTATCTGCTGATGCAGTATGAGTTAATACAATTTCACTATTGGTTGGTAAGGTATGTGAACCAGCAGCTATGGTGTCGCTATTAGATATTGCATCACTAATTGTGACTAGCTAGATCATTATTTTCATTATTGCCAGCCTGTAAAAAATCATTACATTCCAACATGTCACACATTTTTTGGGTGACGCCTGCGCCATCTGTCGGCATTATTTTCATACATTATACCGACCAAGTAAACTTAATTTTGCAATTAAGATTTTTACCTAATAATGACGCAAACCCTATAAATATTTATATATATTTTTAGGATTTGACATGCGTAGCACTATACATTAGCACAAAGTGAAAAATGTGAAATCGAAATTAACAGTCACGAGCAGGATTTGAACCTGCATCTACTGGATACCGTCCAGATGCTTTGCCAATTCAGCCATCGTGACAATTTAAACACCACATTTGCTCCTGACTGCTAATTTCGATAATACATTCATACTTAACGTCTGGGTGACGCCAGTGCCATCTGTCGGCAGTATTTTCGTACATTATACCGACCAAGTAAACTTAATTTTGCAATTAAGATTTTTACCTAATAATGACGCAAACCCTATAAATATTTATATATATTTTTAGGATTTGACATGCGTAGCACTATACATTAGCACAAAGTGAAAAATGTGAAATCGAAATTAACAGTCACGAGCAGGATTTGAACCTGCATCTACTGGATACCGTCCAGATGCTTTGCCAATTCAGCCATCGTGACAATTTAAACACCACATTTGCTCCTGACTGCTAATTGCGATAATACATTCATTAACGTCTGGGTGACGCCAGCGCCATCTGTCGGCAGTATTTTCGTACATTATACCGACCAAGTAAACTTAATTTTACGATTAAGATTTTTACCTAATAATGACGCAAACCCTATAAATATTAATATATATGTAGGAGAGGGTTTGAACATTGTTAAAATAATAAGACAAAGGTCAGTTCTAATGTATACTTACTTCTCTCACGAAACACACAACTTTACAGCAATGAGTGTGATCAACAAGATTCTTTCACTATAAGACTCATCAGACACACAGTTGTATCAGACTCACTGTTTTACCAGACTCACTGTTTTATTAGACTCTCTGTTTTATCAGACTCACAGTTTAATCAGACTCACTGTTTAGTCAGACTCACTGTTTAATCAGACTCACTGTTTAATCAGACTCACTGTTAAATCAGACTCACTTTTTAATCAGACAATGTTTTACAGACTCAATATTTTACAGACTCAATATTTTACAGACTCAATATTTTACAGACTCAATGTTTTATCAAGACTCATTAATCCTTGTAGCTGCAACTAAACAATATTATTATTATGATTATCATCCTTAATCCATAAACTACTGCTCTACATCTCATCTTCTCTATATACCTACCATAATTTAAGACAACACTTTGCACTAAGGAATAATCACTGCACCACGGAGGACCCCACAAAAGGAAAGAAATAACTATTTGTGTAAAAAAATGTGAGTCCTGTGTGGGAATCGAACCCATAACACTCGGGCGGGAGTCCGGCATCCAAACCACACCGCCATCTGTGCAGTCGAAATAATTATGTGTATGAACAATGTCAGTTACAAGAGTATCTGCTGATGCAGTATGAGTTAATACAATTTCACTATTGGTTGGTAAGGTATGTGAACCAGCAGCTGCTGTCGCTATTAGAGCTATGGTGTCGCTATTAGACATTGCATCACTAATTGTGACTAGCTAGATCATTATTTTCATTATTGCCTGCCTGAAAAAGATCATTACTTTCCAACATGTCACACATTTTTGGGTGACGCCTGTGCCATCTGTCGGCATTATTTTCATACATTATACCGACCAAGTAAACTTAATTTTGCAATTAAGATTTTTACCTAATAATGACGCAAACCCTATAAATATTTATATATATTTTTAGGATTTGACATGCGTAGCACTATACATTAGCACAAAGTGAAAAATGTGAAATCGAAATTAACAGTCACGAGCAGGATTTGAACCTGCATCTACTGGATACCGTCCAGATGCTTTGCCAATTCAGCCATCGTGACAATTTAAACACCACATTTGCTCCTGACTGCTAATTTCGATAATACATTCATACTTAACGTCTGGGTGACGCCAGCGCCATCTGTCGGCAGTATTTTCGTACATTATACCGACCAAGTAAACTTAATTTTGCAATTAAGATTTTTACCTAATAATGACGCAAACCCTATAAATATTTATATATATTTTTAGGATTTGACATGCGTAGCACTATACATTAGCACAAAGTGAAAATTGTGAAATCGAAAATAACAGTCACGAGCAGGATTTGAACCTGCATCTCCTGGATACCGTCCAGATGCTTTGCCAATTCAGCCATCGTGACAATTTAAACACCACATTTGCTCCTGAGTGCTAATTGCGATAATACATTCATACTTAACGTCTGGGTGACGCCAGCGCCATCTGTCGGCAGTATTTTCGTACATTATACCGACCAAGTAAACTTAATTTTACGATTAAGATTTTTACCTAATAATGACGCAAACCCTATAAATATTAATATATATGTAGGAGAGGGTTTGAACATTGTTAAAATAATAAGACAAAGGTCAGTTCTAATGTATACTTACTTCTCTCACGAAATATACATTTTTACAGCAATGAGTGTGATCAACAAGACTCATTTCACTATAAGACTCATCAGACACACAGTTGTATCAGACTCACTGTTTTACCACACTCACTGTTTTATTAGACTCACTGTTAAATCAGACTCACTGTTTAATCAGACTCACTGTTTAGTCAGACTCACTGTTAAATCAGACTCACTGTTTAATCAGACTCACGGTTTAATCATACTCACTGTTTGATCAGACTCACTGTTTAATCAGACTTACTTTTTAATCAGACTCAATGTTAAAACATTACATTAACTGTAAACAGACTCAATGTTTTACAGATTCAATGTTTTACAGACTCAATATTTTACACTCAATATTTTACAGACTCAATATTTTATCAAGACTCATTAATCCTTGGAGCTGCAACTAAACAATATTATTATTAAGATTATCATCCTTAATCCATAAACTACTGCTCTACATCTCATCTTCCTTATATACCTACCATAATTTAAGACAACACTTTGCACTAAGGAATAATCACTGCACCACGGAGGACCCCACAAAAGGAAAGAAGTAACTATTTGTGTATCGCATAAAGAAAAATGTGAGTCCTGGGTGGGAATCGAACCCATAACACTCGGGCGGGAGTCCGGCATCCAAACCACACCGCCATCTGTGCAGTCGAAATAATTATGTGTATGAACAATGTCAGTTACAAGAGTATCTGCTGATGCAGTATGAGTTAATACAATTTCACTATTGGTTGGTAAGGTATGTGAACCAGCAGCTATGGTGTCGCTATTAGACATTGCATCACTAATTGTGACTAGCTAGATCATTATTTTCATTATTGCCAGCCTGAAAAAGATCATTACTTTCCAACATGTCACACATTTTTGGGTGACGCCTGTGTCATCTGTCGGCATTATTTTCATACATTATACCGACCAAGTAAACTTAATTTTGCAATTAAGATTTTTACCTAATAATGACGCAAACCCTATAAATATTTATATATATTTTTAGGATTTGACATGCGTAGCACTATACATTAGCACAAAGTGAAAAATGTGAAATCGAAAATAACAGTCACGAGCAGGATTTGAACCTGCATCTCCTGGATACCGTCCAGATGCTTTGCCAATTCAGCCATCGTGACAATTTAAACACCACATTTGCTCCTGACTGCAAATTTCGATAATACATTCATACTTAACGTCTGGGTGACGCCAGCGCCATCTGTCGGTAGTATTTTCATACATTATACCGACCAAGTAAACTTAATTTTACGATTAAGATTTTTACCTAATAATGACGCAAACCCTATAAATATTAATATATATGTAGGTGAGTGTTTGAACATTGTTAAAATAATAAGACAAAGGTCAGTTCTAATGTATACTTACTTCTCTCACGAAACACACAACTTTACAGCAATGAGTGTGATCAACAAGATTCATTTCACTATAAGACTCATCAGACACACAGTTGTATCAGACTCACTGTTTTACCAGACTCACTGTTTTATTAGACTCTCTGTTTTATCAGACTCACTGTTTAACCAGACACACTGTTTAGTCAGACTCACTGTTTAATCAGACTCACTGTTAAATCAGACTCACTTTTTAATCAGACAATGTTTTACAGACTCAATATTTTACAGACTCAATATTTTACAGACTCAATGTTTTATCAAGACTCATTAATCCTTGTAGCTGCAACTAAACAATATTATTATTATGATTATCATCCTTAATCCATAAACTACTGCTCTACATCTCATCTTCTCTATATACCTACCATAATTTAAGACAACACTTTGCACTAAGGAATAATCACTGCACCACGGAGGACCCCACAAAAGGAAAGAAATAACTATTTGTGTAAAAAAATGTGAGTCCTGTGTGGGAATCGAACCCATAACACTCGGGCGGGAGTCCGGCATCCAAACCACACCGCCATCTGTGCAGTCGAAATAATTATGTGTATGAACAATGTCAGTTACAAGAGTATCTGCTGATGCAGTATGAGTTAATACAATTTCACTATTGGTTGGTAAGGTATGTGAACCAGCAGCTATGGTGTCGCTATTAGACATTGCATCACTAATTGTGACTAGCTAGATCATTATTGCCAGCCTGAAAAAGATCATTACTTTCCAACATGTCACACATTTTTGGGTGACGCCTGTGCCATCTGTCGGCATTATTTTCATACATTATACCGACCAAGTAAACTTAATTTTGCAATTAAGATTTTTACCTAATAATGACGCAAACCCTATAAATATTTATATATATTTTTAGGATTTGACATGCGTAGCACTATACATTAGCACAAAGTGAAAAATGTGAAATCGAAAATAACAGTCACGAGCAGGATTTGAACCTGCATCTCCTGGATACCGTCCAGATGCTTTGCCAATTCAGCCATCGTAACAATTTAGACACCACATTTGCTCCTGACTGCTAATTTCGATAATACATTCATACTTAACGTCTGGGTGACGCCAGCGCAATCGGTCGGTAGTATTTTCATACATTATACCGACCAAGTAAACTTAATTTTACGATTAAGATTTTTACCTAATAATGACGCAAACCCTATAAATATTAATATATATGTAGGAGAGGGTTTGAACATTGTTAAAATAATAAGACAAAGGTCAGTTCTAATGTATACTTACTTCTCTCACGAAACACACAACTTTACAGCAATGAGTGTGATCAACAATACTCATTTCACTATAAGACTCATCAGACACACAGTTGTATCAGACTCACTGTTTTACCAGACTCACTGTTTTATTAGACTCTCTGTTTTATCAGACTCACTGTTTAATCAGACTCACTGTCTGACTAATCAGACTCACTGATTAATCAGACTCACTGTTTAATCCGACTCATATTTTTATTATTATATATTTTATATATTTTTAGGATTTGACATGCGTAGCACTATACATTAGCACAAAGTGAAAAATGTGAAATCGAAAATAACAGTCACGAGCAGGATTTGAACCTGCATCTCCTGGATACCGTCCAGATGCTTTGCCAATTCAGCCATCGTGATAATTTAAACACCACATTTGCTCTTGACTGCTAATTTCGATAATACATTCATACTTAACGTCTGGGTGACGCCAGCGCCATCTGTCGGCAGTATTTTCGTACATTATACCGACCAAGTAAACTTAATTTTACGATTAAGATTTTTACCTAATAATGACGCAAACCCTATAAATATTAATATATATGTAGGAGAGGGTTTGAACATTGTTAAAATAATAAGACAAAGGTCAGTTCTAATGTATACTTACTTCTCTCACGAAACACACAACTTTACAGCAATGAGTGTGATCAACAAGATTCTTTCACTATAAGACTCATCAGACACACAGTTGTATCAGACTCACTGTTTTACCAGACTCACTGTTTTATTAGACTCTCTGTTTTATCAGACTCACAGTTTAATCAGACTCACTGTTTAGTCAGACTCACTGTTTAATCAGACTCACTGTTAAATCAGACTCACTTTTTAATCAGACAATGTTTTACAGACTCAATATTTTACAGACTCAATATTTTACAGACTCAATATTTTACAGACTCAATGTTTTATCAAGACTCATTAATCCTTGTAGCTGCAACTAAACAATATTATTATTATGATTATCATCCTTTATCCATAAACTACTGCTCTACATCTCATCTTCTCTATATACCTACCATAATTTAAGACAACACTTTGCACTAAGGAATAATCACTGCACCACGGAGGACCCCACAAAAGGAAAGAAATAACTATTTGTGTAAAAAAATGTGAGTCCTGTGTGGGAATCGAACCCATAACACTCGGGCGGGAGTCCGGCATCCAAACCACACCGCCATCTGTGCAGTCGAAATAATTATGTGTATGAACAATGTCAGTTACAAGAGTATCTGCTGATGCAGTATGAGTTAATACAATTTCACTATTGGTTGGTAAGGTATGTGAACCAGCAGCTATGGTGTCGCTATTAGACATTGCATCACTAATTGTGACTAGCTAGATCATTATTTTCATTATTGCCAGCCTGAAAAAGATCATTACTTTCCAACATGTCACACATTTTTGGGTGACGCCTGTGCCATCTGTCGGCATTATTTTCATACATTATACCGACCAAGTAAACTTAATTTTGCAATTAAGATTTTTACCTAATAATGACGCAAACCCTATAAATATTTATATATATTTTTAGGATTTGACATGCGTAGCACTATACATTAGCACAAAGTGAAAAATGTGAAATCGAAAATAACAGTCACGAGCAGGATTTGAACCTGCATCTCCTGGATACCGTCCAGATGCTTTGCCAATTCAGCCATCGTAACAATTTAAACACCACATTTGCTCCTGACTGCTAATTTCGATAATACATTCATACTTAACGTCTGGGTGACGCCAGCGCAATCGGTCGGTAGTATTTTCATACATTATACCGACCAAGTAAACTTAATTTTACGATTAAGATTTTTACCTAATAATGACGCAAACCCTATAAATATTAATATATATGTAGGAGAGGGTTTAAACATTGTTAAAATAATAAGACAAAGGTCAGTTCTAATGTATACTTACTTCTCTCACGAAACACACAACTTTACAGCAATGAGTGTGATCAACAAGACTCATTTCACTATAAGACTCATCAGACACACAGTTGTATCAGACTCACTGTTTTACCAGACTCACTGTTTTATTAGACTCTCTGTTTTATCAGACTCACTGTTTAATCAGACTCACTGTCTGACTAATCAGACTCACTGATTAATCGGACTCACTGTTTAATCCGACTCATATTTTTATTATTATATATTTTATATATTTTTAGGATTTGACATGCGTAGCACTATACATTAGCACAAAGTGAAAAATGTGAAATCGAAAATAACAGTCACGAGCAGGATTTGAACCTGCATCTCCTGGATACCGTCCAGATGCTTTGCCAATTCAGCCATCGTGATAATTTAAACACCACATTTGCTCTTGACTGCTAATTTCGATAATACATTCATACTTAACGTCTGGGTGACGCCAGCGCCATCTGTCGGCAGTATTTTCGTACATTATACCGACCAAGTAAACTTAATTTTACGATTAAGATTTTTACCTAATAATGACGCAAACCCTATAAATATTAATATATATGTAGGAGAGGGTTTGAACATTGTTAAAATAATAAGACAAAGGTCAGTTCTAATGTATACTTACTTCTCTCACGAAACACACAACTTTACAGCAATGAGTGTGATCAACAAGATTCATTTCACTATAAGACTCATCAGACACACAGTTGTATCAGACTCACTGTTTTACCAGACTCACTGTTTTATTAGACTCTCTGTTTTATAAGACTCACTGTTTAATCAGACTCACTGTTTAGTCAGACTCACTGTTTAATCAGACTCACTGTTAAATCAGACTCACTTTTTAATCAGACAATGTTTTACAGACTCAATATTTTACAGACTCAATATTTTACAGACTCAATATTTTACAGACTCAATATTTTACAGACTCAATATTTTACAGACAATGTTTTATCAAGACTCATTAATCCTTGTAGCTGCAACTAAACAATATTATTATTATGATTATCATCCTTAATCCATAAACTACTGCTCTACATCTCATCTTCTCTATATACCTACCATAATTTAAGACAACACTTTGCACTAAGGAATAATCACTGCACCACGGAGGACCCCACAAAAGGAAAGAAATAACTATTTGTGTAAAAAAATGTGAGTCCTGTGTGGGAATCGAACCCATAACACTCGGGCGGGAGTCCGGCATCCAAACCACACCGCCATCTGTGCAGTCGAAATAATTATGTGTATGAACAATGTCAGTTACAAGAGTATCTGCTGATGCAGTATGAGTTAATACAATTTCACTATTGGTTGGTAAGGTATGTGAACCAGCAGCTATGGTGTCGCTATTAGACATTGCATCACTAATTGTGACTAGCTAGATCATTATTGCCAGCCTGAAAAAGATCATTACTTTCCAACATGTCACACATTTTTGGGTGACGCCTGTGCCATCTGTCGGCATTATTTTCATACATTATACCGACCAAGTAAACTTAATTTTGCAATTAAGATTTTTACCTAATAATGACGCAAACCCTATAAATATTTTTATATATTTTTAGGATTTGACATGCGTAGCACTATACATTAGCACAAAGTGAAAAATGTGAAATCGAAAATAACAGTCACGAGCAGGATTTGAACCTGCATCTCCTGGATACCGTCCAGATGCTTTGCCAATTCAGCCATCGTAACAATTTAAACACCACATTTGCTCCTGACTGCTAATTTCGATAATACATTCATACTTAACGTCTGGGTGACGCCAGCGCAATCGGTCGGTAGTATTTTCATACATTATACCGACCAAGTAAACTTAATTTTACGATTAAGATTTTTACCTAATAATGACGCAAACCCTATAAATATTAATATATATGTAGGAGATGGTTTGAACATTGTTAAAATAATAAGACAAAGGTCAGTTCTAATGTATACTTACTTCTCTCACGAAACATACAACTTTACAGCAATGAGTGTGATCAACAAGACTCATTTCACTATAAGACTCATCAGACACACAGTTGTATCAGACTCACTGTTTTACCAGACTCACTGTTTTATTAGACTCTCTGTTTTATCGGACTCACTGTTTAATCAGACTGACTGTTAAATCAGACTCACTGTTTAATCAGACTCACTGTTAAATCAGACTCACTGTTTAATCAGACTCACTGTTTAATCAGACTCATTTTTTAATCAGACTCACTGTTTAATCAGACTCACTTTTTAATCAGACTCAATGTTTTACAGATTCAATGTTTTACAGACTCAATATTTTACACTCAATATTTTACAGACTCAATATTTTACAGACTCAATATTTTATCAAGACTCATTAATCCTTGGAGCTGCAACTAAACAATTATATTATTAAGATTATCATCCTTAATCCATAAACAACTGCTCTACATCTCATCTTCCTTATATACCTACCATAATTAAAGACAACACTTTGCACTAAGGAATAATCACTGCACCACGGAGGACCCCACAAAAGGAAAGAAATAACTATTTGTGTATCGCATAAAGAAAAATGTGAGTCCTGGATGGGAATCGAACCCATAACACTCGGGCGGGAGTCCGGCATCCAAACCACACCGCCATCTGTGCAGTCGAAATAATTATGTGTATGAACAATGTCAGTTACAAGAGTATCTGCTGATGCCGTATGAGTTAATACAATTTCACTATTGGTTGGTAAGGTATGTAAACCAGAAGCTATGGTGTCGCTATTAGACATTGCATCACTAATTGTGACTAGCTAGATCATAATTTTCATTATTGCCAACCTGAAAAAGATCATTACTTTCCAACATGTCACACATTTTTGGGTGACGCCTGCGCCATCTGTCGGCATTATTTTCATACATTATACCGACCAAGTAAACTTAATTTTGCAATTAAGATTTTTACCTAATAATGACGCAAACCCTATAAATATTTATATATATTTTTAGGATTTGACATGCGTAGCACTATACATTAGCACAAAGTGAAAAATGTGAAATCGAAAATAACAGTCACGAGCAGGATTTGAACCTGCATCTCCTGGATACCGTCCAGATGCTTTGCCAATTCAGCCATCGTGACAATTTAAACACCACATTTGCTCTTGACTGCTAATTTCGATAATACATTCATACTTAACGTCTGGGTGACGCCAGCGCCATCTGTCGGCAGTATTTTCGTACATTATACCGACCAAGTAAACTTAATTTTACGATTAAGATTTTTACCTAATAATGACGCAAACCCTATAAATATTAATATATATGTAGGAGAGGGTTTGAACATTGTTAAAATAATAAGACAAAGGTCAGTTCTAATGTATACTTACTTCTCTCACGAAACACACAACTTTACAGCAATGAGTGTGATCAACAAGACTCATTTCACTATAAGACTCATCAGACACACAGTTGTATCAGACTCACTGTTTTACCAGACTCACTGTTTTATTAGACTCTCTGTTTTATCAGACTCACTGTTTAATCAGACTCACTGTCTGACTAATCAGACTCACTGATTAATCGGACTCACTGTTTAATCCGACTCATATTTTTATTATTATATATTTTATATATTTTTAGGATTTGACATGCGTAGCACTATACATTAGCACAAAGTGAAAAATGTGAAATCGAAAATAACAGTCACGAGCAGGATTTGAACCTGCATCTCCTGGATACCGTCCAGATGCTTTGCCAATTCAGCCATCGTGATAATTTAAACACCACATTTGCTCTTGACTGCTAATTTCGATAATACATTCATACTTAACGTCTGGGTGACGCCAGCGCCATCTGTCGGCAGTATTTTCGTACATTATACCGACCAAGTAAACTTAATTTTACGATTAAGATTTTTACCTAATAATGACGCAAACCCTATAAATATTAATATATATGTAGGAGAGGGTTTGAACATTGTTAAAATAATAAGACAAAGGTCAGTTCTAATGTATACTTACTTCTCTCACGAAACACACAACTTTACAGCAATGAGTGTGATCAACAAGATTCATTTCACTATAAGACTCATCAGACACACAGTTGTATCAGACTCACTGTTTTACCAGACTCACTGTTTTATTAGACTCTCTGTTTTATAAGACTCACTGTTTAATCAGACTCACTGTTTAGTCAGACTCACTGTTTAATCAGACTCACTGTTAAATCAGACTCACTTTTTAATCAGACAATGTTTTACAGACTCAATATTTTACAGACTCAATATTTTACAGACTCAATATTTTACAGACTCAATATTTTACAGACTCAATATTTTACAGACAATGTTTTATCAAGACTCATTAATCCTTGTAGCTGCAACTAAACAATATTATTATTATGATTATCATCCTTAATCCATAAACTACTGCTCTACATCTCATCTTCTCTATATACCTACCATAATTTAAGACAACACTTTGCACTAAGGAATAATCACTGCACCACGGAGGACCCCACAAAAGGAAAGAAATAACTATTTGTGTAAAAAAATGTGAGTCCTGTGTGGGAATCGAACCCATAACACTCGGGCGGGAGTCCGGCATCCAAACCACACCGCCATCTGTGCAGTCGAAATAATTATGTGTATGAACAATGTCAGTTACAAGAGTATCTGCTGATGCAGTATGAGTTAATACAATTTCACTATTGGTTGGTAAGGTATGTGAACCAGCAGCTATGGTGTCGCTATTAGACATTGCATCACTAATTGTGACTAGCTAGATCATTATTGCCAGCCTGAAAAAGATCATTACTTTCCAACATGTCACACATTTTTGGGTGACGCCTGTGCCATCTGTCGGCATTATTTTCATACATTATACCGACCAAGTAAACTTAATTTTGCAATTAAGATTTTTACCTAATAATGACGCAAACCCTATAAATATTTTTATATATTTTTAGGATTTGACATGCGTAGCACTATACATTAGCACAAAGTGAAAAATGTGAAATCGAAAATAACAGTCACGAGCAGGATTTGAACCTGCATCTCCTGGATACCGTCCAGATGCTTTGCCAATTCAGCCATCGTAACAATTTAAACACCACATTTGCTCCTGACTGCTAATTTCGATAATACATTCATACTTAACGTCTGGGTGACGCCAGCGCAATCGGTCGGTAGTATTTTCATACATTATACCGACCAAGTAAACTTAATTTTACGATTAAGATTTTTACCTAATAATGACGCAAACCCTATAAATATTAATATATATGTAGGAGATGGTTTGAACATTGTTAAAATAATAAGACAAAGGTCAGTTCTAATGTATACTTACTTCTCTCACGAAACATACAACTTTACAGCAATGAGTGTGATCAACAAGACTCATTTCACTATAAGACTCATCAGACACACAGTTGTATCAGACTCACTGTTTTACCAGACTCACTGTTTTATTAGACTCTCTGTTTTATCGGACTCATTGTTTAATCAGACTGACTGTTAAATCAGACTCACTGTTTAATCAGACTCACTGTTAAATCAGACTCACTGTTTAATCAGACTCACTGTTTAATCAGACTCATTTTTTAATCAGACTCACTGTTTAATCAGACTCAATGTTTTACAGATTCAATGTTTTACAGACTCAATATTTTACACTCAATATTTTACAGACTCAATATTTTACAGACTCAATATTTTATCAAGACTCATTAATCCTTGGAGCTGCAACTAAACAATTATATTATTAAGATTATCATCCTTAATCCATAAACAACTGCTCTACATCTCATCTTCCTTATATACCTACCATAATTAAAGACAACACTTTGCACTAAGGAATAATCACTGCACCACGGAGGACCCCACAAAAGGAAAGAAATAACTATTTGTGTATCGCATAAAGAAAAATGTGAGTCCTGGATGGGAATCGAACCCATAACACTCGGGCGGGAGTCCGGCATCCAAACCACACCGCCATCTGTGCAGTCGAAATAATTATGTGTATGAACAATGTCAGTTACAAGAGTATCTGCTGATGCCGTATGAGTTAATACAATTTCACTATTGGTTGGTAAGGTATGTAAACCAGAAGCTATGGTGTCGCTATTAGACATTGCATCACTAATTGTGACTAGCTAGATCATAATTTTCATTATTGCCAACCTGAAAAAGATCATTACTTTCCAACATGTCACACATTTTTGGGTGACGCCTGCGCCATCTGTCGGCATTATTTTCATACATTATACCGACCAAGTAAACTTAATTTTGCAATTAAGATTTTTACCTAATAATGACGCAAACCCTATAAATATTTATATATATTTTTAGGATTTGACATGCGTAGCACTATACATTAGCACAAAGTGAAAAATGTGAAATCGAAAATAACAGTCACGAGCAGGATTTGAACCTGCATCTCCTGGATACCGTCCAGATGCTTTGCCAATTCAGCCATCGTGACAATTTAAACACCACATTTGCTCTTGACTGCTAATTTCGATAATACATTCATACTTAACGTCTGGGTGACGCCAGCGCCATCTGTCGGCAGTATTTTCGTACATTATACCGACCAAGTAAACTTAATTTTACGATTAAGATTTTTACCTAATAATGACGCAAACCCTATAAATATTAATATATATGTAGGAGAGGGTTTGAACATTGTTAAAATAATAAGACAAAGGTCAGTTCTAATGTATACTTACTTCTCTCACGAAACACACAACTTTACAGCAATGAGTGTGATCAACAAGACTCATTTCACTATAAGACTCATCAGACACACAGTTGTATCAGACTCACTGTTTTACCAGACTCACTGTTTTATTAGACTCTCTGTTTTATCAGACTCACTGTTTAATCAGACTCACTGTCTGACTAATCAGACTCACTGATTAATCGGACTCACTGTTTAATCCGACTCATATTTTTATTATTATATATTTTATATATTTTTAGGATTTGACATGCGTAGCACTATACATTAGCACAAAGTGAAAAATGTGAAATCGAAAATAACAGTCACGAGCAGGATTTGAACCTGCATCTCCTGGATACCGTCCAGATGCTTTGCCAATTCAGCCATCGTGATAATTTAAACACCACATTTGCTCTTGACTGCTAATTTCGATAATACATTCATACTTAACGTCTGGGTGACGCCAGCGCCATCTGTCGGCAGTATTTTCGTACATTATACCGACCAAGTAAACTTAATTTTACGATTAAGATTTTTACCTAATAATGACGCAAACCCTATAAATATTAATATATATGTAGGAGAGGGTTTGAACATTGTTAAAATAATAAGACAAAGGTCAGTTCTAATGTATACTTACTTCTCTCACGAAACACACAACTTTACAGCAATGAGTGTGATCAACAAGATTCATTTCACTATAAGACTCATCAGACACACAGTTGTATCAGACTCACTGTTTTACCAGACTCACTGTTTTATTAGACTCTCTGTTTTATAAGACTCACTGTTTAATCAGACTCACTGTTTAGTCAGACTCACTGTTTAATCAGACTCACTGTTAAATCAGACTCACTTTTTAATCAGACAATGTTTTACAGACTCAATATTTTACAGACTCAATATTTTACAGACTCAATATTTTACAGACTCAATATTTTACAGACAATGTTTTATCAAGACTCATTAATCCTTGTAGCTGCAACTAAACAATTATATTATTAAGATTATCATCCTTAATCCATAAACAACTGCTCTACATCTCATCTTCCTTATATACCTACCATAATTAAAGACAACACTTTGCACTAAGGAATAATCACTGCACCACGGAGGACCCCACAAAAGGAAAGAAATAACTATTTGTGTATCGCATAAAGAAAAATGTGAGTCCTGGATGGGAATCGAACCCATAACACTCGGGCGGGAGTCCGGCATCCAAACCACACCGCCATCTGTGCAGTCGAAATAATTATGTGTATGAACAATGTCAGTTACAAGAGTATCTGCTGATGCCGTATGAGTTAATACAATTTCACTATTGGTTGGTAAGGTATGTAAACCAGAAGCTATGGTGTCGCTATTAGACATTGCATCACTAATTGTGACTAGCTAGATCATAATTTTCATTATTGCCAACCTGAAAAAGATCATTACTTTCCAACATGTCACACATTTTTGGGTGACGCCTGCGCCATCTGTCGGCATTATTTTCATACATTATACCGACCAAGTAAACTTAATTTTGCAATTAAGATTTTTACCTAATAATGACGCAAACCCTATAAATATTTATATATATTTTTAGGATTTGACATGCGTAGCACTATACATTAGCACAAAGTGAAAAATGTGAAATCGAAAATAACAGTCACGAGCAGGATTTGAACCTGCATCTCCTGGATACCGTCCAGATGCTTTGCCAATTCAGCCATCGTGACAATTTAAACACCACATTTGCTCTTGACTGCTAATTTCAATAATACATTCATACTTAACGTCTGGGTGACGCCAGCGCCATCTGTCGGCAGTATTTTCGTACATTATACCGACCAAGTAAACTTAATTTTACGATTAAGATTTTTACCTAATAATGACGCAAACCCTATAAATATTAATATATATGTAGGAGAGGGTTTGAACATTGTTAAAATAATAAGACAAAGGTCAGTTCTAATGTATACTTACTTCTCTCACGAAACACACAACTTTACAGCAATGAGTGTGATCAACAAGACTCATTTCACTATAAGACTCATCAGACACACAGTTGTATCAGACTCACTGTTTTACCAGACTCACTGTTTTATTAGACTCTCTGTTTTATCAGACTCACTGTTTAATCAGACTCACTGTCTGACTAATCAGACTCACTGATTAATCGGACTCACTGTTTAATCCGACTCATATTTTTATTATTATATATTTTATATATTTTTAGGATTTGACATGCGTAGCACTATACATTAGCACAAAGTGAAAAATGTGAAATCGAAAATAACAGTCACGAGCAGGATTTGAACCTGCATCTCCTGGATACCGTCCAGATGCTTTGCCAATTCAGCCATCGTAACAATTTAAACACCACATTTGCTCCTGACTGCTAATTTCGATAATACATTCATACTTAACGTCTGGGTGACGCCAGCGCAATCGGTCGGTAGTATTTTCATACATTATACCGACCAAGTAAACTTAATTTTACGATTAAGATTTTTACCTAATAATGACGCAAACCCTATAAATATTAATATATATGTAGGAGAGGGTTTGAACATTGTTAAAATAATAAGACAAAGGTCAGTTCTAATGTATACTTACTTCTCTCACGAAACACACAACTTTACAGCAATGAGTGTGATCAACAAGATTCATTTCACTATAAGACTCATCAGACACACAGTTGTATCAGACTCACTGTTTTACCAGACTCACTGTTTTATTAGTCTCTCTGTTTTATAAGACTCACTGTTTAATCAGACTCACTGTTTAGTCAGACTCACTGTTTAATCAGACTCACTGTTAAATCAGACTCACTTTTTAATCAGACAATGTTTTACAGACTCAATATTTTACAGACTCAATATTTTACAGACTCAATATTTTACAGACTCAATATTTTACAGACAATGTTTTATCAAGACTCATTAATCCTTGTAGCTGCAACTAAACAATATTATTATTATGATTATCATCCTTAATCCATAAACTACTGCTCTACATCTCATCTTCTCTATATACCTACCATAATTTAAGACAACACTTTGCACTAAGGAATAATCACTGCACCACGGAGGACCCCACAAAAGGAAAGAAATAACTATTTGTGTAAAAAAATGTGAGTCCTGTGTGGGAATCGAACCCATAACACTCGGGCGGGAGTCCGGCATCCAAACCACACCGCCATCTGTGCAGTCGAAATAATTATGTGTATGAACAATGTCAGTTACAAGAGTATCTGCTGATGCAGTATGAGTTAATACAATTTCACTATTGGTTGGTAAGGTATGTGAACCAGCAGCTATGGTGTCGCTATTAGACATTGCATCACTAATTGTGACTAGCTAGATCATTATTGCCAGCCTGAAAAAGATCATTACTTTCCAACATGTCACACATTTTTGGGTGACGCCTGTGCCATCTGTCGGCATTATTTTCATACATTATACCGACCAAGTAAACTTAATTTTGCAATTAAGATTTTTACCTAATAATGACGCAAACCCTATAAATATTTTTATATATTTTTAGGATTTGACATGCGTAGCACTATACATTAGCACAAAGTGAAAAATGTGAAATCGAAAATAACAGTCACGAGCAGGATTTGAACCTGCATCTCCTGGATACCGTCCAGATGCTTTGCCAATTCAGCCATCGTAACAATTTAAACACCACATTTGCTCCTGACTGCTAATTTCGATAATACATTCATACTTAACGTCTGGGTGACGCCAGCGCAATCGGTCGGTAGTATTTTCATACATTATACCGACCAAGTAAACTTAATTTTACGATTAAGATTTTTACCTAATAATGACGCAAACCCTATAAATATTAATATATATGTAGGAGATGGTTTGAACATTGTTAAAATAATAAGACAAAGGTCAGTTCTAATGTATACTTACTTCTCTCACGAAACATACAACTTTACAGCAATGAGTGTGATCAACAAGACTCATTTCACTATAAGACTCATCAGACACACAGTTGTATCAGACTCACTGTTTTACCAGACTCACTGTTTTATTAGACTCTCTGTTTTATCGGACTCACTGTTTAATCAGACTGACTGTTAAATCAGACTCACTGTTTAATCAGACTCACTGTTAAATCAGACTCACTGTTTAATCAGACTCACTGTTTAATCAGACTCATTTTTTAATCAGACTCACTGTTTAATCAGACTCACTTTTTAATCAGACTCAATGTTTTACAGATTCAATGTTTTACAGACTCAATATTTTACACTCAATATTTTACAGACTCAATATTTTACAGACTCAATATTTTATCAAGACTCATTAATCCTTGGAGCTGCAACTAAACAATTATATTATTAAGATTATCATCCTTAATCCATAAACAACTGCTCTACATCTCATCTTCCTTATATACCTACCATAATTAAAGACAACACTTTGCACTAAGGAATAATCACTGCACCACGGAGGACCCCACAAAAGGAAAGAAATAACTATTTGTGTATCGCATAAAGAAAAATGTGAGTCCTGGATGGGAATCGAACCCATAACACTCGGGCGGGAGTCCGGCATCCAAACCACACCGCCATCTGTGCAGTCGAAATAATTATGTGTATGAACAATGTCAGTTACAAGAGTATCTGCTGATGCCGTATGAGTTAATACAATTTCACTATTGGTTGGTAAGGTATGTAAACCAGAAGCTATGGTGTCGCTATTAGACATTGCATCACTAATTGTGACTAGCTAGATCATAATTTTCATTATTGCCAACCTGAAAAAGATCATTACTTTCCAACATGTCACACATTTTTGGGTGACGCCTGCGCCATCTGTCGGCATTATTTTCATACATTATACCGACCAAGTAAACTTAATTTTGCAATTAAGATTTTTACCTAATAATGACGCAAACCCTATAAATATTTATATATATTTTTAGGATTTGACATGCGTAGCACTATACATTAGCACAAAGTGAAAAATGTGAAATCGAAAATAACAGTCACGAGCAGGATTTGAACCTGCATCTCCTGGATACCGTCCAGATGCTTTGCCAATTCAGCCATCGTGACAATTTAAACACCACATTTGCTCTTGACTGCTAATTTCGATAATACATTCATACTTAACGTCTGGGTGACGCCAGCGCCATCTGTCGGCAGTATTTTCGTACATTATACCGACCAAGTAAACTTAATTTTACGATTAAGATTTTTACCTAATAATGACGCAAACCCTATAAATATTAATATATATGTAGGAGAGGGTTTGAACATTGTTAAAATAATAAGACAAAGGTCAGTTCTAATGTATACTTACTTCTCTCACGAAACACACAACTTTACAGCAATGAGTGTGATCAACAAGACTCATTTTACTATAAGACTCATCAGACACACAGTTGTACCAGACTCACTGTTTTATAAGACTCTCTGTTTTATCAGACTCACTGTTAAATCAGACTCACAGTTAAATCAGACTCACTGTTTAATCATACTCACTGTTTAGTCAGACTCACTGTTTAATCAGATCCATTGTTTAATCAGACTCACAGTTAAATCAGACTCACTGTATAATCAGACTCACTGTTTAATCAGACTAATTTTTTAATCAGACTCACTGTTTAATCAGACTCACTTTTTAATCAGACTCAATGTTAAAACATTACATTAACTGTAAACAGACTCAATGTTTTACAGATTCAATATTTTACAGACTCAATATTTTACACTCAATATTTTACAGACTCAATATTTTATCAAGACTCATTAATCCTTGGAGCTGCAACTAAACAATATTATTATTAAGATTATCATCCTTAATCCATAAACAACTGCTCTTCATCTCATCTTCCTTACATACCTACCATAATTTAAGACAACACTTTGCACTAAGGAATAATCACTGCACCACGGAGTACCCCACAAAAGGAAAGAAATAACTATTTGTGTATCGCACAAAGAAAAATGTGAGTCCTGGGTTGGAATCGAACCCATAACACTCGGGCGGGAGTCCGGCATCCAAACCACACCGCCATCTGTGCAGTCGAAATATTTATGTGTATGAACAATGTAAGTTACAAGAGTATCTGCTGATGCAGTATGAGTTAATACAATTTCACTATTGTTTGGTAAGGTATGTGAACCAGCAGCTATGGTGTCGCTATTAGATATTGCATCACTAATTGTGACTAGCTAGATCATTATTTTCATTATTGCCAGCCTGAAAAAGATCATTACATTCCAACATGTCACACATTTTTGGGTGACGCCTGCGCCATCTGTCGGCATTATTTTCATACATTATACCGACCAAGTAAACTTAATTTTGCAATTAAGATTTTTACCTAATAATGACGCAAACCCTATAAATATTTATATATATTTTTAGGATTTGACATGCGTAGCACTATACATTAGCACAAAGTGAAAAATGTGAAATCGAAATTAACAGTCACGAGCAGGATTTGAACCTGCATCTACTGGATACCGTCCAGATGCTTTGCCAATTCAGCCATCGTGACAATTTAAACACCACATTTGCTCCTGACTGCTAATTTCGATAATACATTCATACTTAACGTCTGGGTGACGCCAGCGCCATCTCTCGGCAGTATTTTCGTACATTATACCGACCAAGTAAACTTAATTTTGCAATTAAGATTTTTACCTAATAATGACGCAAACCCTATAAATATTTATATATATTTTTAGGATTTGACATGCGTAGCACTATACATTAGCACAAAGTGAAAATTGTGAAATCGAAAATAACAGTCACGAGCAGGATTTGAACCTGCATCTCCTGGATACCGTCCAGATGCTTTGCCAATTCAGCCATCGTGACAATTTAAACACCACATTTGCTCCTGAGTGCTAATTGCGATAATACATTCATACTTAACGTCTGGGTGACGCCAGCGCCATCTGTCGGCAGTATTTTCGTACATTATACCGACCAAGTAAACTTAATTTTACGATTAAGATTTTTACCTAATAATGACGCAAACCCTATAAATATTAATATATATGTAGGAGAGGGTTTGAACATTGTTAAAATAATAAGACAAAGGTCAGTTCTAATATATACTTACTTCTCTCACGAAATATACATTTTTACAGCAATGAGTGTGATCAACAAGACTCATTTCACTATAAGACTCATCAGACACACAGTTGTATCAGACTCACTGTTTTACCACACTCACTGTTTTATTAGACTCACTGTTAAATCAGACTCACTGTTTAATCAGACTCACTGTTTAGTCAGACTCACTGTTAAATCAGACTCACTGTTTAATCAGACTCACGGTTTAATCATACTCACTGTTTGATCAGACTCACTGTTTAATCAGACTTACTTTTTAATCAGACTCAATGTTAAAACATTACATTAACTGTAAACAGACTCAATGTTTTACAGATTCAATGTTTTACAGACTCAATATTTTACACTCAATATTTTACAGACTCAATATTTTATCAAGACTCATTAATCCTTGGAGCTGCAACTAAACAATATTATTATTAAGATTATCATCCTTAATCCATAAACTACTGCTCTACATCTCATCTTCCTTATATACCTACCATAATTTAAGACAACACTTTGCACTAAGGAATAATCACTGCACCACGGAGGACCCCACAAAAGGAAAGAAGTAACTATTTGTGTATCGCATAAAGAAAAATGTGAGTCCTGGGTGGGAATCGAACCCATAACACTCGGGCGGGAGTCCGGCATCCAAACCACACCGCCATCTGTGCAGTCGAAATAATTATGTGTATGAACAATGTCAGTTACAAGAGTATCTGCTGATGCAGTATGAGTTAATACAATTTCACTATTGGTTGGTAAGGTATGTGAACCAGCAGCTATGGTGTCGCTATTAGACATTGCATCACTAATTGTGACTAGCTAGATCATTATTTTCATTATTGCCAGCCTGAAAAAGATCATTACTTTCCAACATGTCACACATTTTTGGGTGACGCCTGTGCCATCTGTCGGCATTATTTTCATACATTATACTGACCAAGTAAACTTAATTTTGCAATTAAGATTTTTACCTAATAATGACGCAAACCCTATAAATATTTATATATATTTTTAGGATTTGACATGCGTAGCACTATACATTAGCACAAAGTGAAAAATGTGAAATCGAAAATAACAGTCACGAGCAGGATTTGAACCTGCATCTCCTGGATACCGTCCAGATGCTTTGCCAATTCAGCCATCGTGACAATTTAAACACCACATTTGCTCCTGACTGCTAATTTCGATAATACATTCATACTTAACGTCTGGGTGACGCCAGCGCCATCTGTCGGTAGTATTTTCATACATTATACCGACCAAGTAAACTTAATTTTACGATTAAGATTTTTACCTAATAATGACGCAAACCCTATAAATATTAATATATATGTAGGAGAGTGTTTGAACATTGTTAAAATAATAAGACAAAGGTCAGTTCTAATGTATACTTACTTCTCTCACGAAACACACAACTTTACAGCAATGAGTGTGATCAACAAGATTCATTTCACTATAAGACTCATCAGACACACAGTTGTATCAGACTCACTGTTTTACCAGACTCACTGTTTTATTAGACTCTCTGTTATATCAGACTCACTGTTTAATCAGACTCACTGTTTAGTCAGACTCACTGTTTAATCAGACTCACTGTTAAATCAGACTCACTTTTTAATCAGACAATGTTTTACAGACTCAATATTTTACAGACTCAATGTTTTATCAAGACTCATTAATCCTTGTAGCTGCAACTAAACAATATTATTATTATGATTATCATCCTTAATCCATAAACTACTGCTCTACATCTCATCTTCTCTATATACCTACCATAATTTAAGACAACACTTTGCACTAAGGAATAATCACTGCACCATGGAGGACCCCACAAAAGGAAAGAAATAACTATTTGTGTAAAAAAATGTAAGTCCTGTGTGGGAATCGAACCCATAACACTCGGGCGGGAGTCCGGCATCCAAACCACACCGCCATCTGTGCATTCGAAATAATTATGTGTATGAACAATGTCAGTTACAAGAGTATCTGCTGATGCAGTATGAGTTAATACAATTTCACTATTGGTTGGTAAGGTATGTGAACCAGCAGCTATGGTGTCGCTATTAGACATTGCATCACTAATTGTGACTAGCTAGATCATTATTGCCAGCCTGAAAAAGATCATTACTTTCTAACATGTCACACATTTTTGGGTGACGCCTGTGCCATCTGTCGGCATTATTTTCATACATTATACCGACCAAGTAAACTTAATTTTGCAATTAAGATTTTTACCTAATAATGACGCAAACCCTATAAATATTTATATATATTTTTAGGATTTGACATGCGTAGCACTATACATTAGCACAAAGTGAAAAATGTGAAATCGAAAATAACAGTCACGAGCAGGATTTGAACCTGCATCTCCTGGATACCGTCCAGATGCTTTGCCAATTCAGCCATCGTAACAATTTAAACACCACATTTGCTCCTGACTGCTAATTTCGATAATACATTCATACTTAACGTCTGGGTGACGCCAGCGCAATCGGTCGGTAGTATTTTCATACATTATACCGACCAAGTAAACTTAATTTTACGATTAAGATTTTTACCTAATAATGACGCAAACCCTATAAATATTAATATATATGTAGGAGATGGTTTGAACATTGTTAAAATAATAAGACAAAGGTCAGTTCTAATGTATACTTACTTCTCTCACGAAACATACAACTTTACAGCAATGAGTGTGATCAACAAGACTCATTTCACTATAAGACTCATCAGACACACAGTTGTATCAGACTCACTGTTTTACCAGACTCACTGTTTTATTAGACTCTCTGTTTTATCGGACTCACTGTTTAATCAGACTGACTGTTAAATCAGACTCACTGTTTAATCAGACTGACTGTTAAATCAGACTCACTGTTTAATCAGACTCACTGTTTAATCAGACTCACTGTTTAATCAGACTCACTTTTTAATCAGACTCAATGTTTTACAGACTCAATATTTTACACTCAATATTTTACAGACTCAATATTTTACAGACTCAATATTTTATCAAGACTCATTAATCCTTGGAGCTGCAACTAAACAATTATATTATTAAGATTATCATCCTTAATCCATAAACAACTGCTCTACATCTCATCTTCCTTATATACCTACCATAATTAAAGACAACACTTTGCACTAAGGAATAATCACTGCACCACGGAGGACCCCACAAAAGGAAAGAAATAACTATTTGTGTATCGCATAAAGAAAAATGTGAGTCCTGGATGGGAATCGAACCCATAACACTCGGGCGGGAGTCCGGCATCCAAACCACACCGCCATCTGTGCAGTCGAAATAATTATGTGTATGAACAATGTCAGTTACAAGAGTATCTGCTGATGCCGTATGAGTTAATACAATTTCACTATTGGTTGGTAAGGTATGTAAACCAGAAGCTATGGTGTCGCTATTAGACATTGCATCACTAATTGTGACTAGCTAGATCATAATTTTCATTATTGCCAACCTGAAAAAGATCATTACTTTCCAACATGTCACACATTTTTGGGTGACGCCTGCGCCATCTGTCGGCATTATTTTCATACATTATACCGACCAAGTAAACTTAATTTTGCAATTAAGATTTTTACCTAATAATGACGCAAACCCTATAAATATTTATATATATTTTTAGGATTTGACATGCGTAGCACTATACATTAGCACAAAGTGAAAAATGTGAAATCGAAAATAACAGTCACGAGCAGGATTTGAACCTGCATCTCCTGGATACCGTCCAGATGCTTTGCCAATTCAGCCATCGTGACAATTTAAACACCACATTTGCTCCTGACTGCTAATTTCGATAATACATTCATACTTAACGTCTGGGTGACGCCAGCGCCATCTGTCGGTAGTATTTTCATACATTATACCGACCAAGTAAACTTAATTTTACGATTAAGATTTTTACCTAATAATGACGCAAACCCTATAAATATTAATATATATGTAGGAGAGTGTTTGAACATTGTTAAAATAATAAGACAAAGGTCAGTTCTAATGTATACTTACTTCTCTCACGAAACACACAACTTTACAGCAATGAGTGTGATCAACAAGATTCATTTCACTATAAGACTCATCAGACACACAGTTGTATCAGACTCACTGTTTTACCAGACTCACTGTTTTATTAGACTCTCTGTTTTATCAGACTCACTGTTTAATCAGACTCACTGTTAAATCAGACTCACTTTTTAATCAGACAATGTTTTACAGACTCAATATTTTACAGACTCAATGTTTTATCAAGACTCATTAATCCTTGTAGCTGCAACTAAACAATATTATTATTATGATTATCATCCTTAATCCATAAACTACTGCTCTACATCTCATCTTCTCTATATACCTACCATAATTTAAGACAACACTTTGCACTAAGGAATAATCACTGCACCACGGAGGACCCCACAAAAGGAAAGAAATAACTATTTGTGTAAAAAAATGTAAGTCCTGTGTGGGAATCGAACCCATAACACTCGGGCGGGAGTCCGGCATCCAAACCACACCGCCATCTGTGCATTCGAAATAATTATGTGTATGAACAATGTCAGTTACAAGAGTATCTGCTTATGCAGTATGAGTTAATACAATTTCACTAATGGTTGGTAAGGTATGTGAACCAGCAGCTATGGTGTCGCTATTAGACATTGCATCACTAATTGTGACTAGCTAGATCATTATTGCCAGCCTGAAAAAGATCATTACTTTCTAACATGTCACACATTTTTGGGTGACGCCTGTGCCATCTGTCGGCATTATTTTCATACATTATACCGACCAAGTAAACTTAATTTTGCAATTAAGATTTTTACCTAATAATGACGCAAACCCTATAAATATTTATATATATTTTTAGGATTTGACATGCGTAGCACTATACATTAGCACAAAGTGAAAAATGTGAAATCGAAAATAACAGCCACGAGCAGGATTTGAACCTGCATCTCCTGGATACCGTCCAGATGCTTTGCCAATTCAGCCATCGTAACAATTTAAACACCACATTTGCTCCTGACTGCTAATTTCGATAATACATTCATACTTAACGTCTGGGTGACGCCAGCGCAATCGGTCGGTAGTATTTTCATACATTATACCGACCAAGTAAACTTAATTTTACGATTAAGATTTTTACCTAATAATGACGCAAACCCTATAAATATTAATATATATGTAGGAGATGGTTTGAACATTGTTAAAATAATAAGACAAAGGTCAGTTCTAATGTATACTTACTTCTCTCACGAAACATACAACTTTACAGCAATGAGTGTGATCAACAAGACTCATTTCACTATAAGACTCATCAGACACACAGTTGTATCAGACTCACTGTTTTACCAGACTCACTGTTTTATTAGACTCTCTGTTTTATCGGACTCACTGTTTAATCAGACTGACTGTTAAATCAGACTCACTGTTTAATCAGACTCACTGTTTAATCAGACTCACTGTTTAATCAGACTCATTTTTTAATCAGACTCACTGTTTAATCAGACTCACTTTTTAATCAGACTCAATGTTTTACAGATTCAATGTTTTACAGACTCAATATTTTACACTCAATATTTTACAGACTCAATATTTTACAGACTCAATATTTTATCAAGACTCATTAATCCTTGGAGCTGCAACTAAACAATTATATTATTAAGATTATCATCCTTAATCCATAAACAACTGCTCTACATCTCATCTTCCTTATATACCTACCATAATTAAAGACAACACTTTGCACTAAGGAATAATCACTGCACCACGGAGGACCCCACAAAAGGAAAGAAATAACTATTTGTGTATCGCATAAAGAAAAATGTGAGTCCTGGATGGGAATCGAACCCATAACACTCGGGCGGGAGTCCGGCATCCAAACCACACCGCCATCTGTGCAGTCGAAATAATTATGTGTATGAACAATGTCAGTTACAAGAGTATCTGCTGATGCCGTATGAGTTAATACAATTTCACTATTGGTTGGTAAGGTATGTAAACCAGAAGCTATGGTGTCGCTATTAGACATTGCATCACTAATTGTGACTAGCTAGATCATAATTTTCATTATTGCCAACCTGAAAAAGATCATTACTTTCCAACATGTCACACATTTTTGGGTGACGCCTGCGCCATCTGTCGGCATTATTTTCATACATTATACCGACCAAGTAAACTTAATTTTGCAATTAAGATTTTTACCTAATAATGACGCAAACCCTATAAATATTTATATATATTTTTAGGATTTGACATGCGTAGCACTATACATTAGCACAAAGTGAAAAATGTGAAATCGAAAATAACAGTCACGAGCAGGATTTGAACCTGCATCTCCTGGATACCGTCCAGATGCTTTGCCAATTCAGCCATCGTGACAATTTAAACACCACATTTGCTCCTGACTGCTAATTTCGATAATACATTCATACTTAACGTCTGGGTGACGCCAGCGCCATCTGTCGGTAGTATTTTCATACATTATACCGACCAAGTAAACTTAATTTTACGATTAAGATTTTTACCTAATAATGACGCAAACCCTATAAATATTAATATATATGTAGGAGAGTGTTTGAACATTGTTAAAATAATAAGACAAAGGTCAGTTCTAATGTATACTTACTTCTCTCACGAAACACACAACTTTACAGCAATGAGTGTGATCAACAAGATTCATTTCACTATAAGACTCATCAGACACACAGTTGTATCAGACTCACTGTTTTACCAGACTCACTGTTTTATTAGACTCTCTGTTTTATCAGACTCACTGTTTAATCAGACTCACTGTTTAGTCAGACTCACTGTTTAATCAGACTCACTGTTAAATCAGACTCACTTTTTAATCAGACAATGTTTTACAGACTCAATATTTTACAGACTCAATGTTTTATCAAGACTCATTAATCCTTGTAGCTGCAACTAAACAATATTATTATTATGATTATCATCCTTAATCCATAAACTACTGCTCTACATCTCATCTTCTCTATATACCTACCATAATTTAAGACAACACTTTGCACTAAGGAATAATCACTGCACCACGGAGGACCCCACAAAAGGAAAGAAATAACTATTTGTGTAAAAAAATGTAAGTCCTGTGTGGGAATCGAACCCATAACACTCGGGCGGGAGTCCGGCATCCAAACCACACCGCCATCTGTGCATTCGAAATAATTATGTGTATGAACAATGTCAGTTACAAGAGTATCTGCTGATGCAGTATGAGTTAATACAATTTCACTATTGGTTGGTAAGGTATGTGAACCAGCAGCTATGGTGTCGCTATTAGACATTGCATCACTAATTGTGACTAGCTAGATCATTATTGCCAGCCTGAAAAAGATCATTACTTTCTAACATGTCACACATTTTTGGGTGACGCCTGTGCCATCTGTCGGCATTATTTTCATACATTATACCGACCAAGTAAACTTAATTTTGCAATTAAGATTTTTACCTAATAATGACGCAAACCCTATAAATATTTATATATATTTTTAGGATTTGACATGCGTAGCACTATACATTAGCACAAAGTGAAAAATGTGAAATCGAAAATAACAGTCACGAGCAGGATTTGAACCTGCATCTCCTGGATACCGTCCAGATGCTTTGCCAATTCAGCCATCGTAACAATTTAAACACCACATTTGCTCCTGACTGCTAATTTCGATAATACATTCATACTTAACGTCTGGGTGACGCCAGCGCAATCGGTCGGTAGTATTTTCATACATTATACCGACCAAGTAAACTTAATTTTACGATTAAGATTTTTACCTAATAATGACGCAAACCCTATAAATATTAATATGTATGTAGGAGATGGTTTGAACATTGTTAAAATAATAAGACAAAGGTCAGTTCTAATGTATACTTACTTCTCTCACGAAACATACAACTTTACAGCAATGAGTGTGATCAACAAGACTCATTTCACTATAAGACTCATCAGACACACAGTTGTATCAGACTCACTGTTTTACCAGACTCACTGTTTTATTAGACTCTCTGTTTTATCGGACTCACTGTTTAATCAGACTGACTGTTAAATCAGACTCACTGTTTAATCAGACTCACTGTTTAATCAGACTCACTGTTTAATCAGACTCATTTTTTAATCAGACTCACTGTTTAATCAGACTCACTTTTTAATCAGACTCAATGTTTTACAGATTCAATGTTTTACAGACTCAATATTTTACACTCAATATTTTACAGACTCAATATTTTACAGACTCAATATTTTATCAAGACTCATTAATCCTTGGAGCTGCAACTAAACAATTATATTATTAAGATTATCATCCTTAATCCATAAACAACTGCTCTACATCTCATCTTCCTTATATACCTACCATAATTAAAGACAACACTTTGCACTAAGGAATAATCACTGCACCACGGAGGACCCCACAAAAGGAAAGAAATAACTATTTGTGTATCGCATAAAGAAAAATGTGAGTCCTGGATGGGAATCGAACCCATAACACTCGGGCGGGAGTCCGGCATCCAAACCACACCGCCATCTGTGCAGTCGAAATAATTATGTGTATGAACAATGTCAGTTACAAGAGTATCTGCTGATGCCGTATGAGTTAATACAATTTCACTATTGGTTGGTAAGGTATGTAAACCAGAAGCTATGGTGTCGCTATTAGACATTGCATCACTAATTGTGACTAGCTAGATCATAATTTTCATTATTGCCAACCTGAAAAAGATCATTACTTTCCAACATGTCACACATTTTTGGGTGACGCCTGCGCCATCTGTCGGCATTATTTTCATACATTATACCGACCAAGTAAACTTAATTTTGCAATTAAGATTTTTACCTAATAATGACGCAAACCCTATAAATATTTATATATATTTTTAGGATTTGACATGCGTAGCACTATACATTAGCACAAAGTGAAAAATGTGAAATCGAAAATAACAGTCACGAGCAGGATTTGAACCTGCATCTCCTGGATACCGTCCAGATGCTTTGCCAATTCAGCCATCGTGACAATTTAAACACCACATTTGCTCTTGACTGCTAATTTCGATAATACATTCATACTTAACGTCTGGGTGACGCCAGCGCCATCTGTCGGCAGTATTTTCGTACATTATACCGACCAAGTAAACTTAATTTTACGATTAAGATTTTTACCTAATAATGACGCAAACCCTATAAATATTAATATATATGTAGGAGAGGGTTTGAACATTGTTAAAATAATAAGACAAAGGTCAGTTCTAATGTATACTTACTTCTCTCACGAAACACACAACTTTACAGCAATGAGTGTGATCAACAAGACTCATTTTACTATAAGACTCATCAGACACACAGTTGTACCAGACTCACTGTTTTATAAGACTCTCTGTTTTATCAGACTCACTGTTTAATCAGAATCACAGTTTATTCAGACACACTGTTTAATCAGACTCACTGTTAAATCAGACTCACAGTTAAATCAGACTCACTGTTTAATCATACTCACTGTTTAGTCAGACTCACTGTTTAATCAGATCCATTGTTTAATCAGACTCACAGTTAAATCAGACTCACTGTATAATCAGACTCACTGTTTAATCAGACTAATTTTTTAATCAGACTCACTGTTTAATCAGACTCACTTTTTAATCAGACTCAATGTTAAAACATTACATTAACTGTAAACAGACTCAATGTTTTACAGATTCAATATTTTACACTCAATATTTTACAGACTCAATATTTTATCAAGACTCATTAATCCTTGGAGCTGCAACTAAACAATATTATTATTATGATTATCATCCTTAATCCATAAACAACTGCTCTTCATCTCATCTTCCTTATATACCTACCATAATTTAAGACAACACTTTGCACTAAGGAATAATCACTGCACCACGGAGTACCCCACAAAAGGAAAGAAATAACTATTTGTGTATCGCACAAAGAAAAATGTGAGTCCTGGGTTGGAATCGAACCCATAACACTCGGGCGGGAGTCCGGCATCCAAACCACACCGCCATCTGTGCAGTCGAAATATTTATGTGTATGAACAATGTAAGTTACAAGAGTATCTGCTGATGCAGTATGAGTTAATACAATTTCACTATTGGTTGGTAAGGTATGTGAACCAGCAGCTATGGTGTCGCTATTAGATATTGCATCACTAATTGTGACTAGCTAGATCATTATTTTCATTATTGCCAGCCTGAAAAAGATCATTACATTCCAACATGTCACACATTTTTGGGTGACGCCTGCGCCATCTGTCGGCATTATTTTCATACATTATACCGACCAAGTAAACTTAATTTTGCAATTAAGATTTTTACCTAATAATGACGCAAACCCTATAAATATTTATATATATTTTTAGGATTTGACATGCGTAGCACTATACATTAGCACAAAGTGAAAAATGTGAAATCGAAATTAACAGTCACGAGCAGGATTTGAACCTGCATCTACTGGATACCGTCCAGATGCTTTGCCAATTCAGCCATCGTGACAATTTAAACACCACATTTGCTCCTGACTGCTAATTTCGATAATACATTCATACTTAACGTCTGGGTGACGCCAGCGCCATCTCTCGGCAGTATTTTCGTACATTATACCGACCAAGTAAACTTAATTTTGCAATTAAGATTTTTACCTAATAATGACGCAAACCCTATAAATATTTATATATATTTTTAGGATTTGACATGCGTAGCACTATACATTAGCACAAAGTGAAAATTGTGAAATCGAAAATAACAGTCACGAGCAGGATTTGAACCTGCATCTCCTGGATACCGTCCAGATGCTTTGCCAATTCAGCCATCGTGACAATTTAAACACCACATTTGCTCCTGAGTGCTAATTGCGATAATACATTCATACTTAACGTCTGGGTGACGCCAGCGCCATCTGTCGGCAGTATTTTCGTACATTATACCGACCAAGTAAACTTAATTTTACGATTAAGATTTTTACCTAATAATGACGCAAACCCTATAAATATTAATATATATGTAGGAGAGGGTTTGAACATTGTTAAAATAATAAGACAAAGGTCAGTTCTAATATATACTTACTTCTCTCACGAAATATACATTTTTACAGCAATGAGTGTGATCAACAAGACTCATTTCACTATAAGACTCATCAGACACACAGTTGTATCAGACTCACTGTTTTACCACACTCACTGTTTTATTAGACTCACTGTTAAATCAGACTCACTGTTTAATCAGACTCACTGTTTAGTCAGACTCACTGTTAAATCAGACTCACTGTTTAATCAGACTCACGGTTTAATCATACTCACTGTTTGATCAGACTCACTGTTTAATCAGACTTACTTTTTAATCAGACTCAATGTTAAAACATTACATTAACTGTAAACAGACTCAATGTTATACAGATTCAATGTTTTACAGACTCAATATTTTACACTCAATATTTTACAGACTCAATATTTTATCAAGACTCATTAATCCTTGGAGCTGCAACTAAACAATATTATTATTAAGATTATCATCCTTAATCCATAAACTACTGCTCTACATCTCATCTTCCTTATATACCTACCATAATTTACGCTATTAGACATTGCATCACTAATTGTGACTAGCTAGATCATTATTTTCATTATTGCCAGCCTGAAAAAGATCATTACTTTCCAACATGTCACACATTTTTGGGTGACGCCTGTGCCATCTGTCGGCATTATTTTCATACATTATACTGACCAAGTAAACTTAATTTTGCAATTAAGATTTTTACCTAATAATGACGCAAACCCTATAAATATTTATATATATTTTTAGGATTTGACATGCGTAGCACTATACATTAGCACAAAGTGAAAAATGTGAAATCGAAAATAACAGTCACGAGCAGGATTTGAACCTGCATCTCCTGGATACCGTCCAGATGCTTTGCCAATTCAGCCATCGTGACAATTTAAACACCACATTTGCTCCTGACTGCTAATTTCGATAATACATTCATACTTAACGTCTGGGTGACGCCAGCGCCATCTGTCGGTAGTATTTTCATACATTATACCGACCAAGTAAACTTAATTTTACGATTAAGATTTTTACCTAATAATGACGCAAACCCTATAAATATTAATATATATGTAGGAGAGTGTTTGAACATTGTTAAAATAATAAGACAAAGGTCAGTTCTAATGTATACTTACTTCTCTCACGAAACACACAACTTTACAGCAATGAGTGTGATCAACAAGATTCATTTCACTATAAGACTCATCAGACACACAGTTGTATCAGACTCACTGTTTTACCAGACTCACTGTTTTATTAGACTCTCTGATTTATCAGACTCACTGTTTAATCAGACTCACTGTTTAGTCAGACTCACTGTTTAATCAGACTCACTGTTAAATCAGACTCACTTTTTAATCAGACAATGTTTTACAGACTCAATATTTTACAGACTCAATGTTTTATCAAGACTCATTAATCCTTGTAGCTGCAACTAAACAATATTATTATTATGATTATCATCCTTAATCCATAAACTACTGCTCTACATCTCATCTTCTCTATATACCTACCATAATTTAAGACAACACTTTGCACTAAGGAATAATCACTGCACCACGGAGGACCCCACAAAAGGAAAGAAATAACTATTTGTGTAAAAAAATGTAAGTCCTGTGTGGGAATCGAACCCATAACACTCGGGCGGGAGTCCGGCATCCAAACCACACCGCCATCTGTGCATTCGAAATAATTATGTGTATGAACAATGTCAGTTACAAGAGTATCTGCTTATGCAGTATGAGTTAATACAATTTCACTATTGGTTGGTAAGGTATGTGAACCAGCAGCTATGGTGTCGCTATTAGACATTGCATCACTAATTGTGACTAGCTAGATCATTATTGCCAGCCTGAAAAAGATCATTACTTTCTAACATGTCACACATTTTTGGGTGACGCCTGTGCCATCTGTCGGCATTATTTTCATACATTATACCGACCAAGTAAACTTAATTTTGCAATTAAGATTTTTACCTAATAATGACGCAAACCCTATAAATATTTATATATATTTTTAGGATTTGACATGCGTAGCACTATACATTAGCACAAAGTGAAAAATGTGAAATCGAAAATAACAGTCACGAGCAGGATTTGAACCTGCATCTCCTGGATACCGTCCAGATGCTTTGCCAATTCAGCCATCGTAACAATTTAAACACCACATTTGCTCCTGACTGCTAATTTCGATAATACATTCATACTTAACGTCTGGGTGACGCCAGCGCAATCGGTCGGTAGTATTTTCATACATTATACCGACCAAGTAAACTTAATTTTACGATTAAGATTTTTACCTAATAATGACGCAAACCCTATAAATATTAATATATATGTAGGAGATGGTTTGAACATTGTTAAAATAATAAGACAAAGGTCAGTTCTAATGTATACTTACTTCTCTCACGAAACATACAACTTTACAGCAATGAGTGTGATCAACAAGACTCATTTCACTATAAGACTCATCAGACACACAGTTGTATCAGACTCACTGTTTTACCAGACTCACTGTTTTATTAGACTCACTGTTTTATCGGACTCACTGTTTAATCAGACTGACTGTTAAATCAGACTCACTGTTTAATCAGACTCACTGTTTAATCAGACTCACTGTTTAATCAGACTCATTTTTTAATCAGACTCACTGTTTAATCAGACTCACTTTTTAATCAGACTCAATGTTTTACAGATTCAATGTTTTACAGACTCAATATTTTACACTCAATATTTTACAGACTCAATATTTTACAGACTCAATATTTTATCAAGACTCATTAATCCTTGGAGCTGCAACTAAACAATTATATTATTAAGATTATCATCCTTAATCCATAAACAACTGCTCTACATGTCATCTTCCTTATATACCTACCATAATTAAAGACAACACTTTGCACTAAGGAATAATCACTGCACCACGGAGGACCCCACAAAAGGAAAGAAATAACTATTTGTGTATCGCATAAAGAAAAATGTGAGTCCTGGATGGGAATCGAACCCATAACACTCGGGCGGGAGTCCGGCATCCAAACCACACCGCCATCTGTGCAGTCGAAATAATTATGTGTATGAACAATGTCAGTTACAAGAGTATCTGCTGATGCCGTATGAGTTAATACAATTTCACTATTGGTTGGTAAGGTATGTAAACCAGAAGCTATGGTGTCGCTATTAGACATTGCATCACTAATTGTGACTAGCTAGATCATAATTTTCATTATTGCCAACCTGAAAAAGATCATTACTTTCCAACATGTCACACATTTTTGGGTGACGCCTGCGCCATCTGTCGGCATTATTTTCATACATTATACCGACCAAGTAAACTTAATTTTGCAATTAAGATTTTTACCTAATAATGACGCAAACCCTATAAATATTTATATATATTTTTAGGATTTGACATGCGTAGCACTATACATTAGCACAAAGTGAAAAATGTGAAATCGAAAATAACAGTCACGAGCAGGATTTGAACCTGCATCTCCTGGATACCGTCCAGATGCTTTGCCAATTCAGCCATCGTGACAATTTAAACACCACATTTGCTCTTGACTGCTAATTTCGATAATACATTCATACTTAACGTCTGGGTGACGCCAGCGCCATCTATCGGCAGTATTTTCGTACATTATACCGACCAAGTAAACTTAATTTTACGATTAAGATTTTTACCTAATAATGACGCAAACCCTATAAATATTAATATATATGTAGGAGAGGGTTTGAACATTGTTAAAATAATAAGACAAAGGTCAGTTCTAATGTATACTTACTTCTCTCACGAAACACACAACTTTACAGCAATGAGTGTGATCAACAAGACTCATTTTACTATAAGACTCATCAGACACACAGTTGTACCAGACTCACTGTTTTATAAGACTCTCTGTTTTATCAGACTCACTGTTTAATCAGAATCACAGTTTATTCAGACACACTGTTTAATCAGACTCACTGTTAAATCAGACTCACAGTTAAATCAGACTCACTGTTTAATCATACTCACTGTTTAGTCAGACTCACTGTTTAATCAGATCCATTGTTTAATCAGACTCACAGTTAAATCAGACTCACTGTATAATCAGACTCACTGTTTAATCAGACTAATTTTTTAATCAGACTCACTGTTTAATCAGACTCACTTTTTAATCAGACTCAATGTTAAAACATTACATTAACTGTAAACAGACTCAATGTTTTACAGATTCAATATTTTACAGACTCAATATTTTACACTGAATATTTTACAGACTCAATATTTTATCAAGTCTCATTAATCCTTGGAGCTGCAACTAAACAATATTATTATTAAGATTATCATCCTTAATCCATAAACAACTGCTCTACATCTCATCTTCCTTATATACCTACCATAATTTAAGACAACACTTTGCACTAAGGAATAATCACTGCACCACGGAGTACCCCACAAAAGGAAAGAAATAACTATTTGTGTATCGCACAAAGAAAAATGTGAGTCCTGGGTGGGAATCGAACCCATAACACTCGGGCGGGAGTCCGGCATCCAAACCACACCGCCATCTGTGCAGTCGAAATATTTATGTGTATGAACAATGTAAGTTACAAGAGTATCTGCTGATGCAGTATGAGTTAATACAATTTCACTATTGGTTGGTAAGGTATGTGAACCAGCAGCTATGGTGTCGCTATTAGATATTGCATCACTAATTGTGACTAGCTAGATCATTATTTTCATTATTGCCAGCCTGAAAAAGATCATTACATTCCAACATGTCACACATTTTTGGGTGACGCCTGCGCCATCTGTCGGCATTATTTTCATACATTATACCGACCAAGTAAACTTAATTTTGCAATTAAGATTTTTACCTAATAATGACGCAAACCCTATAAATATTTATATATATTTTTAGGATTTGACATGCGTAGCACTATACATTAGCACAAAGTGAAAAATGTGAAATCGAAAATAACAGTCACGAGCAGGATTTGAACCTGCATCTCCTGGATACCGTCCAGATGCTTTGCCAATTCAGCCATCGTGACAATTTAAACACCACATTTGCTCTTGACTGCTAATTTCGATAATACATTCATACTTAACGTCTGGGTGACGCCAGCGCCATCTGTCGGCAGTATTTTCGTACATTATACCGACCAAGTAAACTTAATTTTACGATTAAGATTTTTACCTAATAATGACGCAAACCCTATAAATATTAATATATATGTAGGAGAGGGTTTGAACATTGTTAAAATAATAAGACAAAGGTCAGTTCTAATGTATACTTACTTCTCTCACGAAACACACAACTTTACAGCAATGAGTGTGATCAACAAGACTCATTTTACTATAAGACTCATCAGACACACAGTTGTACCAGACTCACTGTTTTATAAGACTCTCTGTTTTATCAGACTCACTGTTTAATCAGAATCACAGTTTATTCAGACACACTGTTTAATCAGACTCACTGTTAAATCAGACTCACAGTTAAATCAGACTCACTGTTTAATCATACTCACTGTTTAGTCAGACTCACTGTTTAATCAGATCCATTGTTTAATCAGACTCACAGTTAAATCAGACTCACTGTATAATCAGACTCACTGTTTAATCAGACTAATTTTTTAATCAGACTCACTGTTTAATCAGACTCACTTTTTAATCAGACTCAATGTTAAAACATTACATTAACTGTAAACAGACTCAATGTTTTACAGATTCAATATTTTACAGACTCAATATTTTACACTGAATATTTTACAGACTCAATATTTTATCAAGTCTCATTAATCCTTGGAGCTGCAACTAAACAATATTATTATTAAGATTATCATCCTTAATCCATAAACAACTGCTCTACATCTCATCTTCCTTATATACCTACCATAATTTAAGACAACACTTTGCACTAAGGAATAATCACTGCACCACGGAGTACCCCACAAAAGGAAAGAAATAACTATTTGTGTATCGCACAAAGAAAAATGTGAGTCCTGGGTGGGAATCGAACCCATAACACTCGGGCGGGAGTCCGGCATCCAAACCACACCGCCATCTGTGCAGTCGAAATATTTATGTGTATGAACAATGTAAGTTACAAGAGTATCTGCTGATGCAGTATGAGTTAATACAATTTCACTATTGGTTGGTAAGGTATGTGAACCAGCAGCTATGGTGTCGCTATTAGATATTGCATCACTAATTGTGACTAGCTAGATCATTATTTTCATTATTGCCAGCCTGAAAAAGATCATTACATTCCAACATGTCACACATTTTTGGGTGACGCCTGCGCCATCTGTCGGCATTATTTTCATACATTATACCGACCAAGTAAACTTAATTTTGCAATTAAGATTTTTACCTAATAATGACGCAAACCCTATAAATATTTATATATATTTTTAGGATTTGACATGCGTAGCACTATACATTAGCACAAAGTGAAAAATGTGAAATCGAAAATAACAGTCACGAGCAGGATTTGAACCTGCATCTCCTGGATACCGTCCAGATGCTTTGCCAATTCAGCCATCGTGACAATTTAAACACCACATTTGCTCTTGACTGCTAATTTCGATAATACATTCATACTTAACGTCTGGGTGACGCCAGCGCCATCTGTCGGCAGTATTTTCGTACATTATACCGACCAAGTAAACTTAATTTTACGATTAAGATTTTTACCTAATAATGACGCAAACCCTATAAATATTAATATATATGTAGGAGAGGGTTTGAACATTGTTAAAATAATAAGACAAAGGTCAGTTCTAATGTATACTTACTTCTCTCACGAAACACACAACTTTACAGCAATGAGTGTGATCAACAAGACTCATTTTACTATAAGACTCATCAGACACACAGTTGTACCAGACTCACTGTTTTATAAGACTCTCTGTTTTATCAGACTCACTGTTTAATCAGAATTACAGTTTATTCAGACACACTGTTTAATCAGACTCACTGTTAAATCAGACTCACAGTTAAATCAGACTCACTGTTTAATCATACTCACTGTTTAGTCAGACTCACTGTTTAATCAGATCCATTGTTTAATCAGACTCACTGTATAATCAGACTCACTGTTTAATCAGACTAATTTTTTAATCAGACTCACTGTTTAATCAGACTCACTTTTTAATCAGACTCAATGTTAAAACATTACATTAACTGTAAACAGACTCAATGTTTTACAGATTCAATGTTTTACAGACTCAATATTTTACACTCAATATTTTACAGACTCAATATTTTATGAAGACTCATTAATCCTTGGAGCTGCAACTAAACAATATTATTATTAAGATTATCATCCTTAATCCATAAACTACTGCTCTACATCTCATCTTCCTTATATACCTACCATAATTTAAGACAACACTTTGCACTAAGGAATAATCACTGCACCACGGAGGACCCCACAAAAGGAAAGAAATAACTATTTGTGTATCGCATAAAGAAAAATGTGAGTCCTGGGTGGGAATCGAACCCATAACACTCGGGCGGGAGTCCGGCATCCAAACCACACCGCCATCTGTGCAGTCGAAATAATTATGTGTATGAACAATGTCAGTTACAAGAGTATCTGCTGATGCAGTATGAGTTAATACAATTTCACTATTGGTTGGTAAGGTATGTGAACCAGCAGCTATGGTGTCGCTATTAGACATTGCATCACTAATTGTGACTAGCTAGATCATTATTTTCATTATTGCCAGCCTGAAAAAGATCATTACTTTCCAACATGTCACACATTTTTGGGTGACGCCTGTGCCATCTGTCGGCATTATTTTCATACATTATACCGACCAAGTAAACTTAATTTTGCAATTAAGATTTTTACCTAATAATGACGCAAACCCTATAAATATTTATATATATTTTTAGGATTTGACATGCGTAGCACTATACATTAGCACAAAGTGAAAAATGTGAAATCGAAAATAGCAGTCACGAGCAGGATTTGAACCTGCATCTCCTGGATACCGTCCAGATGCTTTGCCAATTCAGCCATCGTGACAATTTAAACACCACATTTGCTCCTGAGTGCTAATTGCGATAATACATTCATACTTAACGTCTGGGTGACGCCAGCGCCATCTGTCGGCAGTATTTTCGTACATTATACCGACCAAGTAAACTTAATTTTACGATTAAGATTTTTACCTAATAATGACGCAAACCCTATAAATATTAATATATATGTAGGAGAGGGTTTGAACATTGTTAAAATAATAAGACAAAGGTCAGTTCTAATGTATACTTACTTCTCTCACGAAACATACAACTTTACAGCAATGAGTGTGATCAACAAGACTAATTTCACTATAAGACTCATCAGACACACAGTTGTATCAGACTCACTGTTTTACCAGACTCACTGTTTTATTAGACTCTCTGTTTTATATACATTATACCGACCAAGTAAACTTAATTTTACGATTAAGATTTTTACCTAATAATGACGCAAACCCTATAAATATTAATATATATGTAGGAGAGGGTTTGAACATTGTTAAAATAATAAGACAAAGGTCAGTTCTAATGTATACTTACTTCTCTCACGAAACATACAGCTTTACAGCAATGAGTGTGATCAACAAGAGTCATTTCACTATAAGACTCATCAGACACACAGTTGTATCAGACTCACTGTTTTCCAGACTCACTGTTTTATTAGAATCTCTGTTTTATTAGACTTACTGTTTAGTCAGACTCACTGTTTAATCAGACTCACCGTTAAATCAGACTCACTGTTTAATCAGACTCACTGTTTTATCAGACTCAATGTTTTACAGATTCAATGTTTTACAGACTCAATATTTTACACAATATTTTACAGACTCAATATTTTACAGACTCGATATTTTATCAAGACTCATTAATCCTTGTAGCTAGAAGGATTAATGAGTCTTGATAAAATGCAGCTGCAACTAAACAATATTATTATTATGATTATCATCCTTAATCCATAAACTACTGCTCTACATCTCATCTTCCTTCTGATGAGTCTTATAGTGAAATGAGTCTTGTTGATCACACTCATTGCTGTAAAGTTGTATGTTTCGTAAGAGAAGTAAGTATACATTAGAACTGACCTTTGTCTTATTATTTTAACAATGTTCAAACCCTCTCCTACATATATATTAATATTTATAGGGTTTGCGTCATAATTAGGTAAAAATCTTAATTGCAAAATTAAGTTTACTTGGTCGGTATAATGTATGAAAATAATGCCGACAGATGGCGCAGGCGTCACCCAAAAATGTGTGACATGTTGGAATGTAATGATCTTTTTCAGGCTGGCAATAATGAAAATAATGATCTAGCTAGTCACAATTAGTGATGCAATGCCTAATAGTGACACCATAGCTGCTGGTTCACATACCTTACCAACCAATAGTGAAATTGTATTAACTCATACTGCATCAGCAGATACTCTTGTAACTGACATTGTTCATACACATAATTATTTTGACTGCACAGATGGCGGTGTGGTTTGGATGCCGGACTCCCGCCCGAGTGTTATGGGTTCGATTCCCACACAGGACTCACATTTTTTTACACAAATAGTTATTTCTTTCCTTTTGTGGGGTCCTCCGTGGTGCAGTGATTATTCCTTAGTGCAAAGTGTTGTCTTAAATTATGGTAGGTATATAAGGAAGATGAGATGTAGAGCAGTTGTTTATGGATTAAGGATGATAATCTAAATAATAATATTGTTTAGTTGCAGCTCCAAGGATTGATGAGTCTTGATAAAATATTGAGTCTGTAAAATATTGAGTCTGTAAAATATTGAGTGTAAAATATTGAGTCTGTAAAACATTGAATCTGTAAAACATTGAGTCTGTTTACAGTTAATGTAATGTTTTAACATTGAGTCTGATTAAAAAGTGAGTCTGATTAAACAGTGAGTCTGATTAAAAAATGAGTCTGATTAAACAGTGAGTCTGATTAAACAGTCACGAGCAGGATTTGAACCTGCATCTCCTGGATACCGTCCAGATGCTTTGCCAATTCAGCCATCGTGACAATTTAAACACCACATTTGCTTCTGACTGCTAATTTCGATAATACATTCATACTTAACGCCTGGGTGACGCCAGCGCCATCTCTCGGCAGTATTTTCATACATTATACCGACCAAGTAAACTTAATTTTACGATTAAGATTTTTACCTAATAATGACGCAAACCCTATAAATATTAATATATATGTAGGAGAGTGTTTGAACATTGTTAAAATAATAAGACAAAGGTCAGTTCTAATGTAAACTTACTTCTCTCACGAAACACACAACTTTACAGCAATGAGTCTGATCAACAAGATTCATTTCACTATAAGACTCATCAGACACACAGTTGTATCAGACTCACTGTTTTACCAGACTCACTGTTTTATTAGACTCTCTGTTTTATCAGACTCACTGTTTAATCAGACTCACTGTTTAGTCAGACTCACTGTTTAATCAGACTCACTGTTAAATCAGACTCACTTTTTAATCAGACAATGTTTTACAGACTCAATATTTTACAGACTCAATATTTTACAGACTCAATGTTTTATCAAGACTCATTAATCCTTGTAGCTGCAACTAAACAATATTATTATTATGATTATCATCCTTAATCCATAAACTACTGCTCTACATCTCATCTTCTCTATATACCTACCATAATTTAAGACAACACTTTGCACTAAGGAATAATCACTGCACCACGGAGGACCCCACAAAAGGAAAGAAATAACTATTTGTGTAAAAAAATGTGAGTCCTGTGTGGGAATCGAACCCATAACACTCGGGCGGGAGTCCGGCATCCAAACCACACCGCCATCTGTGCAGTCGAAATAATTATGTGTACGAACAATGTCAGTTACAAGAGTATCTGCTGATGCAGTATGAGTTAATACAATTTCACTATTGGTTGGTAAGGTATGTGAACCAGCAGCTATGGTGTCGCTATTAGACATTGCATCACTAATTGTGACTAGCTAGATTATTATTTTCATTATTGCCAGCCTGAAAAAGATCATTACTTTCCAACATGTCATACATTTTTGGGTGACGCCTGTGCCATCTGTCGGCATTATTTTCATACATTATACCGACCAAGTAAACTTAATTTTGCAATTACGATTTTTACCTAATAATGACGCAAACCCTATAAATATTTATATATATTTTTAGGATTTGACATGCGTAGCACTATACATTAGCACAAAGTGAAAAATGTGAAATCGAAAATAACAGTCACGAGCAGGATTTGAACCTGCATCTCCTGGATACCGTCCAGATGCTTTGCCAATTCAGCCATCGTGACAATTTAAACACCACATTTGCTCCTGACTGCTAATTTCGATAATACATTCATACTTAACGTCTGGGTGACGCCAGCGCCATCTGTCGGTAGTATTTTCATACATTATACCGACCAAGTAAACTTAATTTTACGATTAAGATTTTTACCTAATAATGACGCAAACCCTATAAATATTAATATATATGTAGGAGAGGGTTTGAACATTGTTAAAATAATAAGACAAAGGTCAGTTCTAATGTATACTTACTTCTCTCACGAAACATACAACTTTACAGCAATGAGTGTGATCAACATGACTAATTTCACTATAAGACTCATCAGACACACAGTTGTATCAGACTCACTGTTTTACCAGACTCACTGTTTTATTAGACTCTCTGTTTTATCAGACTCACTGTTTAATCAGACTCACTGTTTAGTCTGACTCACTGTTTAATCTGACTCACTGTTTAATCAGACTCACTGTTTAAACAGACTTACTGTTTAATCATACTCACTGTTTAATCAGCCCCACTGTTTAATAAGACTCACTGTTAAATCAGACTCACTGTTTAATCGGACTCACTGTTTAATCAGACTCACTGATTAATCAGACTCACTGTTTAATTCGACTCACTGTTTAATCAGACTCACTTTTTAATCAGATTCAATGTTTTACAGACTCAATGTTTTACAGGCTCAATATTTTACAGACTCAATATTTTACAGACTCAATGTTTTATCAAGACTCATTAATCCTTGTAGCTGCAACTAAACAATATTATTATTATGATTATCATCCTTAATCCATAAACTACTGCTCTACATCTCATCTTCCTTATATATATCTACCATAATTTAAGACAACACTTTGCACTAAGGAATAATCACTGCACCACGGAGGACCCCACAAAAGGAAAGAAATAACTATTTGTGTAAAAAAATGTGAGTCCTGTGTGGGAATCGGACCCATAACACTCGGGCGGGTGTCCGGCATCCAAACCACACTGCCATCTGTGCAGTCGAAATAATTATGTGCATGAACAATGTCAGTTACAAGAGTATCTGCTGATGCAGTATGAGTTAATACAATTTCACTATTGGTTGGTAAGGTATGTGAACCAGCAGCTATGGTGTCGCTATTAGACATTGCATCACTAATTGTGACTAGCTAGATCATTATTTTCATTATTGCCAGCCTGAAAAAGATCATTACTTTCCAACATGTCACACATTTTTGGGTGACGCCTGCGCCATCTGTCGGCATTATATTCATACATTATACTCACCAAGTAAACTTAATTTTGCAATTAAGATTTTTACCTAATAATGACGCAAACCCTATAAATATTTATATATATTTTTAGGATTTGACATGCGTAGCACTATACATTAGCACAAAGTGAAAAATGTGAAATCGAAAATAACAGTCACGAGCAGGATTTGAACCTGCATCTCCTGGATACCGTCCAGATGCTTTGCCAATTCAGCCATCGTGACAATTTAAACACCACATTTGCTCCTGACTGCTAATTTCGATAATACATTCATACTTAACGTCTGGGTGACGCCAGCGCCATCTGTCGGTAGTATTTTCATACATTATACCGACCAAGTAAACTTAATTTTACGATTAAGATTTTTACCTAATTATGACGCAAACCCTATAAATATTAATATATATTTAGGAGAGGGTTTGAACATTGTGTAAATAATAAGACAAAGGTCAGTTCTAATGTATACTTACTTCTCTTACGAAACATACAACTTTACAGCAATGAGTGTGATCAACAAGACTCATTTCACTGTAAGACTCATCAGACACAAAGTTGTATCAGACTCACTGTTTTACCAGACTCACTGTTTTATTAGACTCTCTGTTTTATCAGACTCACTGTTTAATCAGACTAACTGTTTAGTCAGACTCACTGTTTAATCAGACTCACTGTTAAATCAGACTCACTTTTTAATCAGACTCAATGTTTTACAGACTCAATATTTTACAGACTCAATATTTTACAGACTCAATATTTTACAGACTCAATGTTTTATCAAGACTCATTAATCCTTGTAGCTGCAACTAAACAATATTATTATTATGATTATCATCCTTAATCCATAAACTACTGCTCTACATCTCATCTTCTCTATTTACCTACCATAATTTAAGACAACACTTTGCACTAAGGAATAATCACTGCACCACGGAGGACCCCACAAAAGGAAAGAAATAACTATTTGTGTAAAAAAATGTGAGTCCTGTGTGGGAATCGAACCCATAATACTCGGGCGGGAGTCCGGCATCCAAACCACACCGCCATCTGTGCAGTCGAAATAATTATGTGTATGAACAATGTCAGTTACAAGAGTATCTGCTGATGCAGTATGAGTTAATACAATTTCACTATTGGTTGGTAAGGTATGTGAACCAGCAGCTATGGTGTCGCTATTAGACATTGCATCACTAATTGTGACTAGCTAGATCATTATTTTCATTATTGCCAGCCTGAAAAAGATCATTACTTTCCAACATGTCATTCTTACTGTCATTATAATTTTCAGCAACTTCTATCAAGGCTGTATATCGCCACGAGGTACTTGACCTAAATTTTGTATGGAAATATTTGTAAGTTCTTTTGGTTCCATTAAGATTAATTAATATCGATATAGAACTGCAGTACTTTAAATGACCCCTTGTTTTTTTTTTAATCCAACTTTTTCTGGTGCCCTTCTTCACTTTTGACAAAAACAAAATCTCCTGTAACAAAAAAAATATACTTTAGCTTTGTGCTCATTGATTCGATTGTATTAGAATGTGAAAGTCTCTGAATAGTACTAGAAACATTTGATGGAGCTGTGTCGAAGCCCAGTCTATCGGTATCATGTGGGTTCGTCGTGTTTTTCGAGTTCTACGGAATTACCCTGATGGCAGACATTAATTTTAAATAGATTGTATCCTGTAAGCCTGCACCGAAAACTGTTCAAGGCCAATTGAATGTCTCCTAATGATCATGATGATCCTGGCAAAGACAGTTTGAATCACGTTCAACGATAGTTAATAGGGTTCGCATGACACCCTCGACATGACCATTTGGTTTAATAGAACCTGTTGCGGTTAGATTTAGTTCAATATTATTATCTGTGCAAAACTATTTGTAATCTAGATTGTCATAAAAATGGTCCTGGTCAGCAATTATTCATTTATGAAGCACCAATTAATTGTATCACGTTGGTGACTGCGTTGATAGTGTCTAAGGAATTTAATGTTAGTGTATGCTCTAGAAGGATGAATTTGGTAAAGACACCTATAACTACAGAGCAATACTCTTTACGTTCACCACTAAGACTTTACCACTAAGTTTGCCTATCAGATTTAGGTAAATGATGCAAATTGCCAATTTTGGGATCGAATGTAGTCAAACCAGCTGAACACCTTATGGACCTTTGGAAACTTTACATATAACACAAGTCTGTGAACGTTTTCACAAATTTTGACGAAAGGTCGTATAGAGTTTACTCGAAACCAAAATTGCACATGAATGATTATTAAATGATCTGGGTACAATAGGTAACCACCTAGTGGTTTTACAGGTTAAATATTGCGGTACAAAATACCTTTACGAATGTTGTATTTGTGTGATACCTTGGTAGGTGATACTTTGGAACGCAACTTGGTAATGATGTAGGAAATTTCGGAATCACGTAACTGTTCTGCAGACAGCCATAATATAACATTTTTTTTTGATTGATTTACTTGATAATATATTATATGTGATATTATTAATATATCATATATGTGTAATGACATTTATGCATATTTAGGTGTATCCACGTGAAATTATAAGGCTAAAAATATACAATAAGTAGGTACAATATACATAATTTTTTCCACACGTTTCGTACGAGGCAACTAAGGGAAGTAAGCAATTGTCACCAACACATTGTTGTTGGTAGGGCTGTGTGCCAAACCTCTGAAGTAATGTCACATAGTTCCAGTGGTCTGCCAATACAGACACACGGCGGGTTTATTTTGTAAGTGAGGGCCCCACACTACCCTGTTTGTTGCTCCCGAACAACGCGATGTTGATGTACTTACATTTTTCCCGCCTTAACAAAAGAAAAAAAGGACTGGCTGTCAAGTGAGAGTAATTACTTGTCATCTGACCCGAGCGCGTTTGTTTGCCGTGTGAACAACCACACCTTGGTGTTGAGATTTTAAAATAAATAAGCCACTGGTCTGTTCCTTCGAAAACTTTTTCTAAAGAAAAGTTGTTTAAATTCATTTGGGACTTTCTGAGATTTTTTTTTTATTGCCAATGGTGGCAGACGAGTAAGCGGCCCACCTGATGGTAAGTGGTAACCGCCGCTCATGGACTTTAGCAACACCAGGGGCACAGCCAAGCCGCCGCCTACCGCAAGTATTAGTGCGTTCAAATTATTCAAATTTGAATTTATTTGAATTATTTTAACGGACAAATTATCAATGTCTTATATTATTTAGATCACCAGCTGTAAGTAACGTTGTCAAGATGCTGATCGCAGCTCTCATAGGTCTGATCGTGTTAATCCTGGTATGGCCGTACTTCATGGCGGAAAATCCACTCGACAAGCTACCAGGCCCACCGAGACTTCCAATTATTGTCAACACTCATCAAGTTATGAATATTCCAACTGGTGTGTATTTTCTATTTTACCTATAGACCAGAGTCATCAGGAGTTTTGGAGGGTGGTTGAAATCCTGTGACAATATTTAGTAAATTTAGGAATTTATAAATAAAATGAAGTATTTTTTAACTGACGAATATAGTTTTCCTTTGTGAAGAAAGAAATCCTCTTTAGATACAACAAATTAAATGCGCTGTATTTATTTTATTTTTTTACGGGCTACAGCTGATGCTGATTAGAGAAAACCAAAGAGCATAATACACTACGTTTAGAGAAAACTTTCAAAACTCTATGCTCAGGAAATCGGTATAGAATAGAACTCTTGTCTTTGTAATATTTTGATGGCTGACGAATAACATGACCATTGCATTCGCGTTTTTACTTTGTTTATAGATAGTTCGCCGTGTGGGGCCGGCTTTAGAATTGTCCCACCCCTCTCCACCCATGGGAGTCGTAGGAGCCGACTGAGGGAATACCGGGGGAGTGGGCAGCAGCACTCCCTCGAGTATTAACAACATCCACTGCGATCGCCAACCCGCCTGCCAAGCGTGGCGATTACGGCACTATCCTCCATATGAGCGAAACACATGTTGTGGCGTTCTCTTGGGGAGGCCTATGTCCAGCAGTGGACTTCGAAAGGCTGATGGATTATAGATAGTAATAAATAATTGAACTAAAAACTAAATTTTCTCGTAACTTGGCATTGTGAATTGGAAGGTTTTCAGAAACTATGTCCAATTACTGCGGGTACTTTCTACGATATCTTAGTAGTACAAACGCATCCGGCATTAGATGGGTTTGCGGATACGCATGTAAGATTTTTTTTATTATCATAATAATATATTCTAATAAATTCTAAGCAATATGTATTTTTGCTAGGGGTAGGTAAAGCCTTGCTTATCACAGCGCAAGAATGGGCCGGCTTGATCAGGGAAGTACCACCCTCTCATAAAAGATCAGCGTAAAACAATGGTAGATATCTACTCCTACCGTTGTGTTTCGTATGGTGAGTAAGAGCGCCGGAGACCCAAACCTTCCTGTTCTCCTATTGATTTCCTTGGAGATAGTGACGCGTGAGTGACGCCTCTGGTATTGCTTGCGTCTTTAGGCTACAGTGGCAGGTGGGCCGTAAGATTGTTTGCCACAATAGTATAAAAAAATGTTAAATTTAGAGTTCCTCCCCGTTAGGGCGATATTAACCACCACTGAAGTAATGTAACATAGTTCCAGTGGCCCTCCAATAAAGGTGGAGAGACGGCACACGGCGGGTTTGTTTAGGATGTGCAGTTAGGAACATTTTTTCCCGCCTTAACAAAAAAACGGTGATATTACCCGTTTACTTTGACACGTTTAATCGACACATAGGACATACGGGGACATAAACTTCGCATACGGTCGGTGGTTTCTCCGAGTCTCCTGTGAACTGCACAAGAACAATACTCGATCGCGGGTTCGATGCCCACACGTGACAATATATTATTTTGTGATTCACAAGCGGTTCTCTCTGTGTTTCTGTAGTATTTTGTTATATTATTATTCCATAGTGTTGTCTTAAAGTCTTAAAAACTATATGGTTGTCTGTAGTATAATTTTACGTGATAATGTCATATATGTATTTTTTACTACTAGTATTGTAAGACTAACTACGCAGTATTGTAAGACTATAAAATAATAATAATATTAACTGTTGTGGTTTTTCTTTTGCTTGATGTATATGTAAATACGAAGCTTCTAATCGCACCGAAATATTACTTATCAACGTACATACTAAATCATAATCAATTTAACGGATCATGGGATGGTCATAGTAACTCGGTACATCCGCCATCTTACAAACCACAGATGAACCACGTAGTCAGATTACTTTAAATACCGCCACCTACTTTTATGTTTTAGTACAAGTGTCCACCTCGGGTACTTTTAGCTTCCCCAGTCCTGCACGTAGAGGATGGTCGTCCGCCCAGCGCGATGGAGACCACTACAACATTGACTGACTCCGGCAGCTCTGCCGAGTCGGAACTCTCCGGATCGGAAACACATCGTCCGATACCGATTTCACGCTAGTGAGCTCGCGTAAAAGGAGCCACAAAGGCAAGAAAGGGAAGCCTAAAAAGGCCCCTAATATCGTGGAACAGGTGGTAGCCGCTCAGCTGGCCTCCGTTCCCTCTTGTCTCTCAACGACCCCAGGGGTCTTCTTCAACGCCGTGCTCGCCCGCACCCAAGTAGGGCTCGCGGAAAAAGGTCGTCCCACCGGCCCTGTTTATACAGGATAAGACGGCGTGGACCTCCGTATCGTCGTGGAGCGACGATCGCCAGTCAACTTCAAATCCGCCCGGTCTACCCCACAGGGTATTAAGGTCACCTTGGCCTCGTCTAAGGACCATAGTGCCCAGTCAAAGGTACTTCGAAAAAAGAACATCGCATTTCATACATACACCCTCCCAGAGTACCGTCTCCTACGAGTCATAGTGAGAAACGTTCCTAAGGAGGTGACAGTCGAGAAGGTGACAGTTGATTAGGTTAAACGTTCCTTGACCGAACAAGACCTGCCTGTGCACGGAGTGCACAGAATGTATAAGGGTCGGGCCCGTGAGCCATATGACTTGGTGATGGTCACATTAGACCTCACCAAGGAAGGTAAGGCTATCTATAAAATGACCTCAGTCTGGGGACTGACAGGCATCCGGGTGGAACCCCGGAACAAGAAGGGCATAGTTTCACATTGCCACAGATGCCAGTTGTAAGTCACTCTGCGCGTCACTGTTACGCGCGCCCTAGGTGCGTCATATGCCTAGAGGACCACCCGACATCGGATTGCTCACGTCCAAAGGACCGCACTCTATGCACTGAGTTCCCATCCTGCTTCCTATGCGGCGAAAAGGGTTACCCGGCGAAATACTAAGGTTTGCCCCGTACACCCCGGCTGCCCGCCAGGCGCCCACTTGTCCTCACACCAAGAGGACCGCTCCAGGGAAGCGCACCCATCTTGCGTCCCGCACGGAGGTGCCCCACAATGCTTGGGTATGCCCAGAAAATCAGGCAGAGTTCCCAGCTCTGCCTTTTTTTTGTTTTCCTTTGTTATGGCGGGAAAAAATGTTCCTAACCGCACACCCCGTCGTTCGGGGTAACGAACAGGGTAGTGTAAAGCTCTCACCCACTAAAGAAACCCGCCGTGTGCCGTCTCTCCGCCTTTATTGGCGGACCTCCGGAACCATATTACATTCCTTCAAAGGTTCCCAGCTCTGCCTAACACTAAGCCCGTAGGGCCAGTCGTTGGGCAAACGAAGCCCACCGTGGGCCAACATAAGCCCCCTCAGGGCAAAGCTTCGCCACCAGCTGTAGGCGTAGGCCCAGCGGGTAGGACGCCCCAGGGTACAGATACGGATTTGGCCCTGGCGCTTAGATTCGCCTCACTAGTAGATTTTAGTGAGATTCACTGTCTAATGGATAAGCACACTTCAGGCAGAGTCAAACCATATACACTCAAGTTAGGGTTCTTCAATGCCAATGGCCTTTCCCAGCAGAGGAACGAGGTAGCCACGTTTCTACAAGATCAACTACAGGATCTATTTCTAGTACAGGAAACATTCCGCAAACCCTTTCATAGGGACCCGAGGATTGTAAACTACAACTTAGTACGTAACGATAGGCTAAACTCACCGAAGGGTGGCACACTCATTTATTACAAAAGGTCACTGTACTGCATGCCTATGGATCCGCCCCCACTGGAGTACATTGAAGCTTCGGTCTGTAGACTAGCCCTCACAGGCTATCAGCCTATAGTCGTAATATCCGTCTACCTTTGGCCCGGAGGTAGCAATTCGACTCAGCTCATAGCCAGGGACTTCGAAGCTCTGCTAGATTTGGGAAGCGCCTTCATCATTGCCGGTGACCTCAACGCAAAAAACACCTCGTGGAACTACCACGTTACTAGTACGCGGGGCAGGGCACTCGAGTCACTGGCTGAGCGACTAGGGTTCGATATAATAGCGCCTATGGAGCCAACCCACTACTCGGCCTGTGTCGAATACAGGCCCGATATATTAGATATAGGTAGCTCTTTTAAAAAACGTAACCTACGTTTGCGTTTGGTAGAAATGCTACATGAGTTAGACTCTGATCATCGTCCTGTGATCTTAGATCTCGCCTCCCCCCTATCCTGGCCCTCTGGGCAAAATCAGGACAAAACCATAACTGTTAAACTCTAGGTCTAAACTTTCACTTAGGAATAAGGTCAGACTCTGCCTGCATAGGCCCTATTATGACGTACGCCAGTGTAGTATTTTCACATGCCAAGGCACACAGAATTCATAGATTACAAACACTATAGCCCCCTTAGAATGAAAAATTAAACGTTAGAGGAACTTTCGTTTCGCTTCATTGTGAATAGTCGCCCGAATGACGGGTCGAAATCTCGACTAATCAGGAATCACGCGTCAGACTGTTGATCAATCACAATAGCTTGAAACGAAAATTCGTTTAACGTTTTGTTTTTTATTCTAAGGGGGCTGAATAGCTTCATGCGCAGAGCTACGGGTGCACCGTGGTTCATACGCAATGTCGACCTCCACATAGACTTGCAATTGCCTATCATTAAGCAATTTATGAAACGGTGTTCCCGTAGTTTCTTTGACTCCGCCATTACTCATACCAACCATCTTGTGGTTGAGTCGGCTAGGTACAAACTGTCTTATATATAGCGCGTAAGCAGACCGCGACGTAGGCTCGACGAAGTCGACGACAAGATAACTCACGCTCAGAACAGAGTACACACAGCTCGCGCAGCTACTACAAGTAATTACCCACGGTTTCGGCCTCGCCGACGGGGGCGAAAGTCTTGTCGCGGTCAAATCATAAGCGTGCGAAATCCCACTTTGCCAGCAACGGCCCGAGCCGAGGTCCTTACCCTACAGGACCCCCTGTAGTAGCTGTAGCCCTCGGGTAGCGAGCGTTCTTTTTTCGAAGTACCTTTGACAGGGCACTGTGGTCCTTAGACGAGGCCAAGGTGACCTTAATACCCTGTAGGGTAGACCGGGCGGATTTGAAGTTGACGTGGTGATCGTTGCACCACGACGATACGGAGGTCCACGCCGTCTTATGCTGTATAGACAGGGCCGGTGGGACGACCTCTTTCCGCGAGCCCTACTTGGGTGCGGGCGGGCACGGCGTTGAAGAAGACCCCTGGGGTCGTTGAGAGACAAGGGGTAACGGTGGCCAGCTGAGCGGCAACCACCTGTTCCACGATATTAGGGGCCTTTTTAGGCTTCCCTTTCTTGCCTTTGTGGCTCCTTTTACGCGAGCTCACTAGCGTGAAATCGGTATCGGACGATGTGTTTCCGATCCGGAGAGTTCCGACTCGGCAGAGCTGCCGGAGTCAGTCAATGTTGTAGTGGTCTCCATCGCGCTGGGCGGACGACCATCCTCTACGTGCAGGGCTGGGGAAGCTAAACGTACCCGAGGTGGGCACTTGTACTAAAACATAAAAGTAGGTGGCGGTATTTAAAGTAATCTGACTACGTGGTTCATCTGTGGTTCGTAAGATGGCGGATGTACCGAGTTACTATGACCATCCCATGATCCGTTAAATTGATGATGATTTAGTGTGTACGTAGATAAGTAATATTTCGGTGCGATTAGAAGCTTCGTATTTACATATACATCAAGCAAAAGAAAAACCACAACAGTTAATATTATTATTATTTTATAGTCTTACAATACTGCGTAGTTAGTCTTACAATACTAGTAGTAAAAAATACATATATGACATTATCACGTAAAATTATCGTCCGTAAACCGACTTTACAGACAACCATATAGTTTTTAAGACTTTAAGACAACACTAGGGAATAATAATATAACAAAATACTACAGAAACACAGAGAGAACCGCTTGTGAATCACAAAATAATATATTGTCATGTGTGGGCTCAGACCAACAAAAAAGTACTTTTTTGTTGGTCTGAGTGTGTGGGCATCGAACCCGCGATCGAGTATTCTTCTTGTGCAGTTCACAGGAGACTGGGAGAAACCACCGACCGTATGCGAAGTTTATGTTCCCGTATGTCCTATGTGTCGATTAAACGTGTCAAAGTAAACGGGTAATATCACCTTTTTTTTGTTAAGGCGGGAAAAAATGTTCCTAACTGCACATCCTAAACAAACCCGCCGTGTGCCGTCTCTCCGCCTTTATTGGAGGGCCACTGGAACTATGTTACATTACTTCAGTGGTGGGTAATATCACCCTAACGGGGAGGAACTCTAAATTTAACATGTTTTTATACTATTGTGGCAAACAAGCTTACGGCCCACCTGCCACTGTAGCCTAAAGACGCAAGCAATACCAGAGGCGTCACTCACGTGTCACTATGTCCAAGGAAATCAATAGGAGAACAGGAAGGTTTGGGTCTCCGGCGCTCTCACTCACCATACGAAACAAAACGGTAGGAGTAGATATCTACCATTGTTTTACGCTGATCTTTTATGAGAGGGTGGTACTTCCCTGATCGAGCCGGCCCATTCTTGCGCTGTGATAAGCAAGGCTTTACCTACCACTAGCAAAAATACATATTGCTTAGAATTTGTTAGAATATATTATTATGATAATAAAAAAAATCTTACATGCGTATCCGCAAACCCATCTAATGCCGGATGCGTTTGTACTACTAAGATATCGTAGAAAGTACCCGCAGTAATTGGACATAGTTTCTGAAAAACGTTCCAATCCACAATGTCAAGTTTCGAGAAAATTTAGTTTTTAGTTCAATTATTTATATCTTATCTTATCTTATCTTCTTGTTTAATGGCTCTTGTTGTGGCCAATTATTTATAACTATCTATAAACAAAGTAAAAACCCGAATGCAATGGTCATGTTATTCGTCAGCCATCAAAATATTACAAAGACAAGAGTTCTATTCTATACCGATTTCCTGAGCATAGAGTTTTGAAAGTTTTCTCTAAATGTAGTGTATTATGCTCTTTGGTTTTCTATAATCAGCATCAGCTGTAGCCCGTAAAAAAATAAAATAAATACAGCGCATTTAATTTGTTGTATCTAAAGAGGATTTCTTTCTTCACAAAGGAAAACTATATTCGTCAGTTAAAAAATACTTCATTTTATTTATAAATTCCTAAATTTACTAAATATTGTCACAGGATTTCAACCACCCTCCAAAACTCCAGATGACTCTGGTCTATAGGTAAAATAGAAAATACACACCAGTTGGAATATTCATAACTTGATGAGTGTTGACAATAATTGGAAGTCTCGGTGGGCCTGGTAGCTTGTCGAGTGGATTTTCCGCCATGAAGTACCGCCACACCAGGATAAACACGATCAGGCCTATGAGAGCTGCGATCAGCATCTTGACGACGTTACTTACAGCTGGTGATCTAAATAATATAAGACATTGATAATTTGTCCGTTAAAATAATTCAAATAAATTCAAATTTGAATAATTTGAACGCACTAATACTTGCGGTAGGCGGCGGCTTGGCTGTGCCCCTGGTGTTGCTAAAGTCCATAAGCGGCGGTTACCACTTACCATCAGGTGGGCCGCTTGCTAGTCTGCCACCGTTGGCAAAAAAAAAAATCTCAGAAAGTCCCAAATGAATTTAAACAACTTTTCTTTAGAAAAAGTTTTCGAAGGAAAAGACAAGTGGCTTATTTATTTTAAAATCTCAACACCAAGGTATGGTTGTTCACACGGCAAACAAACGCGCTCGGGTCAGATGACAAGTAATTACTCTCACTTGACAGCCAGTCCTTTTTTTTCCTTTGTTAAGGCGGGAAAAATCTAAGTACATCAACATCGCGTTGTTCGGGAGCAACAAACAGGGTAGTGTGGGGCCCTCACTTACAAAATAAACCCGCCGTGTGTCTGTATTGGCAGACCACTGGAACTATGTGACATTACTTCAGATGTTTGGCACACAGCCCTACCAACAACAATGTGTTGGTGACAATTGCTTACTTCCCTTAGTTGCCTCGTACGAAACGTGTGGAAAAAATTATGTATATTGTACCTACTTATTGTATATTTTTAGCCTAATAATTTCACGTGGATACACCTAAATATGCATACATATCATTACACATATATCTATGTTGATTTCTATTTTATTCTACAAAACGTGACCCCTATCTATACCTACATTTATTATTAGCATGTACGATAACATAAATGTATATTATAGATACGTATTATAATATTCTTGTTAAATATGATATTGATGAACTAAACAGGTCCATGACCTCCTTCAAGGTCATCCTTTCCTTACCAATATTATAAAATTTATGAAAGTGTGTTTGTTTGTAACCTCTTGATACGGTAACTACAAAACTTATGATCCGAACATTTATTATTTGAGAATGAGGAAAACAAGAACTTTAGTGAAAAAAGCTATTATTTAGATATTACAACAGACACTTCCTGATATAGTATCAGGATAAAACATTATTACTCTAATCAAGAGCTATCAAACAAAAAAGATCCATGAAAATTAGTTCAGTAGTTTTTGTGTGATGTGCTACCAACCAAACAAGCTGTTCTAAAAATACCTAATTTTTCTGTGTTGCCTAAATATCATACAGTTATCAAATATCATAAATGTATGAACATATCCCTGTTACAGCTTTATAGAAAAATAATAAGTACCTAACTATATTGTTCATGTAAAAAGTCCTCCATTATTTTTATTATCTTATGAACATCCACTGCGATCGCCAACCCACCTATTAAGCGTGGCGATTACGGCACTATCTCCCATATGAGCGAAACACATGTTGTGGCGTTCTCTTGAGGAGGCTATGTCCAGCAGTCGACTTCGAAAGGCTGATGGATGGATGGATGGATGGATTAATTTATATATCCTAAATTGATCTAATTAAAAGTAAAATTATAAACATATTAAATACACTCTTCAATATCAAATATAATCTTCATATGTGTACTTTATTATTAACGGCGTTTCAAAGCTTACGAAAATAATAACTAACAGGCTAGTAATCTGTATAAATTAAGTTAAGTATTTTATAAACTATACGAGTATACTTACCTCCTTGATTATTATGATCTAGAAAATTTAAATTTTACACAGTCACATGAGTTTATAGTCAACATAAAACCAATTTAAAAAAAAGAACAGATAAAAATAGGTTCGTATGACCAAAGAGTATTATGATACGCGCACAACTTGCGCACAAGAACGCATGAACGTTGTGCAACTGACTATGATTGTGTACAGTTGATGAGTGAGGAGCCGATACTATCCTGTAAATATCGTTGTTAGGTAGCACCGCCTAAACCGGATACCCCACTCGGATTAACTATAGCACCTCATGCTCATAGTTGAGAATTCTTGCCCGTCTCTGTATAATGCTTTATAAATTATAGAGTATTTGTGCTACGAACCTGGTTAAGAGAAGTTTTAAGTCATGATGATGATTAATATCTTTTTACTGTCCCACTATTGGGTGGTCTCGTCTCAGAGAGGGATTAGGCCATAATCTACCACGAGGGCCCAATGCGGGTTGGTAGAGTTTACAAGCCGTCGAGAAAATCTCTAGGCATGCCGGTTTCCTACCACCGAAGGAATGTAACATAGTTCCAGTGGCCCGTCAATAAAAGCGGAGAGACGGCACACAGCGGGTTTCTTTAGTGGGTGAGGGCCCCACACTACCCTGTTCGTTGCCCCGAACGACGGGGTGTGCGGTTAGGTAATTATTTTCCCGCCAAAGAAGGCATGCCGGTTTCCTAACAATGTTTTCATTCACCGAGCAGTGCAGTAAAGGAAAGGAGGAATGGTAAAGGTGTTTGCGGTATGAACTTTGGACTCGAGATCGAACTCGATAGACTGTCTTTGCAATCCTTGGTATTAAAAAAAACATAATTATTAATCATCATTTCTTAAATTTTTTGTCCGTGTGGTGACGGACTAAGAATACAAGTGTCACCATCCCATTCTTTTCCGCGGGTGTCGTATGAGGCGACTAAGGGAAGTAAGCAATTATCATCAATTGCATAAGGGAAGTAAGCAATTATCATCAATTGCATGACTGGTGGTAGGGCTGGGTACCAAGTGGGAGTACTCACATGGTATCGGGCCCGAGCAGGTTGGTACCACCATCTCCCGTGTGACCGGCCATGAAGCACATATCGTTGCGTTTTGGCTGTAGCAGGAGATAGCCGTTTATATTTCATTTCATATCTGTGAAATGAATTGGTGAGCAGCGGCTTGACAATACTCTCGGTATAGTCGAGTCCATGGGCGACGGTTACCATTTACCATCAGATGGACCGTGGCTCGTCTGCCACTACATGCAATAAAAAAAAATACCTTAAGACAGAACCAGCGTACCTACTACCAAACTTTACAACCCAAAATATTTTGTTTAAGTAGGTGGTAGTAATTATAATGTTTAATAACCCCGTCGTTCGGGGCAACGACCAGGGTAGTGTGGGGCCCTCACCCACTAAATAAACCCGCCGTGTGCCATCTCTCCGCCTGTATTGGCGAGCCACTGTAACCGTGTTACATTACTTGAGTGGACCGCCGGCGGCTTACGCTTTCGAGTACGATAGGAGATAAGAGTGTTGATAGAATCATTTTGTTATTATAATAAAAATGCACTCGAATGTTTTTTTTTTTTAATTTCAGCAAATATTAGAACTTCGCATAAAACAAAACGGCAAGTTTTAAAGCATCCTCCGTGGATGGACCTCTTTGGAGCAGTAGGCCTTAGCTAGGGCGAATCAGGCGCAGGTAACCTACTAATAATATTAATGTGAAAGTTAGTGAAGATGTTTGGATATTTGTCCGTCAATTACGCCTAAACGGATTTCAATGAAATTAGGTATAGAGGTAAATAAGGCACCAGATTAACATACATAGTGTGGCCTTTTTTTGTGTTAAGCTGGGGAAAAAGGTGCCTAACCGCAAATCCCATTGTTCGGGGCAACGAACAGGGTAGTGTGGGGCCTTCACCCACTAAAGAAACCTGCCGTGTGCCATCTCTCCGCCTTTATGGGCGGGCCACCGGAAACATATTACATTCCTTCAGTGGTATACATAGTGTGGCCTAGTCACCAGACCGTGTGTTAATCAGTCTCTAGTCTTGTCATTAAAATATTTATGACAAGACTAGCCCCTGCCCGCAGCTTCGCCGCAACCAATCCCTAGTTTTTGTCTTTATCTTAGGTTTTATCTCAGGTTTCCGATATAGTAGCGGGATAAAATGTATACCAGTTGTTAAGTCTAATCAAGAGCTATCAAATAAAAAAAGTTGCATCAAAATCCGTTCAGTAGTTTTTGCGTGATGCGCGAACAAACAAATAGATAAACAGTTAAACAGACAAAAAATCTAATAAAAAACTTTTTGTGTTTAGACACGTGACACACATTTTTTCTCAAATATCTTAAACGTACAGACCTAGCTCTGTTACAGCTTTATAATAGTATAGACCAGATATATCTATAGTCGGATTCATAATTAGCTGCAATAAACTGACAGATTGAGTATTTTAAATACAAAGTGGAAAATGTGAAATCGAAAATAACAGTCACGAGCAGGATTTGAACCTGCATCTCCTGGATACCGTCCAGATGCTTTGCCAACTCAGCTATCGTGTATGATAATACTTAATTAGTTTGTATGAATTTTGCGGCTATGGTGGTTTTCGTATATTCATATCTTTTTATAAGATGTATCGGGGTATTTGCTATAGGAGATAATAAAATAATCATCTTTATACAAATACGAGCTTTTGCTTGCGGCTCCGCCGCAACCAAAACCTAGGTTGTATCTCAGGTTTCCGATATAGTAGCGGGATAAATTGTATACCAATTGTTAAGTCTAATCAAGAGCTATCAAACTAAAAAAGTTGCATCAAAATCCGTTTAGTAGTTTTTGCGTGATGCGCGAACAAACAAACAGATAAACAGTTAAACAGACAAAAAATCTAATAAAAAACTTTTTGTGTTTAGACACGTGACACACATTTTTTCTCAAATATCTTAAACGTACATACCTAGCTCTGTCAAACCATATACACTCAAGTTAGGGTTCTTCAATGCCAATGGCCTTTCCCAGCAGAGGAACGAGGTAGCCACGTTTCTACAAGATCAACTACAGGATCTATTTCTAGTACAGGAAACATTCCGCAAACCCTTTCATAGGGACCCGAGGATTGTAAACTACGACTTAGTACGTAACGATAGGCTAAACTCACCGAAGGGTGGCACACTCATTTATTCCAAAAGGTCACTGTACTGCATGCCTATGGATCCGCCCCCACTGGAGTACATTGAAGCTTCGGTCTGTAGACTAGCCCTCACAGGCTATCAGCCTATAGTCGTAATATCCGTCTACCTTTGGCCCGGAGGTAGCAATTCGACTCAGCTCATAGCCAGGGACTTCGAAGCTCTGCTAGATTTGGGAAGCGCCTTCATCATTGCCGGTGACCTCAACGCAAAAAACACCTCGTGGAACTGCCACGTTACTAGTACGCGGGGCAGGGCACTCGAGTCACTGGCTGAGCGACTAGGGTTCGATATAATAGCGCCTATGGAGCCAACCCACTACTCGGCCTGTGTCGAATACAGGCCCGATATATTAGATATAGGTAGCTCTTTTAAAAAACGTAACCTACGTTTGCGTTTGGTAGAAATGCTACATGAGTTAGACTCTGATCATCGTCCTGTGATCTTAGATCTCGCCTCCCCCCTATCCTGGCCCTCTGGGCAAAATCAGGACAAAACCATAACTGTTAAACTCTAGGTCTAAACTTTCACTTAGGAATAAGGTCAGACTCTGCCTGCATAGGCCCTATTATGACGTACGCCAGTGTAGTATTTTCACATGCCAAGGCACACAGAATTCATAGATTACAAACACTATAGCCCCCTTAGAATGAAAAATTAAACGTTAGAGGAACTTTCGTTTCGCTTCATTGTGAATAGTCGCCCGAATGACGGGTCGAAATCTCGACTAATCAGGAATCACGCGTCGGACTGTTGATCAATCACAATAGCTTGAAACGAAAATTCGTTTAACGTTTTGTTTTTTATTCTAAGGGGGCTGAATAGCTTCATGCGCAGAGCTACGGGTGCACCGTGGTTCATACGCAATGTCGACCTCCACATAGACTTGCAATTGCCTATCATTAAGCAATTTATGAAACGGTGTTCCCGTAGTTTCTTTGACTCAGCCGTTACTCACGCCAACCATCTTGCGGTTGAGTCGGCTAGGTACAAACTGTCTTATATATCGCGCGTAAGCAGACCGCGACGTAGGCTCGACGAAGTCGACGACGAGATAACTCACGCTCAGAACAGAGTACACACAGCTCGCGCAGCTACTACAAGTAATTACCCACGGTTTCGTCCTCGCCGATGGGGGCGAAAGACTTGTCGCGGTCAAATCATAAGCGTGCGAAATCCCACTTTGCCAGCAACGGCCCGAGCCGAAGTCCTTACCCCACAGGACCCCCTGTAGTAGCTGTAGCCCTCGGGTAGCGAGCGTTCTTTTTTCGAAGTACCTTTGACAGGGCACTGTAGTCCTTAGACGAGGCCAAGGTGACCTTAATACCCTGTAGGGTAGACCGGGCGGATTTGAAGTTGACGTGGTGATCGTTGCACCACGACGATACGGAGGTCCACGCCGTCTTATCCTGTATAAACAGGGCCGGTGGGACGACCTCTTTCCGCGAGCCCTACTTGGGTGCGGGCGGGCACGGCGTTGAAGAAGACCCCTGGGGTCGTTGAGAGACAAGGGGTAACGGTGGCCAGCTGAGCGGCAACCACCTGTTCCACGATATTAGGGGCCTTTTTAGGCTTCCCTTTCTTGCCTTTGTGGCTCCTTTTACGCGAGCTCACTAGCGTGAAATCGGTATCGGACGATGTGTTTCCGATCCGGAGAGTTCCGACTCGGCAGAGCTGCCGGAGTCAGTCAATGTTGTAGTGGTCTCCATCGCGCTGGGCGGACGACCATCCTCTACGTGCAGGACTGGGGAAGCTAAAAGTACCCGAGGTGGACACTTGTACTAAAACATAAAAGTAGGTGGCGGTATTTAAAGTAATCTGACTACGTGGTTCATCTGTGGTTCGTAAGATGGCGGATGTACCGAGTTACTATGACCATCCCATGATCCGTTAAATTGATGATGATTTAGTGTGTACGTAGATAAGTAATATTTCGGTGCGATTAGAAGCTTCGTATTTACATATACATCAAGCAAAAGAAAAACCACAACAGTTAATATTATTATTATTTTATAGTCTTACAATACTGCGTAGTTAGTCTTACAATACTAGTAGTAAAAAATACATATATGACATTATCACGTAAAATTATCGTCCGTAAACCGACTTTACAGACAACCATATAGTTTTTAAGACTTTAAGACAACACTAGGGAATAATAATATAACAAAATACTACAGAAACACAGAGAGAACCGCTTGTGAATCACAAAATAATATATTGTCATGTGTGGGCTCAGACCAACAAAAAAGTACTTTTTTGTTGGTCTGAGTGTGTGGGCATCGAACCCGCGATCGAGTATTCTTCTTGTGCAGTTCACAGGAGACTGGGAGAAACCACCGACCGTATGCGAAGTTTATGTTCCCGTATGTCCTATGTGTCGATTAAACGTGTCAAAGTAAACGGGTAATATCACCTTTTTTTTGTTAAGGCGGGAAAAAATGTTCCTAACTGCACATCCTAAACAAACCCGCCGTGTGCCGTCTCTCCGCCTTTATTGGAGGGCCACTGGAACTATGTTACATTACTTCAGTGGTGGGTAATATCACCCTAACGGGGAGGAACTCTAAATTTAACATGTTTTTATACTATTGTGGCAAACAAGCTTACGGCCCACCTGCCACTGTAGCCTAAAGACGCAAGCAATACCAGAGGCGTCACTCACGTGTCACTATGTCCAAGGAAATCAATAGGAGAACAGGAAGGTTTGGGTCTCCGGCGCTCTCACTCACCATACGAAACAAAACGGTAGGAGTAGATATCTACCATTGTTTTACGCTGATCTTTTATGAGAGGGTGGTACTTCCCTGATCGAGCCGGCCCATTCTTGCGCTGTGATAAGCAAGGCTTTACCTACCACTAGCAAAAATACATATTGCTTAGAATTTGTTAGAATATATTATTATGATAATAAAAAAAATCTTACATGCGTATCCGCAAACCCATCTAATGCCGGATGCGTTTGTACTACTAAGATATCGTAGAAAGTACCCGCAGTAATTGGACATAGTTTCTGAAAAAATTTCCAATCCACAATGTCAAGTTTCGAGAAAATTTAGTTTTTAGTTCAATTATTTATATCTTATCTTATCTTATCTTCTTGTTTAATGGCTCTTGTTGTGGCCAATTATTTATAACTATCTATAAACAAAGTAAAAACCCGAATGCAATGGTCATGTTATTCGTCAGCCATCAAAATATTACAAAGACAAGAGTTCTATTCTATACCGATTTCCTGAGCATAGAGTTTTGAAAGTTTTCTCTAAATGTAGTGTATTATGCTCTTTGGTTTTCTATAATCAGCATCAGCTGTAGCCCGTAAAAAAATAAAATAAATACAGCGCATTTAATTTGTTGTATCTAAAGAGGATTTCTTTCTTCACAAAGGAAAACTATATTCGTCAGTTAAAAAATACTTCATTTTATTTATAAATTCCTAAATTTACTAAATATTGTCACAGGATTTCAACCACCCTCCAAAACTCCAGATGACTCTGGTCTATAGGTAAAATAGAAAATACACACCAGTTGGAATATTCATAACTTGATGAGTGTTGACAATAATTGGAAGTCTCGGTGGGCCTGGTAGCTTGTCGAGTGGATTTTCCGCCATGAAGTACCGCCACACCAGGATAAACACGATCAGGCCTATGAGAGCTGCGATCAGCATCTTGACGACGTTACTTACAGCTGGTGATCTAAATAATATAAGACATTGATAATTTGTCCGTTAAAATAATTCAAATAAATTCAAATTTGAATAATTTGAACGCACTAATACTTGCGGTAGGCGGCGGCTTGGCTGTGCCCCTGGTGTTGCTAAAGTCCATAAGCGGCGGTTACCACTTACCATCAGGTGGGCCGCTTGCTAGTCTGCCACCGTTGGCAAAAAAAAAAATCTCAGAAAGTCCCAAATGAATTTAAACAACTTTTCTTTAGAAAAAGTTTTCGAAGGAAAAGACAAGTGGCTTATTTATTTTAAAATCTCAACACCAAGGTATGGTTGTTCACACGGCAAACAAACGCGCTCGGGTCAGATGACAAGTAATTACTCTCACTTGACAGCCAGTCCTTTTTTTCCTTTGTTAAGGCGGGAAAAATCTAAGTACATCAACATCGCGTTGTTCGGGAGCAACAAACAGGGTAGTGTGGGGCCCTCACTTACAAAATAAACCCGCCGTGTGTCTGTATTGGCAGACCACTGGAACTATGTGACATTACTTCAGAGGTTTGGCACACAGCCCTACCAACAACAATGTGTTGGTGACAATTGCTTACTTCCCTTAGTTGCCTCGTACGAAACGTGTGGAAAAAATTATGTATATTGTACCTACTTATTGTATATTTTTAGCCTTATAATTTCACGTGGATACACCTAAATATGCATACATGTCATTACACATATATCTATGTTGATTTCTATTTTATTCTACAAAACATGACCCCTATCTATACCTACATTTATTATTAGCATGTACGATAACATAAATGTATATTATAGATACGTATTATAATATTCTTGTTAAATATGATATTGATGAACTAAACAGGTCCATGACCTCCTTCAAGGTCATCCTTTCCTTACCAATATTATAAAATTTATGAAAGTGTGTTTGTTTGTAACCTCTTGATACGGTAACTACAAAACTTATGATCCGAACATTTATTATTTGAGAATGAGGAAAACAAGAACTTTAGTGAAAAAAGCTATTATTTAGATATTACAACAGACACTTCCTGATATAGTATCAGGATAAAACATTATTACTCTAATCAAGAGCTATCAAACAAAAAAGATCCATGAAAATTAGTTCAGTAGTTTTTGTGTGATGTGCTACCAACCAAACAAGCTGTTCTAAAAATACCTAATTTTTCTGTGTTGCCTAAATATCATACAGTTATCAAATATCATAAATGTATGAACATATCCCTGTTACAGCTTTATAGAAAAATAATAAGTACCTAACTATATTGTTCATGTAAAAAGTCCTCCATTATTTTTATTATCTTATGAACATCCACTGCGATCGCCAACCCACCTATTAAGCGTGGCGATTACGGCACTATCTCCCATATGAGCGAAACACATGTTGTGGCGTTCTCTTGAGGAGGCTATGTCCAGCAGTCGACTTCGAAAGGCTGATGGATGGATGGATGGATGGATTAATTTATATATCCTAAATTGATCTAATTAAAAGTAAAATTATAAACATATTAAATACACGTATATAATCTTCATATGTGTACTTTATTATTAACGGCGTTTCAAAGCTTACGAAAATAATAACTAACAGGCTAGTAATCTGTATAAATTAAGTTAAGTATTTTATAAACTATACGAGTATACTTACCTCCTTGATTATTATGATCTAGAAAATTTAAATTTTACACAGTCACATGAGTTTATAGTCAACATAAAACCAATTTAAAAAAAAGAACAGATAAAAATAGGTTCGTATGACCAAAGAGTATTATGATACGCGCACAACTTGCGCACAAGAACGCATGAACGTTGTGCAACTGACTATGATTGTGTACAGTTGATGAGTGAGGAGCCGATACTATCCTGTAAATATCGTTGTTAGGTAGCACCGCCTAAACCGGATACCCCACTCGGATTAACTATAGCACCTCATGCTCATAGTTGAGAATTCTTGCCCGTCTCTGTATAATGCTTTATAAATTATAGAGTATTTGTGCTACGAACCTGGTTAAGAGAAGTTTTAAGTCATGATGATGATTAATATCTTTTTACTGTCCCACTATTGGGTGGTCTCGTCTCAGAGAGGGATTAGGCCATAATCTACCACGAGGGCCCAATGCGGGTTGGTAGAGTTTACAAGCCGTCGAGAAAATCTCTAGGCATGCCGGTTTCCTACCACCGAAGGAATGTAACATAGTTCCAGTGGCCCGTCAATAAAACCGGAGAGACGGCACACAGCGGGTTTCTTTAGTGGGTGAGGGCCCCACACTACCCTGTTCGTTGCCCCGAACGACGGGGTGTGCGGTTAGGTATTTTTTTTCCCGCCAAAATATAAAAGAAGGCATGCCAGTTTCCTAACAATATTTTCATTCACCGAGCAGTGCAGTAAAGGAAAGGAGGAGTGGTAAAGGTGTTTGCGATATGAATTTTGGACTCGAGATCGAACTCGATAGACTGTCTTTCCAATCCTTGGTCTTAAAAAAAACATAATTATTAATCATCATTTCCCAAATTTTTTGTCCGTGTGGTGACGGACTAAGAATACAAGTGTCACCATCCCATTCTTTTCCGCGGGTGTCGTATGAGGCGACTAAGGGAAGTAAGCTATTATCATCAATTGCATGACTGGTGGTAGGGATAAAATGTATACCAGTTGTTAAGTCTAATCAAGAGCTATCAAATAAAAAAAGTTGCATCAAAATCTGTTCAGTAGTTTTTGCGTGATGCGCGAACAAACAAACAGATAAACAGTTAAACAGACAAAAAATCTAATAAAAAACTTTTTGTGTTTAGACACACATTTTTTCTCAAATATCTTAAACGTACAGACCTAACTCTGTTACAGCTTTATAATAGTATAGACCAGATATATCTATAGTCGGATTCATAATTAGCTGCAATAAACTGACATTGAGTATTTTAAATACAAAGTGGAAAATGTGAAATCGAAAATAACAGTCACGAGCAGGATTTGAACCTGCATCTCCTGGATACCGTCCAGATGCTTTGCCAACTCAGCTATCGTGTATGATAATACTTAATTAGTTTGTATGAATTTTGCGGCTATGGTGGTTTTTGTATATTCATATCTTTTTATAAGATGTATCGGGGTATTTGCTATAGGCGATAAAAAATAATCATCTTTATACAAGTACGAGCCTTTGCTTCGCAACCAAAAGCTAAGTTGTATCTCAGGTCCACGATATAGTAGCGGGATAAAATGTATACCAGTTGTTAAGTCTAATCGAGATCTATTAAATAAAAAAGTTGCATCAAAATCCGTTCAGTAGTTTTTGTGTGATGCGCGAACAAACAAACAGACAAACAGATAAACAGACAAAAATTCTAAAAAAAATGGTTTTGTGTTTAGACACGCCTACTATTACAGTAATTTTTTCTCAAATATCTTAAATGTACAGACACAGCTCTGTTACAACTTTATAATAGTATAGATAGATAACATTTTATTATTCTCTTCACTACTAACATCGCTATTAATCTCGCTTACTTTAATTATATAACTGTCTGTTATGTTGTCAATTACGTGGTAGAGATGGCACATTTTGTCCTCTACTGTAATTGTATGCGAGATGCAGTCATCCAATTAGATCCTTCTAATTGGAACTCCTGTTATTGTGTTTAAACCTTCTGCAAATAATTGTTTTACCTCATGCAGTATCAAACTTTAATTTTTTGTGACATACCCCTTTACCTACGCCTAAATTAGTTCGATAGAATTCTGCTTGCATACCACGGGAGCAGTCTTAACACTGTAACTCCATATTGAACAGCCATCTCGTCCACAGCTTATTTTTAGAAAAATTAAGCTTATTACCGTTCAGTGGTCTATAGAGATAGCCTAGAGGTGCAACCAAGGACTGTAAAGACAGTGACAGTTCGATCCCGACGGCTCGATTTTGACGGTCTTCGTGGCGTAGTCGGTACTGTAACCGACTTCCGTGCCCGAGGTCGCGGGTTCTATTCCCACTCAGGACAATTATTTGTGTGATGAACACAGATATTTGTACTGCGTCTGGGTGTTTTCTATCTATTATATGTATGTATTTACAAAAAAAAAGTAGTATATGTATTATATCCGTAATCTAGTACCCATAGCACAAGCGTTAAGCTTAGTTTGGGACCAGAGGACGTTGTGTGAAAATGTCCGTAAATATTTATTATTAATATTATCCCCAGCCCTACATCGATAAGTTTGGGGGATAGAGGAACAGGGTGTAAAGTTCCTCATCCATCATTATTTCTTTTAGAAATTTATTTATTATAATTCAACTTTTTTATTGTAATATATAGAGCGTTTTTATCTATGTGAGCCCATACGTACGATGTTCTCACCCGTAAAAGCGTTGACAGGTACCACCATATTTAGGTAAACTCTTATATTTAAATAGTCTGAGGATTTAAATGATTTAAACTCAATGATAAGTACGATGTTCTCACCGATATGCGATTCTTGCGATTCTAGCTAGTCTATGGTTATAGCAACATACAACACACCCATGGCCCAATAATACAGGCCTGCTCAAATCGCGAAGTGACATACAAAATTTTGCCGTGCATACATCATCAACAAGGCAGCATTGGCTCTCAAATTTTTTTTGCCCACAATTTACCCACAAACCACAAAGGTTAGAAGCCTGAAATAAAAAAGTATTACTGTCTATAAAAACTAAAATATATTAAAATAGACTCTACCCACAACTCCATCCGAGTGGTTTCAGAATATAAATATGTCGCACTACTGCACTTTAATTAGCTTTATGCAAAAATAGCTAACCCGAAGAAATCATTCATTTTTCCGGGATGAAATGTAGCCTGTGTCCTTTTCTGAGCTCTAGTACTCTGGGGTTCAGTAGTTACGCCGTGAAAGCGTAACAAAAAACTAACAAATCAGTGGATTAGAAAAATGGTGGAATTTTTATTTGGCGTACAAAATTATAAAAAAATATTTAAATATACTCCAATTTATCGCCATGAGCTGGTTGCATATTATAATACCTCTTTGAAAAGGCACTTATAAATTAGCCTCTAGCCTGTTTTCAAATTTTCTATTTAAACGTCTATTCTCCATTCTAACCAGCATTTTTGTTTTATAATACCCACAACCTTTTGGTAAGCGGTTACCGTAGCCTATAGACGCTAGCAACACCAGATGACCAGAGGCATCACTCGCGCGACTCTTGCTTTAAGGAAATTGATGGGCAGTAAAAAGGAATGATAACAAAGAGAGGATAATGAGGGCCTCAGCGCTCTCACTCACCATACGAAACAATAGTAGGAGTACCTACAATTGTTTTACTTATTAGTTTGTATATTTTTCATGTAACATATGACCATGGTTGGAAAAACTTTGAGATTCAACGTTAACAGAACGAGTACGAACTAGTTTTCTCGTTGGTTTGAAAGAGAAACGGCTAAAAGCGATAGTTGTCATGTATCTGTCATATACAACAACCATGCTATACTGCCAGACTAATAACTACGATTCTGCTCATATTAATAACTAAGAATCCTTTTTATAAAAATAAACCAATTTAGACAAGAAATTCTGTAATTATAATTGCTGTAAACAATTAAACATTCATTTTTGATGAGTAAATTATTGGTATTATAATTTTTAAAATGCTGTCATCTGTTATTATTTACCCTAAATAATATTATTTGAAAAACGGCAAGGAAAATATGACGTCATTATGACGTAGTTGCGGCAATCTGTCAATGATTTGAGCATGTTCAGTGGTCACTGTTCGTGTTCACGATATAGTGAATATGGCATATTAGCAATACGCCCGTATTAGCATATCTGATTAAGTCAGATTACTGATACATGAATACATCCAATATCATTAATATCTTAATGCATATGAATATATCGGTTCCATCTTTAATAATTGTGATGAGTTTTGGCGAGAACGGGAAAGAATCATGTTGTCGCTCTACATTATTGTCAAAAAACTGTGTTATTTTCAAGTATTATATTATGTAAAAAGTGGTGGCATTTCACTAATTATATATTTCTGTATGTGCATAAGTGGTGGCAAATTATATAATGCGGGGTAACGTGTTCCCTCCAAAACTCTTTAGAAGCTTCCAGTAAAAGACGCCACCACTTCCCTGAGGCATGACTAATTTGACTATGACTTTGACTGACATATAACGAATTATTGTTACTAAACTTACTTGATGCAACACGAAACATGACGCTGCCAACAAGCGCTTGCTATAATAAAAAAAGAAGAAGTCATAATTGACACAAAGTGTCGCGAGCAGGATTTGAACCTGCATCTTCTGGAATACCGTCCCAGATGCTTTGCTAATTCAGCCATCGTGACAATTGCTCGAGACTGTGAATTTCGATAACACATTCATCTTAATGTCTTGGGTGACGCCTGCGCCATCTGTAGGAAGGCATACATTATTTCGTCGATTTTGATGTGAAACATCTAATGCGGAGGGAGGGCAAAACCGACTGAGCGTGGCGACGCTTTTATTTTACTTGTCCCGTTCAAATCTTGCAAGTTCAATTTGAAACACTTCCCGGTTTCCGATTGAGCTGAAATTTTACACCCATATTATGTATATTGCGTGACAATGCAATATTATGATGATATGGAGCTGATCTGATGATGGAGCTGGAAGGTGGACATAGGCACTCTATAATGAAATGGCGCAACCCTATCGAGTTTGGACTCGTTCGATTCGTCTTGACGAGTACTTTGTGTTTAGATGATATCCAGGGTCTGATGATGGAGCTGCAAGGTGGCCAAAGTAACTCTATAATGAAACGACGTATCCCCATTGAGTTTGGAATCGTTTGATTCGTCTTGACGAGTACTTTGTCGTTAGATGGTAGCCAGGGTCTGGAGATAGAGCTAGAGCTAGAAGGTGGACATAGGAACTCCGTTATAAAACGACATAACCCCATCGAGTTTGGGCTCGTATCGTTTGTCTTGACGAGTCGACGTCGACGACGTCTCTAGATAGTATCCAGGGCCTGATGATGCGAGCTAGTAGGTGGTCATGGGTACTCGGTAATTAAACGTCGCAACCCATCGATTTAGGACTAGTTTGAGTTACCTTTATAGTACCATAGTCCTAGATGATATTCAGGGTCTGATGATGGAGCCGGATGGCCATGGACACTATGCTATAAAACGCCGCAATCCCATCAATTTTAGAATCGTTTGATTCGTTTTGACATGTAAATATTCCCGGACATTTTTCACATAACGTCCTCTGGTCCCAAACTAAGCTTAACGCTAATAAAAAAAATAATAAATGACAACACATACGTAAAGAATGACTTATAAAACAAAAAATATCTTAAAGATTAATTATTACATATATGTGCATGCATGAAACAATAAAAATTTACAATAACTGATGTGATTATTAAATTAAATTAAATAAATTATTTTATATCAATTTATAATAATAGTAAATTCAACATTTTTATTCGTTTCTATAATTCAATATCAACGGGTAAAGGCCTCCTCCATTTTGTTCCACGTCTGTCTGTCCTTTGCTTTTAGGTAGAGTAGGTAAGGAACATCTCACCCACTAAATAAACCCGCCGTGTGCCATCTCTCCGCCTGTATTAGCGGACCACTTGAATTGTGTGACATTACTTCAGTAGTATTATACACCTGCAATTAACAAAATCAACTCTTTTCAGGGGTTCAGGGGCCGTTTCGTCGTGTTCAGTGCTTTATGCAGACACGGACTACCATGTTACCTCGTCAACAAGTTGCGACTTGAATAGATTAAAATACTTATTTGATTTAGCATTATTTATTACGCAAAAACGCAATTATTTTGCATTGAGATACTCTGGACGAGACCTCTTGTGCACTTTCAGTTGAACGATCTGCAAGATTAAATAGTTTTTGCTTGGCTGGCAATCAGATGGGAGACCAAAAACTGATATCATTATTTGTGGACACCTGATCTCCTCTGTTCTTCGGAAAGCACGTTAAGCAGTGTGTTCCCGCTATCAAATAACATTCCGACAGTCGTTGTTAAAGGTTGTTAGAGTTCTGAATAGAATAACTGACTCTGCTCTTGTTTCTAAGGTTGTAAGACCGAAAAGATCTGAAGTCATTAAAAAAAAGATCTCAGCAGAATGTGGGATAAGGCTATGGAGTTCCCCTATGCCAAAAAATTTACTCATGTAACTGTCCACTATGACTGTAAAGTAGAATAAAGAAGTATGCCAATATTTCTTGATCTTTAAAATGTGATACCTGCTTTTCTTCACCTACTACCCCACTACTCTTAGGCATACCAATTTGAGCACCAATCTTCCTCTTGAGCGAATTGATGGAATTATGCTTTAGGCAAAATATCCTACCACCAGTTGTCTAACCAAAACCATTAAGCCATTTACACGTCTTTTTTATTTTATAGAAACAGCCATGGGTACAAAGCTGGATGAAGATCAATCAGCTGCTACATTGAGATATAAGAATGTCATTTCAAACATGGGTATACTTATTCTAAGAAGGATCACTTTAATTTGGAATTGGGTAGATTTCATCTTCTATAGATCAGCTGAAGGCAAGCAGTTTTTGGAGCACCTTGAGAATGCTCGATCTTTCGCTGATAAAGTCATTATGGAAAGAAAAGCCAGTAAGGGAGAAATGAATGTGGAAGAAGTGATAGCTGATTCAGATTTTGGTGCTAAAAGAAGACTGGCTTTATTAGATCTGTTGCTGGAAGCTGAAGCGAAGGGCGAGATTGACATAGAAGGGATCAGAGATGAAGTTAACACATTTATGTTTGGGGTGAACTCAGTCACAGACATTATTTCCTTGAACCGACAATTACTTATTTATGACTATAGTACTTTCTAACATTTACGCGAATTTTACACATTTTGAAATAAAACTACGTTTACGGAATATATCGCGTAGATTCCGTAAACGTAGTTTTATTTCAAAATATGACTATAGTGTTCGTAAATATTTAGAAGCTCGCGCTATTTGAGAGAGTTATAAATGCGTGTTTGTACTTACTTATAATCACGTCATTTTCCTTGCAGGGTAGCCAAAGAGAATAGAGTGCCAAAAGGCTCTATTTTCGCACACATCTCTCGCTTCCTCAACATTCATAATTATTTTCATACACGCTCGCCGGTTTCGGAGATTCCCGATTCCATCTCCTTTCAATACATGACTGATTAAATCTAGGTAAGTGAGTCTCGGTCTCCCCCTGTACCTACATCCTTCCACTTTGGCATTGTATATCTTCATAACCGATCGCTCGTTTGGCTTTTTTTCTACATATCCGAACCATCGGAGCATTTCCCTTTCACATCTTTACATCAATACTCATTTCTTTTTCATCATCGTTTTTTTCATATCTACTCACTCTCTTACGCCATCGTCTTGCGTGTATAGCTTCAATATATTTTATGAAATTTTGCATTACTGATAGAAAACTTAAGCATCCACAATCTAACTCATAGTCGAACTTCCTACACTTGTGCACTATTTATGCCCCTAAGGGTTGTATAGTGTTATTCAACACTACTGACTATTCAGACTATCTGACTAAATGCGATAGTTTATGATGATGTTTAAACGTTTGGTTCTTTGGAATTTTGTCCGTCAATCACATTTGAAAGACTGAATAGAGTTGGACAAAATTGGGTAGAAAGATGGGACACTGCTATAACATATATTTATAATTAAATATGTACCTATTCCGATTTATTTTCATTTAAAAGGCGGTTGGTGAAAAGGCGTGTAGCGCTGGTAACATACCTAATATTATTTCTATTACTTTTAGGGTCATGACACAACAGCGCTTGCGATGACTTACACTCTGATGGTGTTGGCTGATCATGAAGATATGCAGGTATAAAATTGTTGTATCTTTATGATGTGATTTTAGAAGTACTAGCTGATCCAGCCTGGTCTCACGCATCCAACAGCAATTTCTTATGGCTTATGGTGGCAAAGAGCCACGGCCCATCTGATGATAACTGATAGCCGTCACTCAGAAATTCAACTATAGCAAGAATACTGTCGAGCCGCTGCTCACCATTTCATTTCACGGATATGAAATGTAAGACTCAACGACTATCTCTATAACCATGGTCGGATATGGATCGGAGGTGGTGGTGTCGGCTCTGCCGGGCCCGATAACTAGTGAGTATCCCATCCCCACTTGATACCTAACCCTACCACCAGTTATGCAATGGGTGATAATTGGTGACTTCCCTTAGTCGCCACGTACGACACCTGCGGGCAAGAATGGGGTGGTGACTACTACTGAGTATTTTTTAGTATAAAATCTACAGTACCTATTTATTTTGAAATTTACTAGTAGGCGATATAGTTTTTATAAGTTTAAATAACGTGTTTATTTGTGTTTCTATGGCATTGTAACACCCAAAATGCTGAATGAATCTATTATTGTGTTAAGTTTTCGATATAGTCCTAGCTTTAGGCATTTTTTAAATCATCCACAACAGTGCATAATACAACTTAAATGCATGAACAGAGTGCAGCATGTTTTTAATTTTCAGTTGTAAAATTTAGTAGTTAACTAGCCTTTGTCTGCGGCTTCGCCGCAGCCAAAAGTTAGTTTTTGGGTTATATCTCAGGTTCCCGGTATAGTAGCGGGATAAAATACATTTTATCACAACAACAAACGAACAGACAAACAAATAAACAGACAAAATATCTAAAAAAATCGTTTTGTGTTTAGGCACGCCTATATAGCCACAAACATAGCTGTGTTACAGTTTTATAATAGTATATAGATGAAATAGTATATAGATGAAACATAGGATTGTATATTAAACTGCCTCAGTGGTGCTTCGGTAGTGTGTGCGATTGCTGATCATGAGGTATTGGGTTTGATCCCCGGGTTGGACAATGATATTAAGCTTTTTCGTAAAAAAGAAAAATTTTCAGTAACATATAACACCCTTATTACGTGGGACTTAAGCATAGCTGACGAACCGTGGATGTGTAATACACTTCTGTCTGCCCCTTCGGGGAATATAGGCGTGATGTTATGTTTATGTTTAAAGTATGTGTTACTTATATTAACCAACAGTCACTTGGCGAGATGCTTTGACGTTACATTGTCATAATGTAAGTCCACCTCTGACCACCCTAACTAAAAAACTCTAAAGTCGACTACCCTAAACACTAAAGTCGTGATGCTATTTTTTTTATGTATATTAATCTAACTTAATCCAGGGACATTTTTTTAATATACAACTCGACAGGCGTTTCTATATTAATGATATTCTAAGATTAGGGAAAAACTTTCATTAAGCGTACAATGAACTAACATCTATTTTTATATATGAAGACCTAACTCATTCTTCATGTTTACGTAGGTAGTAGGTACTAACATTTATGGATGAATGACCTGTAGTACCCTCAGCGTGGGATGGCGTTTTAAGACTACTTAAAGGTGCTATGACTGCCGACATAGGTAGTTAATTACGAATGTTAACGTGAATATAAAACATAGATTTAGTATATATAATATAAAACAACGTCGGGAAAATCGATTCATGTATGCTGAACACAAAATGTGAAGTACAAAATAATAACCACGAGCGCGGATTTGAGCCCACGTCTTTCGCTTCTATTATTGCACGCTTCATAAGCGAAGCGTTGAGGTGTGTACTATTCTCGTTACACGGGGAAAAACTGATTTTTCTAACTAAAATGTCTCTATTGAGCAACTTTTGCACTTGTGAAATAATATCTACACACACATATAAAGAACAAACACTATTTTTAACACTCTTGATATATTTGATGCCATTTTTGTTATTTATACTAGTTAAAAAACTGTTTAAAAAAATCTGGCTTGGACGTCCGTGAGTTGTAGGTAATGTATGTTAACACGATAATGACCACAATACTTTACTAATCGAGTCATTTTTTTCGTTTACGAATTATTATGATTAGGAATAGAGCCCTATTACTTTTCATGGTCTGATTCGATGTGGTTTAATTGTTATTAAATAAATAAAAAAATACTGAATATTTACGCTCGACGCGACACTAAAACCAGTGCCTTTCATGAGAACTACCTTTTTACGTACGCATAGCTACCGGTGGTTTTATTATCGTCAACAGAACGCCGTTCGCCCGGCCGGTACATTGTTTTTTGTTAAAAGAAAGTTCTTACCATTGCTTGACGAACTGATGATATTTGTCAAGTATAATAACTATTTTATCCATAACAATAATTAAAAACACTAAACACACGTACATAATAACACACCAACGTTATAAAACACGAAAAAAACATTTTTTAAAGTACAAATTATTTGGTACGTTGGTCGTAAAGACAAAATGTGATAAGTAAATTGGGATGATCGAAAGATCTGTACTATAGCTCAGTGGTTCAGATCACTTCCCCGGATCGGAAAAGGCGCAGGTTCGATTCCCGCTAGTACAAAAAATCTCTTTTTCCTTATTCACAAATAATTTGTACTTTAAAAAGTGGCGGAGCATGTCAAATGCTAAAAAAAAATATAGATCAAAAATGTTTAGAAAATCGCGCCATCAAATGGTATGAATTTTAATTGCAAAATTAAACTTACTATATTGGTTTATTGCATGTAAATGCTTCCGATAGATGGCGTTGGTCGTAAATACAAAATGTGCTAAGTAGATTGGGATGATCGAAAGATCTGTACTATAGCTCAGTGGTTCAGAGCACTTCCCCGGATTGGAAAAGGCGCGGGTTCGATTCCCGCTAGTACAAAAAATCTCTTTTTCCTTATTCACAAATAATTTGTACTTTAAAAAGTGGCGGAGCATGTCAAATCCTAAAAAAAATATAGATCAAAAATGTTACGAAAAAACATATTTTACATTCCACAATTTTTACGACACTAAATGTCAACCTTGACGTAATGACGTTTCGGTTCATTTTGACGGCCGGGCTCAAGCGATTTTACAACTTTTTTTTACAAGTATACAGTTTATATTGGTTTGAGTAATTTTAACTATAACCTAGAATACAGACTAATAAAATTTAAAAAGACATTGACCTATAACAAAATTTTAAGCGGGAATATTTTCGCGGCGTGGGGGCCTTTTTTTGCGTGGTTTGGCGTGTGCGCGGCCCGGAACTGAGAGGTAGACCAATATAGAAGTACTTCTTAAAATTAGCCCTAGATGGTGTATAAGACATGAAACCCACTATAGTACTTTTTGAAATGAGCGCTATCTATGTGATTTATTGAAAACTACTTAGTAAGACCAATACATTGTTAGTTACTTATGAAATAATCAATTTTATTGAAAACATGAAGATTATGAGGCGTGCAGTTTTGGATTTTTCAAAGTATTTTGGTTTTCTTCGGTGTGTGATCGATGTCAACGACGTCCGTGACATCACTAAGGCGCCCCAACGGAAGACCAGCGCAGGTCTTGTAACCTGTTTTATGCTGAGTTGGGGTCGCTTTGTAACGCATGTATTTTTGTTCTTCTTCTTCTATGGCTTATATAAATGTGCAATTCTGTTCGTTACAATAAATATTTATTTTCTTTCTTTCTATTTAAACTAGTTAAAAAACTATTTGAAAATGTTGTCTTGGACGCCCGTTTGTTGTAGGTAGATATGTATGTTAACACGATAACAACCTAAATACTTTACTAATCGAGTCTTTTTTTTCTTTTACTAATTAGTATGATCACGAATACAGCCCTATTACTTTTCACGGTCTGATTCGATGTGGTTATAATATATTAGAATTGTTATTAAATAAACAAAAAAATAGTGTATATTTACGATCGACTCTAAAACCAGCGCTACGCTATACCTTATTTCGTGAGAATTACTTGAACTATTGCTATACAAAACTACTTAGTAAAACCAATTCATTATTAGTTACTTATCAAATAATCAATTTTATTGTGAAAAATTAAGATTATGAGGCGTGCAGTTTTAGATTTTCCAAAGTATTTATTGTTTCTTTAAGACAAACTTTATTAACATTGCTTACAACTAACCATTACATTCAACAACAACATTAACATTACTTACCCGCCTGTACTAAAATACTATTTTTCCTTATTCACAAATTATAATTTGAACTTTAAGAATAGCTGAGCATGTCAAGTGCTAAAATATAGATCAAAATGTTTAAAAAAATCACGCCTTCAAATAGTATGAATTTTAATTGCAAAATTAAACTTACTATAATGGATTAATGCATGTAAACGCGTTCCGATAGAGGGCGTTGGTCGTTAAAACAAATGTGATAAGGAGATTGGGTATGTCTAAAAGATAGTACTGTAGCTCAGTGGATTAGAGCACCTCCCCGGATAGGAAGGGACGCAGGTTCGATTCCCGCCTGTACTAAAATACTCTTTTTCCTTATTAACAAATTATAATTTGTACTTTAAGAGTAGCTGAGCATGTCAAGTGCTAAAATATAGATCAAAACATTGCTTACAATTCACAATTGATCGCATCTTTTAATTATAATTTTCGAGTGGAGAAATATCCAAAAAAAAGGCATAGGTAGGAGCGTTGAACGTTTAATGCAACAGTGCTTTCATACCCCCTCCATGGTAGCGTTAAACGTATAACGCAGCCTTGTTGGAAGTCGCATTACAAGTTTCACTTATAAAACAACATGTTTTGGCGAGACTTTTATTCACAATCGCTATGTAGTGGCTGGTAAAGTCTTATGGACCCATTTAACATTGGGGAACAGCTGGGTCTCATGGTCAATACATCCTACAATCAATACAATCCTTGGTACTATACTTTCCACGTGGTGATATACGAGTATGTACTAAGTAGAGATAGTTTCACCAGCCATAGGCAGTTAGCACACAATATAACTGTGGTAGCTAGTGTAGGAGCTTGGGTTTAATTTCTTCGTCTAATCCTTACTAATAATATAAATGTGAAAGTAAGTTTATTTGTTACGCTCTCACGCCTCAACTACTAAGCCGTTATATTCAAATTTTGTATAGGTACATGTAGTCTACCACTGAAGTAAAGTAACACAGTTCCAGTAGCCCGCCAAAACAGATGGAGAGACGGCACATGGCGGGTTTATTTAGTGGGCGAGGGCCCCACACTAACCTTTTCGTTGTCCCGAACGACGGGGAGTGCGGTTAGGTACCTACTTTTTTCTCGCCTTAAAAAAAATTACGTGTTGTCTGCGATCCAGAAAAGGACATAAACTACTTTGATCACAGTAAAACGGACTTTTCCTGTGGATGTGTTTGTGCATAAGGATAATTATGGTTCCGTAAAGTGAGATATTAATAGTAACTGAATTTTGTAGTTTGGTACATAGGGATCTAGTCAATTATACGAAGCTGTTATTAGGCAATAGGTACACATTCTGGGGAAGGAACACATCGTGAGGGAACGCCTGAGAGATTCTCGACCGCTTGTGAAGTATAACAACCCGCGTTGTCCCAGACGTGCTATGGTATGAACCTCTCTCACATTGAGAGGAGACATAGAGAATGAGAGAGTTATAAAAAAGAAGTCGAATAAAAAAAAAAACGACGTTGCGGGACGTCTACCAGATGTTTCTGTCGATTTTTGTCGATGTTTTCGAAATTATTTTGTAGTAAACTCGATAGAGTTGCGTCATTTCATTACAAAGTTACTGTGACCATCTTCCAGCTCCATCGTCAGACCCTGAATATGATCTATCGATAGAGTTATGTCGTTTTATAACGGAGTTCCTATGGCCGCCTTCTAGCTCCATCATCAGACCATCCATAGGCAAAATACTCGTCAAGACGTATCAAACGATTCCAAACTCGATGGGGTTGCGTCATTTCACCCCCATATATAGAGAGACTGTGGCCACCTTCTGACTCCATCATCAGACCCTGGATACTATATTGAGGCAAAGTACTCGTCAAGAGGAATCATACGAGCCCAAACTCGATGGGGTTTCGCGGTTCATTATACGAGTTCCTATGTCCACCTTCCAGCTCCATCATCAGATCAGCTCCATGTCATAATAATATGGCATTGTCACGCGATATATATATGCTTGTAAAATTTTAGCTCAACCGGAAACCGGGAATTGTGTCAAATTTAACTTGCAAGAATTGAACGAGGACTAAAATAAAAGTGTCACCACGCTCAGCCGATTTTCCCCTTCTTCCGCATTAGATGTTTCACATCAAAAACATACCATCACGCCTGTATTCCCCGAAGGGGTAGGCAGAGGTGTATTACACACCCACGATTCGCCAACTATGTTTAAGTCCCACGTAATAGGGGGCGAATCTATTGCCGTCTATCCATCCATCCATCCATCAGCCTTTTAAAGTTCACTGCTACGTACGTACGTAGGCCTCCCCAAGAATGGGGGATAGTGCCGTAATCGCCACGATTGGCAGGCGGGTTGGCGATCGCAGTGGATGTTGTTAATACTCAAAGGACTGCAGCTGCCCACTCCCTCGATATTCCCTCAGTCGGCTCTTATGACTCCCATGGGTGGAGAGGGGTGGGACAATTCTAAAGCCGGCCCCACACGGCTATTGCCGTCTACCGGGCACATTTCCAAGCTCCGGGCTGCTACTGAGAATTTTTCTTTTTAGGAAAAAGCTCAATAATGTTGCCCGACCCGGCGATCGAGCCCGAGACCTCATGATTAGCAGTCGCACACACTACCGCTACATCACCAAGGCAGTTACGAATAACTCCATACAGGACTTATATTGGCTGCAAAGTTACTTTATTACATATGAAGATACCATGAATAGTTGTCCAAATCAAAACCAATAAAAACTGTTTATTAAAACTTCTGAAATGATTCCCCAGGAACGCATATACGAAGAAGTTCAGAGCATCCTAGGGAGCGTAGAGCGTGAGGTGTCCGTATCGGACTTGGCTGATATGAAGTACTTGGAGGCTGTTATCAAAGAGTTATTGAGGTTATATGTTTTCCTTCACCGAGCAGTGATCAATTATAAACAAATATCTATACACATAATTTCAAAAAATCTCGAAAGGTCAGAGGTATGTGTCTGAACATTGGAACACGCGTCTTCATTTACGTAATATGTACGATAACTTCCGCGGTGGTCTAGCGGTACTGTACACGAATGCTATGGGCATATAGCATGGGCTCTCGGGTTCGAATCTAGCAAAAAGTTTCTTATTTATTGGGGTTTTCCTTCAAGAAATTTCAATAAGAACTCGTTGTGAGGAAGTTGGTAGTAGTTCTCCGCCATACCTCCGAAAGCATGTAGTAAAGCTGTTGGTGCTGCTCCTAATCTCTCTGCAGCGGATCTATAATACCTATAGATTATAAATATTCTGTGTTCACATAATCTCGGTCTGGGAGATTACGTACGATAAATTATAAAAAAACAGGGTTCTTATAAACCACAGGCTGGCTCTTATTATGATATACTACGTATACTATATCTATGTGTGTGGCCGGCTTTAGAATTGTCCCACCTCTCTCTACCCACGAGCGTCGTAAGAGCCGACTGAGGGAATATTGGAGGAGTGGGCAGCAGCACTCCCTCGAGTATTAACAACATCCACTGCGATCGCCAACCCGCCTGCGTGCCTGCCAAGCGTGGCGATTACGTCATTATCCCCCATGACGGGACCGCTCGTTGTGGCGTTCTCTTGGGGAGGCTTATGTGCAGCAGTGGACGTTGAAAGGCTGATAGATGGATTATATCTATGACTCTTATAAACCACAGGTACAAACAGATGTGCCTACTTAATTTATAAGACGTGGTAATAAATCAAACTTGATATTACATTTATTATTAGTTATGAAATTATCATACCCAATATCAAAATAGCGGTGTATAATCTGTGATATAGAGCTTCAAGCTTAGAAATCATATTAGAGCTTATTGAATTTGTATTCAAGTTTAGTAATTAACTGTATTTCAGATTATCCTAGTGCTTTCGGCTTAGAGTTAATAATATTAATTAATGGTTTAGCATTAGATTTATGAATAATCATTTTGCAATAAACACGATAGATTCTGTAACAGTTTTATTTACCGTCTGCCCGCAAACAAACCCTGATTTTTTGGTTATTTATTTAGGGAAAAAAATAGTTGCACACTTAAAAACTAAGAATACTGATAATTGGTAACAAAACTGTGGGAATGATAGTAATTCCCACTCAACCTCCTTGCATAAATATAGGTCAACAAATCTCTTTGTTGATAGAGTTTGCATTTTACTCAGACTAAGAACAGAATAGACGGAGCCACGGCGTGGCCGCACTTGAAACAGCAATATTTTTTTTTAAGATGTTGCCAGTTTGACAAATATTTAACCAAATTTGGGAAAATTAAACGATAGTTATAATGAGGTCTGTAACAAGTTAGTTTTAGATTGGAAAAGGCGCGGGTTCGATTCCCGCTAGTACAAAAAATCTCTTTTTCCTTATTCACAAATAATTTGTACTTTAAAAAGTGGCGGAGCCTGTCAAATGCTAAAAAATATAGATCAAAAATGTTTAGAAAATCGCGCCATCAAATAGTATGAATTTTAATTGCAAAATTAAACTTACTATATTGGTTTAATACATGTAAATGCTTCCGATAGATGGCGTTGGTCGTAAAGACAAAATGTGATATAGTAGATTGGGATGATCGAAAGATCTGTACTATAGCTCAGTGGTTCAGAGCACTTCCCTGGATTGGAAAAAGCGCGGGTTCGATTCCCGCTAGTACAAAAAATATCTTTTTCCTTATTCAGAAATAATTTGTAATTTAAAAATGATTTGTTAATTTATATAACTTTAAAAAACATGCTACGGAATCTTCGAACGTGATTTTCAACCACTTCAAAACGTCGGATTGATTTGAAAATTTGCACAATTATCAAGGACCGATGACAATGCAATAATTTGAGTTATCGAGTTTATCGGTTTTTAGGGTTCCGAAGCCAATAAAGAACCGTTATAGTTTAGCCATGTCCGTCCGATGAAGTTTAAAGGCAAATTATCACGGCATAAGTAGGTTTTATTTCTTTTATTTAAAAGTACTTTTGATACTATTTTGAGACTAAAAAGAAGAAAATAAATTATAGTTTAAAAAATTGAAATAACACGCTTTAAATAGCTAGTTGAACTAAAAAGTAGTAAATAATGTTACAATAAATAATGAATTTAAAAAAGCGTGAGGTGCATAATCAAATGTTACAAATAGTTCGCCTATATAGTAAAAAGCACGCCACGCTTTTTTACAATCATTATTTCTTGTAATATTATTTACTACTTTTTAGTTCAACTAGCTATTTAAAGCGTGTTATTTTAGTTTTATAAACTATGATATTTCATTAATGTTATGGTTGCAGGAAAATAAAGCGGCGTATATCAACAAGGCACTTTTAATTTTAGCTATTAATTTATCTAACGTTACAGAGTACGTAAGCGCGGGTAGCAGCGGGAATATGCAATAGAGCGCGGGTGTCACGTATAATGATGTTTTAGCGACTGATGGCCGGCCGCCGGTCGCGGCGAGGAATGCGCCAGCGGCGTTGAGGTTCCGCCCATCTTTCCCGGTGGAGCGATCTAGATATAAATGTCGGTTTGTATGTCCCGCTGTATACCCGCTCCAAACAATAATTTTAATCTTATGCATATACATAACACAAAATACAAATATCTATTTTAATACATGTTTTATATATTCTAATATAATATTACATAGTGTCGCTACAATGTGTTAGGAGAAAATGTTAACTCTTTGGACAGTTAGGAATAGCATTAGTTAAAAAAATCCAAACATTTAGGATAAATATCGACAATATACGAGTACCTTGTCGATAAAGTCAAGCCCTAGTGTATATGTACCTTAAAGTTTTTCTACTAAAATCTTGCAAATATGTAACAACGTGACATATTTCTATCTAAAATATAAACAGTAACAATGGGATTGAAATTAATCCGTAACTGAAACAGAAAATATCAGTAATTATGACCAAAAATAAAAGCATTTAAGTAGTGATGACATCCTGAGAACTTACCTGTGAAACATGCAATTATCAGGATTGTTTATATGATTTACATTACAGGCACTCACGAAACAAACAACCATTGTATTTAACAGTTATAATCATAATATAATAAATTAATAACAAAAATAAATCAAAAAACTGCGAAGCTAGTTTCAAGCTTGTGACTTGAGACTGTCATTCAAACAGCTTACATTAGATTCGCTTTCCTCTTCGATCTTGCTATATTGCCGTATAAGATTTTCTTCTCGCTAACACGCTTTGGCGATCTGTACGTGTATACTATATCTATGATATAAATCGACTGATGTTTATTTTCATTTTAGTATTACTTTCCTCTTTGTTTTTATTGTTGTTTATTGTTTGAGAAGGGAACAAAGAGCATAAACTCTACCCATGGAAGTAACATGTACTCGTATACAACTGGAATGCGCACTGTTAGCAAAAAGCGGTCCTAGTGAGATAGTAGGTACGAGGTCAATTTATCTCACTCTATTCGGGTGACCATGTTTGAAAACGAATATATTTTTTATTTTTTTTATTTTTGTTATTATCGGTTAAACTAATTTTTGTTGGTTTTGCTCTCACGCTTCATGTAGTGAACCGATTTTGATGAAATTTCATCCTGTTCTTAGGGAAGCTAAACTTTAAAAAAATACTAATATATAAGTATGACTAGAACATAGGCCTCCCCTACATTCAAAGATGCCGATCAGATGTATTTCTTAGCTCATGCAAAACAAAAAAACCTACCAACTGAACTATAGTTAGAAGTCTGAAAATAATAAAAATATTACATTTAAGGGAGTTTACTTTATTGTAACTGACAGATTTTTCTGTGAATTTTGTTTTCGTGAACTGATTAGCCCTTCTGAGTTTAAAACCTTAAGGCTTAGATTTGAATGAACCGGAAAAGGAAATTTATTGTCAATCTAATTGTTCTTTAGTAAGGCTTAGCATGCACAGCGAAGTCTCGGCGCGCGATTTTTAAAAAAATCGAGGTAAATAAACGATTAAAAAATATATTTTTATATGTTTTACATTACAACGTGTTACATTACATTAAAAATCAAAAAGTGCACGCCTCATAATCTTCATCTTTCACAATAAAATTGATTATTTGATAAGTAACTAATAACGTATTGGTCTTATTAAGTACATAGCTAAATCACATAGATAGCGCTAATTTCAAAAAGTACTAATGTGGTTCTCATGTCTTATACGCCATCTAGTGCTAATTTTAAGAAGTACTTCTATATTGTTCTATAGAAATAGTTCAAGTAGTTCTCACGAAATAAGGTATAGCGTAGCGCTGGTTTTAGTGTCGAGTCGAGCGTAACTATTCACTTTTTTTTGTTTATTTAATAACAATTAAGCCACATCGAATCAGACCGTGAAAAGTGATAGGGTTCTATTAATAATTATACTGAAGCGTAAGAGAAAAAAAAAGACTCGATTAGTAAAGTATTTCGGTCGTTATCGTGTTAACAAACATACAGGATTTACATACAGACACGGACGTCCAAGACAGAACTTTTTTGAACAGTTTTTTAACTAGTTTAAATAATAAAAATGGCATCAAACATATATCATGAGTGTTAAAAATAGTGCTTTTTCTTGATATGTGTGTGTATATATTATTTTACAAGTGCAATACATGATAAATAGAGACATTTTAAGTTAGAAAAAACAGTTTTTCTGCGTGAAACGAGAATAGTACACACCTCAACGCTTCGCTTATGAGGCGTGCAAAAGAAGTCAGAAATAAAAGCACAACCGAAGAGTCATATGAAATTATTCTTGTAAAGCTATTCCCTAATTCCTATCATAACTTGCGCATATACACATCGCAATGTACCTATTTCGTGAAGAATTGACACGTTCACCTCATATCTGAGCATACAACCTCGTGTATTATAATAACGTACGAAGCACAAATGAGCCATCAGATGGTATCATGATACATTGTCATACATCTCAAATGAGGTGGAACACCTCAATATTGAAGTGTGATATTTATATTCATGGTGTATTTTCTTATTGATGTGAATTCAATGTACGAAAAATAATTACAAACTGAGCAGAGTTTGTTGAATCATTTAACTACGGAACACGCAGTCGAGATAATATGGGACTCTACAAAAGGAGTATTCCGATGGTTCTATAAATACCATAATCTCCCATAAAACGTATACATATATATGTAACTCGCAACGTTATCCACATATTTAATAATAATATAGTATTTTATGACCCGATTGACTGAAATATAATATTAACTTTTACAATTTAAAGTATTCATATATTTTAGAGTCATTTACTTATATGAGAGTTGCAAATGTGTTGTCCGTGTGGTGATGAACCAAGTGACAAGTGTCACCACCCCATTCTTTCCCATGAGTGTCGTACGAGGCGACTAAGGGAATTAAACAATTATCACCCATTACATTACTGGTGGTAGGGTTGGGTACCTACCAAGTGGGAGTACTCAGTTGCTATCGGACTCGAGCGGGTTGGTACTACTATCTGTCGTGTGACCAGCCATGAAGCACATCAGTGTTTTGATTGTAGCAGGAGATAGCTGTTTATTGACGTGAAACATCTAATGCGGAGGGAGGGTAAAACCGGCTGTTAGCGTGGCGACACTTTCATTTTACTTGTCCCGTTCAAATCTGAATCCGATTGAGCTGGAATTGTACACGCATGTGTATATCGCGTGACAATGTAATATAATGATGACATGAAGCTCATCTGATGATGGAGCTGGAAGGTGCACATAGGAACTCTATAATGAAACGGCGCAACCCCATCGAGTTTGGGCTCGTTTGATTCGTCTTGATGAGTACTTTGTCTTTAAATGGTATCCTGGGTCTGATGATGCAGCTGGAAGGTGGCCATGCGGAACTCTGTAATTACATAACGCAACTCCATCGAGTTAGGGCTCGTTTGAAATGTCTTGACTAGAACTTTAGTCCTAGATGATATCCAGGGTCTGACGATGGAGCTGGAAGGTGACCACAGTAACTTTGTAATGAAACGACGCAACCCCATCGAATTTGGAATCATTTGATTCGTTTTGACGAGTAGTTTTTCTTTAGATGGTATCCAGGGTCTGACGATGGAGCTGGAAGGTGGCCACAGTAACTCTGTAAAGAAACGACGCAACCCTTGATAGGGTTGCGTCGTTAATACTCGTTTGATTCTACTTGAGGAGTAATTTGTCAAGTTATGATCATTTTATTTCTACAGAACAATTTCGATGTTTTCACATCTGCTAGAAGTCCCGCAACGTCTAGTTTTTTCTTTCATTTCATATGATTGTGTGAAATGAAATGGTGAGCAGCAGCTTGACAATACTCCCGGTATAACTGAGTCCATGAGCGATGGTTATCATTTACATACATCAGGTGGGCCGGTCGCTCATCTACGCAATAAAAACTGCCAACAAAGTATTTATATCACAGGTATTCGACATGGTTATGAGATAAAAAGTATACCCACCAGGTTTTAAATCTAACCAAGAAGAAATTTTCATTAAAATGGGTTGAATTGTTTTTGTGTGCAAATAAACAAACATTATAAACATTTGGTATCTTTACTTAATATTATAAATGCGATAGTGAGTTTGCTTGCCTATTTGTTTGTTTGATACGATTTTCCATCGTAACTACTGTACCAATCATCATAAAATTGTGCATACATAATAGTCTGGAGGTCAGAAAAGACCGATAGATGATAGTAGAATCCGGACCGCCAACCACTGATTTAAGTATCAAAGCCGCCAACGAAACTGCTAAGCGCATGAACATTGGTAAATGGCGAAGCATGTCAAGTGTAAATATACATTAACATATCCAAATATGCAGAACACATTTTAATAAAATAACTATGTATACTTTATACACTGTATTTATGTATTTCACACACATGCATTCACATTACACACACACACACACACACACACACACACACATACTCATGCAACCCATATTACACACACACACATACTCATGCACCCCCATTACACACACACATATGAACCCGCATTATACACACACATAAATGCACCCATATTAAACATACACACATATGCACCCGCATTACATACACATTCATATATAAACTTGCATGTATGCTTGCATGCATATACTAATAATGTTGTTATTGATGTATTCATGATACTGTACTACCTACTGTTTATGATACTGTACTTCAATAATGTTATTAATTTAAGAACTTAAGCGAAAGAGACTATATATCACAACACAGGGAATCCTAGTGTGGGTCAGTGTTTCCATCCATCCATCCATCAGTATTTTAACGTCCACTACTGGACATAGGCCTCCCCAAGAATGGGGGATAGTGCCATAATCACCACGCTTGGCAAGCGGGTTAGCGATCGCAGTGGATGTTGTTAATACTCGAAGGAGTGCTGCTGCCCACTCCCCCGGTATTGCCTCAGTCGGCTCTTACGACTCCCATGGGTGGAGAGGGGTGGGATAATTCTAAAGCCGGCCCCACACGGCTCTAGTGTTTATTAAACTTTATTTTGTATTTTTGAACAATAAATGATTATTGATTTTGATTTTTTTGATACACTGTATACTTTATAAATTGTATACCTAATACATACAAGAGTTCCACTTCGGCAAGATAATATGTTTGCAATAAGTTTCCTATAACTCACTTACAATAATGTTATGATTATTGCTATGATGATTTAAGACTAACTTAGGAAATTTATGGAGTTGATTTTCGTGGAACATATATAAAGTTAAGAAATACACAGACATACTAACTGTAACTTCAACATATTATATGTATAATATATGACAATCCGAAACCGTTGGTATGTGGTGGGTTCTACTCTTAAAATATCCATTTTATGTATATAACACCGGGCTTCCGCAAAGTGTCCCCTCATCCAATTAATTTTGTCGTACGCCTATTCTTCTTCGTATAAAAAAGTATCAAAAGCATCTCTGAACTCAAAAGAATGGTTTTTAAAGAATTTTTGTCTGTTTATTTAACAGAAGTGCGAAAATGTGAAAATATAAAATGATAGCCACGAGGAGGATTTGAAGGTAGATAGACCTATATCTTAACGTTCCAGAAGCTCTGCCAAATAAATCATCACGACATTTGCTCGGAACTGCCAATTTTCAACACATTCATGTAAAAACTAGATTCTGCTTGCGACTTCATCCACGTAGACTTAAGAATATAAATACTCGTACGTCACTCTTCCATAGAGTTCCATAGGATTAATGATCTCTATGTAAAAATTGTTATCCCAAAAAAACTATCAATTTTTCGGGATAAAAGTAGTCCATGTCCTTTTCTAGGTTCCATACTATAGTTCAGCATGATTGGTTCAGGTGTTACGGCGCGAAAGCTTAACAAACAAACAAACTCACTTTAGAATTGTTAATATTTGTAAGAATAAGGATGTACTACTCTGTCAAGTAAGTACCGGGAATAGATGAATCCCATAGAGCAACGCGGACCCCCGATGAACCGGAGCGCGTTGCTCTATAATGGTTCCAAACTAACATTTTTGTTTTTTTTTGTTGTTATATTGGCACAACTGTTATCCATTTTAGCGCGGAGTTTGAGTTACATCTGTTATTTATATTAAATACAGTGCTGGTTTTAGTTATATCATATCTAGTGTGTATTGCGAATTTCATAATGGACAATAACGTCAAACAAAGAGTTTGTCTTACATTTTGCATCGCCAATGGAATTTCGTGTTCGGAGTCACTGAAAATGTTACAGAAGGCTTACGGTGAATCGACTTTATCAAAAACACGTGCTTATGAGTGGTACAAAGCGTTTAAAAGCGGTCGAGATGTGATGGAAGATTTGCCTCGCTCTGGTAGGCCATCAACGTCTGCAACTGAAGTTAACATTGCAAAAGTGAAGGAAATAGTGACTGAAAATCCAAATTTAACTTTGAAAGAGATAGCCGCCGAATTTTCTGTTTCTCACGAGTCGATTCGTACCATTTTAAATAATCACTTGGGTATGAAACATGTTTCCGCTTGGCTAGTCCCAAAAGACCTGAATTTTCTCCAAAAACTCAATCGCATGAGAGTCGCTGAGGACATGCTAGAACGAGTCAATTCCGACCCAACATTCATGAAACGCATTGTTACTGGTGACGAGACGTGCGTTTACGAGTTTGACATGCAAACTAGTCAACAAGCTTCGGAGTGGCGACTTCCAACTGAACCGAAACCGAAAAAACCACGCCAAAGTCGATCAAAAGTCAAAGTCATGTTGACTGTTTTCTTTGACTATAGCGGTGTTGTGCACTCGGAATTCTTGCCAGAAGGTCAAACCGTAAATAAAGAATATTATTTGAGCGTTATGCGGCGTTTAAGAGAGCAAATTCGACGAAAAAGGCCAGATTTGTGGAAAGAAAATTCTTGGATTTTGCACCACGATAATGCGCCTTCGCACAAGGTTATCATTGTGAATGAATTTTTGTCCAAACACTCAACAAATACCACCGAGCAACCACCATATTCACCAGATATGGCTCCAGCCGACTTCTTTCTTTTTCCTAAACTTAAATTACCACCCGTGGCACCCGTTTTCAATCGGTAGAAGACATAAGGGAGAATTTGCGGCGAGAACTGAACTCAATTCCGGAAACAGCGTTTAAAAAATGTTTTGATGATTGGATTATACGTTGGCGTAAGTCTATCGTTTCTGAAGGAGCATACTTTGAAGGTGATAAAATAAATTTGGATAAATAACAAAAATTTTGTGTATTATTGATCTTTTCTCGGTACTTACTTGACAGAGTAGTATGTGCAGACACAGCTCAGTTATAGATTTTTAATAGAACTAGTCTTTGCCCGCGGCTCAGCCGACAAGCTATTTTTTAGGTTATACCTATCTCGAGTTCCCGATTTAATTGATGAGGAAGCGAGCGAAGTATGCAAGAATAGAGCCTTTTGGCCCTCTGTTCTCTCTGCCTACGCCGCGAGGGAAATCCATCCATCAGCCTTTCGACGTCCACTGCTGGACATAGGCCTCCCCAAATTGGGGGTATAGTGCCGTAATCGCCACGCTTGGCAGGCGGGTTGGCGATCGCAGTGGATGTTGTTAATACTCGAAGGAGTGCTGTTGCCCACTCCCCCGGTATTCCCTCAGTCGGCTCTTACGACTCCCATGGGCGGGGAGAGGTGGGACAATTCTAAAGCCGGCCCCACACGGCCAAGCGAGGGAAATAGCGTGATTATAAATAAGTAGGTTTCCGATATAGTAGTGGGATGAAAGGATTACCAGTTTAGTTTAATCAAGAGCTATCAAACAAAAAGTTTCATGAAAATCGTTGATTTATTAGTTTTTGCACTACTTGTAGACAAACAAACAGATAAATAGACAAAGAGACAAAATTCAAAAAAATATATTTGGGTTCTATAATTAGCCTATATACCTACAGTAAATTTTTCTAGATTATCTTCAATGTACAGACATAGCCCTGTTAAAACTTTCTATAAGTAGGTACAGACACAGATACCACAGAAGCAATGTACGAGTAACATAGTTTGGAGAGACGACGGCACACGGCGGGTTTATTTAGTGGGTGAGGGCCCCACACTACCTTGTTCGTTGCCCCGAACGACGGGGTATGCGGTTAGGTACCGCATACCCCGCCTTAACAAAAAAATAAACAGAAAATGCCTCGAGCATTTACTCCGCCTTTGCAAATTATGTTTTTTGCATGACGTATAAATAAAAAACTATATATATAAATATTGTTTTTTTTTTGTACACAATCAACATAATCTACTTAAATATTAAAATTGATAAAACTTCACTTTGTAGAGAATAATAAAATACAAAAAAATAAAATATCTTAAGAGTCTCAGAACTTCAATACAGAGTTCCAAGTTTTCCTTACCGCGGTATAAACTTAACGTATATAGGATCCAAGGGTCTCAAGGCTATCGCTGCCATGAGTCTTGGCCTAGCACCTTTTAATTTCGGCACCAGCTTGAAGTTGCGAATGATTTCACTCAATGTACACTTCATTTCTTGCATGGCAAAGCGTTGACCTGAAGAGACAAGATTTTTTTTTATAGAGTACTGTCAAGCCGCTGCTCACCATTTCATTTCACATATGAAATAAAACTCCCGCTACAACAAAAACACACCAATGTGCTTCATGGCCGGTCTCACGGGAGATGGTGGTACCAACCCGTTCAGGCCCGATACCACATAAGTACTCCCACTTAGTACCCAGACCTACCACCAGTCATGAAATGGGAGATAATTACTTACTTTCCTTACGACACCCATGGGTAAGAATGGGATGGTGACACTTGTATTCTTAGTCCGTCACCACACAGGTTAAATTAATATTCTAATTGCTATTGAAAAACTTTGGGATTTTTTTCTACGAGGCTGCGTTCCCACTATGTCATAACGGTTAATTTATCGTTGAACGACTATCGTCTCTAGCTGTTCCCATTGTATCGTGACGTCCGTAATAACAATTTTCTTTCATGATGCAATGGGCTTGTTATCTTACACTTAGGTAGAATATAGATAAATAATTTGGATAAAACTTTCTAACATTTACGCGAATTTTACAGATTTTGAAATAAAACTACGTTTACGGAATCCATCGCGTTTACTTGATTTTTATACTATCCCGACGTTTTGAATACTTTACAGCATTCATGATCACGGGTGGACTTAGATGGTAGGCGTCCAAAGCTGATATGTTGTTTTAACCGTTGAATGCTGTAAAGTATTCGAAACGTCGGTATAGTATAAAAATCAAGTAAACGCGATAGATTCCGTAAATGTAGTTTTATTTCAAAATAATTTGGACTATGGCCGTGTGGCCTCTCTACCCACGGGAGTCGTAAGAGCCGACTGAAGGGATACCGGGGGAGTGGGCAGCAGCACTCCCTCGAGTATTAACAACATCCACTGCGATCACCAACCCGCCTGCCAAGCGTGGCGATTACGGCATTATCCCCCATGACGGGACCGCTCGTTGTGGCGTTCTCTTGGGGAGGTCTATGTCCAGCAGTGGACGTTGAAAGGCTGATGGATGGATGGATGAATGTGGACTTTGGAACAAGACGATTTGTGGACGAAAACTTACATGAATAATATTAAAAAGATCTTCATGATGCGTGAAGCAATATTATCATAAGTGATCATACGTACATAGGTACTCATTAAAATTGTTGATTACGGGGAACTCATCAATTACTAATATTACAAAATACGAATGTGTGTTTGTTTGTTACGCTTTACGCTTTCACGCCATGGGGGTTAGGCAGAATCTCATTACTCTCATGTCAATTGTATCGTGATTACTGTGATTGGTTGAGAGAACACCGTGATTGGCTAACGAATTATTGTGACATCACGCGTCCATTTCTCAACCAATCACAGTGATCACGATACGGTCGACACGTGAAATATGAGATTCTACCTAACCCCCCATAACTACTCAACGGACGGTCGTTAAATTCAGTCAAGTCAGAAAAAGACAGGAGCTCCTCTTTATACCCTAACCCTGAATGGAAATCTGACTCTGATCTTTTTTGAGATCGCCAGTTGTCCCTCTGGTTGGGATGACCCAACCAGAGGGACAGCACAGAGACAACACAGAGCGACTGCTCATCTTAACTCCATGAGGAGTTAAGATGAGCAGTCGCTCTGTGTTAATACTTGTGATCAGGTAAAACCGAACAGATTGGGAACCGATCTCAACAAGAAGAAATTATTTGTAAAGTGTGGAAAAAGAGTACTTTAGTGCGAGCGGGAATCGAACCTGCGTCCATTCCAATCCGGGTCACTTCCACGTGCTCTTGGAGGCAGTGCTATTAATTTGCTTTACAAAGTAACTGTGCATGTCAAGTTCTAATACAGATCAAAAAACGATCTCAACAAGGTTTGGGATAAGACTGAAGATGAAGATATAGAAGGTTATATGGAAAAAGATCATTATGTCCAGTAATAAGATCGATTACGTCAAAATTTCGAATACTTTCAAATGATTATAAAGAGATTGGTGATGTGTGGTATTTTGTTAGGTGTTTTTGCAGCCGTAAAAACGACAAAAACGAACGAAACATACCAATAAAATTACAAGATCGTGGCTGTAACATAAACAAACTTACCTATACAATTTCTAAGTCCCGCGCTGAAAGGCACGTATGCATACGCATGTTTTATTTCACCATCCAAGAATCGCTCTGGTTTAAATGCCTCGGCGTCGGGAAACAGATCTTCGCGGCGATGAAGATCATATATATGGATGTCTGTTACTGTACCTTTTTTTACTAGTACATCACCTGTGATTTTAAACATAAAAATAAAAATTACATATCGAGATACCATATAGTAACCCCTCACCATATAGTAACTGATAGCAGGGTGTAATCTTTTTAAAGTAATTAATTACTTCTTCAACATCTTCAATCACTTATTGATGCTCTAGCTTCTCTGTAGATAATGGAGCCATACTTTTACTTTTTTGAGAGGTTACCAATTGCAATGAAGTAGGCTGTGGTTTATCTGCCACCATTAGCAACAAAAAATAAATAAATTAAAAGCGAATTCTGACACTGCCTTTAATTGGGATCTCGACATATTTTGTCTGTCACGACTTACCCATCATGAAGTCTTCAACAATTTCTCGTCCAATAAATGGCACGCTAGGATATAGTCTTAGAACTTCCTTAATAACTGCCTCCAAGTATTTCATGTCACTCATTTCGGACATAGTAGGCGTGCGCTCAGAGTCTCCTATAATGTGCTTTATTTCTTTAAAGATGCGTTCCTAAAATGCCATTGCTTCTGTTATAACGAAAAACGGATCAAACAAGGAAATCAAATCAGCTTTATTATTCTCTATTCCTTTGGACACGGACCCCTCTTCATAGGTTTCAAAAATAATATTTTGTATAAGTCGGCTATTACAACTATCATGGAAGATTATGGGGTGTTGACCAAAGTCCATCACCATTCAGGTAAACATTTTTATTTTTTTGGTTTACGCAGAGGGATACCCATTATAATCGAGTGATTGGTAAGTGAGTGCTGGAAGCAAACACAAATGCTTCTGACGCTCCTAGCTTAACATACCTGTATGTCATCATGGTCCGCCAATAGCATCAGACTATAGGTAATTGCCATTGCTGTTGTATCATGACCCTGAAAGCCAATACAAGATAACGTATAAATTATTTGATATTTGTTCGGTTGGTCACGTGGAATAATAAATTGCTTCCAGTCAACAAGTCCAACTGCTGAATCAAATTAAAGCAATTTAGGGTGGGCCATGTCAAGAAATTTTTAGTAGTAGTTATGTTCATTAGAGTCTAATGATGATGATGTTTTGGAGACATTGGTAATGATTAAACCACCCTTTCCAAAACATTATAAATTATTATGAAACCTCACCAATAGCTTAGAGTTCTCACCAAGTTGTAAGTATATATCTGATATGGGCTAATACACCTCTGTTTACTTCTTCCAGGAAAAAAAAGTTAGTCTCTATAAATATAGATTTAATCTAATCATATCAAAATACCTCAAACATAAACGTATTGACTTCATCTCTGATCCCTTGCAAGTCAATTTCACCTTTCTGTTCTGCTTCTAGTAATAAATCCAACATGGCTAATCTTCTTTTAGTTCCAATTTCATCATCATTATCTACATTTGTTTTATTATCTGCTGTACGCCTAGCCCTTCTACCACTGATTACGTTATCAGCAAACGATCCAGCAATGTCAAGGTTATTGAAGAACGTCTTCCCTGGCTGTGTCATCTTGAACAAAAATTTGTTCCACAACCAAACCTTTAACAAACGGTTCACGAGGCCGTAACCAATGTCTAAGATGGCGTTCTTGTATTCTACTGTAGCTGTAGACTGATCTTTATCAAGTTTGGTTCCCATTGCAGTTTCTGAAAAAAAGAACAGTAACATAATCATTTAGATATTTTTATATATATTTTTAGCATTTGACATGCTTAGCACTATACATTAAACACAAAGTGAAAAATGTGAAATCGAAAATAATTTTCACTTTGTGTTTAATGTATAGTGCTAAGCATGTCAAATGCTAAAAATATATATAAAAATATCTAAATAATTATAGGGTTTGCGTCATTATTGGGTAAAATATTAATTGTAAAATTAAGTTTACCTGGTCGGTATAATGTATGAAAATACTGCCGACAGATGGCGCAACGTCACCCAAAGACGTTAAGTATGAATGTGTTATCGAAATTAGCAGTCAGGAGCAATTGTCTCGATGGCTGAATTGGCAAAGCATTTGGACGGTATCCAGGAGATGCAGGTTCAAATCCTGCTCCTGACTATTATTTTCGATTTCACATTTTTCACTTTGTGTTTAAAGTAACATAATCATCTACTACACCAAGCAGTGCTAAAGGTGAGTTATACCAAAATCGATATCGCGAATACATTTGTGACGATCGATATCAATTTAATAAATGGTATAAAAATGATAGCACCATTTGGTGGTGAGTTACAACGAAATAGAAATTGTAATCTATCCATCAGCTTTTTGACGTCCATTGATGGACATAGGCCTTCCTAAGAGAGCGCGTGGGCATTTGCTGACTACGTCCAACAACTACCTGTGACGTTGACAAGGTCGTCGGTTCATGTAGTGGGAGCAAATTTAAATTAAATTCAAAAATATCTTTATTTCATAGGCCTTTTAAATAGCACTTAAAATCGTCAATAATACACTAATAATTAACACGAGCGCCTGAGGCGAGTGCATCCGCAATAACAAAGTGGCAATTGCAATCGCTACAAGCGGCCGGATTCCGTAGAAAAGCCTTTCATGAGAACAGCCCGGCAAGAAACTCATGGGCCACTTTTTTAAATTGCCAATTTATTACAATTTAATATAATCTTTAGTACAAAAATTACAATAAATCATATAAAACAAATTTGAAAATTAATGAATGAGGAGCAGCTCAAGCCCATTTAGCTTTATCCTCAAGATAATCCGAAACAGTGTGTAGCATAGCTACTACATTAATACATAAAACATAAAATATTTAATTATTATTTCCGACACAGTAATTCACAGTGGATAAACGCACCGGACAGCTGGCCCTATTGTTTAAGCCGGTCGGCGCGGGCACAGTTAGCAACACACCTCGCCAGCCGGTTCACACGTTCCGCGCGAAGCCCGTGTTGCTTGCTTCCGCTAGTTCCTATACACTACTGTCACGTAACTTAGCATTTCTATCTGTACTTATCACTGCTTACTATATCTTTATATTTTCTACTCCTTCTGAACTTTCTATTCTACTTGAATAGTTAAATGTGTTTGTCTATGTGCTTTACTCCTCTTCTGTGCTCGTTATATTAAACTATATCATAACGTGGTAAGAGACATTACATTTATTTTGTACGTGCAGTGCATACCCCACAAGTGTAATTATAATAACCTTAAATAAATAATAAATATTCACGGACATTTTTCACACAACGTCCTCTGGTCCCAAACTTAGCGTAATGTACCAGATTACACATAATACATATATTACTTTTTTTTTGTAAATACTATAATGCCATATAATAGATAGAAAACACCCAGACGCAGTACAAATATCTGTGTTCATCACGCAAATAGTTGTCCTGAGTGGGAACCGAACCCACGACCTCGTGCACGGAAGTCGGTTACTCTACAGACTACACCACGAGGCCCGTCGCCTTGATTACAAAGTCTAATTTTTATGGCTTTCTTAAAGTTATTTTCGGTCATTTTCAGGAATTTTATTGTAGAAGCATATACATTGCTTCATGAAAGATCTACTAATTCTGTGGAGATGAGTACTGGGTGCAACAAGATTGCCTTTGTACCTTGTATTAATGTGATGAACGTCGCTATACTTATCAAAGCTTCTGATGTTTTTCTTGACATACAACAGATTTTCATATATAAATTGAGACACAACAGTTAGAATATTTATTTCTTTGAATTTCTGTCTAAGGGAAACTCTCGGGCCCAGATTATAGATTGCACGAACGGCCCTTTTCTCAAGTACAAATATAGAATTTAAATCTGCAGAGCATCCCCATAGCAGTATACCATAATATATGACATAATACTATGAAAATACAGTTATTTTAAATAAACTTTTTTCAATATGAGGGCCCCATGACTTTAAGTGTTTTTTACCTGGCTGTATCTTGGAGGACTTAAAAAAGTTCATAATACTATTATATTTTCTAGACTTGGATAGGATTATTTAAATTCACAGACAACAACAAATCCTTAGAAAACCGCCCAAAAAATCCAAATTATACACAGCAACAGTAGACCGTACGTTTAGAATAATTCAACCGTGTTTTATTCACTCACTTATCATGATATAAGTGAAGCTATTGCTATTTGAAAATAAAATAAAGAAAAAAAATACCGCAAATAGTGAAGAGAGTAAAATCGCTGATTACGGGCATCAAGTCCACCTCAGCACCCTTCTTTTCCCTCAGCAGGTCTACCAGGTCCTTTGTCTTTTCCTCGATGATTGTAGCAAAGTTCTTTAATATGTTAAAATGGAAGGCAGGAGTGAGAACTTTGCGGCGTTTATGCCAGTGATCTCCTATAGGAACAAAAATGGTTTTATTTGAAGCAAAACCCAGCAGCCGGTGTACTACCCGAACATTGGCTTCCACGCTACTGATAGCTCCAGATATAAATTTGCTTAATTTATTTATGCTTTTTGTTACTCTCTACTATATAAATTATCACAAAATCTCATTCAAAAAATCGAAACTGCTACCGCTGGAGGTATCAAAAAATTCTTAATTCGAAAATATCTGGGAGCCACACCAAGCCAGCTAATGTCGGGTAGGATAACGTCAGCCCCCAAGTAACACAGGAAGCATGTTAACGAACGAACAGTGAACTTATGTAGAACTTTAAGTCCGTATAAACTCTTATACAAAGTTCGCCGAGCATCTTGACGCTTTATATTTGCATTTCAAAACTATTACGGCGGCTGTACACACTCGTCTATTTGTCTCGCGAACCTCTCGTCCACTCTCGTCTCGTAGAAGCTCGACACGAGAGCACACTATGTACACGCTCGTTGTATCAATTGAACATCGGATACCCGTCGCGATGGACGTGGAAAAAACAATTGCGGCGTTTAATTTCTTTTTTAGTTATTGTAATTTTTTAATCAGTTACCATAAAGAAAATTTATTAAACAATGGCGAAAAAGAACTTTTTAACTATTCAACAGGAATATATATATTTTTTAAATCTTCCACGGGGATATCAAAATCGTTGCTTATCCGCAACCAAGCGTCGTGTAATAGTTGCTTATTCTTGTGCCTGACATTCTTAGGATTCCATAATAGTGATTGCCTTTATTAGGCTTCTAAAAAGCGTTAGAACACATCGTTGTCGCACGCAGAAAGCACGTCTTTTTTTTTTGGTGTCTTGACGAATGTGTACAGCCGCAGTCATGATGCTTTACGCTGAATAGCGGTTTAATAATGACATATCAAAATGCTTATATATAATTTTTTTCCACGCCTCATAAAAAGCGTTGAGGTGGGTACTGCTCTCGTTTTACGCAGAACAACTGATTTTTCAAACTTAAAATGTCTCTATTTATCATATATTGCACTTGTAAAATAATATATATACACACATATCAAGAAAAAAACACAATTTTTTAACACTCATGATATTTTTTGTTCCATTTTTGTTATTTAAACTAGTTAAAAAACTGTTTAAAAAAGTTATGTCTTGGACGTCCGTTTGTTGTAGGTAATGTGACAACATGATAACGACCAAAATACTTTACTAATCGAGACTTTTTTTTTTTTCGTTTACGAATTATTATGATTACGAATAGAGCCCTATCACTTTTCACGGTCTGATTCGATGTGGTTTAATTGTTATTAAATAAACAAAAAAATTGTGAATATTTACGCTCGACGCGACACTAAAATCAGTGCTATCCTTATTTCGTGAGAACTATTTCTAAAGACCAATGTAGAAGTACTTCTTAAAATTAGCGCTAGATGGCGTATAAAACTACTTAGTAAGACCAATACATTATTAGTTACTTATCAAATAATCAATTTTATTGTGAAAAATGAAGATTATGGAACGTGCACTTTTGGATTTTTCTAAGTATTTTTTTATTGCATTTAGTGGCAGACGAGCCACGGCCCATCTGATGGTAAATGGTAACCGTCACGCATGGACTCAACTATACCGAGAGTATTGTCAAGTCGCTAGCGACGGTTACCATTTACCATCAGATGGGCCGCGGCTCGTCGGCCACTACACGCAATAAAAAAAACAATGGTTCATCAAAAGTCTTCTCTCTGACCTCTGGCTTAATAATTGTTCACGTGTGAGTATTTGCCGCTTGCCGTGTGGGGCCGGCTTTAGAATTGTCCCACCCCTCTCCACCCATGGGAGTCGTAAGAGCCGACTGAGGGAATGCCGGGGGAGTAGGCAGCAGCACTCCTTCGAGTGTTAACAATATCCACTGCGATCGCCAATCCGCCTGCCAAGCGTGGCGATTACGGCACTATCCCCCATTCTTGGGGAGGCCTATGTCCAGCAGTGGGCGTTAAAAGGCTGATGGATGGATGGATGGATGGAGTATTTATACTGCTGGCGGCATTAATTAGGCTTTTTAAAGGCTCACCGGGCTGCTATAGACCTACGTCGGGTTAGACGAGTGATAGTCTAGCGGTAAAACAAATCCCCATCCCCCGATCCCCAGTCCAAGGTTCAAACCTTGTACAGAACATAATGAATTTTCGAGATTTTTCGAATTAATGTGCCTACCTATTTGTTAACAATTTATGACTGCTCGCTGAAGGAAAACATCCTAACAACGTTGAGAAAAAGTGTTAAAAAAAAAGAAAAAAATCTTTAGTAAGCCTGCATGCCTGAGAGATTTGCTTAACGGCTTGTGAAGTCTTGCCAACCCGCACTGGGCCAGCATGGTGTACTATGGCCTTAACCATGAAAGATACCTGTACTCAATATGGGGCAGAAAACGGGTTAAAAAAGAAATTAGCTTCACTTACCGGTGTTTAAAAGTAGACCATTTCCAAGCCAGTCCTTTAGAAAGTGATAAGGTAGACTTTTTGTTATGTTCTTGGAATGGCACAAAATAATCTGCAATCAAAATGGTCACATGTTTTCAATACACATGTAAGTGCCCTTTTTCTTGTTTTTGTTAAGGCTTGAAAAAATGTTCCTTACCACACACCCCGTCGTTCGGAGCAACGAACAGGGTAGTGTGGGGCCTTCACCCACTAAAGAAACCCGCCGTGTGCGGTCTCTTCTGGCGGGCCAATGGAACTACGTTACATTCCTTCGGTGGTAATTAGACCTCGAGACCGAAATTTCGGTCATGAATTTTTGTTGCGTCTGGGATAATTAAATTTTTACCTCAACATCAGCCGGATCGACGACGTGCATTACCCTTAAATTAAATATCTTGAACTGAAATCTGTGTCCATAAGTTTTCATGTATCCAGTCATTACGTTCAACAGCTTGTCTAAAAATAGAAAGTAATTCTTAATTACTTTGATGAAGTACAAACTAATTTTGCAGAATCAACCAGGTTTAAGCGACGTAATGTCAATGTAAAAATTGGTTGACATTTCGGATGCTTTGTGGTATCAAGTTCAAGGGCAGACTACAAAATATGTACAGTCGGTAAATCATTAATTAAAGCAGTATTATTTTATAAAATCTAATATTTAAGTTCGCTTCAAATATTCATAATTACATTAATTAATATTTTCCCTAGACTTAATTATGAGGTAACACAAGAATATTAAAGTGGCGAATGAATAGCTGTTGTAATGTTTCTCAGACATCTCAATTTAAATAGAGTCAGCGCAATAGTTACCTATGTCTTTCGTTAAACCAACTAACGACGGCGAAGCTGACATAGGGTTGTGTTTTCTGCGTGTATATGTGTATGCTTATCTGTTGCCGCATCGCTTCTAAGCTACTCATATCTCGATAAATAAAGTAACATTAGAAGCGTCTTGATTGTCCGCTGGTTAAAGGCGGTAAAACGTCACACTAGATTTAATATAGAGCCCTCCAGATGACATAAAATAAAATTATATATAGACAATTCGATATTTTTATATATTTCTAAGCAGTTGGCATGCTTAGCCATATAAACAAACACAAAGTGTGAAAATGTGAAATCGTAAATAATAGTCACGAGCAGGATTTGAAGAAAGAAACAGCTAAATAAATATTATGACAAGTCCACGGGCAGGACGCCCCACGCTCGCCACTGAGGCCGAGAATTCCGGCACAGCCTTGGCGAAGCCTGGTTTGGCTCGCTGGCCTGTGAGCTCCTTGCAGAGCCCTGCTATCTCAGCCTCGAGGCGAGTGCAGCGCGCCTCCAGCCTCCTGCGCTCTTGACTTTTATTACCGTTTGTTATGCTCAATGATGAAAATGCCGTTTGTGTCCGTGTGGTGACGGACTAAGAATACAAGTGTCACCACCCCATCCTTTCCCGCGGGTGTCGTATAAGGCGACTAAGGGAAGTAAGCAATTATCACCTATTGCATTACTGGTGGTAGGGCTGGGTACTAAGTGAGAGTACTTGCCATCGGGCCCGAACGGGTTGGTACCATCGTCTCCTATGTGACCGGTCATGAAGCACGTCAGTGTGTTTTGACTGTTGCAGAAGATAGCCGTTTATTCTTTCATTTCACATGTGAGAAATGAAATGGTGCGAAGCGGCTTGACTATACTCTTGGTATAGTTGAGTCCATGAGCGACGGTTACCACTTACCATCAGGTGGGCCGTGGCTCGTCTGCCACCATAAGCAATAAAAAAAAAACTAAGATCTTTATAGACAGCCCTAACTCACTGTGCAGTTATTGATGTAACACTAACCAGGTTTCAATCTAATGAACTGTAGAGTATTGCCAATGACTGGAAGTCTCGGTGGACCGGGCACCTGGTCGACTGGTTCCTCAGTCTTGAAGAACCACCAAGCCAGCCAGAACACGAACATACATATCGCAGCTTCAGTTAGCATCCTGAATCCTTATAAAAAATTAAAAAAATTAAAACTAGATTCTGGCGCGACTCCGTCACTGTGATCTTCAAAATTAGAATGTAAATACATCACTCTACGGAACACTAATCTTCTATATGTAAAGTAGATATCCCACGGCAACCATTCATTTTCCTGGATGAAGAGTAGCCTATGTCGTTTCCTCGGCTCCATACTCTATGTATGTAAAATTTCATACTGATTGGCCCTATTAGTTACATTGTGAAAGCGTAAGAAATAAACGGTTTCGCATTTATAATATTATATAGTTAGAACATTAGGATAACATTGAAGTAGGTATAGGAAACTAAAATAATAATAATAAAATAAAATAAATAAATATTCACGGACATTTCACACAACGTTCTCTGGTCCCAAACTAAGCTTAATGCTTGTGCCATAGGTAGATTACGGATATAATAGGTACATTATATATATTACTTTTTTTTGTAAACGCATATAATAGATATTATAGAAAACACTCAGACGCAGTACAAATATATGTGTTCATCGCACAAATAATTGTCCTGAGTGGGAATCGAACCCACGACCTCGTGCACGGAAGTCAAACGACTTCCGTGTAACCACACTACCGACTACGCCACAAGACCTGAAGGATAAGTTTGCATTGTATAAATTTTTTCGAAAAAGTTTGCTATGTATTAGGTAACCTCCAAAACTACTCATCCAATTTTAAAAATTCTTTCTTCAGTATTTAGAATAGACTTTAAGGTTTCACAGAGGCTATGTATAGTGTCCATCCATCCATCCATCAGCCTTTCAACGTCCACTGTTGGACATAGGCCTCCCCAAGAGAACGCCACAACGAGCGGTTACGTCATGGGGGATAATGCCGTAATCGCCACGCTTGGCAGGCGGGTCGGCGATCGCAGTGGATGTTGTTAATACTCGAGGGAGTGCTGCTGCCCACTCCCCCGGTATTCCCTCAGTCTGCTCTTACGATTCTCGTGGGTAGACAATTCTAAAGCCGGCCCCACAAGGCCATTATAGTCTAAAGACAGATTCTTGTGAAAAAACAAAACAGATTTTCGTGCAATTTTGCAAACAAAACTTTAGTCCTCGTGACTGAAACCGCGGGCACAGTTTTATATTATACATAACTAAACCTGCGAGCTGTAAGATCTGCCATAAGCACACAAACTTCATAAATGTGAATAAAATCAATAGCCACGAGTTGGTTTAAACCGACATACCTATTTTGCATTCGAACGCGTATGAAACGGTAGTCCAGAATAGGGTTCAAATACCACTAGTGGTTATCATAAAACCTATATTTGCTCCCAAGTCAAGCTCTATCTACAACCTCAATAGAATCGGTTAAGTATTTTCAGAGATTTGCTTTAACAAACGGACAGACTGGTAAATAATAAAAAATCGTTATTGTGTGCCGCCATTTCGTGTGTGTGCTACACAATTATGTTCAATGGTATAATTATCTATACGTCACTCAACGCCGTACTAATTATCACAACATGGAAATTGATAGCTCAAAGCAATTGCTACTATAGTTAAGATAATAGAACGTTTGGAATGGTAATCCAAAGATCGCGGGTTATAATTATAATATTCCCGGTCGTAGTTATAATTTTATATTTCAAACTGCGTTATAGTAAATGATTACGTGGTTAAAATATTGTATAAAAATAACATAACAAAAAGAGTAAATAATCGCTTTCGTGATAAGCACAATAATTTGTAAATTTATCTTAATATGCTTATCATAAAAAAAATCCGTTTAATACGAGTATACTTGTACGATAGTAGAGCACTTTGTGTACTGGGAAATAGTGAAGCATTTCAAGTGGATAAATAATAACAAACTACTAAAGTTACATCAGAATGGGGTGTATTATTTACAACTCGTTGGTCACTGAAGGAATGTAATATGGTTCCGGTGGCCCACCAAAAAAGGCGGAGAGTCGGCACACGGCGGGTTTCTTTAGTGGGTGAGGGCCCCACACTACCCTATTCGTTGCCCCGAACGACGGGGTGTGCGGTTTGGAACACATTTTCACGCCTTAACAAAAACAAAAACAATTAAAAAAAAAGGTGTGGTAGTATATACTGTGGATCTTGAGGTCTCAGGTTCGATTCAAAAAAGTTATTGTGATTTTTTCTCAAGAAATTCTCGATAGCAGCTTGTAGTTAGGGTTAAGATAGGAGAGAAGTTGGCGATGTTTTACCTCCGTGTGAGAACACGAAAAGCCGTTAGTCCTGCGCTTGATGTCTCTCTGGTCGTATCGGAATGCCGTCTCATCTGACTATGAGAGTAAGGGAAGAGAGAGTGCACTTCACATCATTATTACTTATTACACAAGGTGTGAGAATGTGTAATTGAAAATAACAGTCACCAGCAGTATTTGAACCTTTTTTTTGTTAAGGCGGGAAAAAATGTTCCTAACCGCACACCCCGTCGTTCGGGACAACGAACAGGGTAGTGTGGGGCCCTCGCCCACTAAATAAACCCGCCGTGTGCCGTCTCTCCGCCTTTGTTAGCGGGCCACTGGAACCATATTACATTCCTATGCTTTGCTAATTCAGCAGGCATCAGTCAAAATGTTAAGAATAAATGTGTTGTCGAAATTTGCAGTCCCAAGCAATTGTCACGATTGCTGAATTGGCGAAGCACCTGAGAAAGTATTCCCGGAGATGCAGGTTCAAATCCTGTTCGTGACCTTTATTTTCGATTTCACATTTTCACACTGTGTTAATTTATATGGCTAAGGATGTCAAATGTTTAAAAATTTTATATAAAAATATCATTATTATTATATAATTACTAAATAGCCTTGTTCAAAAACATTTATTTTATGAATAATTAAAATACAAAGAAAAAATGTGATTTAATTTTTATACTCAGCTAATAATTTTGATGAGATACCTACTCATGTTCTTGACGAAGCAAACCGGTTCTTGTTAGCTTATGAATGTTTTTACCCGTGGCCATAGTGGGGGCATCCATTAGATCCATATTAAACTACTAGACGTTACCCATGGCTTCTCTCGCGCTTATTTTGATAACATACGATACATCCCATTTACGCGATGGATTATAAAGAGATACAGGGCCTGTAGAATGTGAGATACATTCTAAATCTAATCGTATAGACATCGCATTGTCTCACTTGTGATTGGTAGAAAAACCGACGCGTGATGTCGCAATAATCCTTCGGTCAATCACGGTGATGTCTCATCCAATCACAATGACACGATGCTATGTCGATACGATTTAGTAAGATATATTCTAACCTCCTAGGGGGTTAGGCAGAATCTCATATCTCACATGTCGATCGTATCGTGATCCCTGTGATTGGTTGAGAAACCGAGGTGTGATGTTGCAATAATCCGTTGGCCAATCACGGTGATCTCTCAACCAATCACGATACGATCGACATGTGAGATATGAGATTCTGCCTAACCCCCCTAAGTAGAGACACAGAGTCACTTATATTTAGATAACTATTGTCTAGAGTCTAGTCTAGAGCGTATTTATAATAGCTAAACATTATTATAGACGGAATAACATGATATTCGACACATTTTCACGATCTCTATGCTGCAATAGATACTAATCGTTCGTTTTTAGAATAAAAACAGCTTTTTTATGTCCCTTTCTGTACTTGGAATATATTATGTACGCAAATAACAACTATTTCACGAAAATCCGTTAAGCCTCTGACATTGTAACTATTTAACCGATCATCATGAAATTTGACATATATTGCAGAGTACAGAGAAGGATACTGTTTATCCAGCAAAGATTAATAATTCCTATGGGATAGTCATTACTTTACCAGAGAGTGACGTATTTAGATACGTAGCTAGTATAAATAATATATAATTACCAACAAAAATGTATTTACCAGAAGTGATAAATTGAAAATTAAATTAAATTGATTTATTTTTTAACAATTGCCTGAATCAGAATTCAGACAACATACCTCGCGGATCTTTAGTAGGTAAATAGAAAACAAAACTTACTTCAAATAAATCCAGCACTGCCACTACACCATAGATGTAGGATTATGTTTAATACATCCATACATAACAACTTATTTGAATTTCGAAACCCTCGATACGGCAAAAAAAAAAATTTTTTTTTTTAATACTTTTGTAGAGTTTGTTACACGTCTGACAGATGACTAAATGTAAATGAGATAGCGAGTGATATAATTATGTATGTACCTACCTACAGTGGAGCTCACGTTCATCACAATCATTCACTCAATTCACAGATGGCGTTGTGGCTAAAATACTTTCGACCTGTATTTATAATATCCATAACAGATAACAGTGGGTTCCATTCTAAGTATGTCAATTTTCGCGGTCGACATAATCATAGTGGCCGTGAGTCTGCATGTAGCTTTGGAAATTTTCAGGTTGGTTAGCAGTGTATCATGATTAACGTGACCATTTATTTTTTGATCAAAACGGGGCGCCAACTAATTTACGTTATTAGTTGGTTCCCAATGAAACAAAATTTAATAACTTTAAGTACCTAAGTACCTACCTATAAAAAGTTATTAACATATTTGCCAGAGGAACGAAGTTTTAATATACAGTCGGTGAAGATTTTAAATGGGAATTAAATTCTTGAAATGTTATTTTAAGTAAACATTAATTACTACCCACACACACCACACTTTATTAATTAAGAAAGTATTAATTATAAACTAAGGAAAATATTATTTCTATTGTAACATTATTTGTAGAATCAGACATAAAATATATTCAATTAATGTAGAAAGGTTGTCATGCTCTAGAATTGTTAGTTAAAATTGTTTGAATACTTCCACCTAATGAGTTTCAGTGGAAACATTTAAATTATCCCATTCTATAATTTTGTGCAAAGCGATGTACTTAGAAATTTACGAAAATTTCTTAGAGCGGGGCTATTTAGAATCTCGAAGCTTTGTTTGAGGACAACGGGACAGATAACCTAAAAAGTGATTGGTCCTGTTCAAAACGGGAGGAATGGTCACTTTAATCATGATTCATGGGCAATTCTTAAAAACAATTTAAGTATACTTACCTACTTATCATCACGCCATCTCCCTTGCGGGGTAAGCAGAGAGAATAAGAGTGCCAAAAGGCTTTATTCTTGCATACATCATACGCTTCCTCTACATTCATAATTTTCATTATACATGCTTGCCGGTTTCGGTGACTCCTGACTCCACCTTTCTTCAATACATTATCGATTTAGTCTAAGTAGGTGAGTTTCGGTCTCTCCCTGTACCTACATCCACTTCCATTTCCATTCCATTCCACTTTCGTATTGTATATCTTCTTAACTAGTCGCTCGTCCGGCATCCTTTCTACATGTCCAAACCATCGGAGCTTTCCCATTCGAATCTTTACACCAATACTCTCTCTCATACCTACTCGCTCTCTTACGTCGTCATTATGAATGCGGTCAGTCAGCCTCCCTCCACAGATTCTTCGCAGAGATCGCATTACGACCGCATTGATTTTAATCTCATGCTCCTTTTTGCATACCCAATTTAAATATACTTAAATCTCTTTGTGAATAACTTTTGTTACGATTGGGTTGACAATTTGACATATCCAAATGTATAAAAACCCCCACCAGATGGACCGACGATCTGGGGAAAGCTGCGGGGAGCCGTTGGATGCGGTCGGCACAGGACCGCTCGTTGTGGCGTTCTCTTGGGGAGGCCTATGTCCAGCAGGGGACGTTGAAAGGCTGATGGATGGATGGAATTATAATACGTTAATATGTGGGCAATGTCCATTGTATATGACTTATCTTCAGCTACCATAACTGCACATATAATGGGCAATGTCCGTTTCATGTGACGTAACATAAACAATGAAAAAATAAAATATATTTGATTTTTTTTGTCTTTATCTTGTTTTCTATCCCAATCTCAACCCAAATCCGAAATTTGAACATAAAATACCCAATAAATCTAGGGGTGACAATTTAAGGATTAATAATAAGTTATAGAATAAAAAAAAGGACTGCGCTAATCAGATAATATGTACCTATGGTTTTTATTGCTAAGTACAAGGGTCGTCTGAATGTTAGCAATTACCGTGCATTGGTTTCCAAAGGCACTATAGAGTGAAAATCAATACACTCACATAATATAATGTTTTCATCTTGACAACCAAAACACGACGACAATTTTCTCTTGGACTTATTTACAACCACAAGCTTTGTGCTAATGATATATATGTATATATATTTGATACTACTTAAATAATTTGTCACTGCGCGTAAAATAATTCAATTCTATTCTTGATTAAAGGCGTTGTTAGACTTATAGACACAACTTTGCTATTGTGCCGTGAAAATTTAAGTAGACCGTCAAACAAAGGAGATTGTTCGGTGACAGATCAAAGGTCCGGCGATTATGAGGCTACTATTATGATGAACAGGAACACTGAAACAAACAACTCAATACTGACTACAAAATATATAAATATATACACAACTGAAATTACTTTTACTGTGAACTGAACACAACAAAAACTATTTACTCTGAGCGTTATAAAATACCGTGTGGGGCCGGCTTTAGAATTGTTCCACCCCTCTCCACCCATGGGAGTCTTAGGAGCCGACTGAGGGAATATCAGGGGGAGTGGGCAGCAGCACTCCCTCGATTATTAACAACATCCACTGCGATCGCCAACCCGCCTGCCAAGCGTGGCGATTATGGCACTATACCCCCAATTTGGGGAGACCTGAGTCCAGCAGTGGACATAGAAAGGCTGATGGATGGATGGATGGATTTATAAAATACTAGAAATAGGTATATGAAATTTGGTGCTTCTTACTTTCAAAATGACGAACTTCCCATACAAACTTTCAACCCCTAAATAACCATCTTGGTAGTATATTTTTTAAAATTTCATTATACATGTACATTTATTACTGATCAGAAACTGATATATAAAATTTCGTGTTTCTTACTTTCAAGCTGACAAAGTTCCATACAACCGTTTATACCTTATTTTACCCTCTTAAGCGTGAAATTTTAAGCAACAACTACCAAAATTTCAAGTTTGCAGCCCCAGCAGCTTAGGCTTTGCGTTGATCGTCAGTCAGTCGGTACAAGCAATTATATTTATACCTATAGATAGAAGATAGATAGATAATATTTACAATCAAATCCTATTTACTTTTATGAACTTGTAGAGAGATAAAAATTGATTGAATATAAGAATGAGTAACGATTTACATATGTACGAGGAATTTTGGGCGGCTAAACGTCATATAGAAGATTGGTTTAAGACAGCATAAAAATATATGGTCTACATTATGTTATTATTATTATCCACATTGCTAGTCCACATTATTGCAAACGGAACTATCACTAAGTTAAGTCAGAAATACAGGTGTACAGAAAGCGCGTAAAATAACTCCGTAACCACGAATTAATCTTCCAGACACTGTTAAAAACCCGCCCAAACGCAGACGTTATGTTAATGATATGAAAACTCATTACAGGCATATATTATTTATTGACAATATTTTAATCGAGTCACGTAATATTTTATTGTAATGTTGTTCAGTTTATGCAAAAATGGGCCCGAGCGGGTTGGTACCACCATCTCCTGTGTGACCGGCCATGAAGCACATCGTTTTGGCTGTAGCAGGACATAGCCGTTTATATTTCATTTCATATCTGTGAAATGAATTGGTGAGCAGCGGCTTGACAATACTCTCGGTATAGTCGAGTCCATGGGCGACGGTTACCATTTACCATCAGATGGACCGTGGCTCGTCTGCCACTACATGCAACAAAAAAAAAAATTTGCATGTTCCTGTGCGTTTTTACGGCATAGCGTGTTTGTCAACCAACCAAACGAAGAACAATCGTGAAAATATTATTTAACAGAATACTTGTCCAGCCTTGGCGTGGTGTCGACACAACAAGTTTTACCTAACAACTCGTCACGCCACGACGTACACTCCAGACCACCAACATCGAATATTTTGTGTAAGGACCAATAAATCAGAACTTTATTAATTTCAGTTATCATAAATATCAACTATAAGATTGTAGGAATCAATCAAGAGTTATTATACTCTAATCTTTTTACAGTTTCTTTCCAAGGAAAATTATGCAAAATATGCCACAGATTTTTTTGAAACTTGTTTTAATGATTTCATACACACACAGCTACAGCTTTTAATTTCGATTGTTTACGTAGCGAGTTTAAATAAAATATTGGTGAACTCAGACAATTAGTTCCTTTACAAATAACCCTTTACATATTTGAGAAGAATTTAATTTTCTGAATCTAGTTAATTAATTGTTTTAAATTGTTTTTTAGTTTAATTTACTTAACTAATAATCATTGTGTGCCAACATTTTTCTTAATAGTCACAATACCAGTGACTAGTTCTGATGCATTTACATGCATTAATCCAATATACCTAGCAAGGTTTATAAATTGACGACCGTGTTATTAATTTACGAAAAGATAAGATTTACTGAACAGTACGCACAATAATAACAAGAAAAAAATAAAAAAGTACTTTAAAAACAAAATGAGAGCAAGCAACAATTATATCCTATTAGTAGACATACGTAAAAGAACGAGTAGGTATGAAAGAGAGTATCGGTGTAAAGATGCGTAAAGGAATGCTCCGATGGTTCGGACATGTGGAAAGAATGCCGGACGAGCGACTGGTTAAGAAGATATACAATGCGAAAGTGGAAGGATGTAAGTACAGGGGGAGACCGAAACTCCCTACCTAGACCAAATCGGTCATGTATTGAAGAAAGGAGGAGCCAGGAGTCTCCGAAACCGGCGAGCGAGAATTATGAATGTTGAGGAAGCGAGAGATGTATGCAATAATAGAGCCTCTTGGCACTCAGTTCTCTCTGCAATTTTTTTACTAAAACAAAATACACTTGACTGTACAAATGGCGTAGTGGTTAAGATACTGAACAAGTGTCGTGGGTTCAATACCCGTACAGGGCAATTGTGCGATCTATAAATAAAATTGTCCCGAATCTGGGTATACTTTGTGTACGTTATCTATTTGGATGTTTATTAAGTCCCTCGTGTACAGCTCAGTGGATACGTGTAGATTAATATTTGTTTAATTAAAATCGTATATTTGAGTCGCCAGTTCGTAAAATTATTTAGGTTCCCTGCGGTATGAGCGCTGATTGAGATATTGGACAAATTTGTTTTACATGGAGCTGAGATAAATCATTTAATTTAAATTAAGAGAACAGTGGACTTAAAAAATATCTTTAAAGTCGTTTGCATATTCCCACAGGAACTCCTTATCGGGGTAAAAATATTTAATGTGTATTTCCAAGCCATATTTGTCTATAAATACTATATTACAGATCCGTTAAGCAGTTAGGAATTAGCATAAAATAGCTATCCTACAGGAACTCTTATTATTTTTAGGATAAAAGTATCTTATATCCGGTGTCTCATCTTTATACCAATCTTATTTCATCTAAATCCGCTCAGTCATTTGGGTGTGATTGACGAACAAACGTACAAACACCTAAACACTCACACACTTTCACATTTAAAATATTAGTTGGATATTAGGTAATTATTCACGTCAATATAAGAAAGGCGGTGCTCGTTTGTCACTATAAGCAATAAAAAATATTGTAAACTTGCGACTCCACACTCAATAATTAGAAATAAAAATTAAAAACTCGTCATGGATATTATAGAATCGCTGGACATAAACATAAATAATTACAAAAAATTCGGAAAATCCAAAAGTGCACGCCTCATAATTTAATTTTTCACAATAAACTTGATTACAAGATCTTTCAAAGTGTCACTACTGTTAAATTCGGTGGTTGGTAATTTAAATTGAATAAGTAACTAATAATATATTGGTCTTACTAAGTAGTTTTCAATAAATCACATATATAGCGCTAATTTCAATAAGTACTAATGTGGTTCTCATGTCTTATATAGATGGCGCTAATTTTAAGATGTACTACTATATACTTATCATCACGCAATTTTCCTTGCAGGGTAGGCAGAGAACAGAGTGCCAAGAGGCTCTATTCTTACGTCATTGTGACGAATGCGGTCAGTCAGCCTCACTCCACAGATCCTCCGCAGAGATCGCATTTCGACCGCATTGATTTTAGTCTCATGCTCCTTTTTACATACCCAACTCTCGCTTCCATATAATAACGTTGGGACAAGCACTGCGTTGTGTATTGCGACACGTGCCTTCTGGCTGAGGTGGTGGCTGCCGAGAAGTTGACCCAATGCTCCGTTCACTCTATTTCCCGCATTCACTCTTCTTTCTACATCAGTGGTGTATCTTCCATCCCGACTGAATCCACATCCAAGATATACAAATTCATCCACTTGTTCTAGCACACCATTTCCTATTGCTACTCTAACATCTGTTCTGGCTTCTTCTCTTTCAAAAACCATTACTTTGGTTTTGCTCACATTCACACGTAGGCCCCTTTTCTTACAATCTTCTGCCATTACGTCGATTAGGGTTTGCAGGTCAGTCGCAGATTGCGCTAATAGGACCGCATCGTCTACATATAGCAGCGATTTAACCACTGATTCACCCATCTGAACTCCCACATTCATTTCATTAAACTTTTGTAGACATTTATCCAGATATGTGATAAACAGTCTAGCTGATAGAACGCAGCCCTGTTTAACGCCGATATTGACATCAAACCAGGGTGACATTCCATCATCCAGCCGCACACAAGCTCTGCAGTCCATGTAGTTGAACTGCACCGCTTGTAGCAGCCTACCGTTGATACCATACTCCGGCAAAATGTCCCAAAGTTCCTTTCGTACAACAATGTCAAATGCTTTCTCCAAATCCACAAAACTGCAGAAAACCCTCTGGCCCACAGCCAGATGCTTCTCCACAATGTTGCGCAGAGAAAACACTTGATCCATATATCCTCGTCCACACCTGAAACCTCCATGTGCCTCACACAAAAACTTATCAGACACCATCCTCATTCCTTTCAATAATCTTACCATACGCTTTGGCTGCCAAACTGGTCAAGTTTATGGCTCTGTAGTTTGGACAGTCATAACACGAACCCTTGTTTTTAAACAAGGGCACGATGACTGTGCTTCTCCAGTCCTTGGGAACCATTCCCGAGCTCCAACATAAATTGAGAAGCATCAGGAAGGATTCCCAGACACATGAGCCTCCCAGCTTGATCATCTCAGCAGACACCATATCAATACCCGCTGCCTTACCATTTTTCAAACTTCTAATCGCCCATTCAACTTCATCCATACTAATGTCATCAGAGGATGCCGGTACCGAATGCTGATCTGTTAGATCACGTGGCACCAGCATTACCCTGAACATCCGCATACATATCTCCAAAATATTCACTCCATCGGCTTAACACATCTTGTGTTTGCGTAAGAATGTCTCCACCTTTAGACCTTATTAATTCTGAAAGCTGACCAACCACTCCTAGATTTCTTCACCTCCCTCCAGAAAAGTTTAGTGTTGCTCTTGAAGTTTTTGGTCAGCCTTTCTTCTGCAATCACATTTGCTCTATCACGCTTCTCTTTCACTAAGGCTTTGGTGTGATTCTTACGTTGCCGGTATATTTCTTTTTTCTGTTCTTTCATACTTGCACTCAGGTTCAAAGAAGATACATAGTCCAGCCACGCTTTCTTCTTTTGGTCTACGGAAGCTGCTACTTCCGAATCACACCATGCATCACGTTTCACTTTCCTATGCTTCTTTGAGCATCCACATACTTCTTTCGCTGTATCTACCATACTATCTTTCAATTTTCTGCAGCATTCTTCTATGTCAGATCCCGGCTGACTTGCCATTGTCAGCCGTTCACGGACACCCTCTACATACTTTGCTCTTAAACTCTCTTCTTGCAACTTTTCAATCTTTATTCTTTCAAGCCCTCCGAAGTGGACACGCTCTCGCCAGTGTCTCCACTTTCTGAACAGACCACTAAATTTCGCAATAACGAGATAGTGGTCAGTGTCGACAAGGGGACCCCAGTAGGCTCTTGTATCCAGAATTTTACTTCGGAGGCGACTGTCTACCAGTATTAAATCTATCATACTTCTCTGTTCATTCCTTCTCCATGTATACATATGGATGTCCTTATGTTGAAAAAATGTGTTTGACACAATAAGGTTTCTCTCCATACATACATCCGCAATGAGCCTACCTGCCTCATTCACTCTCTTATCACCAAATGAACCAAGCACGTCCTCGAAGTCTGGACACTTGGTCCCAACCCATCCATTCAAGACGCATATGATCACGCGTTCACTAGCTTCTGTCAAATCCAGAACTTCCCTAATAATATCCCAGAACTTCTCTAGATCCGATGCCACCGAAGAGCCTACGAGAGCATAAGCTGCGACCCTGAAGACACTGGTGACACCTAGTTTTATTCGGACCCATAGAAGTCTGGGAAAAACCTTCCGTGGTCTTTCACACCTGTGGCCAAGCGAGCGGACAGCAATACCCCCACTCCCATGCTGGCCCGATCGCTCTGCGGTACACCAGACCACAGAGCTAACCCACCACTAGGAAGATCACAGGCGTCGCTACCCTTTCGCTTGGTCTCTGTTACACAGAGCACATCAAGCCGTCTGTCCGACATGACAGTTACCAGCTCGTGTAACTTACCTTCCACACCACTTCTTACATTCCACGTGCCTACTCGAAACTCTGCTCCCCTCGACTCACAAAACTGGGTAAGGTGTGATTGGTGGCGGCCCCCATCGCTGCATCTGCCTTTGTTCGTACCGACGGGGACGGGTCGGTACGCGTCGCCTCTGGGGCACGCCCTAACCCGCACTGCGGTACGCATTCGAGCCGGATTGCAGCCTGTGGATTACAGGCTGGCAGGGATCGCGACGAGCACGCTCCGGACTATGATCACCCAGAACCAATATACTACTATATTGGTTCTTTAAAAGTAGTTCTCACTAAATAAGGTAGATAGCGCTGGTTTTTGTGTATGATCGAATCGACCTTACATAATTTAACTATTGATGTGAAACATCTAATGCGGAGGGAGGGTAAAATCGGCTGTTAGCGTGGCGACGCTTTTATTTTACTTGTCCTGTTCAAATCTTGAATCGTCTTAAGGAGTACTCTGTTAAGTTATGTTAATTTTATTTCTACAAAATAATTTCGATGTTTTCACATCTGGTAGACGTCCCGCGACATCTAGTTTTTTTTATTATTTAATAACAATTAAACCACATCGAATCAGACCGTGAAAAGTGATATGGTTCTATTCCTAATTATACTGAAGCGTAAGAGAAAAAAAAATCCAAAAGTGCACGCCTCATAATCTTCATTTTTCACAATAAAATTGATTATTTGATAAGTAACTAATAATGTATTGGTCGAGTCGAGCGTAAATATTCACTATGGAATCAGACCGTGAAAAGTGATAGGGCTCTATTCGCAATTATACTGAATCGTAAAAGAAAAAAAAGGCTAGATTATTAAAGTATTTCGGTCGTTATCGTGACAGACATTACCTACAACACATGGACGTCCAAGACAGTACTTTTTTAAACAGTTTTTAACTAGTTTAAATAACAAAAATGGCATCAAAAATATCATGAGTGTTTAAAATGGTGTTTTTTGTTGATATGTGTGTGTATATATTATTTTACAAGTGCAATATAGGTATGATAAATAGAGACATTTTAAGATTGAAAAATCAGTTGTTCTGCGTGAAACGAGAGTAGTACATACCTCAACGCTTCACTTATGAGGCTGCAAAAGACTCGATTAGTAAAGTATTTGGCGTGCAATACAAGCACTAATTACACAGTCCTTGACGCGTTAATCTAAAATTCACGCATGCACGTCACTATTGTAACGCTTTGTATTGTTGTAGGTATGTAGACAGACTAAAAAATGAAGCCATTGTTTTGTTTTGTAATATTTCTCTTATCGTGTTTCTCTAATATGTTCCTTAAATAAGTATTTGGAGTGTCCAATATTCAAAATATTCATGTCGATGCATTTTGCTGGTGCCTTTTACCACTAACAATTGAAAATAACGCCATCTATTGCATTTTTTCACAACTACCAACTAAATGTCTTTAGATTATCTTATGGATGCGTTCACTCTATAAATAATTGTAGACAAGTGAGAGAAACTGCAGTGGATTGGAGCAAGATAAACATGTCTACTAAATTATTTAGACAAAGACACTGGGCGACGCGATATGAGCACACTCTATTTGCCATAAACTCGAAAGTGAACTCTACATAGAAAACATATTATGAAACTAACAGTTTTATGTATGGCGTAATTATTGATAACATCTACTGATTTAGTGTACATTGCCTCTTCAGTATCCGTAAACTATTTGCGTTAATCTTTATTATCTGTCGATCTATATATGAATGAATCCAATGAATCTTTATTTTATCAACATGTTTGTGTTTGTTTTATTTAGTGTTGTCTCGCTCATATCAAGTGTTTGTGTATTATTATAACTGTTGATTCTGCTGGAATATTTATCTAATAAAGTCAGTAGTACCTACCTTTCCTACGTTATAATATAATAATACTCTTTGGTCAGTAGGTAAGTTAGGTAGCTTATTAGCGGTAGTCATTTATGTTTTTATATTAAACAAGTGTTTTTAATGTGGCTCGATTGAACTGCAAATGGACTCTTATCACTAAGGTTGGTGTTGATATTCTTATGAATGTATATTTAGAACGAATAGTAAGAACGAAATTAAATACGAAATTAGCCCGTATCATATTACATTTAGTGTCTGGAGGTCACTGGAGTGAATCTTACCGCAAAGCCGCAAAAGCAGATTTATTTCATTAAAGTAGTCTGTGTAGGTACTGTGTATGAAAGTCACATTAACACTATTTAGAATTTTTTATATATATTTTTAGTATTTGACATGCTTAGCCATATACATTAAACACAAAGTGGAAAATGTGAAATCGAAAATAACAATCCTGCTCGTGACTGTTATTTTCAATTTCACATTTTCCACTTTGTGTTTAACACATTAATACTATTAAAAATTTTATCAGTAATAGTAACTTTACTAATTTTTCTTTTTTCCTTTTCTAACCGTAGTATTGAAAGGCTTGTATAGTAATATATTTGTGATTGAAGCGAGCAACAGCGAGCACAACCTCTAATTAACGTTAGAGGTTGTTGTTTACTATAGATCGGATGGTTGAAATTGAGATCAAGAACCTTGAAATAAATGTTAGGTTGCTTACATTATCCCCCATTTATTGGGGAGGCATATGTCCAGCAGTGGACGTTGAAAGGCTGATGGATGGATGGATATTATAGGTAAGTAATATTTCAATTTTTAAGACCCCACAGGCAAAAATAATGTGTAGGGATTTTAGTTAGTTCTAGAGACTTATTATTTTATTGCTTACCGCGAATGCTCTAGCTCTCCCGAGCTCCGAACCATTTAATCATATTTTGTAACCTTTTGTCAGGACTTAGTCCAAGATCCCAGTTTGGGGTGACTGGGATCTCACTCTAACTAGCAATACCAGGATCACAACCAAGCTGTCCATCGTAAAGGTCAACCTCTATGATCGAGACGAATGAAGGTGCGACTGTCTACAATCGAAACACTTTTAAGACGTTTCATTGCTCGCTTTGGTGTTCTCTTGGTGGTCTTGGACAGACCAATGCAGCAGTGGACGCCAAAAGACCGATTGATAAATTAATTCAGCGGAATATACTGAGAGGACACTTGTGTCCAACAGTGGTATAGTAATAGTTATGTATTGTTAAAAAACAATAATGCAGTTACATAATATATGTACAAACTTCTTTATCTACTACCACACGCATCTCTATATCTATTTTTAGCAACTAATATAAAGCTGTATCAGAATTCTAAGCTACGAGTATGTCTGTACATTTAAGGTATTTGGAAAAAAATACTAAGTACTTTGTCTGTGTGTTTGTTCGGGCTTCACGCAAAAAGTACTAAACGGATATTGATAAAACTTTTTGTTTGATTAGATTTAAAAATTGGTATAAATTTCATGCCGCTACTATATCGGGAACTTGAGATATAACCTAAAAACTAGGCTAGTGATGTATTTAGTCTGATAGGCTAGTTCATTAATAAACGGCGGAGCCACTGTCTGATTTGACAGTATAAACATATTTTTTTCTCAAATCTCTCAAATGTACAGATAGCCCTGTTACAGCTTTATAATAGTACTAGCCTTTTCCCGCGGCTTCGCCGCAGCCAGAAGCTAGTTTTTGGGTTATATCTCAGGTTCTCGATATAGTAGCGGGATAAAAAGTATACCAGATTTTAAGTCTAATTAAGGCCTTTCAAATAAAAAAAGTTGCATCAAAATCCGTTCAGTAGTTTTTGTGTGATGCGCGAACAAACAAACAGACAAAAATTAAAAAAAAAATGTTTTGTGTTTAGCACGCCAATATAGCCTATTACAGTCATTTTTTCTCAAATATCTTGAATGTACATACACAGCTCTGTTACAGTTTTATAATAGTATAGATAGATAACAAAACAGTGTTGCATAGGAAGTAAAAATATAGAATAAACATCTCGAGAGGTTGTTTTGTTGGTACAATCAAGCCACTAAAACAGCTAATTAAGTTTATAACGAGTTTGTCGAGGCCAACCTTGTGTTTACGTAATTAAATTACACAACTTGATTTTAAAGTTTTTTTTGTTAAAAAACTAATTATAATGATCTCCGCAACGTGCATCATGGCGGCCAGTGTCAACAGACATGTACGTTGGAGATATTATAGTGACGTGTGTGTAGTGCACTCTCTGTTCCCTCATTCTCCAGTCCAACGGGACGGCATTACGACACGACCGGAAAGTAATCAGGCATAGGGCCAACGGGTTTACGTGCTTTTTGAAACAAAGAGGTAAAACACTGCCAACTTCCAAACTCCGGGCTGTTATTGAGAATTTATTGACGGAAAAACCCAATATTTTTTTGTTGTTTTTGTTTGATGACCCCGGAATCGAACTCGAGACTTCATGATACAGTGTCGCATACACTACCACTGCCTTTTGATGTGAAACATCTAATGCGGCGGGAGGGTAAAATCGGCTGTTAGCGTGGCGACGCTTTTAAAATAAACCGTTCAAATCTTGCAAGTTGTATTTGACACACTTCCCGATTTCCGATTGAGCTGAAATTTTACACGCATATGTATATCGCGTGACAATGCAATATTACGATGACATGGAGCTGATCTGATGATGAAGCTGGAAGGTGGCCACAGTAACTCTATAATCAATCGACGCAACCTCATCTAGTTTGGACTCGTTTGGTTCGTCTTGATGAGTACTGTGTCTTTAGGATAGTAGCTTTTATGGATACCATATCCAGGGTCTAATGATGGACCTGGAAGGTGGCCATGAGAACTCTGTAATTAAATGGCGTAATTAAATCGAGCTAGGGCTCGTTTGAATTATCTTGACTAAGTACTCCAGTCCTAGATGATATCCAGCTTCTGGTTATGGAACTGGAAGGTGGCCACAGGGGCTTTTGTAGAGAAATGACGCAACCCCATTATTTGTGGAATCGTTTGATTAGTTTTGACAAGTACTTCGGTCCTAGATGATATCCAGGGCCTGATGATGATGATTTATGTCCGTTTCCGTTATTTTACATAAGTCATAGTTTTATACAAGCACACATTGAAAAAGTGGTGATTTTTTTATTTCTGCTCTATATTTCTACAAAATAACTTCGATGTTTTCGCATCTGGTAGACGTCCCGTGACGTCTATTTTTTTTTATTATGGTGGGAAAAAATGTACCTAACCACATACCCCGTCATTCGGGGCAACAAACAGTGTAGTGTGGGGCCCTCACCCACTAAATGAGACCGCCGTGTGCCGTCTCCCCGCCTGTGTTGGTGGGCCGCTGGAACTATGTGGCATTACTTCAATGGTACACTACCACTACCTAGATGCCATTTTTGATAGCCTATATTGGTAAGGCCATAGGCTGCAAAGAGATTTAAGTTCGACCCCCAGCCCAAGGTTGAGACGTGGCAAAAGACTTCGACTTTTTAAAATTATGTGGTTTTGTTTACGAATAATCAAACCCCGGTGAAAGAAAACGCTGTGAGGAAACCTGCATGCTGGAGACGTTTTCTCGACAGCTTGAGAAGTCAGTCAACTTGATTTTTTTTATTCCGTAGTGGGTATCGCAAAATAAAAGCCTTACATGACGGATCACCCCTATGAATTTTATTACTCGCCTTTGACAGCGGTATCGCCGCCGCCACAGGCAAACCCTACCAGTTTAAAAGTCTAATCAAGAGGATAGGGAGTTTAGGGAGGGGCTATCCTCTCCTTATTATCTTTCTTATCGACTGTGTGTGAATAGAGAAAGAAAGAAGAAAGAAAGAAAGAAAGAAAAACGTTTATTGCGACAAAACAGCACAGAAAAAAGAAACAAAATAAGGTTTTTATAAACTAAATAAATTATAAAATAGTTTCGTCACAAAACGCCACCAACTCAGCATGATGCAGATTAAATAAACCTGCGCTGATCTTCCGTTGGTGCGTAGGTTTACGATGGCGTCACAGATGACGATAATTAACAATTATATGGTAAATACACAATAACAATAATTACAACTAAACTATGCACTACAATAATTGGGTCCAAATAAAAAGAACGCATACGCGAAAATGATAAAATACTTATATATTTGTCTCTCTCACTCTTGCTAAAACCTAAGATGTGCATACTTTTCTTCATCCTTAGTGTCAAAATAATAGCGAGTCTATAATTATCATACCTTGTCCAAGTATTATATAGATTATTTGTCTGTGGAGAACACGTGTCGAAGTACTATGGATTTATGGACTGTGTGACATGACGTGCACAATGACACGTCATACGATCTTTAGGTTATAAGCCGAGGTTATAAGATTTAAAAGAACCATAGATTTTTGAAAAGCGCGGGAAACATCTATCTGGTTGAACGTGATTTTTGGCTTAAAAATTATAAATAGTAAATTTTAAACTAATTTAATGATTTGATCAGTAGGAAGTTATAAATATTTGTTAATATTGTTCTTTATTTATGTAAATTTGATTATTTAAGTAGTTATTTTTTCTTTAGTAGTGTACTAGGACTACCCGAGCCTGGGGTAAGTTTTATTTGATTTATTTATCCAGTATGGATCCCCCCGGAGACCCTGGGGGGTCCATTCCTGATGTTGGGCATGTCGTAAGCATCTACGACTGTTCTAGTATGGACACCGATGCGTCTATTACTCAGGAAGGCAATAGACGTAAACGCACCGCAGTACGAACATGCAAACACTGCAATAAAAAAAGATCAAAAAGACGTTACGGTGAGGACAAAAAATTAAGGGATGAGGACTGCCATTGCCCATCTGATAGTAATTTGAATGTCTCTAATTCCTCAATTCCAATAATTTCACCTGTGCCCCAGTTGCATGCTAGTGCTGCTGATAACTCTACTTCGACAGTAACTCAGTCAGTTGCAAGACTTACATATCAACGATCTGACGCATCTCCATATATTATACACATACAGCGAACTCTAACATCTCCCAGTGATGGTACAACACTACATCCATTAACTATGGGTAAATTTTTAAAGATCCACTCCATTCCTAGTGTTATTAATGGTAGTTTAAAACGAATTGGTAGAAATAGACTATCTATTGCTTTTTCCGACCATAATGCTGCTAATAATTTTATGGATAACCCAGCCTTATTATCTGATAATTATAAAGCATTCATACCATCATTTACTGTTACTCGATTAGGTATTGTGAGAGGGGTACCAGTTGAATGGACTGAGGAAGAAATAAAACAAAACATTTCTGTGCCCATAGGGTGTGGTCCCATTTTAAAAGTAAGACGACTGAAGAGAAAGATACTTGAAAATGAAGTTACCACTTTAAAATGTACAGAGTCCGTAGTATTAACTTTTGATGGCCAGGTGTTGCCTAAAAGAGTATTTATGTGTTTTACAGCACTTCCTGTTGACCTTTATATTTTTCCAACAATACAATGTTACAATTGCTGCCGATTTGGTCATGTCAAATCCCAATGCCGTTCCACACCCAGATGTTATAGATGTGGTGAAGGACACTCAGGAGAGAAATGTAGTGTTGATGAAGATGACATTATCTGTTGTCTTTGCAAAGGGAGTCATACTGCTACCAGCAAAAAATGCTTAGAGTTCAATAGACAAAAAGCTATTAAAGAAACTATGGCTAATAGCTGTGTTTCTTATTTTGAAGCATCTAAATTACATGCTCCTATTTCTAAAATTTCTTATGCAGAAGCTCTTTTAACTAATAATCATAAGCACTCAGAATATTTGGAATATAATCATGATGTATCCCCCATACAAAAAGAAAGGCCTGTTCAGTATCCAACTCAGTCCTATAAAAAAACAGTAACATTGAAACACTCTAATCCCCATAAGCCATCCTCATCTAAAGGATATGATGTAACAGCACATAAAAATTTAACTAAAGATTATAATATGACCCCACCTAACAATAATGGAAGTGCTCTCAACTTTGATAACTGTCCAACTACATCTATTACTGAAATAATCTTGATTCTTATTAAATTACTATCCCAGTCTAGTACTTTTACACCGTCCAACGCTGCACCTATTCTTAAGTTACTCTCTCAATTATCTTTACAGATTAATAATGCACAATCTATCTCAGATCATACAATAGAATTGTAGAAGCATTATACCTAAAAAATATGACTTAACACACCTAATTAACAAATACCATCCTCAAGTTATTGCACTCCAGGAAACATGGCTAAAACCATCATCCATTTTTAGGATTCCTGGTTTCAGCTGCCTTAGGGAAGATAGAAGTGATGGATATGGAGGTGTTGCTCTGCTCATTAAACATGGACTTCCCTTTTCCCATATTCCTATCTCATCCCATAATAATAATTTTACAATAATTGCAGCAACTATCTCAAATATTTGCTTTATCTCATTGTATATACCACATCCATCTGCATATATTTTTAATGAAATTAATAGTATCTTGTTGAATCTACCTAGACCTTGCATAATATTAGGGGATCTTAATGCCCAACATCAATGTTGGGGCAGTTCAATTACTAATTCCTTTGGGAACATGGTAATTGAATTATTAGATAATCAAAATTTCTGTATTTTAAATAATGGATCTCCTACACGCCGTACAGCTCCAACTGAAGGTGCAAGTGCACCAGATATATCTTTTTGTTCTGCAAACTTAGCTTCCTCACTGAATTGGTCATCACTATCTTCTACCTTTGGTAGCGACCACTTTCCTCTCATTCTCTCCTTTCCTTATCGGCCTAACCTACAACAAAAACGGTTACCGCGACTAAAGTATAGATTAGCCAATGCAGATTGGGCTCAATATAAAGAAAAAATTGCTTCTAAAATATCCTCATTACCAGTTATACAACAACATAATGAAGTAGTGTGTGCTGAAGCTCTTGCCATGACAATAATTGAGACAGCAGATGAAGTATTCCCCAAAAAACCTGAAGTATCCAATTTCATACGTTCTCCCCCATGGTGGGATGCTGAATGCACTGCTGCTATTAAAAGAAGGAAAAGGGCAGAGCTGAATTACTGCAAAGTATCTTCTAAAGAAAATTTTGATGAAGTTCTGCAGGTAACAAATAACACTAAAAAACTCTTTAAACAAAAAAAGTTTGAGGCATGGAGATCATTTTGTTTGTCTATTTGTCCTAATACAAAACCTTCAGTTATCTGGAATAATATAAGAAGATTTAAATCTGCTTACAAAGATAATAGTTCCCCTGAACTTCCTGTTACTCTAGTAAATCTACTGTTAGATAAACTTGCTCCTCCCACTGTCCCTGAGTTCATTATGCTTTCTTCTGTAACAGATGCCACCGGACTGAATAGCCCATTTTCTCTTCAAGAACTGAAAGGAGTTATTTCGAAGACCAAGGATTCTGCACCTGGATCTGATGGCATTCCATATTCCTTTATTTCCAACCTCACTGATTCTTCTCTTTCTTACTTCCTCGAAGTTATTAATAAAATCACTGTATCTGGTCACATTCCTCAATCTTGGAGGAATCAACAAGTACTACCTTTTGTTAAACCCCACAAAGACCCTTCTGATGTTTCTTCGTATCGCCCTATAGCACTCTCTTCTGTATTGATGAAAATTACTGAACATCTCATTAAAAATCGGCTTGAGTGGTTTTTAGAATCCTATAACCTGTTGGGCAATAACCAATTTGGCTTTAGACGTGGCAGAAGTACCATAGATAATCTAAGTATTCTAATCACTGACATCAGACTTGCCCTTACAGAAAATAATGTTTTGGTTGCTGCATTTCTTGATGTCACTGCTGCATACGATAACGTCATTATTTCTATCCTATATAAAAAACTTAAATCTCTAAATGTACCCGATTTACTATCAAATTTTATAGTCAATATGCTGTCAGGTAGATGTTTAAGCCTTACTGTAAACAATTGTACTGAAACTCGAGTTGTTAATAGAGGATTGCCGCAAGGTTCGGTACTTAGTCCTATATTATACAACATATACAGCCATGATTTAGAGTTGTCTTTGGGCCCTGACGTTAGCGTCCTCCAGTACGCTGACGATTTATTGATATATTATTCACATCAAAATGTTGAATTGGCATCAATTACTTTATCCCGTTCCCTCTCTTTACTTCAAACATGGTTAGATAGGAATGGACTCGAAATTTCTCCCTCTAAGAGTGCTGTCATTCCCTTTTCCCGTAAAACATTAACTCCTACAATTTCCATCCTTTTTAATAATTCACAAATTCCTCAAAAAAATCATACTAAATTCCTTGGCGTAATTCTAGATTCCAAACTTTCAGGTATTCCCCATTGCGAATATGTTGCTAATAAGTGTGAGCGTCTACTAAATATCTTAAAATGCCTTTCGGGAGTCTGGTGGGGTGCTCACCCGTCGTCTCTTAAAATAGTTTATAACGCCTTGATTCGGAGTGTAATAGATTACGGTACTTTTTTGCTTGCGCCAAGTAGTAAGGCTGGCCTAAAAAAACTAGATGCAATCCAATCTAAGGCTTTACGTTTGATTTGTGGGGCAATGAAATCTAGCCCTATTAATTGCTTACAGGTAGAATGTGTTGAATCTCCCCTAGATTTGAGACGCCAGTATTTATCTGACAGATATTTATTTCGCGTTTTTCAGTTTTCTGAACATCCTTTACGTATTAAGCTACAACATCTTTACAATTCAATAAACACCACAAGCTACTGGATGCACAAAGTTTTACCTTGTCTTATTCAAAGTTATCAGAGATTACTGAGTATACAGGCTCGTGTTGTTAATTGTAACAAGCATCCTCTCTTTGAGGCTAGCTTTTTATCTTTAACTACTTTTCCCGACATTTGTTTAGACTTAGGCATTTGTAAAAATGATTTAGATGCTAGTAATAATTTCAATATTATAAAAGATCGTCATTGGGCCGATTATCACCATATTTACACCGATTCTTCTAAACATTCATTTAAGGGTAAAGTTGGGGTCAGCGTTTATCACGCTCAGTATAGAATTATACAAAAAATTAAACTTCCGCCTGAATCTTCTGTCTTTACAGGGGAATGCTTTGGGCTTTATAAAGCTGTAGAATACATTATGTTGGCAAAACTTCAAAAGTCAATTATCTTTACAGATTCTAAAAGTTCTTTACAGGCTCTTTATAGATATCCTTTTAATTGTAAAGTAATCTTCCCTATAATCATTAAGCTTAGACAACTACTTTCTACGTGTAGAGAGCTAGGCTATATAATTTCTTTCGCGTGGATTCCAAGTCATTGTGGCATCACTGGGAATGTTAGAGCTGACAGTCTTGCAAATGAGGCTGTTAAAGATGGGGATGTTTTTCCATATAAGAATTTTAGCCATGACGTGGTAGCTTTAGCTAAAGTTTTTGTTAGAGAGTCGTGGCAAAAGCTCTGGATTGAGAGCTGTAAAAATAAAGGTAAACACTACTATTCTATTCAAAACACTATTCCATTTAAGCCTTGGTTTAACAGGATGTTCTTTAGCAAAAGAGTTACTAGTTGTATTATTCGTATGCGACTGGGACATGTTTGTACACCTGCCCAACTTGCCAGATTCCAGATAATTAACTGTGATAGTTGTGAATGTGGCCTTGATAGTGCTGATTTGAATCACATTTTCCTCGCCTGTCCTCATCGTGATAACAATATAATTTATGAGACTTTAAAAATTTTAAAAGTTCCTTTGCCATCCTCTGTTCCTATCTTATTAGCATCTAATAATTACGAAATATATAATGCATTAAGTATATTTATTACTAGTAATGACGTTAAAGTATAATAATAATAAGTAAGTATAAAAAATATTCCGTTATATTAATGTGTATGTGTTTTTGTTTAATATATAATGTATATAATGTAATATATAATAAGTACATAGATCTCATTCCTACTGATCTTTTCCCAAAATGAAATCCTCGATCCCAAAATCCTTTTACTGTCCTATTGTTTCCTTACCTTTTGTTCGTGGCTAATACGCAAACCGCGTTAGCCAAAAGAGAAAAAAAAAAAAAAAAAAAAAAAAAGAACCATAAAATGTGCACAAAGCGACAAAGCTTAAGAAAACATTGTTTTTGTTGGCACCGAGAATCTATTATAATACCTATTACTCTCTATCGAGAGTCAAAGAAGCAGAGAACGAGTGTTTTACTTTGTATCCCTGCATACATAATTTAGGTTATGAAGGTTCAAACTAACCATCAACCATCAATGTAAATAATTTCTTAGTGAACTAAATTATGAATAGTTAAATAATTAAAGACCATCACACTGAATGGTTACCATGCTGGGCGCATGAAATATCACACCCGTTTTTGCTGAAGGAGCAAGACCTTAAGGTAAGTCAACTATTCACAAATATTTCGAGTAATATGAAGAAGATAATAAAGAATGAATGTAATTCCATTACATAATTAGGTATATATTATATTATGGAACACAATAACATTAATAATATTTAAATATATATTTATATACACATACACATAAAGGTACACACTTAATACACAAGTATGTCATCCTAAATTGCACTAGTGTCGTGCCTCAGATGTTCTTGTTTTTTTTGGTGCTCGAATATGAACATTTTCAATTTTAACTTAAAATTTTGTTTATTTTGCAGACTTCTCAGAGGGGGTGGGATATTGTTCCAGCATTTTGTCGCAGCATACCGGAAGCTGCCCCTAAATGTTGCAGAGCGATAGCAACGAATGGAAAGCTGTTCGGCACACCTCCGTGGCCCACAGGACCTGTTTGTAGATACCCAGGACAATTTATCATGAAGGTAGCTCGGTGTATTATATTTCAAAACTCCAAAAAGAAGACATGCTAGGTGGAGTTTGCGCCTATGTCTCATTTTTAAGATGGTGTGTTTATTTAAATATGGGGTAACATGAGCCCTTAACGGAATATTGAAGCAAAAGCGGGCACATGCATTCTGAACCCGCTGAATAATTCTTTGAGTACGGGCAAGCAAACGTGGGCCAAAGACTATGTCCATATAGTTTAACTTGGAAAGTACTAAAGACTCCACCAACTGTTTACGCAAGTCCTCCTTAATATAATTTCTAATTTTATATAGAACCTTCAACTTGTAAAAACAATTTTTCACTGAGTCAGCCACATGCTTCTCAAAACGTAGGCCACTATCCATGTGCAGACCCAAATTGCGTGCTTCATAAACACACTCAATGCATTGTCCCAAAATTGTGACCCTTACCGATGGATGTACATTAAGAAGTTGGTGTTTACTACCAAAGAGCAAATATTTTGTTTTATCCGGGTTAAGTAGTAGACAATTGTTAGCAGACCATGCGGCTATACTAGCGAGATCCTCGTTCAACTGTAGTATAGCACTGTCAATATCAGATGGTTTGGAGGATATATATATCTGTATGTCGTCAGCATAAATATGAAATTTGCAATGTCTGATGTGTGTTATTATATCCGCAGTGTACAAAATAAAGAGGATTGGTCCTAGTATCGAACCCTGGGGAACACCCCTGGTTACAGCCACCCCTTCAGATATTATAGTTGTTCCATCATTGTTATTGATCTTAACACACTGGAAACGGTTGCACAAATAACTCTCAAACCATTGTATTGTTTTAGGATGAAATCCATAATAGTGTAGCTTGGATAGTAGCAGATCAATATTTATTGAATCAAATGCTCGTGAAAAATCTAACAATACCAGTAAGGTACATAACCCTTCATCCTGAGCGCACAGTATATTATCTGTTACATCCAACATAGCTGTTACAGTGAGTGAGTAGAGCGTATCTGCGCTCCAATAAATTGTACATACACATTGACCTGCCGGTCGATAGTTGTTCGATTGATTAATCAAAAAGCAATCGATGCGGTTTTTGAGTTTTGACGTGATAACGTATTATAAATCGATGAACGCAGGCTGCAAGCACGAAAAAGTGTCACGTTCCGAAAAATGTATGGCGACCGATGCATTGTTTGTGAAACTCTCAGAAAACATAAATGATGTTATCACGTAAAATTATCGTCCGTAAACCGACTTTACAGACAAACATAGTGTTTATCAAGTAGCTGTCTAGTTAATGATATGCGGATGTACATACAGTTCCATATAGGTACTTTTGACACAGTAAACATTTATTCGATTAAAAATTGCATACAACCCCTATCGGTTTAATGAATACAATATTAAAAGTATTGTATACTACAATAAATAGATAATAACCTCTTTTAATTAATTTGCAGTGTAAACTACTCAATGTAATAATAAAACCAAAAGCCAAACCAACCAAAGCTAGTGATTATAAAGCTCCAACTCAATGACGAACTTGATTGAACCGAAGTAAGATTCTTAATGAATTCTGGCATCAAGTTAATGACTACGAGAACACATATGGATTAAATTTACCACTGAAATGTACTTAACGATATTAGTACTAGCGCTGATCGGATACGTGGTATGGAAGGTACTGAAAGATGAAGATAATCATTTGGACAAACTTCCTGGCCCTCCAAGGCAACCAATTATTGGATGTGTTTTTGAGTTTTTACAAATAACACCTCGTTAGTATTAATATTATTTTTTACCCATCTGATCTCATCAGACTGTTCAGATGACATAGTGGTTAAGATATCAATCTCTCGTGTTAGTACTGTAGGTTCGATTCCCACACAGGTCAGTTGTTTTCACACGCCTCATAAGTGAAGCGTTGAGGTGGGTATTACTCTCGTTTCACACAGAACAACTGATTTTTCAAACTTAAAATGTCTCTATTTATCATATATTGCACTTGTAAAATAAGATCACGACCGAAATATTTTACTAATCGAGTCTTTTTTTTCTTTTACGATTTAGTATAATTACGAATAGAGCCCTATCACTTTTCACGGTCTGATTCGATGTGGTTTAATTGTTATTAAATAAACAAAAAAATAGTGAATATTTACGCTCGACTCGACACTAAAACCAGCGCTATACCTTATTTCGTGAGAACTACTTCTATAGACCAATACAGAAGTACTTCTTAAAATTAGCGTATAAGACATGAAAAATACATTAGTACTTTTTGAAAATAGCGCTATACGAGTATATGTAATTTATTGAAAACTACTTAGTAAGACCAATACATTATTAGTTACTTATCAAATAATCAATTTTTTATTGTGATAAATGAAGATTATGAGGCGTGCACTTTTCCTATTTTTTTTTTAATGCTAATAGTAGGAGACGTGTCAGGGCCATCCTGTAAGTGACAATCGCCGTTTATGGACTCTGCAGTACTAAGAATACTTATTTTGATGTTTTTATATGTTTTTTAAGCTTTGGACATGCTTAGATATATATACATTAACACTAGGTACGAAAATGTGAAATCGAAAAAACAGTTACGAGCAGGATTTGAACCTACATCTTCTGGAATACTGTCACCGATCAATATATACACGGAGCCATTGCATATCTGACATCCATGACATAGTACAAAGGAGACACCTGGTGATTAGAACAAGACCGTTTTATTCAGACAGTTTTATTTTGACAATCTATAACCACTGCTAGGAAGTTATTTGACAGCCGGGATCCATTGCTTTTCCAGTGTCATGTTAGCTTGTAAAGTATAGATATAAATCTGACTACACAGATGACGGAGTGGCTTAGATACCGGCCTCCCCCCAGTATGATTTGAGGGCCGATTCCCACTCAGGATAACTTATTGTATGATCTACAAATGGTTGTTCTAAGTCTCTGTGTACTTTGTGCTCGAGAAATTGTATGTTTGTAAAGTCCTTTGTAATACAAGGGTTATTCCTTATTGCAGGGTGTTGTAAAAAACATATAATATTTCTTACAGGTGGGATATTTCTGAAGCTACGTCAGTTTGCTAAGCAGTACGGTGATCGTTATGTAGTGAAAATATTGGACAGGCGAATTTTACACATACACAATGTCAAAGATGTCGAGGTAGGAAATGTTTGTTATTTTTTTTTGCCTTTGGTAGCAGACGAGCTACGGCTCTGGTGGCAAGTAGTAACCGTAGTTTGTGAATCTAACCACACCAACAGTAACCGCTGTTTATATTTCATTTCGCTAATGGGAAATGAATAAGTGAACAGCTAACTCATGTTAATATGTGCTCATTTAAATTATATTTTACTAATACTGCATGTTAAATTGGGCTCATTTAAATTTTATTTTATTTAATTCAAAGTACAAATTATTTGTGAATAAGGAAAAAGAGATTTTTGTACTAGCGGGAATCGAACCCGCGTCTTTTCCAATCCGGGAAAGTGCTCTAAGCCCAGTAGCTATAGTACAGATCTTTCGATCATCCCAATCTCCTTATCACAATTTTGTTTTTACGACCAACGCCATCTATCGGAAAGCATTTATATCCATTAAACCAATTACTTAGTTCAACTTATAATAGCAATGTATTCTTTATTGCAACTGGGGGTCAGGGACTGTATCCTTAAGCTAATTTGTTAGCCTAGCGAGGTAATACAGGATCTTATCCACCACACAATTTGTATCCTTGCATAATAAGTACTATATTGTAAAAATGTAATGTGCTGCGTACTTTTTGTGCAATAAATCATTATTATTATAACTCCCGCTATAACCACCTAGAAGTGCTTCATGGTTGGTGATACGGTAATTGGCAACATTAGATACATTGCCGTTTTATTGTAATATGTACTTCGAATTCACAGAGAACCTTCATGATTTGAGATTTTTGGGTTAAACTTTTTTCAAATGGTACCTATGAGGTTGTTCTTTTAAAAAATGTGCAGCATTCGATTATCGACTTTCAGTTGTTTTTTTATTTAGCTTAGACAAGAAAGATGGATACTTCGAAAATTCGAGTGATTTTTGAATACGAGTTCCGACGTGGAACTAACGCTGCAGAAACAGCTCGCAATATCAATGTTGCGTTTGGAGAGGGGACTGCTAATGAACGCACCGTGCGATTTTGATTTAAACGCTTTCGTGATGGAAATTTTGATTTGAACAACGAACCACGTGTAAGACCGCCCACACATGTGAATAACAATGAATTGAAAGAGATGGTGGAAGCCGATCCGAGCCAAACTACCCAGGAATTAGCAGCATGGTTTAACGTTACCTTACCATCAATATTGACTTATTTGCGTCAAATCAATAAAATAAAAAAAATATGAACCCTAAAGAAAAGCTTACCAATAAAAAGGTAATGGTAAATGTTTGGTGGTCTCAGCATGGTGTTATTCACTGTAGCTTTCTCCGATCTGATCAAGCAATAACGGCAGATGTCTACTGTGCCGAACTCTGAACAATGATAGCAAAACTTGCAGTGAAACAGCCCCGACTCATGAATCGATCTTCACCATTATTGCTCCATGATAACGTGAGACCTCATACAGCACGAGAAACCGTTTTAACTCTACAGGAACTGCAATTAGTAACCATTTGTCACCCTCCGTATTCGCCAGACCTTGCTCCAACGGACTACCATTTTTTTCGTGATTTGGACAATTTTCTACGTGATAAAAAGTTTTCTTCTCAGGAGGCAGTACAAAATGCTTTCACACAGTTTGTAGAATCTAGATCACCAGAGTTCTATCGCAAAAGCATAAATGACCTTCCTATTAGATGGCAGCAATTTATAGATAATAATAGTAGATATTTTGGTTAAATATTTTAGATATTTTATTAAAAAAGTCATTGTGAGTCTATACCACAATGACACCTAAATTGATATCTAATGTTGCCAACTCTTATACATGATTATGCGGGAAGCCAGGGGTTTTACGAGATAAAAACAAAAATTGCTTAAGCATTTCATCATCAGCAAATAGACTTTGTCGTTAACGTTAATTATTGCTGTATATTTAGGCGTGAATCTTTTAGGATGTTGTAGGTTTCATAATAGACATTTGACACATAACATGATGGTGTTTTTTAAAATATTTTTAAAGCATTATCAAGAAACCGTAGAACGTATTTTGTTTTCTTTGCGTGCTAGTCATAATTTTTTGTCGTATCATTAAAATAAGGTTTCTTTCTACCGGGGTCAGATTTTTCTTAAAGTGGGACAATTAGCGTCCCGCATGCTTCACGAGACTCATTATTTGGGTCGTAGAAATGGGACGTGCCGCCTCACGTCAGACGGTTGGCAGCCCTAGACATACCTCACAAAATGTGAGGTATGTCTAGCACGCAAAGAAAACAAAATACTTTCTACGGTTTCTTGATAATGCTTTAAAAATATTTTAAAGAACACCATCATGTTATGTGTCAAATGTCTATTATGAAACCTACAACATCCTAAAAGATTCACGCCTAAATATACAGCAATAATTAACGTTAACGACAAAGTCTTTTGATGTATTTGCTGATGATGAAATGCTTAAACAATTTTTGTTTTTATCTCGTAAAACCCCTGGCTTCCCGCATAATCATGTATAAGAGTTGGCAACATTAGATATCAATTTAGGTGTCATTGTGGTATAGACTCACAATGACTTTTTTAATAAAATATCTAAAATATTTAACCAAAATATCTACTATTATTATCTATAAATTGCTGCCATCTAATAGGAAGGTCATTTATGCTTTTGCGATAGAACTCTGGTGATCTAGATTCTACAAACTGTGTGAAAGCATTTTGTACTGCCTCCTGAGAAGAAAACTTTTTATCACGCAGAAAATTGTCCAAATCACGAAAAAAATGGTAGTCCGCTGGAACAAGGTCTGGCGAATACGGATGGTGACAAATGGTTACTAATTGCAGTTCCTGTAGAGTTAAAACGGTTTCTCGTGCTGTATGAGGTCTCACGTTATCATGGAGCAATAATGGTGAAGATCGATTCATGAGTCGGGGCTGTCTCACTGCAAGTTTTGCTATCATTGTTCAGAGTTCGGCACAGTAGACATCTGCCGTTATTGCTTGACCAGATCGGAGAATGCTACAGTGAATAACACCATGCTGAGACCACCAAACATTTACCATTACCTTTTTATTGGTAAGCTTTTCTTTAGGACACTGTTGCGGCGTTTGACCTGGGTTCAGTCATTGCATTTTTCACTTACGGTTATCATTAAGAATCCACTTTTCATCACATGTCACAATTCGATCCAATATTCCTTCATTTCTGTATCGATTCAACAAGGCAACACAAGTTTCAACACGCGTTTCTTTCTGCAGATCAGTCAAATCATGAGGCACCCATTTTTCATATTTTTTTATTTTATTGATTTGACGCAAATTAGTCAATATTGATGGTAAGGTAACGTTAAACCATGCCGCTAATTCCTGAGTAGTTTGGCTCGGATCGGCTTCCACCATCTCTTTCAATTCATTGTTATTCATATGTGTGGGCGGTCTTACACGTGGTTTGTTGTTCAAATCAAAATTTCCATCACGAAAGCGTTTAAACCAAAATCGCATGGTGCGTTCATTAGCAGTCCCCTCTCCAAACGCAACATTGATATTGCGAGCTGTTTCTGCAGCGTTAGTTCCACGTCGGAACTCGTATTCAAAAATCACTCGAATTTTCGAAGTATCCACCTTTCTTGTCTAAGCTAAATAAAAAAAAAACAACTGAAAGTGGATAATCGAATGCTGCACATTTTTTAAAAGAACAACCTCATAGGTACCATTTGAAAAAAGTTTAACTCAAAAATCTCAAATCATGAAGGTTCTCTGTGAATTCGAAGTACATATTACAATAAAACGGCAATGTATCTAATGTTGCCAATTACCGTATCACCAACCATGAAGCACTTCTAGGTGGTTATAGCGGGAGTTATAATAATAATGATTTATTGCACAAAAAGTACGTAGCACATAACATTTTTACAATATAGTACTTATTATGCAAGGATACAAATTGTGTGGTGGATAAGGTCCTGTATTACCTCGCTAGGCTAACAAATTAGCTTAAGGATACAGTCCCTGACCCCCAGTTGCAATAAAGAATACATTGCTATTATAAGTTGAACTAAGTAATTGGTTTGATGGATATAAATGCTTTCCGATAGATGGCGTTGGTCGTAAAAACAAAATTGTGATAAGGAGATTGGGATGATCGAAAGATCTGTACTATAGCTACTGGGCTTAGAGCACTTTCCCGGATTGGAAAAGACGCGGGTTCGATTCCCGCTAGTACAAAAATCTCTTTTTCCTTATTCACAAATAATTTGTACTTTGAATTAAATTAAATAAAATTTAAATGAGCCCAATTTAACATGCAGTATTAGTACTACATGCAGTATTACTAACTTAATATTTTAAAATGTAGTTTTTTTTATAGCTGTTATCTACTTAAATAATGTTTATATCTTTTGTTTTCGTAAATTTACCTAAATGTGCCAATAATATAGAAAGGACGCTGACTCTGACAACACCGTTAATACTAGCGCAGGAGACAGGGAATTCTTAAAATATGTGTAATATGTTTATGACAATTCAAATTTAAAAATATCTTTATATTATAGGCCTGTTATATAGCACTTCAAATCATCAAGAATAAATTATAATTAAAGAGAAAGAAGGGGCAGGTTCCATTCCCGCTCCAAATCCAGTGCTCTTCCCCGGTGAAGTGGATTGGAAGGGACGCAGGTTCGATTCCCGCTCGCACTAAAGATCTCTTTTTCCTCATTCACAAATAACTCGTACTTTAAAAAGTAGCTGAGCATCCATCCATCCATCAGCCTTTCGACGTCCACTGCTGGACATAGGCCTCTCCAAGAGAACTGTGTGCTCATTATGGGGGATAATGCCGTAATCGCCACGCTTGGCAAGCGGGTTGGCGATCGCAGTGGATGTTGTTAATTCTCAAGGGAGTGCTGCTGCCCACTCCCTCGGTATTCCCTCAGTCGGCTCTTACGACTCCCGTGGGTAGAGAGGGGTGGGATAAATCTAAAGCAGGCCACACACGGCGTGAGCTGCGCATGTCAAATGCTAAAAAATATAGATCAAAACAGATATTTATATATTTAATATGGTTACAGATTGTATTATCACACTCGAAGAACATTACGAAGAGTAAACCTTACACATTTTTACAATCATGGCTTGGAACAGGCCTTCTTCTGAGTGCAGGTATAGCTATGTATTGTAAGAATAACAGTATTGCAGGTTTTCTAGTGGTAGATAAATGCTTTGCTTATACCAGCATGAATGGGGAAGTACCACCCTCTTACAAAAGATCAACGCGAAACAACGTTAGGTACACCTGTTGTTGGGTTTCATATGGTGAGTGAGAGAGCTGGAGGACCTAAAACTGCTCCGTATCCTCTCGTTAGTATCCTTACATTCCTCTCCTTATTATATCCCGTCTCCTCGTTCGTATCATCCCTATCCTCTCCTTATTATATCCCGTCTCCTCGTTAGTATCATCCCTATCCTCTCCTTATTATATCCCGTCTCCTCGTTAGTATCATCCCTATCCTCTCCTTATTATATCCCGTCTCCTCGTTAGTATCATCCCTATCCTCTCCTTATTATATCCCGTCTCCTCGTTAGTATCATTCCTATCTTCTCCTTATTATATCCCGTCTCCTCGTTAGTATCATCCCTATCCTCTCCTTATTATATCCCGTCTCCTCGTTAGTATCATTCCTATCTTCTCCTTATTATATCCCGTCTCCTCGTTAGTATCATCCCTATCCTCTCCTTATTATATCCCGTCTCCTCGTTAGTATCATCCCTATCCTCTCCTTATTATATCCCGTCTCCTCGTTAGTATCATCCCTATCCTCTCCTTATTATATCCCGTCTCCTCGTTAGTATCATCCCTATCCTCTCCTTATTATATCCCGTCTCCTCGTTAGTATCATCCCTATCCTCTCCTTATTATATCCCGTCTCCTCGTTAGTATCATCCCTATCCTCTCCTTATTATATCCCGTCTCCTCGTTAGTATCATCCCTATCCTCTCCTTATTATATCCCGTCTCCTCGTTAGTATCATCCCTATCCTCTCCTTATTATATCCCGTCTCCTCGTTAGTATCATCCCTATCCTCTCCTTATTATATCCCGTCTCCTCGTTAGTATCATCCCTATCCTCTCCTTATTATATCCCGTCTCCTCGTTAGTATCGCCCCTATCCTCTCAGCCTTTTAAAGTCCACTGCTGGACATTGGCCTCCCCAAGAATGGGGGATAGTGCCGTAATCGCCACGCTTGGCAGGCGGGTTAGCGATCGCAGTGGATGTTGTTAAAGAGGAGTATTATACTCATTTTAATATACTAACTTAGTCTCATAAATTGTAAGCATAAAAAATTTGAAGTAAATATTTTAATTGTGTTTCTAAACGAATATTAGGTGGGTTAAAATAAATAAACCAAAAATTTTGTAAAATCATATACTGTGGGTAGATGAGACCATTGAAATAACATATCAGCCTTGGACGTCTATCATCTAAGTCCACCCGTGATCATGAATGCTTTAAAGTATTCGAAACGTCGGGATAGTAGTAAAATCAAGTAAACGCGATAGATTCCGTAAACGAAGTTTTATTTCAAAAATATTATATCTTATACTCTCGTTAGTATCATTCCTAACGTCTCCTTATTATATCATTTTTAAGATCACAATAAGAAAATTTAAAATTTTCAAAAGTTATTGGTTTTACCCCGTTTTTCGAAAATCGAGTTTTCAACGGACGTTGACGTTTTGAGGTCCTAGGAAGCTTCCCCGAGTTATCGCAATGGTGTGTGTGTGTGTGTGTGCGTGCGTGCGTGCGTGCGTGCGTGCGTGCGTGCGTGCGTGCGAGCGAGCGTGCGGGCGTGCATGCGTGCGTGCGTGCGTGCGTGTGTGTGAGTGTAAACCTCTCATAACTTTTGAACGGCTTGACCGATTTCATCTTGGATGGCGTCATTCGAAAGGACTTGACCAAAATTACATTTTGAATACAATTAGGACCGATTCGAACCGGTAGATCTTGAGAATTCTCAAAAAAGGTACAAAAAAAATTTTTTCAAATGTGTTTTCTTTGGTTTAACTTTTAACAGTTTTAACGATCAATTCTAAAAACTAATCAGACATTAAAAAACCACTTTGATCGTCGCCAGTCCGGTTAAAATTATAATTTAATAGCGGACTAGCTGAAAAATCATTCTATTACAAATACTGTCTGATTAAACAATGAAGCTGGAATGTAAATGGACCAGTTTACGTATGACAGTAGATTGGTGTTTCACTACCTCTTGTAATAGTTTTGAATTCAGTTGGATTATAATCCTAGAGTTGCGTATTTCCAACGCTAGATGGAGCTCTATTAATTTTTTTACGTGTTTCATAAAAGTATTTTAACTATTCATTTCCTATATACAATAAAGATTAGATTACTTTATTATTTTAATTCAGAATAACATTTTAAGTTTGTCTTATATAAATAATAAACATAGGTCTATTAAAAGCAGGGACATCTATTAACAAAATCTATTGCCAGACAAATTGTGAGATCCAAAAGCTTTTAATAAAACAAAACTTCTGATTTATGTCTAGATTTATTAATTTTACACACAATTTCTAAATCAATTCCAAAAGTGTAATTGCAGATAAAAAAATAACGTAACAATGCTTTTAAAAACGATTGTATTGATTGGTGATTGTACTTCAGGTAAACATGGCAGAGCATCGCATGTACCTACAAATATATAGGCGAAGGCAAAAATCATACACAGATTATAGAATGAACAGACTGTATCGGGCAAAAATTCAAGAGTATATAGCATTGAAAGTGAAGGAGTAGGAAATAAAAGAGAATGCCATTTTTCGCCCTGTACGATAGTAGCATGGAGGCTATGATAATTATTAGTATTTTTTATAATACTAATTGCATATTTCAATTTAAGATAGACTAGCTCCATGTCATAATGAAGAAAAAAAGTATTCGAAGGGACTATTGTCTGGCAATAGATTTTGTTAATAGATGTCCCTGCTTTTAATAGACCTATTTTTATTATTTATATAAGACAAACTTAAAATGTTATTCTGAATTAAAATAATAAAGTAATCTAATCTTTATTGTATATAGGAAATGAATAGTTAAAATACTTTTATGAAACACGTAAAAAAATTAATAGAGCTCCATCTAGCGTTGGAAATACGCAACTCTAGGATTATAATCCAACTGAATTCAAAACTATTACAAGAGGTAGTGAAACACCAATCTACTGTCATACGTAAACTGGTCCATTTACATTCCAGCTTCATTGTTTAATCAGACAGTATTTGTAATAGAATGATTTTTCAGCTAGTCCGCTATTAAATTATAATTTTAACCGGACTGGCGACGATCAAAGTGGTTTTTTAATGTCTGATTAGTTTTTAGAATTGATCGTTAAAACTGTTAAAAGTTAAACCAAAGAAAACACATTTGAAAAAATATTTTTTGTTCCTTTTTTGAGAATTCTCAAGATCTACCGGTTCGAATCGGTCCTAATTGTATTCAAAATGTAATTTTCGGGCGAAAAAAATTTTTTTATTATATATATATATATATATATATATATAGTGTACTGTATCAACGAGAAATAATTCCCAAACGTAAACGTTATCCAGTTGCGTCAGTGTTATTACGAGGAGGGATCAAAAAGTAGTGAGAACGGTATACTCCCAAGGAGAAACAAAAAAAATACTGGCAGGCATAGCCAATTAAATATAATTATTAATTTAATTAATGAAATTGTATAGTTTGATTTTTAATATTTAAATTTAATGATGTTCAGTAAAAATCTATTTTATTTTAATTTGCTATGGATTCTTTGTTATCCGAAATAAATAAATAAATAATTATTATTATTATTATAGCTCAGATACATATTTATAATATTAATAAAGAAAAAAATCTTCGATTCTCTTTTGTTTTTTTCTGAATGTAGTCATTTGTTTGCTTCGTGTCGGAACGTGTTGCCGAAAATGGAAAAAACGCAGTGCGAGCCGTTATTAAATACCTCTGTTTAAAAAAGTTAACGACGCAAGAGATTCATTGCGATTTGTAGGCAACATTAGGAGTCTGCTCCGCCGTATTCCACTGTTGCAAGGTGGGTTTCTCAATTTCGAGTAGGGAGAACGAGCACGGAAGACGAACATCGTTGCGGCCGTCCATCGACGTCAGTCACCCAAGAAAATGTTGCGAAAATCGAGAAAATTGTATTGAGCGATCGAAGAATTACCATCCGATACTTAATTCAAGAAATGAGCATTTCATATGGAAGTATTCAATCCATATTGAAACAATCTTTGAATATGAAAAAAGTCTTCGCAAGATGGGTGCCGAGAATGTTAACCGACAGTCAGAAACAAAATCGACTTGACATTTCGGAGATATTGTTGGACAAGTTTCAAGAAGATTCTGAAAACTTTTTGTCTCGTTTCGCAACAATGGACGAAACATGGGTCCATAATTTTGATCCCGAGACAAAACAGCTATCTTCGCAATGGAAACGGCCATCATCACCGACCCCGAAGAAGTTTCGTGCCGTGGCATCGGCTGGCAAGGTTATGGCCTCAATATTTTGGGACTCAGAAGGGATATTGTTGATTGATTACCTGGAGCGTGGAACCACCATTACAGGCCAATATTATGCAGCTTTAGTTCCCAAGTTGAGGAATGCCATCAAAGAGAAAAGGAGAGGGAACCGGTTCCCAGATTTTTTTTTGTTAAGGCGGATAAATTGTTCCTAACTGCACACCCTGTTGTTCGGGGCAACGAACAGGGTAGTGTGGGGTCTTCACGCACTAAAGAAACCCACCATGTGCCGTCTCTCCGCCTTTATTCGCGGGCCACTGGAACTATGTTACATTCCTTCGGTGGTTCCTTATTATATCCTATCCCCTCGTTAGTATTATTCCTATCCTCTCCTCATTATCCTTCCTCTCCACCTCCTATCCCTTTCCTTGAAGATGGTGACGCGTGAATTATGCCTCTGGTGTTGCTAGCATCTATAGGCCATGGTAACCGCTGTGGCGGGGCGTATGATCGTTTGACACCCACGTAGTAAACCTCTCACTATCTATACCTTTAATACATAGAAATAAAATAATATTAAGAATGTGTTTTTTATATGTCAGGTACAAAATGGCACAAACGCCGTAAAATTCTGACACCGACGTTCCATTTCAACATTCTGAAGAGTTTCTCCATAGTGATGGAAGAGCAAAGTAGAGGTTTGGTGGAGAAGCTCAACAGTGCCGACGGACATGCCGTCAGCCTGATGCCTGTGATTAGTGACTTCACATTATTTACTATCTGTGGTACGATGCAGTTTCCATTTCTTAATATATTATCTTTACTAATAGGTAAACGTCGAAGCGACAGTCGCTGACTGCGCTAATAGGACCGCATCGTCTGCATATAACAAAGAATTAACCACAAGTCGCCTATCCTGAACTCCCACATTAATTTCATTCAACCTTTCAAGACATTCAGATATATGATAAACAGTCTAGCTGAGAGAATGCAGCCCATCATCCGGCGCACACAAGCTCTGCAGTCCATGTAGTTGCAGCAGTCTACCGTTAATACCATACTCTGGCAAAATTTCCCGAAATTCCTTTCTTACAACTGTGTCTAATGCTTATTCCAAATCCACAAAACTACAGAAAACCCTCTGGCCTAGAGCCAGATGCTTCTTATCATAACGTGAACCCTTGTTTTTAAACAAGGGCACGATGACTGTGCTTCTCCATATTTTTTAGTTTTAAAACATCATTGGCATTGTTACCTGAAATATAGTATAAGACAGAATTGGTGAGTTATACATAAATAAAGCATAAATTATCTTTCATTTGCAGAAACAGCGATGGGGACCCAATTGGACTCTGACAAGTCCGCAATCTCAGTCCAATACAAGAACGCCATCCTAGAAATAGGGTCCTTACTCCTCAGTCGCCTTACTAAAGTGTGGCTTCACAACGAATTTCTATTCAGAAAGTTCCCTATAGGCAGAAAATTTGAAAAATGTTTGGCGACTGTGCATTCATTTGCTGATAACGTTATTATGGAAAGGAAGAAGAACTGGACGCCTAAAGATGGAGGTTATAGTGAAGATCCTTCATGTATTGAAAGTAAAAAGAGATTGGCCATGTTGGATCTGCTATTGGAAGCGGAGAGTAAAGGGGAGATTAATTTGGAAGGGATTAGAGAAGAAGTTAACACATTTATGTTTGAAGTAAGTCATACCTATATAAGTATAAGACTGACGCCTGTTTCCCAGAAGGGTCGGCAGAGACTACGGTTCCAATTGCCATAGAACAGCCTTCCGCTGCACACTTTTCGCCGTCGCGAGAAAGAGACGTGGCTGAGTTCTCGATTGTTACTTAACGTCAAGTGCTTAAAAAAATAAAAATAAGAACCATTGATCTATAAATTAAAGATACACAAATGTATTTAGGAATCGAGGTAAAAGTTGTACTTATAATTATAATCTTACTTAAATGTACCTATAGCCTTCATTTCGCATTAATTTTACTTTTAACTGAATGCGTGAGTGTAATGACACTATTCAGAGAGAACGAGAGAAAAAGAAACGGTGAATGAGTCCTTCAAAAGAAATTTTAGTATTATTAGCTTAGATAAAGAACCTCTTAGGCATGTTGATACGTTGCGGGTGTCACCGCTGCTCGCACGTCGAAAAAACACTAAACGAAATGGCGTAATCTAGCACTCATTTATAGTGGACACTTTTAGTGCCTCATTGTGGATCTTTTTTTTTTTAATAAATGATAAGAGCATGTAAATTTATTATGGAATGGAAGACCATAGAGAAAATTAAATTTAGAATTGATAAAACAAATATGCATTTTCGTTATAGGGTCACGATACGACGGCGATGGCGATAGTATTCAGTTTAATGCTAATAGCTGATCATGAAGACGTTCAGGTATTGTACCTCATTGCAAGTAATAAAATCGTGTTAAAAACACGCTGTTATTAGCTCCGCCTATATCTATGTAACGGAATCTTTGAATGTGATTTTCAGTCACTTAGCAATGTCGGATTAAATCGCGGCAACGCTGTACCCCCCCTGTCTCAAAGTCAGCGGGCAGATCGCGCGGTGTAGTGTGGCGTAGTCTTATGTTACGAGAAATTAGTATTTCTTAGATTATTCTACTCTTTGGAAATTAGTATCTTTGTACGCGAACGAAATGTCTAAGCAATGATGACAAAATCATTTTGATACTAATTCTTTCTTAAAATTTGATTTATTTTGAGCAAAAGAAGATGTAAATTTCTACAACCGAGCGAGGTCAATGCAGACGCGCGGGCCCCGCTAGATCGGTACGCACCGCTCATACGCCGCTCGCCACCCGCTCCCTGCGCCGCTGCCTTAGAGGCCAGTTCCATATAAATGTAAGCATTTGGACGCGCCGCTCCCCGCGCCACTGCCGCCACCGCCCCGCTCCCGCTGAATTCATGACCAAAGCCTAAAGAATTTCGCCATGGCCGTTCGTCCGCTGTTTGCAGCTTAATTTACTTAGTAATAGAAAGTAGTACCTTGGTTATCCCAGCACGAAGGGACCGAATCCAGCTATCGGGGGAGTACCACCCTTTTAAAAAAAATCAATGTGAAACAACGGTAGATACTCCTACCGGAGTGTTGCGTCTGGTGAGTGAGAGCGCCGGAGGCCCAAACCCTCTTTTTAGTATTCTTCCTCTACACCTCTTATCCGTTTCCTTGGAGACGGCGACGTGCGAGTGATGCCTCTGGTGTTGCTAGCGTTTATAGGCTACGGTATCCACATACCATCAGGTGGGCCGTATGCTTATTTGCTACCCAAGTAGTATAAAAAATAACGTCAGCGTGCGATTGAAATCCTGTTACATACTCCAGTAAATATATTAATTTACTGACAATTACAGAACTACAACTGAATCTAAAAAGGCAAACATCAAATGTCATATTATTTTAGTGTGAAATTGTATTGTATTGTAATGAAAACTTCAGGTTTGGATAGGGAGTAAATTCAAGTAAGTCGTCATTGACATGGTCACGTGACGTGTTAACGATAACACGTTCCTATTAATATAACTTATTGCGCTGGGCCAGCTGTGAATGAAGAAATGAATAATTTTAAATCAGGTATGGGCAATGGGCAACCTTTGACATGTTGAGGGTCAAACTTTAGGGTGCAAATACGTTCGCGGGCCGCGTTTAAAAGTACTTAGTGCATTTTAAAGAAGTGGTAATATTTTTTGCGATAGATTTTAGACATGAAATAATACGACAATGTTATTATAGTACAATTTATTAAAATAAAGAAATTAAATTTAAAAAAATGGTACATTATAATTAAATCGTTAAACATTTTGATCTATATTTTAGCACTTGACATGCTCGGCTACTCTTAAAGTACAAATTATAATTTGTGAATAAGGAAAAAGAGTATTTAAGTACGAGCGGGAATCGAACTGTGTCCCTTCCTTTCCGGGGAAGTGCTCTAATCCATTGAGCTATCGTACCATTTCTAGAAATACTGGTCGTTAAAACAAATGTAATGAGGAAATTCGGTATTTCTAGAAATGGTACGATAGCTCAATGGGTTAGAGCACTTCCCCGGAAAAGAAGGGACGCAGGTTCGATTCCCGCTCGTACTAAAATATTCTTTTTTCTTATTCACAAATTATAATTTGTACTTTAAATCGTTAAATTTGCAATTGTTACAAACTACGAAAGTTAAATACACCGAAATCAATGAGACACTTGAGCTTCAATTTGGGAAACTAATCCATCGATATTTGGATTAATTCCATTGAAACAAAGACGTAAAGGATTTTCCAAATTATCGTCCGTCAGTCTTGTACGATGTGTTGATTTATTAACTTTACTACTGCCAGACGATCAATCTTCTTGCGAATTTTCTAAGCTGCGGAAAATTGTCTTCTTCTAGGTATTTTTTGTAGAAATCGCACAACTAGTAGTAGTCTTCAAATTTGGATTTTAGGAGTAAGTTTTGTTGAATCTCGATCAACTCCATTTGTAAGTGTATTGGAGCATTTTGTACATTACATTTTGTAGGAGTAGCAAATAAACTGAAACAGTCTTCCATGTTTTTGAAGTCGCTAAATCGGTTCGAAAATTGTTCCGACAGTAACTTGAGTTCTTCAGCATATTGAGCATAAGCAATATTTTCATACGCAGAGAGCGCGTTGAAATGGTAACTGTTACCAGACAGCATCTGTGTCTCCCATAAGTGTAATTTGATCTGAAACGCTTTCAAATGGCTGTACAAATCATTTACTAACTGTCCTTGTTTTTGAAGTCTTAAATTTAAATCATTCAAATAGCCTGTAAGATCGACCAGAAATGCTAAGTCACATATCCATTTTGGGTCACTTAATTCAGATAGCGGTTTATATTTTATTTTCATAAAGTCTGCTATATCATTTCTAAGCTCGTAAAACCGTTTCAACATTTTTCCTTTGCTTAGCCATCTGACTTCACAATAATATGTTACGTCGTTATATTCAGCTGATATTTCATCCAAAAACGCCTTGAACTGACGATGGTTAAGCCCTCGGGATCGAATAAAGTTGATGGTTTTTACTACCACATTCATAACATTCTGGAGTCGTATGGACTTAGAACACAAGTTCTGTTGATGGAGAATGCAATGAAGGACTAACAAATCATCTTTTTTCACATTTAATTCTGTTGCTTTTTCATTCAAAATTCCGATGAAACCTTTACGTAAGCCGACCATAGGTGCACCATCAGTGCATACTTCAATTGATTTTGACCGTGGCAAGCCAAAACTTGTGAATACCTTTTCAACTTCAATAAAAATATCCTCTCCTGTAGTGGTTCCTTTTAGTGGCTGTAAAGCAAACAATTCCTCAGTAACAGTGAACTCCTTATAACACCTCGTATAAATAAAGCCAGTTGAGCTGTGTCAGACAAATCGTTGCTCTCGTCTAATGCTATGGAAAATGATTCAAAACCAGCCATGATCGTATGGCTGGTCAATGTTGTTTTTGTATCATTAGCCATCATTTCTATACGTCGAATAACAGTTCGTCTTGACAAACTAATTTTTCCAAATTCATTTTTCTTTTCAGGACACATAATACTGCAAAATTCTAACATACACTCCTTAAAGTACAAATTATAATTTGTGAATAAGGAAGAAGAGATTTTTAGTACGAGCGGAAATCGAACTTGCGTCCCTTCCTTTCCGGGGAAGTGCTCTAATCCATTGAGCTATCGTACCATTTCTAGAAATACCGAATTTCCTCATCACATTTGTCTTAACGACACTCCTTGATAAATTCTCCTTCGGCAAATGGTTTTAATGCCTTTGCCAATTTTGAGCTAACTATAAAACTAGCTTTCACAACATTATCATGTTGTGTTCTTTGTTTATGAAACATTTGTTGCTGTTTTTCCAAATTTGCGGTAAGCGTCTGGTTTTTTCTGTTCTTAATTGTCCTGTCAGTGAGTGCAGCGTAGCATGCTTAGTTGAGTAATGCCTCTTTATATTGAGTTCTTTCATTACTGAAATGGATTCATTACACAGCAAACAAATAAACTTACCATTGCGCAAGATAAAAAAGAATTCTTCAGTCCATTTTTCTTGAAACTGGCGACCCTCTGTATCTATTTTTCGTTTCTTTCCACCAGACATCGTTTTGTTTTACTTTTTGTTCAATAAACTTAATAACAAACTATAGTTAGTAACCACTCAAGATGTACACAAAGTCACAAAGCAAGTTGACGGCTCGAGCAGTTCGCTAGGATATCGCTTGTTCAAGTTATCACCTCGGTAGCTCAAATAGAACTGAACTCACGATGGCCCGAGCCATCCACCCGCTTATATAGGCAAAATGAAGGAATAATCTGGAATAAACTAGTTTAGAAAAATTGAGAAGCAATAAATCTTTTGATGTGTCGCCCGTGAGGCGGCAAACCTCAAAGAATTTGATCGAGAAAGCCGAGTGGCGGTGATTATCAAAGAGTGAGGCGGCAAACATAAAGGATTTGATGTTTGCCGCCTCACTGTCACTCCCGTGAGTATAAGTACCTAATGTAATATTGTTTTAATTGGGTTTTTTCAAAATGTCTCGCGGGCCAGATCATATCTTACAGCGGGCCGGATCCAGCCCGCGGGCCGGTTGTTGCCCGTATATGTTTTAAATAATATATATTTTTTTTAATCAATGAATTAATGAATAATTTTGATATAGGTACAAGTTTTAATTCAATATCAAACAATTAATTTGGATATACAAAAATAACAACTGTTTGTTTATAGTTTTAAGTTTTCATTTCTGTCGGCAGTCCTCATGAGTGCTTTTTTATTATGTATCAAGAATGTCATAGTTTTTGTGTGACAAAAGTTGCGCTCTGAAATATGACACTGCAAATATAATTTTTATACATTCTTCAATGCGTTAAAACGGCAACTTCATATTTAAACTCCTATTATATCATGGCCTACATAAATAGTTACTTTCTTTTACTCCGAGTCGTTAGGATAAAAGCTATCGTGACCCATTTCTTTACTTAAGACCATCCAATAAAAGAAGTTGAAAATACAGTTCATCAATAATTATCCCTAGTATAATATTAACTACTTACATATTATGTTAACATTACATTTTTATTATTTAAGTGAGTTTATTATTGTTAGATATAAATGCGAAAGTGCGTTTTCATGTTACGCTTCTAAAGGTAAAAATAGCTTAATGTCCTTTTCTGAGTTTTCGACTGCAAGCAAAATTTTAGGCTCAGTAATTGCATGAAAACGTAGCAATCAAACAAGTAAAAATTTCACGTATATAATATTAGTAGCAGTAATAGCTTAGCGGTAAAACCAAGGGCTGCATAGACATTGGTATCAAGTTCGATCCCGAGTCCAAAGTTCAGACCTCGTATGGGATACACCTTTGACTTTTCGAAATAATGTTTACAATTTATCACTGTTCGGTGAAGGAAAACATTGTGAGGCAACCTGGGCGCCTGTGAGATTTTTTCGGCGGCTTGTGAAGTCTACCAACCCGCATTGTGCCAGCTTGGTGGACTATGGCCTAATCACTCTCACCATGAGAGGAGACCCGTGCCCAACAGCGGGACGAAAAAGGATTGAAAAAAAAAAAAGAAAAACATTATGAGTAAGATGTAAGATATTGATCCAATTCCAAAGTCTGGTTTGGCCGCTTTAATGCCAGAAATGTAGGTTAGCGCCATTTATGAGGTTGATGCACAAAACCCGTAAATACGCTCGTAAGTATATGTATCATCTACTCCGCTCTATCGCTTAGAATATATACGGCATCGATCAAGCATCCGCACTGGTCGCATTTTTTTCGGCAGCTTCGCAAATTCGTCTCAATAAGGTCTGGGTCTATCGGTTCATACCCTGGCTTTCTGCTGTTAACAGCACCAGAACAACATCAACCAAGGTTCACAGTATCATACCAAATAGCAGCAATATACCAAATTACCTTGGCATGCCCTTCACGTTCTGGCATACCCAGTATTTGTTGTTACCGTATATTCAATGCAACCTGACCTTTTTACACTTTTTATTTATTTATATGGCTAAGCCATGGACCTATAAAGTTCCATGGGCTAAGCGTTTCAAATGCCTAAAAATATATAAAAATATCAAAATAGCTAGCAAGGAGTTTTGGATGCAACACGAAAAAACACCATGCTTATTATATCACTTAGCAATATTTATGCACATAAACAAATAATAATTAGTAAAATGTTAAATTTTAAACAACTTGAAATAACGCAAGAACCTATTGAAAAATAATGTAGAGATATAATTCTTTCATGTTTATTTCTCCTCCCCTAATATACAAAAAATTTATGTTGTTGTATCTGGAGTGGATTTCCTTGTTGTGAATACTTCATTAGCCTTATACATTTATATAATTTTCATTAAATTGACAAATTTACTGGAGTATGTGACAGGATTTCAACACCTATCCGTGTGGTGACGGACTAAGAATACAAGTGTCACCACCCCATTCTTTCCCACGGGTGTCGTATGAGGCGACTAAGGGAAGTAAGCAATTGTCATCCATTGCATGACTGGTGGTAGGGCTGGGTACCGGGTGGGAGTACTCACTTAGTATAGGGCCCGAGCGGGTTGGTACCACCATCTCCCGTGTGACCAGCCATGAAGCACATCGTTGCGTTTTGGTTTACCTGATCGGTATAATGTATGAAAATACTTCCGACAGATGGTGCAGGCGTCACCCAAAGACGTTAAGTATGAATGTGTTATCGAAATTAGCAGTCAGGAGCAATTGTCAGGATGGCTGAATTGGTAAAGCATCTGGACGGTATCCAGGAGATGCAGGTTCAAATCCTGCTCCTGACTGTTATTTTCGATTTCACATTTTTAACTCTCGGTATAGTCGAGTTCATGGGCGACGGTTACCATTTACCATCAGATGAACCGTGGCTCGTCTGCCACTACATGCAATAAAAAAAAAAATGATGTCCCGCCAAAAACTCCTTGTATATTGACAAGGCTTGGTGTTATCAGTAACTAAAATGACGACGTGCAACTTCTTATAAGGCTTTCCTCAAACACCGAATTTGGAACCCTAAGCGACTAAATATCTAAATCTAATAATCTAGACCCCGTTCCACATCAACAGTTAAAAAGGTAATTCACCCAACGATAGATAATTTAGTAATTCGAATTCATTGAAACGAATTGAAATTATAAAACCAGAACAAGTATTTTTCGTTCTCGATATTTCAAAGTTCAATAAACGAGAGTAGGTACATAAAAAAGGAGTTAAAAGAAAGGAAATTCCCAAGAAGAGTTTTATTGTTTTAAAGTTTTATTTTTTATTAAAATATATAATACAATTATAGATATAAAATATCATTGAATTATAGTTTAATACGCCTACTACTAAACGACTTTTAAAATACGTAGTCAATTAGTAGTTTTACAAATTTCAAACGTAAAAAGCCAAAGATTTTCTTTTCATCGTGATTTTCACTTTTAATAGAGCACAGAAAAATGTTTAAACACCTTTTATTCCCGCATATTCGTTTGATAATAATTACGTACTTTCTGTTTCATTTTCAAATAAGACAGAAGGTAGTTTCCGAGCAAGTGCTTTATAAGTAATAACATTTACTTACACAGGAGCGGATTTACGAGGAATTGAGGGATATTCTGGGCAGTTCTGATCGTGCGCTGACTATGTCAGACCTAGCAGATTTGAAGTATTTGGAAGCTGTTATCAAGGAGACCCTGAGGTTATATCCTAGCGTGCCGTTCATTGCTAGGGAGATTACGGAAGAATTCATGTTAGGTAATTTATTTTATCTACAACAGCTATCTGTACATTGAAGCTATGCATCAGAAATTCTATGAATATATATTGAAGCTATGCATCAAAAATTCTCTTATCGCCCATTCCCCCGAATGGGCGATAAGAGAAAGGTAATATGAAATGGACTTTTACTTCTTTTGTCTATCTGTTTGTTTGAGCTCATCTCTGAAATTCCTAAAGATGCGATTTCCAGTGGGTAGATCTTGGATTGAAGCAAATGAAAGCCTGTAGGCTTTATTTAATTTAAATCGGATGTAAGAAAACAAGTTATCCTCCTGACGTTGATCAAATCGTGGGTATCAGCTAGTTAAATAAGCATACACCCTGTTAGATGGTAAGCGGTTACCGAAGGCACAGCAAAGACATCATTGGCAGGTTGCCAACGTCAACATCCCATTCCTAGATGTGGAGAGGTAAGGATTAAATAATATAACGGATAATACAACAGACCGTCTTCCAGATGACCTACCAATAAAAAAGGGCACAGAAGTAGCTGTACACATTTACGACTTGCATCACCGACCCGACCTGTATTCTGAACCTGAACGGTTCCAACCTGAGCGGTTTCTGAACGGAGAGGTCACGCATCCGTACGCTTTCGTGCCTTTTAGCGCTGGACCCAGAAATTGTATAGGTAAGATCTAATATGGTCCTTTTATTGTTATGTGAATGTGAGCAAAACCAAAAGCGGCTAAGGGAAGTAAGTAATTATCATCCATTGCATGACTGGTGGTAGGGCTGGGTACCAAATGAGAGAACTCACTTGGTAGCGGGCGCGAGCGGATTGGTACCACCATCTCCCGTGAGACCGACCGTGAAGCACATCGTTGCGTTATGGCTGTAGCAAGAGATAGCCGTTTATTCTTTCATTTCATATCAGTAAAATGAAATGGTGAGCAGCGGCTTGACAATACTCTCTGTATAATCCATGAGCGACGGTTACCATTTACCATCAGATGGCTCGTGGCTCGTCTGCCACTACATGCAATAAAAAAACAAAAAAAAAGTTGTTTCTTTTGCTTTTGTTGGCTAATGAGCCAGCCAGCCATCCAGCCAACCATCAGCTCTTCATCGTCCACTGCTGGACATAGGCCTCTCCAAAATGGGGGTTTTACCATAGTCGCTACGCTTGGCAGGCGTGTTGGCGATCACATTGGATGTTTTTAGTACACAGGGGAACGCTGCTGCCCGGTCCCCCGGTAATCCCTTAGTCGGCTTTTACGACTCCCATAGGAAGAGACGGGGTGGAGCTATTCTTGGTGCCTACATTAGAATATAAATGAATCAACATATTGCAGGCAAACCATGTTGGTTTTCCTAATGTTTCAATATAAAAACAACACAACAGTTGAAGTAATTGTATAAGTGGACATTCTGCTTCTTGAATTCAAGTGCTAGGTCGTGCAAAAAGAGATTACACGCTTTCCAATATAACAAGAATTTAGCCTTTTACACATCATGGCTCACATAGAACGGTACAACTATGTCTTTTAAGATTTTCTTCTGTTTGCCGACTGACCTTATTACCTCTGTTATAGAATCCTTACTAATATTTTATTAATACATAGCACCACGCCTGTATTCCCCGAAGGGGTAGGCAGAGGTGTATTACAACACCCACGACTCGCCAGCTATATTTAAGTCCCACGTAATAGGGGGCGAGCCTATTGACGTCTACCGGGCACATTTCTAAACTCTGGGATGCTACTAAGAATTTTTCTTTTTAAGAAAAGCTCAATAACATTGCCCGACCCGGGGATCGAACCCGAGACCTCATGATTAGCAGTCGCATACACTACCGCTACACCACCGAAAGTGTATTTGTTTGTGACGCACTTATGCCATAGCTATTGAAACGATTATTATGATATATTGCATACCATCCATCCATCCATCAGCCTTTCAACGTCCACTGCTGGACATAGGCCTCCCCAAGAGAACGCCACAACGAGCGGTCCTGTGCTGGCCGCATCCAACGGCTCCCCGCGGCTTTGACCAGATCGTCGGTCCACCTTGTGGGGGGCCGTCCTACGCTGCGCCGTCCGATACGTGGTCGCCACTCGAGAACCTTTCTTCCCCAACGGTTGTCGGTTCGTCGAGCGATGTGGCCTGCCCATTGCCACTTCAGCATGGCAGCCCGGCGGGCTATGTCGGTCACTCTCGTTCTCCTACGGATCTCCGTATTACGGATTCGATCACGTAGGGAAATACCATAGCCCGCTCCATGGCCCGCTGAGCGTCTTTGAGCCTTGAAATGAGGCCAACATTCAGAGACCACGTTTCTGTTCCGTATGTCATCACTGGCAACACACACTGGTCGTAGACCTTCGTTTTCAGACACTGCGGAATATTGGACGAGAAGATCTTCCTTAGCTTCCCGAACTCTGCCCAGCCGAGTTGGATTCGTCGTGTGACCTCTTTCTCGAAGTTGTGCCTACCTAACTGGACCGTTTGTTCCAGGTAGACATAATAGTCGACAACTTCGAGAAGCGCACTCCCGACTAGGACCGGTGCTGAAATGACATGGACATTAGACATGATTTTCGTCTTGTCCATGTTCATTTTGAGACCTACTAGTCGGGAAACCCTGCTGAGATCATTGAGCATGATGCCAAGGTCCTCCAGCGATTCTGCCATGACTACAATGTCGTCGGCATATCGAAGGTGAGTGATGTATTCGCCATTGATGTTGATGCCGAATCCGGTCCAGTTCAAGAGCTTGAAGACATCTTCCAATGCAGCGGTGAAGAGTTTCGGGGACATAACGTCTCCCTGTCTAACACCTCTCTGCAGTTGGATCGGTTTCGTACTCCTGTCCTGAACACGGACTGACATGGTGGCGTTTCTATACAAGCACTTCAGCACTTCGATGTACCGATTGTCAATTTGGCACCGCTGAAGGGACTGCAGCACCGCCCAAGTTTCGATCGAATCAAAGGCTTTCTCATAGTCCACAAACGCCAGACACAGAGGCCGATTATATTCCTCGGTTTTCTGTATAATCTGGCGTAGCGTATGGATGTGGTCTATGGTACTATAGCCTTTTCGGAAACCGGCTTGTTCGGGAGGCTGGAAGTCGTCAAGCCTGCGCGTGAGTCGATTTGTAATGACTCTCGAAAACAACTTATAGACGTGGCTCAAGAGCGAGATGGGTCTATAGTTCTTCAAGAGGGTTCTGTCACCTTTCTTGAAGAACAGCACCACCACGCTTCTGGTCCACGACTCTGGAACGTCGCCCCCGAGAACGACGGAATTGAACAGCCTCTAAAGAGCTTTATATCCCGAAGTCCAGGCGGTTGAAGTGACCACTGAAGGAATGTAATATAGTTCCGGGAGCCCACCAATAAAGGCGGAGAAACGGCACACGGCGGGTTTCTTTAGTGGGTGATGGCCCCATACTACCCTGTTCGTTGCCCCGAACGACGGGGTGTGTGGTTAGGAACATTTTTTCCCGCTTTAACAAAAAAAGGCAGTTTATAAAGGAACTAAATTGGGTATATAATATTATGTATTCTGACACGTGAACTTTTACTAAGTACTTAATACTTGCCTACAGGTCAGCGCTTTGCCATGCTGGAAATGAAGTATGTGCTCAGTGGTATCTGTCGCAATTTCAAGCTGTACCCTCAAGTAAAGGGAGCGAGGCCAGATCTCCTAGCTGACATCCTCATTAGACCTGCTGAACCTATTTTCGTGAAATTCTTTCGACGATAGTCTAAATTAAAACAATTGCTATGTAAAAATGGATGATGGGATTTTTTGGTGATAAAAAGAATACAAAATGTGTCTTCAAATTGTTTCCTTCTAGAATATAAAGTATCTAGTGAGCTCGGGTAGCCAGGTGTATTCTTGGGGTATAAACATCTGGCTTCACTTCACTAACATCAAGATCGATCCCGAGTTGCGCCACTTGACGTTTTGCCAGCGGACCACTGAAGTAAACTAATACGGTACCAGTGGTCCGTCAACACAGGCGGGAGATGGCACACGGCGGGTTTCTTTAGCGGGTGAAGGGCCCGACACTACCCTGTTCATTGCCCCAAACGACGAGGCGTACGGTTAGGTACATTTTTTCCCACCTAAACAAAAAAAGGTAGGCAGGTACACGTAGTAGGTTAGTAGCCTGAATACGCATTAAATAGTATATCACTCGTATACTTCCTTGTGCCGTGTGGGGCCGGCTTTAGAATTGTCCCACCCCTCTCTACCCACGGGAGTCGTAAGAGCCGACTGAGGGAATACCGCTAATCCGCTATTCCGTGGCCTAACGGCAGCGGGCCCGGTGACGGCGGAGCAGAGGGTGCAAGGAATCTCTAGTCGCGGATAGGCTACCATAAACAACGACCTCTGGCCCTGGTAACGCACAACGTTCGGACACTTCGGACCGACGAGAGAATCATTGAGCTGAAAGAGGAATTGAGCAAGATTCAGGACATTATTGGGTTGTCAGAAGTCCGAAGAGAGGGTGAGGGCACGACAATCCTCCAGTCCGGGAACTTGCTCTTCCACCGGGAGGCGCGACCACCAGTCCCAAGGAGGTGTCGGGTTTATCGTTCGCAGGTCTCTCGTAGGCAACGTGGAGAGGATTGAGAGTGTGTCAAGCAGGGTGGCGTACCTTATACTCAAAATAACCAAACGGTATTCGTTGAAGGTCATACAGGTTTACACACCGACCTCGACACACCCCGACGAAGAGGTGGAGGCCCTATATGAGGATATCTCGAAGGCCATCCACTTGTCTAAAACTTACTTCACGGTGGTTATGGGAGACGCGAAACTAGGCAAAAGCACAGACGATGAGCTGAAAGTGGGGCACTATGGTTTCGGGCAGAGGAACCACAGGGGCCAGATGCTGGCTGATTTTCTGGAGAAGGAAGGCCTCTACATGATGAATTCCTTCTTCAGGAAGCAGCCCCAGCAAAAATGGACCTGGATTAGCCCTGATGGTTCAATAAAAAACGAGATTGACTTCATCTTGTCGGACAAACGACACATATTTAATGATGTCTCAGTGATCAGCAGGATTAAAACTGGGAGTGATCACCGACTAGTCAGGGGCATCTTGAATATTAGCACGAAAGTCGAGAGGTCACGCTTGATGAAGTCTACGCTCCGACCAACACCTGCCCAATATCAGAACCCCGAGAGCTTTCAGCTCGAACTACAAAATCGCTTCCAATGCCTAGATGAGTGCGAATCAGCGAGCGATTTAAACAGCAGGTTCGTGTAAACTATCCACGTGGTCGGGTTGACTTACTTCAAGACCCGCCGCGTTAGTAGGACTCGTGAACTCTCGGACCGTACTCTCAGGCTCATGAAACGGAGAAAAGAAATGACAGTCCAGTCTTCAGCCAATTGGTCCTGCCTGAGGCGGTTAAACAGACAGATCTCCAAGGCTGTGCGACACGATATTCGCCAATTTAACGCTATCCGCATTAAAGAGGCGATAGAGCGGAACCAAGGCTCGAAAGTGTTCGCAAGAGATCTGTCTGTCGGCCAAAGCCAGTTGACTAAGCTGAGGACCAACGACAGCACTGTCATTTCATCCCGAGATGAGATCTTGAGAGAGGTCCACCAGTTCTATGGGCAGTTGTACAGATCCCAGAGTCCTGTTGTCGACTTGTTCCAAGATCACAGATTCAAGCTAACTCGGCACTTTACCAAAGATATCCCGGGCGATCAGCCTGTACGAGATCAGAATGGCTCTCAAACAACTAAAGAACGGGAAGGCACCGGGAGACGACGGAATCACCACAGAGCTTCTGAGAGCAGGTGGAAAGCTGGTCTTAAAAGCTCTTCAGAGGCTGTTCAATTCCGTCGTTCGGTGACGTTCCAGAGTCGTGGACCAGAAGCGCGCTAGTGTTGTTCTTCAAGAAAGGTGACAGAACCCTCTTGAAGAACTATAGATCCATCTCGCTCTTGAGCCACGTCTATAAGTTGTTTTCGAGGGTCATTATAAATCGACTCACGCGCAGGCTTGACTACTTCCAGCCTCCCGAACAAGCCGGTTTCCGAAAAGGCTATAGTACCGTAGACCACATCCACACGCTGCGTCGGATTATACAGAAGACCGAGGATTATAATCGGCCTCTGTGTCTAGCGTTTGTGGACTACGAGAAAGCCTTCGATTCCATCGAAACTTGGGCGGTGCTGCAGTCCCTCCAGCGGTACCAAATTGACTATCGGTACATCGAAGTGCTGAAGTGCTTGTATAGAAATGCCATTATGTTAGTCCGTGTTCAGGATAGGATTACGAAACCGATCCAACTGCAGAAAGGTGTTAGACAGGGAGACGTTATGTCCCCGAAACACTTCACCGCTGCATTGGAAGATGTCTTCAAGCTCTTGGACTGGACCGGATTTGGCATCAAAATTAATGGCGAATACATCACTCACCTTCGATATGCCGACGACATCGTAATCATGGCAGAATCGCTGGAGGACCTTGGCACCATGCTCAAAGATCTCAGCAGGGTTTCCCGACTAGTGGGTTTCAAAATGAACATGGACAAGACGAAAGTCATGTCTAATGTCCATATCATTTCAGCACCGGTCCTAGTCGGGAGTGCGCTTCTCGAAGAACCGGCCACTCGACCACTATGTCTACCTGGGACAAAAAGTCCAGTTAGGTAGGCACAACTTCGAGAAAGAGGTCAATCAACGAATCCAACTCGACTGGGCAGCGTTCGGGAAGCTAAGGAAGACCTCGTCCAATATTTCGCAGTGTCTTAAAACGAAGGTCTACGACCAGTGTGTGTTACCAGTGATGACATACGGAACAGAGACGTGGTCTCTGAATGTTGGCCTCGTATCAAGGCTCAAAGTCGCTCAGCGGGCCATGGAGCGGGCTATGCTTGGTATTTCCCTGCGTGATCGAATCCGTAATACGGAGATCCGTAGGAGAACGAGAGTGACCGACATAGCCCGCCGGGTTGCCATGCTGAAGTGGCAATGGGCAGGCCACATCGCTCGACGAACCGACAACCGTTGGGGAAGAAAGGTTCTCGAGTGGCGACCACGTATCGGAAGGCACAGCGCAGGACGCCCCCCCTCACTAGATGGACCGACGATCTGGTCAAGGCCGCGGGGAGCCGTTGGATGCGGTTGGCACAGGACCGCTCGTTGTAGCGTTCTCTTGGGGAGGCCTATGTCCAGCATTGGACGTTGAAAGGCTGATGGATGGATGGATACTTCCTACCGCTTTTAATCAGGAAATGACATTAATAAAGGCATTGCGCCGACAAGGGTATGGATCAACGCTGCCAATCCTTCATCGAGTGCATTGTGTTCAGTCAGGTCGGTTTAAATATTTTGATCTGTATTTTAACACATCAAATGCTCAGCTACTTTAAGGAATAAATTATTTGTGAAAGTGGAATAAGAGCCTGAGCTGCTTGTAGAAAGACTCCCTTTTTCCAATTTCACTATTAATTTGTCCCTTAAAACAGGTCTGTTAGTGAAGCTCTGAGTGTATTGTATCCCTACAATCTGCTACTTCCTTCTACAGCAGCGGTGTATCCTCAACGGAACAATGGATTTATCGAAATGTCTTTATCTATCTATACTATTATAAAGCGGTAACAGAGCTGTATATTTGAGATATTTGAAAATAATGACTGCCTTAGGCTATTTAGGCTTGTCTGAATATGTCAGTAGAGGGTACCCAAAAGGTTAAGCCGCCTGCGGACCACTGAAGCAATGCAATACAGTTCCAGTGGTCCACCCAATACACGCGGAGAGACGATATATGGCGCGTTTATTTATTAGGTGAGGGCCCACACCTGCTCATTGCTCCGAACGACGGGGTGCGCGGTTAGGTATTTTCTTTTTTTTCTGTGGCCTGTCGGCTATTCAGCCTAGCGATGGGCGATGTCGAGATGTTTGAACAATCGAATGAATCGCAGTCGTCAACATTTTTTATTCGAACTAACGATTGTCTCGGTCCGCCAGAAAACAATCGAGTTATTCGATAGTTCCTAGTCAACTTCATTGGCTCAATAAGTACGATGCTGTGATGGTATCGTTTATTGCCTACACTACTATATTCTGGTACAAAATATAACCTATTTATTGACGATCGAATTGGTACGAAATCAATACTGACATATTGATTTAGTATTTATTTTTATTGGTTAATAACATTAAAATGATTTACATTAAAAAATTGAAATAATCTTAAACATATAAAATCTTGTTCCATTATAATACATACTTAGTTATTTTATTACTTATATTTATATATTTTTTTATAAAACCATGATATAACACCATACTCCAAAGGCCAAACCTAAACCCGCGATCCAAAATTAGATTTTAATTTCGCTCATTTTTTATGATGGTACAAACAAGTAAGTCCAAACCAAACCAAACGATTCGATGCGATTGTGGATTACGAGTGGTTGATCCTTCAAACACGAATGAAGTCAGTAGCGACTCGATTTTGAGCGCCGAGCCGAGTGAAAACTATGAATGAAGACAATCGTGAACCACGGTGAGATGTTTGAACAATCAAAAGGTAACCATCGACTGCGAATGAAAACAATCCAAAGTCATCGAGATGTATGAACAATCGAAACAATCGACATTAACCACTCGTCATCGCCCACTGCTAATTCAGCCATTATTTTTCATTTTAATCATTGAAAAAATATAAATCTTCCTTATTTTAGAGATATAGTTGCAACTATATTAAAATAAAGTCATATAAAAAACAAATTCTTTAATAAATACTTAACTTTTTGTTATTTCAATTTTACATCGCGCTGTAATTGACTGGCTGTACAGAAAATAGAACTGTTTTTTTAATTACTCAGCTGTCAGTTGAAAGTAATTCTCCCTAGGGCTCAAAAGTATTACATTCAACCCACTCCTCAGGCAACTTCAGGCCTACTTTCAGAGTATGAGTAATGAAAAAGTTATTTGCTCCGTGTAACCTATGACGATACTGAAGATTTATTGAAACGTTTACTTTAATATGGCCAACCTTTTAGACTCCTAAACAAACATTGTAATACACATACACACACTCACTTAAATATTCACTTATTCTCACACTACTAGCGAAAAAATCCTACGTCTATGCACACCACACTCATTCCCATACTCCCTCTCTTTCATACACACCTCATATTTTACACACTCACCAAATACCAATTTATAGGTGTTCCCACACATGAGTTATATAACGTTACCTATAAAACATTGTGTTGCACGATAACATTTTTTTTTGAATGTTATCTATACTATTATAAAGCTGTAACAGAGCTGTCTTTACATTTAAGATATTCGAGAAAAAATGACTGTAATAGGCTTTACAGACGTGTCTTAACACAAAAGATATTTTTTTAGAATTTTTGTCTGTTTGTTGCGCATCACGCAGAAACTACTGAACGGATTTTGATGCAACTTTTTTTATTTGAGAGCTTTTGATTAGACTTAAAAACTGGTATACATTTTCTACCGTTACTATATCGGGGACCTGAGATATCACCGAAAAAATAGCTTTTGGCTGCTGCGAAGCCGCGGGAAAAGGCTAGTATGTTATAAACACTCCCACACCGATTCAACTCGTTGTATAACATCATATGACATTCTGTAACCAACAGTTTGGTTCTAGGTACCTTTCGAGGAAGCTGGTAGCATACAAAAATTATAATTTGTTATATCATGTTTTAATTAGTTTTATAACATTTTGTTACATGAAGTTGTATAACATCACTAACAATTTATAACTTTTGTCACAATTTGTTAAAAAAAGTTAGCAAACAAAATGTTATGGAACATTCTTTAACGTTATATAACTGTTGTGTGGGAGCAACTCAAGAAATGTTCAACGTGTACATCAACTTGGCACCACTGTATTGTACGAGGGAGAGGAGGGGACCCCAGAGACAGGAACTTCCTCACGATGCGTGCCGTGTCCAGGAGTACTGCTTTCTGTATCAAACCCTTGATCCAAACACCCAACGTGAGCCTCTTAAGATGTTAATAGAGGCTCTTGGCTATGAGTCCGTTAACAGAAACCACTATCAGCACAATGATTGCCAAATCCACATCCCACATCTCAACAATCTCGTGAGCCAAGTCCAGATACTTAATCTGTTTATCTTTCTCGGCCTTTACAAGATTCTGGTCATGTGGGAAGGTGACATCAACAATTGCCCGAAATTCGAGAATTGTAAAATAAATAAGTTCTATTTAGATATATTTATATAAATTTTTAGCATTTGACATGCTTAGCACTATACATTAACACAAAGTGAAAAATGTGAAATTGAAAATAACAGTCACGAGCAGGATTTGAACCTGCACCTCCTGGATACCGTCCAGATGCTTTGCCAATTCAGCCATCGTGACAATTGCTCCCGACTGCTAATTTCGATAACACATTCATACTTAACGTCTTTGGGTGACGCCTGCGCCATCTGTCGGAAGTATTTTCATACATTATAACGACGATTCCGTAAACGTAGTTTTATTTCAAAATGGGTCCTACCTAGTTAGAAATAGAAAAATATTTTTCAGGTAAGCACGCAGGTTTTAATTTACAGGCGATCAGTTAATGATCAGACGTTGATCCTAACAAAATTTGTAATAACGCTGGAAAGACAACGAAACAGTTTTATTTCGAAGTAACTTTGATCCCTTCAGACTGTCTTCTAATCGTACAATGGCCGACAATCCCGACAATGTCAGTCAACGGCAATAAGTGCCTACTCATTTAATAGTTTTGACTCAGTGATGTACATTAGTGTTGCTATTCCAGTTTCCAGGCGCCTTTAAGTCGATGTAACAAATTGGAAATTAAAAACGTGGTATCACGAAAGGGTAGGCAGAGGTGTGTTACACAACCACGGTTCACCAACTATGTTTAAATCTCACGTAATAGATGGGTGGGGGGGGCTATTCCCTTCAACCAGGCGAATTTTCGAAACTTCGGGCTGCTACTGAGGATTTTTTCTTTTACAAAAAAGCTCAATAGTACCACCCAACCCGGGGATCGAACCCTAGACCGCTTGAATAGTAGTCACTCACACTACCGCTGCACAACCGAGGCAGTTGAATGCTCTCAAAAATATTATAAAAAAAATTTTAAGGAGTTTTTTTATTGTGTATGGTAGTAGACGAGCCACGGCCCATCTGATGGTAAATGTTAACTGTCGCTCATGGACTTAACAATACCGAGAGTATTGTCAAGCCACTGCTCACCATTTCATTTCACAGATATGAAATGAAAGAATAAACACTACAATCTGCTACAATCAAAACACACCGATGTGCTTCATGGCCGGTCACACGGCAGATGGTAGTACCGACCCGCTTGAGTCCCATAGCAAGTGAGTACTCCTACTTGGTAGGTACCCAACCTTACCACCAGTAATGCAGATTTTGTGGCAAATGAATATTATGTATTTTTTTGAGTATTTGACATGCTTCTCCATATAAATTGCGAAAATAACAATACAGTTCGTGACTGTTATTTTCGATTACATATTTCCGCACTTTGTGTTAACACTTAACACATAATTAGTTCTAGAGCCTTGCTTATCCCAGCTTGAATGGGCCGGCTCGATTGGGGAAGTACCACCCTTCTTTTTTTTGTTAAGGCGGGAATAAATGTTCCTAACCGCACACCCGTCGTTCGGGGCAACGAACAGGGTAGTGTGGGGCCTGCACCCACTAAAGAAACCCGCCGTGTGCCATCTCTCCGCCTCTATTGGCGGGCCACTGGAACCTTCGGTGGTGGGAAGTACCACCCTCTCGCAGAAAATCAGCGTGAAATAACGTGTGATTATAACAAGTAGTGTATTATTAGACGAAAAATAGGAGCGGTTATACCTGTAGTGCTGCTCAGCCCCCTTAGAATGAAAAACGAAAGATTAGGCGATCTTTCGTTTCGCATCATTCTGAATCACGCGTCGAAATCTCGACTAATCATATTAAAAAGTGGCAGAGCATGTCAAATGCTAAAAAATATAAATCAAAAATGCAAAATTAAACTTACTATATTGGTTTAATGCATGAAAATGCTTCCGATAAATGGCGTTTGGTCGTAAAGGCAAATGTGATAAGAAGATTGGGATGATCGAATGATCTGTTCTATAGCTCAGTGGCTTAGAGCACTTCCCCGGATTGGAAAAGACGCGGGTTCATTTCCCGCTAGTACAAAAAGTATCTTTTTCCTTATTCACAAATAATTTGTACTTCAATCATAATGACTCGAAACGAAAGTTCGCCTAACGTTTCGTTTTTCATTCTAAGGGGGCGGGGCTGTTTTTGCATTCATGCGACGTTTTTTGCCGACATTGGAATCCGCTTTGGGCCAGTGCTCCTGTGCCCCTAATAGTGTAAGTTCATTGCTGACGATGACCTCAGTTGTATGCAACAAAACATATTTGTGTATCTATTTTATCCTTACAAATATTTTAAGCAAAAGTGCGTTAGCTAGTTTCGCTTTCACGCCATAAATAAACCAATTTTAAACACAGCCTGGAGCTCAGACAAGGGCATAGGCTACTTATAAATCTGAAAAATGTATAGTTCATGGGCTAGCAATTTTTGCATGGAGATCCACGAGGACGACGCGCGACGTTGCGAACTAAATCTAGTTTGTACTATTATTAACCTGTAACAGAGCTGTGTATACACTTTTAATATATTTGAGAAAAAATAACTGTATTAGGCTATTTAAGCGTAGGTCAGATACCTACAAAAAAGGAATCATTTTTTTAGAATTTTTGTCACTAAGTTTATCATCACGTAAAAACTACTAAACGGATTTTGCCTGAGCCTAGCGTGTAAGCGAAAGCGCGGAACAAGCGATAGAAAGGCACGATCGGCCTTAGCGTTCGGCTTGTGACGCATCTGTCGACATAATATATGACGTTATCACGTAAAATTATCGTCCGTGAACCGACTTTACAGACAACCATATAGGTAGTTGTTATGATGTAACCGATCAAATTATTATAAAATACATTGTAAAGTCGCATATTCAATTGATACCGGATACGATATCCGCTAACTTAAAATGCGCGCGTTTGCCTAGACTCCCTACCCAGGCTGATTATTGCCAATGGGTCGCATGACTCCACTCCGGGAGTGGAGTCATGCGACAGGCAATAATCAAATATTATTGTCTTACATGGCCAGCATGCGATCCCGGATGCGAGCAGAGTATACCAGGGTTCGAGAACGTTCTATGGCTACTCCAATCGTCTGACTGGAAATTATCGTGTGTGTCAAGGCAGATAAAGGTGAACGCACACTTATCCGAGCCGAACGCGTCGAAAGTGTGCGTTCACCATAAAACTGCAATTATAATTTTGCTAAAAGTTATTAAGGAAAAGTAATTTTTGCATATACAGTAACTAGGAAACCCCAAAGAACTGCTGTAGCGAGCGTCGTGCCTTATATAAACCGCGTCGCACCCGTAAATAACTAAAATCTGAATAAAAGCTCCTGGTTCCTGGTTACGACTGTTCCTGGTTAAAATCAAGTTGTTCCGGGTTACGACCTTCCGGGTTGCGGCTGCCCTATGAGTTCTGGTTCCGGCGCCGGTTGCGCCGGCTTCATACGCCTACCGGCATCTATCTGCGCACGCCCGAGGGACGAGGGCCTGCCCTTCGGCCCAATTACAGCCGGCCCGCAGTTGAGTACCCGCAGATGACGGTCTTGGGGAATACTCCTGGGTTGCGAACCTCCTCCCTGATTTTCTCAGTTCTATTTTTTCCATCATTTTTCTTCTTAATTTATAGCACTAAATTAATTAATTTTTTTTGTTAATTTTTTTTTTATCGAATTATATCGTAATTTTAATAATCTTCTTTTATTTTAATTGTTAGGGATTTTCCCCGTAACATATTTTTTTTATTGGAATGTTCGTGTGGGGCCGGCTTTAGAATTGTCCCACACCCTCACCACCCATGGGAGTCGTAAGAGCCGACTGAGGGAATACCGGGAGAGTGGGCAGCAGCACTTCCTCGAGTATTAATAACATCCACTGCGATCGCCAACCCGCCTGCCAAGCGTGGCGATTACGGCAATATCCCCCAAAAAATGAGCACCCAACAAAAAACGGCCCTCAGTCACGGCAGCTCCGCTATTCCGTGGCCTAACGGTAGCAGGCCCGGTAACGGCGGAGCAGGCAGTGCGAAGAATCTCCGGTCGCGGATAGGCTACCATAAACAACGACCTCTGGCCCTGGTAACGCACAACGTTCGGACACTTCGGACCGGCGAGAGAATCACCGAGCTGGAAGAGGAATTGAGCAAGATCCACTGGGACATTATAGGGTTGTCAGAAGTCCGAAGAGAGGGTGAGGGCACGACAATCCTCCAGTCCGGGAACTTGCTCTTCCACCGGGAGGGCGACCACCAGTCCCAAGGGGGTGTCGGGTTTATTGTTCGCAGGTCTCTCGTAGGCAACGTGGAGAGGATTGAAAGTGTGTCGAGTAGGGTAGCGTACCTTATACTCAGAATAACCAAACGGTATTCGTTGAAGATCATCAGGTTTACGCACCAACCTCGACACACTCCGATGACGAGGTGGAGGCCCTATATGAGGACATCTCGAAGGCCATCCACTTGTCTAAAACCTATTTCACGGTGGTTATGGGAGACTTTAACGCGAAACTAGGCAAAAGGACAGACGATGAGCTGAAGGTGGGGCTTTATGGATTTGGGCAGAGGAACCACAGGGGCCAGATGCTGGCTGATTTTCTGGAGAAGGAAGGCCTCTTCATGATGAATTCCTTCTTCAGGAAGCAGCCCCAGCGAAAATGGATCTGGATTAGCCCTGATGGTTCAGTGAAAAACGAGATTGACTTCATCCTGTCGGACAAACGACACATATTCAATGATGTCTCAGTGATCAGCAGGATTAAAACTGGGAATGATCACCGACTAGTCAGGTGCATCTTGAATATTAGAATAAAAGTCGAGAGGTCGCGTTTGATGAAGTCTACGCTCCGACCAACACCTGCCCAATACCAGAACCCCGAGAGCTTTCAGCTCGAACTACAAAATCGCTTCCAATGTCTAGATGAGTGTGAATCAGCGAGCGATATGAACAGCAGGTTCGTGCAAACTGTCCACGCGGTCGGGTCGACTTACTTCAAGGCCCGTCGCGTCAGTAAGAACCGTAAACTCTCGGACCATACTCTCAAACTCATGGAGAGGAGAAAAGAAATGATAGCCCAGTCCTCAGCCGATTGGTCCTGCCTAAGGCGGTTAAACAGACAGATCTCCAAGGCTGTGCGGCACGATATTCGCCAATTTAATACTACCCGTATTAAAGAGGCGATAGAGCGGAACCAAGGCTCGAAAGTGTTCGCAAGAGATCTGTCTGTTGGCCAAAGTCAGTTGACTAAACTGAGGACCAACAACGGCACTATCATTTCTTGTCGAGATGAGATCTTGGGAGAGGTCCAGCAGTTCTATGCACAGTTGTACAGATCCCAGAGCCCTGCTGTTGGCTTGGTCCAAGACCCCAGATCCAAGCTAACTCGGCACTTTACCGAAGATATCCCGGACGTCAGCCTGTACGAGATCAGAATGGCTCTCAAATAACTAAAGAACGGAAAGGCACCGGGAGACGACGGAATCACCACAGAGCTTCTGAGAGCAGGCGGAAAGCCGGTTTTAAAAGCTCTTCAGAGGCTGTTCAATTCCGTCGTTCTCGGGGGCGACGTTCCAGAGTCGTGGACCAGAAGCATGGTGGTGCTGTTCTTCAAGAAAGGTGACAGAACCCTCTTGAAGAACTATAGACCCATCTCGCTCTTGAGCCACGTCTATAAGTTGTTTTCGAGGGTCATTACAAATCGACTCACGCGCAGGCTTGACGACTTCCAGCCTCCCGAACAAGCCGGTTTCCGAAAAGGCTATAGTACCATAGACCACATTCACACGCTACGCCAGATTATACAGAAAACCGAAGAATACAATCAGCCTCTGTGTCTGGCATTTGTGGACTATGAGAAAGCCTTCGATTCGATCGAAACTTGGGCGGTGCTGCAGTCCCTTCAGCGGTGCCAAATTGACAATCGGTACATCGAAGTGCTGAAGTGCTTGTATAGAAATGCCACCATGTCAGTCCGTGTTCAGGACAAGAGTACAGGACCGATCCAACTGCAGAGAGTTGTTAGACAGGGAGTCGTTATGTCCCCGAAACTCTTCACCGCTGCATTGGAAGATGTCTTCAAGCGCTTGGACTGGACCAGATTTGGCATCAACATCAATGGCGAATACATCACTCACCTTCGATATGCTGACGACATCGTAGTCATGGCAGAATCTCTGGAGGACCTTGGCACCATGCTCAATGATCTCAGCAGGGTTTCCCGACTAGTGGGTCTCAAAATGAACATGGACAAGACGAAAGTCATGTCTAATGTCCATGTCATTTCAGCACCGGTCCTAGTCGGGAGTGCGCTTCTCGAAGTTGTCGACCATTATGTCTACCTGGGACAAACAGTCCAGTTAGGTGGGCACAACTTCGAGAAAGAGGTCAAACGACGAATCCAACTCGGCTGAGCAGCGTTCGGGAAGCTAAGGAAGATATTCTCGTCCAATATTCCGCAGTGTCTGAAAACGAAGGTCTACGACCAGTGTGTGTTACCAGTGATGACATACGGAACAGAGACGTGGTCTCTGAATGTTGGTCTCATATCAAGGCTCAAAGTCACTCAGCGGGCCATGGAGCGGGCTATGCTTGGTATTTCCCTACGTGATCGAATCCGTAATACGGGGATCCGTAGGAGAACGAGAGTGACCGACATAGCCCGCCGGGTTGCCATGCTGAAGTGGCAATGGGCAGGCCACATCGCTCGGCTAACCGATAACCGTTGGGGACGAAAGGTCCTCGAGTGGCGACCACGTATCGGACGGCGCAGCGTAGGACGGCCCCCCACCAGATGGACCGATGATCTGGTCAAAGCTGCGGGGAGCCGTTGGATGCGGTCAGCACAGGACCGCTCGTCGTGGCGTTCTCTTGGGGAGGCCTATGTCCAGCAGTGGACGTTAAAAGGCTGATGGATGGATGGATGGATGGATGATATTAATAATTCGCTACTATATTGGAAAACTGAGCTATAACCTAAAAACTAGTTCTACGGTGGACAAAGGCTAGTCAAAAATACCTACTATATACCTAATACTAAATACGCAAAACCTTTCTGCTGTTTATTAGTATAATCAGATAATAATTTGTTTTCGTTCCATGTTCATTGTATAGTATACCAAGGTCAATACATATACCTATTTTTAAACACAATTTACAATTAACATGATTTTTATTCACGTTTAAGAACTGATCTGTTATTAATATAATCACAGTGCACAGGTTCGAATCAGAACAATGGCAAACAAAGTTGCCTTTAGGCCTTTAGTTTTCAGCATAGATTTTATTAAATCTATGGTTGTCAGATACCTAAAACATAGCATCACGCCTGTATTCCCCGTAATTACTTAATATATATATAAAAAAAAATACATTGAACAAGGTGACTCCATTCGTTTTTAGAACCGAGAACGTCGTATTATTCGATCAAACTGAGTAAAATGCGTTGAAGTATGAGCATAGTTCGAGACTGCTTTTGTTTTAATACATACTCTATTTGACTGGTTCATACAGGGCCATCGTCGATAATTTGAAACAAAATATATTGAAAAATTAAAAAATGCGACTCTAAAGCAACAAAATATATATGACATAGAAATACTGTCTATTAATACTTATCGAAAATAAGAAACGCCATCCTTTTTTTTTACTTTTAATGCTCTATTTCGGCATTTATTCATCGAACAATTAGAAATTTTGACACGCTTCATCTACTCGCACGTCGAAATAATACTAAACGAAAGGAGTGCAGGAAAGCGTAACCTGCACTCCTTTATAGTGGACACTTTTCGTGCCTGATTGTGTATCTTCTCTTTTTACACGCTTTTTATTAGCTTCACTTGTATGTCAGTATGTCAGTATGTCAGTATGTCAGTATGTCAGTATGTCAGTATGTCAGTATGTCAGTATGTCAGTATGTAACTCTCCGTGGGTTGAATTTTACATTCATGCACCCTCTGTTGGAAATTAATAATACTATTAAGTAGAACTGGAAAAAAAAATCTATAGACAATAAATCAAACTAAAAAGTTAAAAATAAATATAGTTTAAAAAAACTAAAAAAACACGCTTTTTATAGAAAACTAAACTAAAAAATAGAAAATAAATTTTAATAAATTTGAATTAATAATAGTGTAAAAATTTTTAATAAATATAAATTAATAATAGTGAAAATAAGGAAAAAATGTATTTTATTTTAAAAAAAGCGTGGGGTGCTTTTTAAGATATTGTCGAAATAATAATCCTTCTATACTTATAGATATAAGTATTCTATGGACAGATGTCAACTAAATATTTATAACGATTGACACCATGCACCCCACGCTTTTTTTAAAATAAAATACATTTTTTCCTTATTTTCACTATTATTAATTTATATTTATTAAAAATTTTTACACTATTATTAATTCAAATTTATTAAAATTTATTTTCTATTTTTTAGTTTAGTTTTCTATAAAAAGCGTGTTTTTTTAGTTTTTTTAAACTATATTTATTATATATCAATGTTTGAAATAGATAGTATTTTTTTAAATTTTGAAATAATCTTGTTGTACTTGCTAGTCGCATGTAATTATGAAAATAAAACAGTTCTATGGTAGCAAATTTTTATTGAATAAATTCATGTTATGAGTTTTGCAGCCCAAACATTGTGATTTGACACATTTCTTGAAATCAAAATTTTGACCTTGCCAAGTTCTTTCACTCGTGTAAATAATATTGCTTATAACGTACGCATGTATAACCTTTTTAGAATCTACATAAAGTAGGCGTATTTTTAAGATAATGGGTAGTATAGCGTAGCGTAATACATTCTGTTTTCACAGTCAATGTAAAAATTTTTACATAAGAAAAGAAAAATCCTTTACGAAATGTTTAAAATGTAAAATTTGTCAATATTTTATATTATTAATGTCTATAATAGTAATGTAATAAAATAATACAAGTATTATGTCCAGGAGTGAGATACAAAAAAAACATAAATAATAGTTGCTTTGTTGAAATGGTGACCGAATGAATGAGCAACGAAATAAAATTAAAAAAAATACAAATATGGTATTTTCACACCGTTGACAACCCTAAAATAAAAAATCCATTTTCTTGCAGGTTGACATCAGAGCTACCTCCAATTAAGGAATTATCAATTATTTACGACAGACGCTGTATATACAAAGCCCTAGTATATGCATTTAACAAGGACTCTTGTTATACTAATATTGTAGAGTCCGTATAATAACAATAACGTCACACCGTCCGTCCCAAGGGAAGTTTCAATTCAATAATACATTCCTTTTATTTTGAGGAGACTTTTGTCTGAACTTGGGACAGTAATGGATTGCGAAAAAAAAAATAGACTTGTACAAGTTTTAAAACTCATAGTCTCATCTATCAATTATTTTACAGCGGCAGACAATTTTGTATAACAACGGATGAATACTATTTGGATGTCTGTCTAATGGCGTAACCAATATTTTTGGAACTTTAAAAGAGAGCTGTTTAAAGTTTTGTAATCCAGAAAAAAAAAAACAAAGAATACCTATAACTCGAGCAACAGTCAATATTTGATTGAAATCCTCTTTAAAATTAACCGAAACTTATCGACGTGAAAATGTTGAAATCCTAATAAGAATTTTCAGTGACTATACAAATTAATTAAATTGAAGTGTCTGTTGTACAGATATTTTAATGTTTTCATGGAAGTATTCAAACACTTTTTAACCAACAATCTTGAGCATGAAAACTTTTGTATTTTAATTGAATATATTTTCTGTCTGCCTGCTACAAATGCTCCAGTAGAAACAAAATTTTCTTTAATTAATAAATTGTTGACGTCTGAGAAATCCCAGTTACAAATTTCAGTTAAAATCATCACCTGCTAATTTAAAACTAATTTGCTCCCCTACAAATATGTTAACTAACTTTTACTAATTTAAGTTATTAACTATTAATTTATTTTTGTTTCATTGAGAACCAGACCTAAATGAAATAAGTTGATCGTCGCGTTTTGATCGAAAAAATAAATGGTCACATTAGATATGATTGTATAAATATAATTTAAAACTCAATTTTTTAAAGTGTTTGACTATCTGTCCTTCTGTCGACGGCTGAATCGATTTGGACGATACTTTCACTGGCATATAGCTGATGTTAGAAAGAGTAACGTAGGCTACTAATTTTATTTTGAAAAAATAATTAGGCTTCTATCGAATCTTCTAATGCAGTGATGAACAGTTTCGGGGACATATCGTCTGCCTATCTAACACACGGTTTCGTACTCTTGTCTTGAACTCCGACTGACACGGCGTTTCTATACAAACACTTCAAGAGTTGGATGTACCAATAGTCAATACACGTCTGAAGGGACAGCATCACCCAAGTTTCGATCGAATCGAAGGCTTACTCACAGTCCGCAGACGCCAGAAAAGAGGCCGATTATACTCCTTGGTCCTCTATTTAATCTAGCGCAGTATGTATTTAATCTGTGGTACTAGGTATATAACCTCTTCGGAAATAGGCTTGTTCAGGAGGCTGGAAGTCTTTAAGTCTGGGCGCAAGTCGGTTTGTGATGATAGATTTTTTGTTAAGGGGCGAAAATATGTACCTAACCGCACCCCGCCGTTCAGGGCAACGAACAGGTTAGTGTAGGGCCCTCAACCTCTAAATAAAGCAGTATTGGCAGACCACTGGAACTGTGCGACATTACTTCAATGGTAAATAGAACATTACCTACGTTTCGATATAAACAACCACAAAATGATTACAACAATTCCGGGAAACCTGATACGTAGTTTTTATAGAAAACATGTTTATGTACTAGTTTGTGATTTATAGTTCAGATTCTATGAAGACTGTTATCGTCGCTCGAGAGCAGTATTTACACAAAACGAAATTACCTAAAATATTTTTGTGGCTTGATATTTACATTACATATTTACGCGAATATTAAATAACATCTATCTAAACTATTATAAAGCTATATCAAAGATATATCTCTACATGTAAGATATTTGAGAAAAAAATAATTAATGTTAAGGCGCGGTTACTGAACACAAAACTGAATCGAACAGATTTGATGAATTTCTGTTTGATAGCTTTTGATAGACTTAAGAATACATTTTATCCCACTACTCTATCGCGAACCTGTGATATAACTTAAAAACCAGCTAATGAAGTAAACCAATTTTAATTACGAAATCTATCGCTATTACTTGGTTTTTCATTATTCAAGGTGATTGGTGTTTATCCATCCGTGATCATGAATGCGGTAGGTAAAGTATTTGAAAGGTCGGGATAGTAGAAAATCAAGTAAACATGACAGATTTCGTAAACGTGATATTAATTTATATATCCAACCATATTGCCTTGCCGCAGGCGAAAACTACCTTTTAGGTTATATTTTAGGTTTCAGATATAGTTACAGGATAAACCATAGGTATCTATTAGTTTTTAAGTCTAATCAAGAGCTATTAAACAAAAAAGTTTCATCAAAATCCATTCAGTAGTATTTGCGTGATGTGTTTTGTGTTCAGAGACGCCTAAATAATCTAATACAATCATATTTGCCGTCGCAAATGTCTTTAAATATACAGTTACAGCTTTATAATACCTACTACAGACATACAGACATGAATATTTTTAGAAATATATCACCGGCAATAACTCACGTTGAGGATTGATTTAGTCGACCCGGGTTTCGAGCATATTCGATGCCCGGCGGGCACTCGTTGACACCGCTGCGCGCTCGCCCTGCTGATAAGCATCGAATATGCTCGAAACCCGCGTCGACTAAATCGATCCTCAACGTGAGTTATTGCCGGTGATATATTTCTAATATGTATCAATCTCACGATAGTTTCAATATGAATATTTTTGTTGATTTTTACGTAAATATTATTTTGGTGTTAAATATAATTTAACGCCTGTATCCCCGAAGGGGTAGGCAGAGGTGTATAACACAACCACGATTCACCAACTATGTTTATCTATGTGGCATGTTCACGGGTCGGAAGACCATCTGCGTTATTTGGTTCTTGCGCCTGATAATAAAACGAAAAATGTCATCTATCACAAGGTGCTTCACTACTTGATTTTTTTTTTATTTATATTTATTATCCTAATAAAAATAAAATCCAAAATCTGCTCATTTATTGCCCTTTTTTATTTTTATTTTTTTTATTTTAGGTGGGCAAAAATGTCCTACCGCACACCCTGCTGCCCGGGGAGACAACGGGGTAGTGTGGGGCTCTCACCCACTAAAAACCCACCGTGCGCCTCCACCTACCCTTGCTACGGCGGATCACGGGTACCGCGTCGTTACGACCGCGATCCGCAGGCGGCAGCCCCTTCGGGCACCCTCTCTTGAGCGACGCCTCTCATTTATTACTCCTAAAGTGGAACAAAGTGTGGTGACGGATTAAGAATACAAGTGTCACCACCCCATTCTTGCCCACGGGTGTCGTATGAGGCGACTAAGGGAAGTAAGCAATTGTCATCTATTGCATGACTGGTGGTAGGGCTGGGTACCAAGTGGGAGTACTCACTTGGTATCGGGCCCGAGCGGGTTGGTACCACCATCTCCCGTGTGACCGGCCATAAAGCACATCGTTGCGTTTTGGCTGTAGCAGGAGATAGCCGTTTATATTTCATTTCATCTGTGACATGAATTGGTGAGCAGCGGCTTGACAATACTCTCGGTATAGTCGAATCCATGGGCGACGGTTACCATTTACCATTAGATGGACCGTGGCTCGTCTAACACTACATGCAATTACAAAAAAATGCTTAAAAAAAAAACAATTAACTCAAATTATTGCATTGTCATGTATTTGATAAGTGTGCAGTTTCAAACCAATCCAACGTCTTGAAGGGGGTGCAAATCACGTTTAAAGATTACATAGATGTTATACATAGATAAATACCAAGCTAATATAAGCGTGTTAAAATGCAAGGAAAACTGCGTGCCTGAGAGAATTTAACGGCTTAAATTTGCCAACCGCCATTCTGCCGGCGTGGTATGGCCTAATTGCCCCAATACGCCTAAAAAATGTTTAAACTTTATCGAAACATATCTTAACAAGTTGAAGCATATTATTATAATCTTGCTGCCCTAGTCTAGGCAATAAAATAGATGTCCATATATTTGGGGTCCTGATCAGAGCCAGGTTAACCCTATCGGGATCTCTCTAGGCATTAGTATCTCAGGGACATTCTATTCCTCTTTTTACCCAGCAACTAGCCTTTTAGGTTATATCACAGGATATAGTAGCTGGATTAAATGTATACAAGTTTTTAGGTCTAATCAAGAGCTACAAAATACAGTATTTTTTCTCAAATATTTTAAATGTCCAGACACAGTTCTGTTACAGCTTTTTAATAGTTAGGATAGATTAACTTTTACCACCGAAGGAATGTAACATAGTTCCAGTGGCCGCCAATAAGGGCGGAGAGACGGCACACGGTGGGTTTCTTTAGTGGGTGAAGGCCCCACTCTACCCTGTTTGTTGCTCCGAACGACGGGGTGTGCGGTTAGCTGAACATATTTTCCCGCCTTAACAAAAAAAAAGGATGGTTTCAATTTAAAATTACAAAATATTGCGTTGTAGCCTATTAACTAAAGTAAATAAGTATATAGCACCAAGTATGGGATTTAGTTTCATATTGTATCATGTTGTACATAATGAAACTTACCATTTATAGCGTTTTAACTGTATTAAAATTAGACAAAATCTCTAGTCCGACCTAACAGATTTTCGATAAATATGCTAATGAAGTTCATCAAATTAGGTTATATTTTACACGTTAAATACCTAATACAAACATTTTAATCGAGTTTGTACTTATATATGTATTTGAACGAAAACCACTCCGAAAAAACTTGCTACAAAGTTTTTCGGAGTGGTTTTCGTTATATTTAGAGAGAATTTTGTTACTTCACCATGAAAACTATGTTCGTCTGTATATAGGAATACTTCATTGTATTTTATACATTTCTGTTTTACTGGAGTTTGTGACAGGATTCAACTGTTCCCCATGAAGTTCTGCTACAACTGCCTGGGCTTTGATAGGTACTAAATAAAAATAATGAAATACTTTCTGATATTTATTCAAATATAACACACTAGCTGACCCGTGCCCACTTCGTTGGGTGGTAAACATTAAAAAAACCGCCTAATAGAAATATCACGCAATAGATTACGACACGGTCGCGGTTCCGTACTTGCGCTATGATCGCTAACGCAATAGAAAACTATAAAAATGTATGGAAATTTGACATCTCTAACGTTAAGTCACGTGACTTAGCGTTATAGATATCGTTAAAGCTGTCAAATTTCCATACATTTTAATAGTTTTCTATAGCGTTAGCGATCATAGAATGTAACATGGCTAGGCTTGTCCGTGTGGTGACGGACTAAGAATACAGGTGTCACCACCCCATTCTGTCCCGCGGGTGTCGTATGAGGCGACTAAGGGAAGTGAGCAGTTGTCATCCACTGCATTATTGGTGGTAGGACGTGGTGGACTAGTGAGAGGAGTCTTGCTTGTTGTCGGGCCCGAGCGGTTCTGTACCACCGTCTGCCGTGTGACCGACCGTGAAGCATTATGGTGTGTTTTGGTCGTAGCGGCAGATTTCCGTCCCTATCTCATTCCCAATCCCTCGCGGACGCGGTACGCGGTGGGTTGCCGTGGCGCTTAGGGTGGACAGTAGTTGGATTGTGACTGGTGAGGGCGTGAGGGGCTGGTACGGGGTTCAGGGAGACCCGGTGGAAATGGTTCCGTCGGCCACCTGCCGGTCAGTAGGGGACCTGTCCCGCTAACCGGTGAAAATCCTGTCAGTAGCCATTGTGCCAGAGTGGGAGACCGGAGTGGACCTGACGGTTGCTTGCAGGGGGTCGTCGCTTCTGGGGTACTGTCGCTCCCCATTGCGTGCTCTCCCATACAGCCTAAAACTCCTTAAAACCATGGCCAAAAAGACAAAAAAAAGAGTAGACTTTCTACGGTGGACTCCACATCCACACTTACAGTGGAATTTCGCAACATTAGGGGACTACACAGTAATCTCGACGCCGTCCATCAACATCTCGAGACGGCGCGGCCTGCTCTGCTCTTTTTATCGGAGACACAGATAAGCGCCTCGGACGAAATATCGTACCTTAAATACCCTGGCTACGATCTGGAGCACTCTTTCCGTCGTAAAGCCGGGGTGTGCGTGTTCGTTCGGGATGATATTGTCTGCTGTCACCGTCTTCGGGGCCTCGAACATGGAGACCTGTCTATGTTGTGGCTACGCGTAGATTACGGAGGGATCACCCGCATCTACGCGTGCCTGTACAGGTCTCATAGCAGTGATTCGGGGTCAACACATCTTTTTGAGAACGTCGAACGGGGGCTGGACGAAATATTGGAGCAGTATCCATCTGCGGAGGTGGTGGTCTTAGGTGACTTCAATGCTCATCACAAAGAGTGGCCGGGGTCCCGGACCACTGACCTCCCGGGTCGGCACCTCTTCAATATGGTTTCGGCCTATGGTTTCTCACAGCTGGTGACACAACCTACCCGTGTCCCAGATATTGAGAGCCATGAGCCTTCCTTGTTGGACCTTCTGCTGACTACAAATCCACGCGAATACCGGGTGGTGGTCGATGCTCCTTTGGGATCATCAGATTACTGCCTGGTCCGCTGCACAGCCCCTGTTGCGAGGACCAATCGCTCTCCCGCGAATGGGTCTCACGGAGTCTGGCAGTATAAGTCAGCAGATTGGGATGGACTCCGCGAGTTTCTCGCGTCCTACCCTTGGAAGCAGCTATGCTTCTCCTCTAGAGATCCTGACACCTGTGCGGACTGCGTTACGGAAACGGTGACTATGGGGATGGAATTATTCATCCCCAACACCAAAGTACCGGTCGGTGGTCGCAGCCGTCCATGGTTTAACAAAGCCTGCAGAACGGCTGCACGCCAGAAGCAGTCCGCATACCTAGCCTGGAATAGGGCCAGGAAAAGTCGGGATCCGAACGCCAAAGAGGAGAAGTGTAAATTTAATGCTGCTTCCAGGTGCAACAAGAGGGCTATTGCCGAAGCCAAGGCAGAACACGTTGCCAGACTTGGCGAGCGGCTCGGAAGCTATCCTGTCGGGAGTCGTGCTTTCTGGTCGCCCGCCAAGGCAGCACAGGGCAACTTCTGCCAGTCTAGTCTCCCACCGCTGCAGAAACAGGATGGCGATTTAGCCCACAGTGCCAAGGAGAAGGCCAATACTTTGGGCCAACTCTTTGCCTCGAACTCGACTTTGGACGCCGGGGCAGCCACACCGCCTACCATCCCGTGGTGTGAAAGCTCCTTACCTGAAATCCGCATTACGCAACGTGCGGTCAGGAGGGAGCTGCGGCTGCTGGACGTCCATAAGTCGAGCGGGCGGGATGGCATCCCTGCAGTGGTTCTTCGAACGTGCGCCCCTGAGTTGACCCCGTCCAAACGCGCCTGTACCGTCTCTTATACAGTACCGGCAGGGTTCCTACTTCGTGGAAGGTAGCCCATGTTCACCCGATTCCCAAAAGGGGTGATCGATCGGACCCGTCGAATTACAGGCCAATCGCAATGACATCTCTGCTCTCCAAGGTTATGGAAAAGGTCATAAACCGCCGACTTTTGCAGTACCTAGAGGATCACCAGCTGATCAATGATCGCCAATACGGCTTTCGTCACGGTCGGTCTGCTGGTGATCTTCTCGTGTACCTTACCCACCGTTGGGCAGAGGCCTTGGAAGGTGGAGGTGAAGCTTTGGCATTCAGCCTGGACATTGCAAAGGCGTTCGACAGGGTCTGGCATAGGGCCCTTCTATCGAAGTTACCATCTAATGGGAACCCCGAGGGACTCTGCAAATGGATCGCCAACTTCCTAGATGATCGGAGCATCAAAGTCGTAGTAAATGGCTGCTGCTTCGATACCATGGGGGTTAATGCTGGCGTACCACAAGGTTCGGTGGTGTCCCCAACACTGTTCATCCTGCATATCAATGATTTGCTCTCAATAGAGAATATACATTGCTATGCGGATGACAGTACGGGTGATGCGCGATATACCGGCCGTCAGAAAGTCCCTCGGAATATGAGAGACCGACCGAACTTGTGTCTGAAGTCGAGCGCTCTCTTGGGCGGGCCTCGGGATGGGGTGAAAAGAACATGGTTCATTTCAACCCCACGAAGACACAGGTTTGTGCATTCACTGCAAAGAAGGAGGCATTTGTCGTGGCGCCCCAGATCCAAGGGGTAACTTTCCCGGTCTTTGGGATTGGGATCCTCGGCATCGACATCTCTAGCAAAGTCCAGTTCGGGAGTCATTTGGAGGATAAAGCCAAATTGGCGAGTAAAAAACTAGGCGTCCTGAACAGAACCAAGCGTACTTCACACCGAGGCAACGACTTGTGCTATATAAAGCACAGGTCCGCCCTCATATGGAGTACTGCTCACATCAGGGCAGGTGCGCCTAAGTACCAACTTGACCCACTTGACTCCCTGCAAAGCGTGCTATTCGAATTGTCGATGATCCCGTTCTCACGGAGGGTCTGGAGTCGTTGGAGCGGCGGAGAGACTTCGGGTCCCTCTGTGTGCTCTACCGGCTCTACAATGGGGAGTGCTCGGAGGAGCTGTTTGAGGTGGTACCGACATCACCATTTTACCACCGAACCACGAGACGTTGCGGTAGGGTTCATCCACACCACCTGGAAACGATTTCGTCAAAGACAGTTCATTTTCAGCGTTCTTTTCTACCACGTACGTGTAAGCTCTGGAATGACCTACCTGCTACGGTGTTTCCCCGGAGCTACGATATGTCCCTCTTTAAACGAGGTTTGAAAGGAGCACTTAACTACCGGTAGGCGGCGGCTTTGCTGTGCCCCTGGTGTTAAGTCCATGAGCGGCGGTTACCACTTACCATCAGGTGGGCCGCTTGCTCGTCTGCCACCGGTGGAAAAAACAAAAAAAAAGGCTAGCTATGTCGTGTTCGCTCTTTAACCATTCGTCCAAATTATAATATGCAGTAAAAGGAAAAAGTCTTTTGTTCACTTGAGATGATAATTTACTTATTTCGATAAGAATTCATAATTGTTGACAATATGACCAATAAATATGACCTACCGATTTAAATTATTTTTTTAATATAAATAACTACTTTTTGTGACTTAAATATAAAAGTGAGACAGATGCTGTCGCTGACTTTTTTGTAGGCATTATTAAGCTTTAAAACTTTTCTCTAGAACTCAATCATATATCTCTCATCGTTAAGGCAGCGTTCGTAAGAAACGTTTTCGTTCGACCGTTTTTTCTCCGACTTATTTTGCAAATCCGTCTACCACGAAAAGGTCTTATAATTTTGCAGGTTAGTATATAGCCTATGACACTCACAAATACCCCCTACAAGTCTTACAACCTCACAAACGTTACCTCTTTATATTAGTATAGATAGTGTAGATAATGAAATGAAAATACTTTTACGGAATCTATCGCGTTTACTTACTTGATTTTCTACTGTCCCGACGTTTCAAATACTCTACTACAGCATTCTATTTAGTTTCATAAATAAAATTAGTGAAAATAGTGGCGGTCGCAGTAATGCTCTTCTTCCATTTTCACAATAGTTTGTTTTTTAAAGTAGTTGAGCATGTCAAGTGCTAAAATATAGATCAAAATATGAATATAGTGTTCTTATAAATCTAAAGGAAAAAGAAAAGATTTTTTTTATTGCGTGTAGTGGCAAACGAGCCACGGTCCGTCTGATGGTAAATGGTAACCGTCGCCCATGGACTCGACTATACTGAGAGTATTGTCAAGCCGCTGCTCACCAATTCATTTCACAGATATGAAATGAAATATAAACGGCTATCTCCTGCTACAGCCAAAACGCAACGATGTGCTACTGGTGCATGGCCGGTCACGCGGGAGATGGTGGTACCAACCCGCTCGGGCCCGATACCAAGTGAGTAGTCCCACTTTGTACCCAGCCCTACCCACCAGTCATGCAATGGATGATAATTGCTTACTTCCCTTAGTCGCCTCATACGACACCCGTGGGAAAGAATGGGGTGGTGACACTTGTATTCTTAGTCCGTCACCACACGGACAAACATCATCATTCATTAATTATGTACCTTTTGTTATTTTTAATTTATCTATCTTTTATTGATTTATTTTTAAATTATTTAATAATTAGTTTTAATTGTATCGTTTATTTTATATTAAAATTAAAAGCGGCATAAAGATTTTTTTAATGAGATAAACTACAGACCTTGTAGTATTGGAGATTTTATAAAAGTACCAATCAATAAACACAAAATAAATTCAGACTCGAATAATTGTTTGTGGATTGCAGAAATAATTATGCTTTGTGAGAATCGAATCCATAACACTATAATATGTCTGATAGGTTTCAACAAACGCCTTATGTGACTATTTCTTATTAAATAAAATTCAGATTATAGATAGAAATTTTATAACACGCGTGTTTGCGCTGCTCACCTCTCAAGGTTGCGAGAGATTCGTCATATTATTTACTCTTAGCGAAAACATAATTAATATAGTCACAGCCTCATAAGTCACAGAGATCAGCGCGATACATACAAACATACAGACAAGCGATGATAAATTGACTCATTAAATAGACTCAAGGAAAATAACAATTGTCATGTAAAAATACGTATAAGTTAATGATTCATAGACAATTATCTATTTAATTGTTTATATTGATTGCAATACGGGTGGGTGACACGAGAAATAGGTGTTTCAGGTGTAAATGCATTACTGGTATTATATTTGTCACAATTGACTCGTTTCCGGAACGCTAGCGCTGCCTGGTGGCGCTCGCGGGTAGCTTCACGTCTTACCTGTTCGTGAGACGACAACTCACTTGACTATTGGCGGTCAGCAAGATCATACGATACCAAATACCATCGCGCGTTTCGATATATTTGCCTAGCTAGTGATAGTTTATTTCTGTGCTGTAATACTGTACCTAATTATAATTTAAAGTTAATAAGTTTGTTTCTTTGAACCAACATTACCCACTGACTCCCAAAGTAGGTAGTACTAGGGTAATTGTGAGTGCTAATGAGGAAGAAGATTCTCCTGTGCCGATATATTGTTAATTCACCAAATTAGTGAAACAATATTTTTGCAGGAGAAGGTATAATGAGAGCAAGTAGGTATGAAAGAGAGTATTGGTGTAAAGATGCTTAAGGGAATGCTCCGATGGTTCGGACATGTGGAAAGAATGCCGTACGAGCGACTGGTTGAGAATATATCCAATGCAAAAGTGGAAGGATGTAGGTACAGGTGGAGACCGAGACTCTCCTACCTAGACCAAATCGGTCATGTATTGAAGGAAGGTGGAGTCAGGAGTCTGGGAACCGGCGAGCGTGTATGAAGAGAATTATGAATGTTGAGGAAGCGAGAGATGTATGCAAGAACAGAGCCACATGGCACTCTGTTCTCTCTGCCTACCCCGCAAGGGAGACGGCGTGATGATAAATTAGTTAGCACCTTAACTCTGCACCTCGTGTACCTTTTGCTGGGGATAGTAACGTACCTGTAATGTCCCTAGCGTCTATAAGCTACAGTAACCGTTTACCATCAGATCAGGATCTCCCAAATATTTTCTAGTACCCATAACACTCGATATGAGACGTATAAACAAATGCACATTTTATTTCTTTACTAGAAAACCTGTAGAGCAATGACGGTGTTAAATAACATTATTCAAAAATTATACTTTTAAATTATAAAATATTTGGAAAATTCAAAAATGCACGCCCCATTATCTTCATTTTTCACAATAAAATTGATTATTTGATAAGTAACTAATAATGTATTGGTCTTAGTAAGTAGTTTTCAATAAATCACATAGATAGCGCTCATTTCAAAAAGTACTTATGTGGTTCTCATGTTTTATACAGATGGCGCTATTTTAAGAAGTACTACCACTACTATATGTATTGGTTCTATAGAAGTAGTTCTCACTAAATAAGGTAGATAGCGCTGGTTTTAGTGTACCACTGTACGCACCATCGAATCGACTGTAAATATTCACTAAAATAGTTTGTTTAATAACAATTAAACCACATTGAATCAGACCGTGAAAAGTGATAGGGTTCTATTCGTATACTGAATCGTAAGAGAAAAAAGACTCGATTAGTAAAGTATTTCGGTCGTTATCGTGTTAACAAACATTCTACAGACACGGACGTCCAAGACAGAACTTTTTTAAACAGTTTTTTAACTAGTTTAAATAACAAAAATGGCATCAAAAATATCATGAGTGTTAAAAATAATGTTTTTTCTTGATATGTGTGTATATATTATTTTACAAATGCAATATATGATAAATAGAGACATTTTACAGCGGACCCGACAGACGTATGTATTGTATGGAGTAATTTTTTTTTCTATCTATGATATGTAAGTATTTACAAAGAAAAGTAGTATATGTATTATATCCGTAATCTGGTACCCATAGTACAAACGTTAAGCTTAGTTTGGGACCAGAGGACGTTGTGTGAAAATGTCCGTGAATATATATTTATTTATTTTTATTTTTTTAGCGGATTATTTTTATAATATGTTTTTAGATTAGAATAAATTGAACGCAAGAAATATATGTAAAAGTGTAATTGTAGTGGCGCCATCTGTTGAAGATTGGTCGTACCAACTCAGAAACCTTCGTGGGCTCATGCACAACACTTTACTGAAGATCATCATATTCTGATCAAACGCGTAGCTTACGATTGTATAAAGGACATACAGACAAACATTCATTTATAGATTCATATTTATAATATTAGTACCTATTAGTACAGGAGTAACGATTGGTATTCTAAAACTTAATTATGTATTATTGTTGTTAAACTTAATAAAATATATAAAAAAGTCTATCCCTGAGGATGCTACAAACATACAATTAATGGACACAAAGTACACATAGTACACTCAGTTAGTCCGTGTGGTGACGGATTAAGAATACAAGTGTCACCACCCCATTCCTTCCCACGGGTGTCGTATGAGGTAACTAAGGGAATTAAGCAATTATCACACATTGCATTACTGGAGGTAGGGCTGGGTACTAAGTTGCTCACTTGCTATCGGGCCCGAGCGGGTTGATACCACCATCTCCCGTGTGCCTTGAAGCACATCAGTGTATTTTGTTCTACTCCCCATTAGCGACGGTTACCATTTACTATCAGGTGGGCCGTGGCTCGTCTGCCACCAAACGCAAGAAAACAAAAAAAAAACACTCAAACCCAGACGACAAATCGTTATCGCACGAATATCTTCATGTTTCGGAATCGAACCTATTTAACTCGACTTAAGAGGTAGTGAAAGAAAGAAAGAAGAAAGAAAGAAAGATAGTATTTATTTCTACATTAATAAATTAAGCTGTGAATACAAAACACAATAGTGGTAGAGGTTGCTTGTCTCAGCATGAATGGGCCGGCTTGACCGGAGAAGCACCACCCTTCCGCCATCGGGCCTCCCACAGAAGATTAGCGTGTAAACACCCTTCTTTTTTTTTGTTAAGGTGGGAAAAAATGTTCCTAACCGCACACCCCGTCCTTCGGGGCAACGAACAGGGTAGTGTGAGGCCTTCACCCACTAAAGAAACCCGCCGTGTGCCGTCTCTCCGCCTTTATTGGCGGGCCACTGGAACTGTGTCACATTCCTTCGGTGGTAGCGTGTAACACCCTTGGGTACTCCTACTTTTGTGCTTCATCATCCTCTCCTTATTATAATTCATCTCCCCCTCCCATCCCTTTCCTTGGAGTTGGCAACGACGTGCTGGTGCCTCTGTGTTGCTAGCGTCTATAACCTACGATAACCGCTTACCATCAGGTAGTCCGTACGCTTATTTGCATCCCCATAGTATAAACCTCTCAAGACCTTCTATGCACGTAATAAGCACGTATATTTCATTATCGTTATTCAACACACGAAGACATGTTTGCTTGATTACCAAGTACCGTGTTCAAATTCGGAGCACGCACATCGAAATCGTGCGAATTTATAATACCTGCTAATAAACGGGTAAGTCCTCAGGGAAATACTGTGGGTAAGGTTATTTTTTAAGTGGCTTCCAAGAAGCAGGATAACTATTTTTTTTTATACTACAGAATGACAAATAAGCATACAGCCCACCTGAGCGGTTACCCCTTTTTGTTTGTTAAGGCAGGAAAAAATCTTCCTAACCGCACACCCTGTCGTTCGGGGCAACAAACAGAGTAGTGTGGGGCCCTCACCCACTAAAGAAACCCGCCGTGTGCCGTCTCTCCGCCTTCATTGTCGGGCCACTGGAACTATGTTACATTCCTTCGGTGGACGGAAGGTACATCCTGCCTTTGTGTTTCGTAAGGTAAGAAGAGCCCGGAGCCCAGAACCCCCTGTGGTCTCCTTATTATCCATCCTATTATATTTTTATCATCCTTTATCTCTACCTCGTACCTATCGCTCTCCTTGGAGGTGGTGAAGTGCGAGTGATGTTTCTGGTGTTGCCTGCGTCTATAGGCTACGGTAACCGCTTACCATCAGGTGGGGCGTCTGCTTGTTTGCCACCTATGTAGTAAAAAAAACTTTTATAAAATAATCACTCACTAAAGTTTAAAAAATTGAAATTAAGCAAATTTTTTGAAGGTATACTTCTTTTGTCGCGATAGAGAAAAATGATGAGAGTGAATTTTTACGATGCGCGCGCACACCGACACCTAAATTCTACATCGTGAAGTTAGTTCTAGGTGGCATGCATGAAAATTGATAACTATATGTTCAAGTTGTATATTCTAGTATTTTTATATTTAGAACACGTGTTTCGTAAGAGTACAATTAAACAGTGTGAATAAATAAATATTATTTTGGTGTTTTTATTAAATCAATTTCATATACGACGGTGATACTAATAATTTATTATTTATTAGTATATCTATATATATTGAATATTAGTGATAAAACTGATTTGAATAAACTGTTTTGAGTGCATTTATAGATTTGAGGTTAATTGTCGGTATGTATAATTTATTTAAATCGTTAATTAAAAATTATTACATTATTATCTAAAAAATATTTTTTTTTCGTTTTGTGTTATTTCTGGTATATTAACAAATATTATGCATAAATAAAAAAGAAAAAAATTCTATACTTGTTTTCCATACGCCAAAGAAGTATAACTTCTAACGCGTGTACATAAGTACACACATTTAATTTTTTTATTGCAATTAGTTGCAGACAAGCCCATCTGATGGTAAATGGTAACCGTCGCACATGGACTCAACTATACCTCTAGGTATCATTGTCAAGCCGCTGCTCACCATTTCATTTCACAAATGAAAAAATAAACGGCTATCTCCTGCTACAGCCAAAACGAAACGATTTGCTTCATGGCCGGTTGGTGGTACCAACCCGCTCGGGCCCGATACTAGGTGAGTACTTGGTACCCAGCCCTACCACCAGTCATGCAATGGATGATAATTGCTTACTTCCCTTAGGGCGGATTCGATCAAACAAGAATACATTTTATTCCTAGAATAAATCGCTACTTACTCGAGAATAAATCAATTTTACATTTTACCAACAACAATTCGAAGAATAGCGAGCCTATTTGGGAATAGTCACTATACCACCGATAAGCATCGAATAAGGAGTTAATCCAAGAATAAAAAATGGCGTCATCTTTTTTGTGCTATCATTTTTCGAAACCAATATCGGTTTCGGGCGCGTGACAGCTACTTTCTCAGGCTATAACACGACAAATAAGAGTTGAGATGAGTTAAGCTATACACAGTCCCGTTTGTAGAACAGTTTCTTTTTGCTGGGTATTAGGTACATTCACTTCGCTATTCGCGAATAGCTATTCCAAGTATAAGCCATACGTCAGATGGCGTGGAAAAACGACTGTTGATTATCTAAGAGAATAAAATCGTGTAATAGATTATTCTCGGTATAGTTATTCTTGTATATATTCGAGTTTGGTCGAATCCACTCTTAGTCGCCTCATACGACACCCATGAAAAAGAATGGGGTGGTGACACTTGTATTCTTAGTCCGTCACCACACGGACCTAAATCTTCTCATCCACTGAATATTGATATATTAGGCTATTTAATGGCTGATTTTTTTTTTATTAATTTAGATAACACTTTCCTTCGGTGCGACTAAGGCATCTTGTTGCCTAAATCGTATGACCAATATTATACCTACACCTAGCTCCGCCGGTTTTTGTAAGGCTGTTCAAATTTTTACTCATCCAGTTGAACAAAATCCACCCAACAGTAGCGGGACCGCCATATTGAAGAATTGAATTGAATGTACATTTTGAAGCATTTCAAATGCTTCGCTATAAGACGCTCTGCGCTACATCCGCGCCATCTGTAGGGTTCCGCGCAAAAACAAAATATCTAAATTCCACGCGGATGAAGTCGCGAGTATAGTAGCTAGTCAAAAATAAATGCACATGAAAGCATGAAGCTTGGGAGTTCAGCAGTACTCAAAAACATCTACACCGCATCATCGCCTCTTTAGTTTTATCCTAAAATTTGTTGGTATAAGCTTCCAATCATTCTGTTTTAGCTTATCCACCGGTTTCTTTTACGGAGCATCTGCCTATCTCCCACGACCCAACTTAGGGGAAAACTGGCGACCTTCGAACAAGATTTCAGATACTCAGGCAACTTGTAACGAATGCCAGGATGTTATTTGAAAACCGGGACCCACTGCTTTGCATGCCTAACGATGCACAGAGAAAGTTAGGTGTTCACAAACAGGTGTCACTTCTTGCTCATCCATCTGATGCCAGCCGAACGAAAGTTTCTTAATCTTTCTAATCGTTCAAATTACGACCTCCTCAACAACTTTACACAATATACGGAAATAAGCAATTTTATTCAAGTAAATTCGTCAAAAGAAATCAATTAGTTGATATAGTTTTTGATATTAGTTTGATCTCCGATTAATTAAAGCGTAATCAAGGTTCAGAAACTTAATGACGTTTGAAATATGATTCAGAAACATAATTTAACAGATCTATTTTTATCTATCATGGTGATGAATATAGATGGACACTCTTATAAACGTCATAAAAATCGGGCAGGAATTATTATGCTAGTGTGCGTGACAGCTGCCATTACGCTTGTGCAATTTGTGTTTGTGTGCGTGCGTAATGATACCAGTTTCAGTGGTAGTATTAAATTATGGGAAAATTAAATTATCATAGATTCAAGACAACTAACAGCAATGGGGTGAAAAGTTCACCCCAATTTTTTTTTGACGCGTTTACAACGCTTAGGGTCCATCTAGATATATCATTAATCTAAGGATAAAGGATATCCTTTATCTAAGACTACGACCTATGACTAAATATAACAGCACAGACTGCTTGTCCTGACTGACTATATACAAATGTACTCTGTGACTGACAATCAACGCACAGCCCAAATCGCAAAGACTACAGTGGGCCCAAGTTGCATTCTATTATCGCTAACGCTAATAGAAACTATTTAAATATATGGGAATTTGATATCTTCAGGTATCTACAGGATCAGGTAGGCACATATTAGGTTTTAGCAAGAGTGAGAGAGACACATGTATAAGTATTTTATCCTTTTCGCGTATGCGTTATATGTATTTGAACCCAATCAACTGGGCCCAAACAATAAGGTGGCCAACCGTCCCCATCATCGGTATGTAAGCTTGTTTTTGTATTGACGTAAAAAAGAAAACATCATTAATCACGTTATATACGCTAATGTTACATGTTCTAATACATTTTAAGCAAAATATAAGCATAACTGCAATTTCATTTGTCCTGTCATTCTTATATCTGGCTAAAACAGGTAGTACATTTTTAGTCAACAAAGTTATAATCATAGTATTCTTTTAAAATTATTTTGGTCATCATAAATGTCATACTATTGCTTTCTCGACACTGCATACGCTAATAGCTTGTCTATAATATTCTTTGACTAAGTTTTGCACTGTCACTGCTCTATGAATGAAAACATAGAGAGGTTATGTGTTATTTACATTGAGCTCTAATAAGGGTTATTCATCTTTTCTAGCTATAATAATGTTAACATTTTCGCTTATTCTAACGCCAACACCTGTCAAGTCTAACATTGACATTTGGGTTACTGAAAGCACAGTTAACGTAGATAGAGGATATAATCATGGACCTATCATACAACAGGACTGTGCGCTTTGTATTTCTGTGTATACAAAAATACACTTTATTCTCAAATAAGAAGGTTTATATTTCAAATTAAAAGATCAGCGAGCCAGGTGAGACTGCTAGTACGGAGTGACGGTGTCCCTTTCCTTTGACACACGAATTCTTAGGCTTAGCATACACTGCGAATTTTATTGACGCGATTTATCCACAAAATTCTGTAACAATAATGGAAATTGTAGGAAGCTGATTAAGAAGCAATTAAGATTTTTACCTAATAATGACGCAGCCATTTAAATATTTAGATATTTTTATATAACTATATTTTAGCATTTGACCTGCTTAGCCATATACATTAAACACAAAGTGTAAAAATGTGAAATCGAAAATAACAGCCACGAGCAGGATTTGAACCTGCATCTCCAATTCAGTCATCGTGACTATTGCTCCTGACTGCTAATTTCGATAATACATTCATAAGGTCTTGGGTGTCTTGAGTTTATAAAAATATCTAAATATCAAATCAAGATTTGTTTTGTTGTTGTTCAGATGTCCATTTAGGTGCGTGCGTCTTGTTTGAGGACTGGGTAGAAACAGAAAAAGCGCTAGGAATTTTATACGCAGTGCGTTCTAATTATGATTCTGAACGCGGATTATAAACCGCCAGAAAAAAAATCGCGCGGCGAGATTTCGCAGTGCGTGCTAAGCCTTACTATAGAACAATTAGGGTGACAATAAATTTCCTTTTCCGGTTCATTCAAATCTAAGCCTTAAGGTTTTTAGGAAAGGCTAGTCAGTTCACGAAAACTAAATTAAGAAAAAACTGTCAGTCACAAAAAAGTTAACTTGTATGATATTTATTATTTTCTGATTTCTAACTATAGTTTAGGGTTTTTTTGTTCGCATGAGCCAACAAATACTTCATTCACTCCCGACAGATGGCGCAGGCGTCACCCAAAGACGTTAAGTATGATGTGTTATCGAAATTAGCAGTCAGGAGCAATTGTCAGGATGACTGAATTGGTAAAGCATCTGGACGGTATCCAGAAGATGCAGGTTCAAATCCTGCTCCTGACTGTTATTTTCGATTTCACATTTTTCACTTTGTGTTTAATGTATGTTGCTAAGCATGTCAAATGCTAAAAATATATATAAAAATATCTAAATATTTATAGGGTTTGCGTCATTATTAGGTAAAATCTTAATTGTAAAATTAAGTTTACCTGGTCGGTATAATGTATAAAAATACTTCCGACAGATGGTGCAGGCGTCACCCAAAGACGTTAAGTATGAATGTGTTATCGAGATTAGCAGTCAGGAGCAAGGGTCACGATGGCTGAATTGGCAAAGCATCTGGACGGTATCCAGGAGATGCAGGTTCAAATCCTGCTCGTGACTGTTATTTTCGATTTCACATTTTTCACTTTGTGTTTAAAGCCATTATTTAAACAAAAAAATAAATAAAAAGTAGGTGCCAAGGTGCCACATATCATAGAGGTATGACTTACGCTGTGGTGCGACAAAACCTTTGTCCTGGTGTTGCCAAAAAAATAATAATACTTAATAAGTGATTATTATTTAAATATATTATTAAATTACATATGTTATTGTCAAAATGAAATATTTCAATGAATATGTTTGGTTCAAGGTTCTGCAGAAAAAAAACAAGCGATTATGTTTGTCTATGAAACCAATGCAAAGATTTTTAATTTAGAGCTAAAAATCATGAGGAAATCAGCATTCCTTTTTTTTGTTAAAGCGGGAAAAAATGTTACTAACCGCACACTATAAGGTATATAATTATGTACTGGAAAGAACAGAGTAGTGTGGGACCCTCACCCACTAAATAAACCCACCGCGTGCCATCTCTCCGCCTTTATAGGCGGGCCACTGGGACCATATTACATTCCTTCAGATTTCCTGAGAGTTTCTCGATTGCTTATAAAATCAGGAATGGTGCACTGAGTGTGATAGACTATAGCCTATCATGCTAAGAGGAGATATGCCCAACAGAAAGACAATGAGTTGAAAAATACCATCAATACTATAATAAGTAGGTATAGAATATATTATTGAGGGCATAAACTTTTCTTGTCCACACTTGGTACTCTCCTATAACATTCATAATATAAAACATAAACATAGTATGACGCCTGTATCCCCGAAGGGGTAGGCAGAGGTGTATAAGGAGTGTGTAATACATTACACACCCACGGTTCGCCAACTATGTTTTAAGTCCCACGTAATAGGGAGCGAGCTTATTGCTGTCTACACATTTCCAAACTTTATCTATCATCAAATATTTACTACCAAGCCCATGTCCAAACTATATCTATAATCAAATATTTACTACCAAGCTTATAACACAGCATAACAAGCTTTGTTTCTTTGTTAGACTGTATTTATTTACTTATGTAGTTTTCCTTAAACTTGAACTCATTCATGTAATGCAATACTCCTAAATAGAGTATAATTAATAACATTACGTCACGAACCCCTTAGTTGGGTGTCAACAACCAGTATCTATATAAATTGAGGCAATTTGTTTAAACTCATATAACTATCCAGACTTGAGTGACACGCGGTGGCAAATTAACAATATCGATATACCAGTGAGTTAGTTTTTTTTTTCTATTGTTTATATAGGCACAAGAGTCACGATCCACCTGATAACCGCCGCTCATGGGCTCAATTATACTAAGATAACGTTCTGTCAAGCCGCTGCATACAACGGCTAATTCCCGTTATATACGAGTAGATCCACTCATATTATAAATTTTATATTATTTTTTTACTGGAGATCAGATTTTGTTAAATAATTAAATATTGATAATTTAGTGTATAACTCGTGCAGATAAAGAATGGGATTATAAATGGCGTCGCCACTATTTACTTCTCGCTCACACACTATCGCCGTCTATACTCACACATAACGGTATAGACAGCAAATAACGGTATTCATGTTTTATTTAAAATAACGGTATTCATGTTGCGTGAACTATTGTTTTAACTCAAGTACATATGCGGGTTTAGCCCAGAAGTTGTATTTTTTTATTTTGTTTAAGTTCGGTTTTTTAAGCAATCCTTTGAGTCCTGTGGGTTAATTTATTATTTTAAATACCTATATAGATTTCGTTATAGGAGCAAGAATTGAATGTTTAATAATTGTGTATTCAATTTTATTCCATATTATAAAGCGTAGTGTACTCGGGATTATTTTTAGGTAGGTACATCAAAAGTGTCAATTAGTTTATTTTATTATATCTGAAAAAGTGTTTGAATACAAAATACATTCAAATGCGAGAGCAACTCCAGTGGCTTATTGGAGATGAGCCTTTCATTATTTGTGAATTAACATGTTTTTTTATCGATCTTTAAAAAAATGAGATATACTCGTAAGTTCAAATTTAAATGATCATTTCAACAGCTGCAATAAATGCTTAAAATTAATTGAATTATCTAGATTTTACTGTTTAATTTCTAAAAATTATCATTAACGCTAAGGATCTCTTTTCGAAGAATTATATTAGCTTCCGAAATTTAACGTCTGTAATAGGTGGTAATGGCCGTCATAAGAGACAAATGGAGTTAAGGACAACCTATCACAATACCCTAACATACTTCCCAGTGAACAAGGTGTACTGTCCAACCCTGGGACTTACTTGAAAAAACAGCCTCACACACACATACACACACACAACACACACACACGCACACACACGCACACACACACACACAGAGACACTCGAACAATTGTATATTTATCATGTGTCAAAATCCGATCACTACGCCATCTGTGCAATAAAAATAAAAATACTTAAGTGCCGTTGAAATAGACCAGGAACGACCATTACGTGTTTCTACTCTAATTTTGAAATTTATATTTCCAGAAGTATCTTCCTATACTCCATCAACAATGAAGGCAGTAGCAGTAATCTTCATCCTGGCCATAATCAGCTGTGCAGTCATCGTACCGGCCATGGCTGATTGTAGGGACTCCAAGTTCTTCAAAGGAACCTGCAATGCCCTTACCCAGGACTGCCAGGTACATTGCACTAATCTGGAAGGTGCTAAAAGCGGACAATGTGTTTACCAGTTCCCGTCGTTCAGATGCAAATGTTGTTATTAAGATTCTTTGTACCTACCTGGAATTGTCTTGAGGTCAAATGATTCTATTATTTTCGTTATTATTGTGGAAAAATAAATTGATTTACTCATTTTTGTTTGTTTAATTTATACTTTATTTGGAGTAATAAAATTATTCAACACAAAGTGTGAAAATGTGAAATCGAAAGCAATAGTCACGAGCAGGATTTGAACCTGCATGTCATGGAATACCGGCTCAGCTGCTTTTCCAATTCAGCCATCGTGATAATTGCTCTGGACTGCTAATTTCCTCTTCCTCTGTATACTAAAACATCCACTGCGATCGCCAACCCGTCTGCCAAGCGTGGTGATTATGGTAAAACCCCCATTTTGGGGAGGCCTATGTCCAGCAGTGGACGATGAAAGGCTGATTGATGGATGGATGGATGAAAATAATCTCTACTGTTGCACAATATTGGTAAAGATTAATGGGATTAATTAGCACCGATGTCTATTATATAATAGTTTAATGGGTGGGAAGAATTATATGGCTAAGCACGTCAAACGCTATAAAAATATCAAAATAAATTATAGTTGAAAATATATATCACTTACTATAGATTCTGTGTACGGCTTAGACCTCGTGGACAGCAGGGCAAATTACCTTCTAGGTCAAGGATTGACCTAGAAGGTAAAGCAGGGCAAATTACCTTCTAGGTCAAGGATTGACCTAGAAGGTGTCGGGATAGTAGTAAAATCAAGTAAACGCGATAGATTCCGTAAACGTAGTTTTATTTCAAAATGTGTAACATTCGCGTAAATATCAGAAAGTATTATATTACTATTTTTACTAATATTAAAAAATGCGAAACTTAGATGGACCTATGTAACTTAAGGCGAGGTGTTTCAACGCAAGCTAAGATTTTAAGAGGTGAGGTGTGGGGTCCGCTCGCGCGTCCTGAAATCTGCGGAACATAAACATAGTGAATACATACTCTTTGCTGCGGGCCGTTCATTTCTCTTCGTGACGTTAGCGCTAGCCCACAGTATAAAATTATTTCAGTAGTAATATGAACAACTAATTACGAATGTAATATGAAATATGTTTTTGTCAGGTTATAAATATAAAAAATAAGCAGAATAAGTGTTAATTACTGCACAAATTTTGTTAAGTAGGTACGTATATTATTTTATTAATTAGGGTTTATTTTTTTATCACTATCTAAATTTTAAAGATGCCGTTCCACTCATGAAGTCGAAAAAATTTCCCCTAGAAAAATATATGCAAAAACGAAAAGAAATGCCTCCCAATATAATACATACATGTTTAACGTTACTCAGTTTCATGAGTGGAACACGCTTTTAATATTTCGATGGTAACAAAAAATAACACACAATTATTTTTTGGTATGTCTTACTGTAACATTGTTTTACGTATTAATATTATTTGTTTGCAAGTATACGTTTCAGGTGCGGCACACCGGATTAACGAGAATAGGTCGCATCGCCTGCAAGAAGGAACCTACCTACCTTCCAAAGCAGAGAAAACACTAGAGCCTTAAGCGTGAAGTAGACTTCAAATACCTCTAGAAATCACCCATCTAGATGAAATGAATTAGGAATGGTATGTTACTAAAACGATGAGTGGAAGCAGCATACAGGCGGAAGCAATGACTGGAGAGGATCTGCTATAAAATTGTAGCTGCGATGGAATGGGAGCAGTGACCAAACAGGAGCGACATTGTAGTTAAATATTTATCAAGTAAAGATGCTTTAACTAATGAATATGTTTAATTTTATTAATATGTTGATCTAATTTCATTAAATCTAAATATCTAGGCTGAATACATACAGGGCTTAATTCTTGCATCATGTTCTTCATCGTGTATATTAGATTCGGCTTATAAACATGGGTATATTTATCGTTTTTATGATGTCATGTTGTGGCAAATTGGTGGAAACATTTTCTTTTATATCCTCTAAAGATAAATCTTTAATGGCCATGCCAAACAATTTGTCGTCAATCAAAATTTCTGGTAAACAGTTCATCATTCATGTAAACATTCTCAATTTTGTGTTTTTCGTATGATTTTGCTTCCATAATTTTGACGTAAGTTGATGAAACGCCACCCTCAGCCGTTCTTGCGTATATAACCCCATAGATTATAGGTTTCTTTCTAGGCGTTAAAAGACAGATAATGTAATATCTGCCTCTATAGCGCTAGAATATCCTCTTTAGTCTTTATAACACATCGTTCATTTGGGTCGTGCCCGCTCTTTTTGGCGCTGGCATAAATTGCACAATATTTATTCTTTATTGCCATGTAGGGAACCGCTCCAAATCCTTTGCCTATAATTGATACCGTCCCTGAGTTAGGCCGGAAATAACTTCCATAAGATCTTGAACTTTTAACTTCGCCTTTGTTTTTCAAGACTCAGCTCATTGATGAAAAAAAATCGTTAGTAAAATTGACGCGTCTTTCCTTCGTCATTGCCTAGATTAAGTGAAAAAAATACAAAACCTAATCTCCATATTTTTTTTTGTATATTATTGTATTTATTCTATTTGGAAGATGTCAAGCATATGTTAGTATCAGATTTTAATGTTTGATAAGTGATCATCCACTGCAAACGCGTCACAAGAGAATGAAGTAAATGTTGAATTTGTTACTCACTGCTCAATATTATACTTTTTTATATTATACTGATTCATCAGGTTTTTTTTTGCAAGTGGTCTATGATGTCTTGTCTTGATATGTAAGAAACTAAACATCAACTGAAGTGTAAAGAGTTATTCGGAAACAGTTAGGTAGCAGAAGGTAGTAGATTTTGTGTATTATGTGTTTGGAAATTTGGGTGCAATTATAATTCCTAATGTTGAAAAAAAAATGGAGGAATCATACGAGTGTCTAACTTGTGACTGCTTTTTTTGACCTAATATAAAATATACATTAAACACAAAGTGAAAAATGTGAATCGAACAGTCACGAGCAGGATTCGAACCTGCATCTCCTGGATACCGTCCAGATGCTTTGCCAATTCAGCCATCGTGGCCCTTGCTCCTGACTGCTAATCTCGATAACACATTCATACTTAACGTCTTTGGGTGACGCTTGCACCATCTGTCGGAAGTATTTTCATACATTATATCGACCAGGTAAACTTAATTTTACAATTGAGATTTTACCTAATAATGACGCAAACCCTATAAATATTTAGATATTTTTATATATATTTTTAGCATTTGACATGCTTAGCAACATACATTAAATACAAAGCGCTATGTCGCTCATGGACTCAACTATACTGAGAGTAGGTATTGTCAAGCCGCTGCTCACCATTTCATTTCACCGATATGAAATTAAAGAATAAACGGCTATCTCCTGCTACAGCCAAAACGCAACGATGTGCTTCATGGTCGGTCAAGCGAGAGATGGTGGTACCAACACGCTCTGGCCCGATACCAAGTGAGTATTCCCACTTAGTACCCAGCCCTACCACTAGTCATGCAATGGATGATAATTGCTTACTTCCCTTAGTCGCCTCATACGACATCCAAGGGAAAGAATGGGGTGGTGACACTTGTATTCTTAGTCCGTCACCACATGGACAGACACGAAGTCTGAACAGATCTGGATGAGATTTGGCACAGAGATAGATTATAGTCTGGAATAGCGCATAGGCTTTCTTGTTTCAAGGCATTTTTATGTATTCCGGAAAAATAATTCCCGGGGGATTCCTTGGGATCAACATGAGTTTTTATTTTTGTATAGTGGTAGTTTAGTGGTCAGAGAATGCCGTAAGCAATTTTTTATCCCGTAAAAATGGATATCTCATGTGGTACAGCAATATTTGCATAGAGATTATTAGTTAACTGCGTTAGTGAACTGCCTTGGTGGCGCAGCGGTAGTGTATGCGACTGCTGATCATGAAGTCTCGCGATCGATCCCCGGATCGGGCGGTGTTATTGAGCTTTTACCTAAATAGAAAACTTCTCAGCAGCCCGGAGTTTGGAAAATTTCCACAAATTATTTGTGAAAGTAGAAAAAGAGCTTTGCTGCAAGCAGGATGTGAACTTGCGTCCCATACAATCCGGGGACGTGCTCTGGACCATTAAGCTATCGCAGTCACCTAATGGTGATCCTCAATCTCCACTTCACATTTGTTTTAGATGTCATTAAACCTTCTCCTGCAAAAATATTGTGTATTTAATTTTGTGAATTATCAATATAATACCAAAATGCATTAACACCTGAAACTCCTATTTCTTGTGTCACCAACCCATTGTTGCAATCTATATAAACACGTAATTAGCTAATTGTCTATGAATCATTAACTAAATACCTAATTTTTACATGACAATTGTTATTTTCCTTGAGTCTATTTAATGAGTCAATACATCATCGCTTGTCTGTATGTATGTATGTATCGTGCTGATCTCTGCGACTTATGAGGCTGTGATTATTTATATTAATTATGTTTTCGCTATCTCACATTAAGCTAGTGTAAAGAAATAAGACCAATCTCTCGCATTATAAACTGCCTCGGTGGTGCAGCAGTAGTGTGTGCGACTGCTGATCATGAGGTATCTGGTTTGAATCCTGGGTCAATCCACAGTCGCATACACTACCGATAGACCATTAAAGCCCTCGTGGACCTCGTGGACATAAACACGAATAGTATCTACGGGTCTTTTTAGGTAATGCTCGTTTCTCGTCAGGAGACCGAATTCGTTATGCCACTTCCTCTGTTAAGCTTGCCCCTTAACCCTTAACCACCTACCACCGGTCTCAGAGACCGCAGCAAATTTTTAGATTCAAATATTTCGAAATGTGCGTATCGTGTGGTAGAGCTTGTCCGTATACCTTTACACACATTTATATAGTGTGACGCTTGCGCTTGGTGATCGTATTATGTGCGCGCGTTTGGCCTAGGTAAGTAAAAGTAGCCAGCGGTCTCAGAGACCGCACGTAGGTGGTTGTGTGATTTTTTTGTATTTATTTACTTTCTAGAAATATATCACCGGAAATAACTCACGTTGAGGATCGATTTAGTCGACCCGGGTTTCGAGCATATTCGATGCTCATCATCAGGTCGAGCGCGCAGCGGTGTCAACGAGTTCCCGGCGGGCACTGCGGCTAGCATAACTGAGGGCTCGGTCAATTAATGATCTCGGTACTGAGGACAAGTGTGCAGGGTGATGGTGTGAACTCGCATGAAGGTATCGGTCCGTGTGCGTAGGTTTTCGATGTATAGTGTGGGTCAAACTTCCATTAGAGCCACGGATAATACGTTCCTTCTCCTCCTCTACGATAATGTTAGTCTTAGGATAGGTCGTAAATTCTCTCGGGTTGAAAATATATCATCGATATAGCGCCACCAATAACGCGGTTTATACTCGGTTGTACTTAACGCCTGATTTTCGTACCACTCCATGAATATATTGGCCACCACAGGTGCTACCGGGGATCCCATTGCCACGCCGTCCAGTTGCAGGTAGTACTCTCCTCGCCACATGAAGTATCCGCTTGCCAGACAAAGTTCTATCCACTCAATGTATTCAGCTGATAAGTCAGAGTCGCGTATCAAGGCACTAATACGTTCTAATGTTCTCCTTACTGGTACATTGGTGAACAGAGACGACACGTCGAAACTTACCATAATCTCAGTAGGTTCGATTCGTACATCTCTCAACAGTTGGACGAAATGTGTTGAGTCCCTTACAAAACTATCTGTTTGGCCCGTGAACCGTAATAAAACTGAGGCCAGAAATTTGGATAGTTTATAGGTAGGCGAGTCTATTTGGCTTACTATGGGACGTAGGGGCCAATCGGTCTTGTGGATTTTAGGGAGGCCATATATCTTCGGCGGTGTGGGATTATGTGGCCGTAGACGTGGCAATAAACTATTATCTGAGCCATTTCGTAACAACTTGACTACTTTTGTGGTTACTCTAGAAGTAGGGTTATAATTCACCTTCTTGTATGTAGTGTCATCACTTAATAGCTGCAAGATCTTGTTTTCATAGGCCTCGGTATTTACAATCACAGTCGCGTTCCCTTTGTCGGCTGGTAGTACTGGGTTTTTGCTGTTATCGCGCAGATCGCGTAAAGCTGAGTACTCACCTTTTGTAAGGTTGCTTTTAGGCGGTTTTGATCTGCGTAAGAGAGATGATATATCCTGTCTTAAGCATTCCGCTTCATTTTGTGGGATAGTATTACGGAAAATTGTGTCCTCGATGCTCGTAATTATATTTTCTATGGGGATCCTTCTAGGCGTAGGTGCATAGTTAAGTCCTCGAGAAAGAACACTAAGTGCACTGCTATCTAAAGAATACGATGACATGTTAATAACAGTTTCATATTCCGAATAAGGCGCAGTATCTTTTTTGTTATTATTGCGCGGGTAGTTGTGTGATGACACATATCCCAGCTGTTGCCGTTTAAGGTTCGATAACTTGTCATTCTGTTTTTGTGCAGTGTTCAACCCGGTGATATTAGTTCTGCTATATGTCATTGCATCTAATATCTCCCATAGATCACGATCTAATACCTGCGATATTTGTAGGTGTAATTCGTACAACTTTTTGTTGGCACCAAACAGACTACGACGATGTTCAGCAATCACTTTTCGAAGCAATTTTTCACTCGCGACACGAAAAAATTTATCGTATCCCCGAATGCACTTCACTGGTTTTATGTTGATGAACTTGGGAATCACTGCATTATCTCGACACTTCACCAGGAATTCTAAACTGCACTCGAGTTTTACACGTCTCAATCTTATACGCGCGAACTCTTTTAATTTATTTAGCCATACCGTACCGTACCGGTTTATTTACTTTCGTTGTTTTAGTGTAAAAATGAATAAAAACTATGAACATATTGAAAGATGGCTGCAGTATGAGATTTCAGATGAATAGGATACACCCGACGACGACTGCAGTGACGTGAAATGAAATGTTACCGAAGATCTAGTACAGGTTGAAGGAAAAATCTACTTGATCAAAGATGCTCAACTTTTCGTTGGACGCGAAGACTGTTTATGGATTTAGTTATATTTTACAGAATGTTAGACACTTCATTTGCGAATGCTTATGTAATTTGTTGCATTCAGCAAGCACTGAAAGCTGATGGCCGATTAAAATTCCTAAAAATATTGTCAGAGCAGCTTACAAGACTGCAAACGGAATGCCGCGAAAAAATAATTACATTCAGTGATATCAAGAACTCTGTTCGCCATATTCTGCAGATCGGGGAAGATTTACTAAGCACTTTTAGGGCAGAAAAGTGAGTGTGCGAAATAAAATTATGCTGTCACTGCCGCGAAAAACTGTAAATGCAATTTTGTAAAAACTTTTAGTTTATGTTTGATTTTTATGTATTTCATTGATGATCGATTTATAAGTAAGAAATATAAAAGTGGAAATTTTATGTTTCTGAGCACAGATCTTACTTTGCTATTTCAGTGATTTTTTTTCGTGGCATAAATGTTATTTTAAAAACAATAGAGTATTGGAAGATTTTTATACAAACTTTATTATTTGTCATTACAAAAATAAAGCTCTACAGTATAAACAATTATTTAATTTACTCAGATGTTTTTCGACTTTATATTGGATTAATGCATATAAATGCATTCCGATAGATGGCGTTGGTCGTAAAGACAAATGTGACTCATCACATTGGAATGATTGAAAGATCTGTACGATAGTTAAGTGGCTTAGAGCACTTCCTCGGATCGGAAAAGACGCAGGTTCGATTCCCGCTCGTAAAAAAGATCTCTTTTTCCTTATTCACAAATAATTTGTACTTTAAAAAGTGGCGGAGCATGTCAAACGCTAAAAAAATAACATCAAAATTAAACACAAAGTGAAAAATGTGAAATCGAAAATAACAGTCAGGAGCAGGATTTGAACCTGCATCTCCTGGATACCGTCCAGATGCTTTCCCAATTCAGTTGGGTGCAGGCGTCACCCAAAGACGTTAAGTATGAATGTGTTATCGAAATTAGCAGTCAGGAGTAATTGTCAGGATGGCTGAATTGGTAAAGCATCTGGACGGTATCCAGGAGATGCAGGTTCAAATCCTGCTCCTGACTGTTATTTTCGATTTCACATTTTTTCACTTTGTGTTTAATGTGTAGTGCTAAGCATGTCAAATGCTAAAAATATATATAAAAATATCTAACATCAAAATGTTGAAAACATCATCTAGCTTCAAAGTACATCTTATATATTACTAGCTTATACCAGCGACTTCGTCCGCGTGGAATAGTTACTTTGAGCTAACGCTAACTTCAGTACTTGATCATTATTTTGCTGCGATGTTATTTTAAACTGCTAAGATATTCATTGAAATCGAATCATGTAAGGGGCAATTTTGTTTTAAATGAAATACTTGTGATCAATAACGTATTTATTTTGATAAGGATTAATATCATGTTTACAAAAACACCTTCGCAAATAGTGCATTGTTTTAGAACAAATTTGGTTAGCATAAAGAAGGTTATAGTGAGCCAACCTTAAAAGATAGACCAAGCATCACCTTTCGCCTTCCTATGCTTCTTTCAATACTGTCCAGCAAAAACAGTCACGTTTTATATTCATTATACTTAACACATTTAACGGGTCTATAAGCTACAACCATAAAAACCCTGTACGGGTACTTAATGCATAATGAAATTAACATGTTTTTTTCCATGAAATTACCTACTTGGCGGGCCTCGTGGCGTAGTCGCTAGGGTAACCGACTTCCGTGCACGAGGTTGTGGGTTCGATTCCCACTCAGGACAATTATATGTGTGATGAACACAGATATTTGTACTGTGTCTGGGTGTTTTCTATCTATTATATATGTATGTATTTACAAAAAAAAAGTAGTATATGTATTATATCCGTAATCTGGTACCCATAGTACAAACGTTAAGCTTAGTTTGGGACCAGAGGAGGCTGTGTGAAAAATGTGCGTGAATATTTATTTATTTTAGTATGTAGTTTTTATTTTAATAATTATTATAGGCATTTTAGTACAAAACCTCTTATCTGTTAACTGAAATGTTTTTTTTTATTATTTACTATGATGCTACTTTTCATTTCAACTAACAACAGCAACAGCAAAGTATAAAGCATGAAACCACGAAGTTGATACCTATATTTTTAGTTGTAGTTGGTTTCATAAAATTTTATTCAGGAGACTGTTATTATCGATTTTCTCATACAAGTGGTATTTATGCATAAGAGGTCTTAAACTCGCAACGACGACACGCTATAATTTATTATAGCACACGCCATTGAGATTCCTATTCGACAATTGAAGAAGAACGTAAGGGTGTAAGTTAAAAAAAGTGATTTTTTTAATAATCAATTTATTTTAAAACAATAGTTTCATTTGAACTCATCTAGAGTCTAGACAATTCCAGGTACATCCGATATTAGTAACAACATTTGCATCTGAATGCCGGGAACTTGTAAACACATTGTCCGCTCTTAGCACTCTCCAGGTTGGTGCAGTGTCTCTGGCAGTCCTTTTTTTTTTTTTTTTTTGTTAAGGCGGGAAAAAATGTTCCTAACCGCACACCCCGTCGTTCGGGGCAACGAACAGGGTAGTGTGGGGCCTTCACCCACTAAAGAAACCCGCCGTGTGCCGTCTCTTCGCCTTTCTTGGCGGGCCACTGGAACTATGTCACATTCCTTCGGTGGTCTGCCGGCGGCTTACCCTTCCGGGTACTCTCTACTGAGCGACGCATCCGCACGCGGAGCGTCGCACCTTCGCGGGAGGCCTTGCGGGTGGCGGACGTTCCCCGGTCCATCCACCCGCGGCCTCGGCTAGGGCGGCATGAGGCGCAAGTACCTGCGCCTGCGCCGCCCCGGTCGCTGGCGGCGGTTTGGGTCAGCGGAAGAATCCTCCTCCCTAGCCCTCTCCGCCGCTTCCTTCCGCGAGATAACCTCCTCGCAGAAGGCAGCGACCGCGGCCCAATTCCTGTCGCTGCCAAGCATCGCTCTGACGACGCTCGGCAGCGAGAGGTCCCCCCCTATTTCCGCGACGAGTTCACGGCGATGCTCGGCCCAAGCCGGGCACGACTCGAGCGTGTGCCGCGCCGTGTCCTCGTCACAGCCGCAGTGGTGACAGCCCGGAGTCGCTTCCCTCCTTGCAACTATGTGCAGATATCTGCCGAAGCAACCGTGCCCCGACAGCACCTGCACCAGTCGGAAGGTAAGGACTCCGTGCCGTCGCCCCGCCCACTCCTCCAGCACCGGCTGGAGCGCCCCTACGGTCCAAAGACCGGCCCGAGGCGCCTCCAACCGCACCCTCCATCTGGCCATGGCAGTGCGGCGTGCGTCGCCCTGCCACCTGGCCACCTCCCTGGGTAGGGGGCATCCGCCCCCCTCCCGCTCTTGCAACGCCCGCCGATACACCTCGGCGAGCACCTCCGCCTCCAAGTCCCACGGGGGGATTCCGGCCAACGCGCAGGCCGCCTCCGTCGACACCGTGCGGTATCCACGTATGACCCTGGATGCAACGACTCTCTGTGGTCTCCACAGAAGAGCCCTGTTCAGTGCGTCCAGGGACCCCGCCCACACGGGTGCGCCGTACAACGCCATCGACCGGACCACCCCCGCGTAAAGCCGTCGGCACGCATTGTTTGGTCCGCCCATATTCGGCATGAGCCGTGCAAGGGCGGACGCTGCGCCGACTAGCCTCGGGGACAGTTGGCGGAAGTGCTCGCGAAAGCGCCACCGCCCGTCCAGCACCAGGCCCAGATACTTAATCTGGGCCTGCACCCCAATCTGGACCCCATCCACTGTGATCGAGGCGCCAGCAGGTGGCCGACGTCGGGGCCCATGGAATAGTAGGGCCTCCGACTTGTCCAGGGCCACCCTAAGCCCCAGCGCCCCGATCCTCCTGACCACCTCTGAGGTCCCTAAGGTGGCCAGGAACGCCGCTTCCTCGAAGTTTCCGCCCCGGGCCACGACCAGCGTGTCGTCCGCATAGCAGATGACCGCCAGCCCGGGGGAAAGCCGACAGCGCAACACCCAGTCGTAACCGATGTCCCACAGGAGCGGCCCCAGGACCGAACCCTGCGGGACACCGCACGACATGGGTCTCCTCACAACGTCGCCCATGCGGCTCTCATAGACGACGCTGCGGCCCTCTAAGTAGTCAGCCACCAGCCGCCTCAGGTATACAGGCACCCCGTGATACCGGAGCGCCTCCCTGATGCAGCTGAATGGCAGACTATTAAACGCGTTGGCGATGTCAAGCGACACCGCCAACAGCATTTCCCCGCTGGTAACGACCGCCGCGGCCGCGGCCCTCAGACGCATGATCGCACCGACTGTCGAACGACCAGCTCGAAAACCGAACTGGGCGTCCGACAAGTCGGGCCCGACGTCGCGCAGGTGCTGGACAATGCGGGCAGCGAGGATTCTCTCCAGCAGCTTACCCACCTCATCCAGCAGCACGATGGGCCTGAAGGCCCCGACCGAATCCAGCGTTCGTCCCGGTTTCGGCAGGAGTACCAGCCTCCCCTCCTTCCAGCAGTCAGGGAACCGTCCGGACGCCAGGCACGCGTCGAACAGTCCCCTGAGGCGGGGCTCCAGGTGGTCCAGAGCCAGGGCCAGAGCCCGGGCGGGTATCCCGTCCGGGCCGGGGGCGGTGTTCTTGGAACGAATCCGCGCAATAGCCGCCCCCATTTCCGACGCAGTGACGGGTGGTACACTGAAGTCAACCACCCGGTCGCTACCTGGCGGTGCCATGACCGGGGGTGTGTGCTCCACTCGTCGTGGGAATAGGCCCTCAACCACCTCGGTGAGGAGGCCGGGCTGAAGGGTCTCTGTGAGGGGAGGGCCCTGGGTGCGGAGCTTATTCAGCGCCGCACGGTACGGGCGACCCCAGGGGTCACGATTGAGACCATCCAGCATCTCCTGCCTTTTCTCAGCTTTGGCGCGGCAGATGGCCAGCTTGAACTCAGCCCGCGAGGTGCGGTATGCCTCGTACAGCCGGCCCTCCCGCTCCTCATCGCGGTTGCGCCGCCGACTACGGGTGTAGGACCTCCGCGCACGAATGCACGCCGCACGAAGGTCCGCCAGCTCCTGGGACCACCAGTAGAGCCCTTTCCTCGGAGGAGGACGTCGCACACGGGGCATGGCCGAATCGCACACCTGCGTGATCGCAGCGCGAAATCGGCCAGCCTCAACGTCCACCTCCTCAGTCAGGGCTGGTGAGGACAGCCATGATTGAACGATGGCTGCCTCCGCCAGTAGGTCCCTATCCAGCCTACCCACAGCCCACCGCGGGAACGCGGAAGTTCTGCGCGCCACGTGACCCCTACTGGGGCCCTGGAGGGACCGGGAGACCTCAATCCGGATATATCGATGATCGGACAAAGTCTCAACCTCCTCCAGGACACACCAGTTCCCTACTCGTGCCGCGACGTCGGGGCTAGCAAACGAAAGGTCCACTATCGAGCCGCCCCGTCGCCGCACGCACGTGTTGACGGAGCCTCTGTTTAATAAACAGAGGCCCGTCGACGCCGCCCACTCAACAACCGCCGCCCCGCGAGCATCCGTCGCAGGGGACCCCCACGCCGAGGATTTGGCGTTGAAGTCCCCCATAACTAGGACGTGGCTAGGCGCCAGGCGCCGCAACGAGGTCTCTAGGCTGTTAAGCCAGACCCCGAAATCAGCCAGACTCCGGTTGGGGGAGAAGTACACGCCGTACAGCGTAACTCCCCCCCAGTCGGCCGCGACGTATCCCGTGCCCCTGTCTCTGATCGACAAGGGCGGGGAACGAAGCGCCGTAGAGCTGACGATTGCCACGGAGTCATCGCGGCTGCCCGCCCAATTAGGGCGGTCAGGAACGCAATAAGGCTCCGCAGCTACGGCTACACCAATCAACCGCTCCACCATGGTTTGCAGGAGAAGATCCTGCGCCCTGGCGGAGTGGTTGAGATTCGCCTGAAGGAGGACAGTGTCACGGTTGAATTTTAAGCCGTAACCATATCCTCCTCCACCCGGGACGGTGGCGAAGCCGCGCTAGGGGGGGCAGCCTGGGCCGATTGGCTGGTCTCCCCCCTTTTTGGGCCTGTCGCTGGAGGCCTACACCCCTCCCACCCCATGTAGTGCTTCGCAGGTCTGTTGCCTGCAGCACACGCGGGGCAGTGAGGGGGGGCGGTACAGGTTACCGCCTTATGCCCTGCCTGACCGCAGCGGAAACAAAGGCCGCTGCAATCAAAGCAATTAGTGCACGTCGGTCGGGTGTGTCCGACCGCCATACACTTATAGCACCTCGCAGGTCGGGGCTCCAGCACGGTAACCCGCGCGGAACTCCAGCCCACGAGGAGCCTGCCTGCGTCAGCCAAGATTTTAGCCGACGCGACAGGGCAACTCACCCAGACGGTACCCACACCGCCGGGTCCGGTCCTAATGGAGCCCACCCTGACGCCCTCCGAGCATCCGGTTTTCGAGGCAATGGCCTCCCGGACGTCGTCAGCCGCCACCGAGTCGTCCAGACCAGAGATGCGCAGTTCAGCACATTTCACCGGTCTGGCGATGCGGACCCCACTACCTTCGCCAAATAGACCTCGCAGCCTCTCGGCTATCGTGTCGGCCATTTTGGGACCCTCCGCCCCAGGGAACTCGAGGATTCGAGCCCCTGTCCGGGCTTGGCGGGTCCGGGCGGCGACGCCTCCGATGTCGGAGACGTCGATTTCCGCCCGGGCCTTCCTCAAAATGGCCTGATAGCTCAGGCCCGCTTCCGCCTCCGGCAGCATGGTGATCACCACCGCTGCCGTTTTCGGCGTTTGAAGCTTGCGCTTGCGCGGCTTCTTTTTGGAGCTGGGCTTGCCCCCCGGCGCTACAGGCTCTACGGCTTGGGCAGCAGCCCCAGTCGCAGATGCCCTCTTCCTCTTACCCCGGGACTCTCTGGCAGTCCTGGGCGAGGGCGTTGCAAGTTCCCTTGAAGAACTTGGAGTTCCTACAATCTGCCATAGCAGGTACGATGACCGCGCAGCTGATGATGGCCAGGACGAAGAGTATGGCTATTGTCTTCATTGTAGATATTTATTGGAAGATTTTTCTGGAAATAATTAAGATGAATTTTAGATAAATCGGGTGTAAAGACTTTCAACCAACTTGCATCCTGTCTAATATCTATACTAATATTTTATTAAAGAGGAAAGATTTGTATTTTGGCATTTTTGTAACGAATAAACTCAAAAACTATACAGGACCAATTCCAAAAACTATTTTATCATTAGAATTCTACATTATCCTTGAATAACATAGGCTACATTTACTACTAATATTATGTTATACAAAGAGAATTTATTTAAATATTTAGATAATTTTGTACATATCTTAAAATAAACCAATACATCGTCTTATATATCATATATTATCCACCTACTAAATTTCATCCAAATCCGCAAAGTCTTTAAGGCGTGATTGTGCATAAACATTCAAATACCTTCATGAACTTTTACGTTTATAATATTTAACGGGCCTCGTGGCGTAGTCGGTAGTGTAATCAAATTCCGTGCACGAGGTCGTGGGTTCGATTCCCACTCAGGATAAATATTTGTGTGATGAACACAGATATTTGTACTGCGTCTGGGTGTTTTCTATCTATTATATGTATGTATTTACAAAAAAAAAGTAAATTATATGTATTAATATCCGTAATCTGTTACCCATAGCACAAGCATTAAGATTAGTTTGGGACCAGAGGACGTTGTGTGAAAGATGCCCGTGAATATTTATTTATTTATTATTTATTTATTTACAAAAACAAAGTAATATATGTATTATATCCGTAATCTGGAACCCATAGCACAAGCATTAAGCTTAGTTTGGGAGCAGAGGACGTTGTGTGAAAATGTCCGTGAATATTTATTTATTAGGATACTATAACACAAAGAAGCAGCTTTCCAAGTGGTAGAGTTCTTGCTTATCCCAGCATGAATGGGCTGGCTCGATCGGAGAAGTTATCACCCTCTCATAGGAGATCAGCGAGAACCGACGGTAGGGACTTATTGTTGTGTTTCGTATGGTGAGTGAGAGCGCCAGACGCCCAAACCCCCTCCCTATGATGATCTCTATTATCCTTCCTATCCTCTCCTTAGTATCCTCCCTGTCCCTTTCCTTGGAGATGGCGACGCGCGAGTTTTGCCTCTGGTGTTGCTAGCGTCTACCACTTACCATCAGGTGGGCCATATGCCTGTGTGCTACCCACGTAGTACAAAAAAAAGGATACACGTAGGCAATATTAAATTATTAATATTCTCTTACAAGTTTCTTTTTAAAGCAGAAGTTTGCGAAAAGAAAATTCACCATTAGGGTGAAGCCCGCCTGCGTTAGTGAATTTATATTTTATGTACATCAAAGAATTAATAATTCAAAACAGCCCTCATCTCCAGTAAAGGAACACAGTTATAATAAATATAAATACTCACTGGTGTCTCGTGGATTTGTCACGTCAAGTAAGTAGGAGAGTCGTATGAGCTTCTGACAGCGTGTCACTGTTTATATACTGACTATTGGTACTCAACTAATGGGACTTATGACGTAATATTCTTTACATACCTAAATGGTAGTACTTAGCATTAGATGTACCAGATTGTACCAGTTCAAGTATAAGGAAAGCTGAACGTTTTATATGACTAACATTGTGACAAATAAATTCTTTTTGTTATAAATTGATCGTAAACACGACGTGCTAAGTATTGCAGCCGACGGGTATTTCCCATTCTTTGGTATACTAGAGAAAAATACCTCTTCGGAATTGTTGATATGATTAAGTCTTTCGGGACTTAGAGACTGTTTGTGGTGTGTGTTAATGTTAGAGCATTTTAATTATAGATTTAAAAACTAAGCCTAAGTTTATTAAGAAATAAAATAGTAATATTTATAAGTAGTTTGATGGTTTTAATGTAGATATGAATATTTGAGATCGGTTGAGGCGAATAAGAATTATGGATATATATACATTAAAATACTCCTCTGCATACTTATGCCTAACTTGTGCTCGATATGACTATTAAAATATTAAAAACACTACCAATGTATGCGTACGTATTTAAGCATTTTCAATTCTTTTAAATCGTGGATAGCTGCTTGATTATGTCTCACCTTAATGAAACTACCTGGATGACCGAGCTTTACTCGGTGTATTTTTTTTGGTACTGCGACTGCGGGTCATGAGGTCTCGGGTTTGATCCCCGGGTTGGGCAGTGTTATTGAGCTTTTCGTAAAAAGAAAATTCTCAGTAGCAGCCCGGTGTTTGGAAATATGCCCGGTAGTCGGCAATAGGCTCGCCCACTATTACGTGGTACTTAAACATAGCTGACGAATCGTCCAATCGTGGGCGTGTAATACACCTCTGCCTACCCCTTCGGGGAATAAGACGTGATGCTGTGTTTTTATTGTTAGTAATTACAGTGTGAAACAGTAATAGAAAACAAACGAACAAAGAAACTGATGTTCTCTATTAGTAAGGATAATTACGACTGCTCAGGTTTATTGCAATCTTTTAATTATTTATGTGGACCTCAGCGTAGTCCTCGGCTGCCCCTGCATTATTAAAACAAACCCTCGCTAGATAAGTATAATTTTAATTAATTCTCCGCCATTTCTAAATTTACCAAACACTATAATTAATTCTACCAGTCAAAACGTGGATATTTTCAATGATTGTACAAGTTTAAAACTAGTGTAAGGTGGTTTAAATACTAGGTAGATATAGGTATTTTCTCCATGAACTATTCTAATATTTGTGATATTAGAATAGTTCTAATATTTGTCATATTAGAATAGTTCTAATATTCGTGATATTAGAATAGTGCTTAAGTAGTATGTGGGTATATAGTTTTCCTTTTCATTTATTCGTAGGTGAGCACTTTGAAACGATTTTATAGGATTTTTTTTTCTGTTTCTGTGTGTTTGTCAGCATATCATGCAAATACTAGTAAACGGATTTTAATGCATTTGTTTTAAAATAAAAAATAATATCTAAATAAAATACTGGTACCTATACGTTTTATCCCGTTACTATATCGAGAACCCGAAATACTCCTCCTGCGGCGCCGCCGCAGCCAAAAGCTAGTTTTTAGGTTATATCTCAGGTTCCCGATATAGTAACGGGATAAAATGTATAAGTAATTACCAGTTTTTAAGTCTAATCAAGAGCTATCAAATAAAAAAGTTGCAGTTCAGTAGTATTTGCGTGACGCGTGAATAAACAAACAGACAAACCGACAAACAGACAAAAAATCTAAAAATAACTTTTTTGTGTTTAGACACATAAGTTCAGTTTAAATGCAAATGTATAAGACAAAGTTAAAGTTTCTACTAAAATCGGCCAAAGTTGTCGTGGTCGCGGTGGATATTTATCAGATATAATTTTTAAATATACTTTTTTTGAATATAATAAAAATTTGAATCATTGTCACCTAAATTTATTGCTTTATTTCGATTTACAAAACAAAGTTTTTGTTGAAAAACCCTATAGTTAGGATTTTGATCTGTATTTTAGCATTTCTAGCACTTGACATACTCAGATACTAGACTACCTATCTATTATCGGATTTTGTCATCTCTCAAATTGTAATCTCTGATATGCTTGCTATTTACTTCTTAATGCTCTTGCTATATTTCGAGATCAAATTTTTTAATATTTTAAGAAATTCGTTTTACATTCGGTTTAACCGAAATTCGCAAGTCGGAAGTTTCAGAAGTTTCGCCCAATAATTTGAAATACTGTGACACCCTCACTTACTGTTTTTTTATTGTTTTATGATGTTGTCTTGCATAAAAAATGCACACAGAACACGACGGGAGTAACACTCCCGAGAAAGCACATACCGAAGTTAGGCCGAATTTTGTTTATTTACCGAATGTTCGGCCGAAGTTCGTATTCGGTTAAAATCACATTCGTCCAATTTCTAATATTTTTCTTTTTTTATACTACGTGAATGGTAAACAAGCATACACGGTAAGCGGTTGCCGTAGACGCTAGCAACACCAGAGGCACTTGCACGTCCCAATATCCAAGGAAAATGATAGAAGGTGACTAGAAAGGATACTAAGTAGAGGATAGGAACGATAATAAGGAGACGAGGGTAAGGAGTGGATTTGGACCTCCGGTGCTCTCACTCACCGTACGAAATACAACGCTAGGTACCGTTGTTACACGCTGATCTTATGTGAGAGGGTGGTACTTACTTAACCCTTAATCACCTACCAACGGTCTCAGAGACCGCAGCAGATTTTTGAATTAAAATTTTCGAAATGTGCGTATCGTGCGACAGTGCGCGTTTGTGTACCTTTCCGCACATCTATATAGTATCGCGCTTACGCTCGGTGATCGTATACAATTCGAAACTTTATGCATGTACTATAGTCAAAACCAGATAATATTTAGGTCATCACTAATGACTACGTGAAGTCAGAAATTAATTAGCATTATATTTTAATACGATTTTTGATGTGATAAGTTTTCGCAAAAATTATGCATCCCGCAACCCTAATCAGCTGTTTTTCTGAACTTTCTTTGACCTAATAAAGATTTAATAACGTTAGATGTGACATAGTATCAGATCATAGTAAAATGCCTCCTAACTTTGATACCAATTTACCATGAAGACGAAGTTATTTTGTATGTGCATTTTCTTTAGCTTTTAGAAAATCATTTCAAATGTGTAGTTACTTTGTATCTATTTTATTTCTTTTTTTTTTTATTTACTTATTTTTACTTTTTTTATTTGTATTTACTTTCGAATCTTATGTACCTAAAATTATTGCGGTTAGTTCATATTGCCTCCATGGCGTATTGGCTAGTGTATGCGACTGCTGATCACGAGGTCTCGGGGTTGATCCCGGGCCAGGCACAAAGTGCTATTTGGGAATTTCGTAAGAAGTTTCTCAGTAGCTACCCGGAGCCTAGAAATGTGCCCGGTAGACGGCAATAGGCTCGCCTCCTATCACGAGGAACTTAAACATAGTTGGCCAACCGTAGCTGAAAAAAAATACACCACGGCCTAACCCTTCGGGGATACAGGCATGAAACTATGTTATGTTATGCATTTAGGTTAAAAAGATCGGCCTGTCTGCCTAATACTCTTTAGAATCCAACATTTATTATTTGCGTGATTGGATATTATTTTGACACGCCTATCGGTTTGGCTACCTAATTGGCTAATCGAGCATCTTTATTAAAAGCCGACAGTGACACCGATTTCTTTAGAAAAAAGCCACGCTTTACCTAAAACATTGCACAAATGATGCCGAAACCTAAAGCATAATGTACACTATATTTTGGAAATGAATTCAGTTCACATTTTTGATAAGTACTCTAATGTAGGATTATTTTAAATTTTCTTTAACTGATATTGAAAAGCATTCTAAATTTGTATTTACTTTTGTAAAGTACCTAATTACCAAATAAAGATAATTTTAATAGGCTCCTATTAAGTTACTGTTCTTCACGGATAAATTTAGTCAGAAATGGATATCTCTGACCGTCCTCGTGTCAGTAATAGCTAGGTCACTATGCAGCTTTATTTTACCCGACTACGCGAAGCAAAAAGGTCGGTTATTGTACTTTCGAATCTTATTTACCTACAATTATTACGGTTAGTTACTATTGACCTCCGTGGCGTATTGGCTAGCGTATGCGACTGCTGATCACGAGGTCTCAGGTTCGATTCCCGGACCGGGCAAAAATAGTTATTGGGTTTTTTGGAAATGTTCCCGGCAGACGGCAATAGGCTGGCCCCCTATTACGTGGGACGTAAACATAGTTGGCGAACCGTGGGTGGAAAAAAATACACCTCTGCCTAAGCCTTCAGGAATACAGGCGTGAAACTATGTTATGTTATGTAGTTCCTTATTTTGTTTATTTGTCATATTGTTACTCAATAACGAGAAGTGTTATTGTAATTGTATGTGAAATACTTACATAAACACAAGCCACGTGCATGCCTTTCCATATTATTCGCTCTTGTGTGGTTCGGTCTAGTGTGCATACATCTTAATTATGTCGCGATTTCAAAAGATATTTACCTACTTTACCAAAATAAATTTAGTAGTCTTCCTGCTGTCGTACTTGTTAGTTCGTCGCGTTGGACTATTTTGGATTGCAGTGACTTCGTGTGATAATTATGGCAGATTATGGAAACAATGAATGTTACAACATGATATTGTGTGACGGTGCGGTGTTACGGGGAAATCCCTAACATTTAAATAAAAAAAATAAAATTAAAAATTTACAATTTAATTAAAAAAACAATTACAAAATAATTAATTATTTAAAAATTTGACGATTAATTTAAAACAAGAGAGAGAGAGAGAGAGAGAGAGAGAGAGGGAGAGAGAGAGAGCGATGAGACAGCAGGGGGTGGTTCGCAACTCAGGGAATTATCCCTAAGACCGTCGCCTACGGGTACTCAACTGCGGGTAGGCAGGTGAAGCTGGCGCAACCGGCGCTGGAACCGGACCTGTAGGGCAGCCGCAACCCGGTAGGTCGAATCCCGGATCTCGAGTGCAGCCAGGAACAGTACTTGTAACTGGATCTTGAAATTCGGGACTTGAAATTCTGGACTTGAAAGTCTGGACTTGAAATTCTGGACTTGAAACCCCAGGAGCTAGAATACACAGGGCGGAACGTCTCAACTCCTGGGGACACTGTTCTGGTTCTTCCCGCCGAGCCCCCGTACCCGAACTAGGTTCAGGTCCAAGGGTGTCGGCCGACCATTACAGTGTCTATATTAAATTATTAATAAAAACAATCCTCACAGAATGGGGGGGGACCATCCAAAATATAAACATGGAGAAACTTTAATAAAAAATAAAAAAATCAGAACCACCCTACATTCTGACCGCCCCCAAAGGGTGGCAGTGAGATGGTATAGCTACATACAAACAGATTCATTTTTGACTACAATTAAATAAAAAAACCACTTGCATAATAGTCTAGATGATAAGTAACATTTAATGATAAAACTGTTTTTAAAATGCCTATCTGCCCCGTAAGGGCGACGGCGTGAAGATATATAACATTTAACAAAAAATACTTTTAAAATGCCTGTCTGCCCCTTAAGGGAGACGGCGTGAAGATATATAACATTTAACAAAAAATACTTTTAAAATGCCTGTCTGCCCCTTAAGGGAGACGGCGTGAAGATATATAACATTTAACAAAAAATACTTTTAAAATGCCTGTCTGCCCCTTAAGGGAGACGGCGTGAAGATATATAACATTTAACAAAAAATACTTTTAAAATGCCTGTCTGCCCCTTAAGGGAGACGGCGTGAAGATATATAACATTAAACAAAAAATAGTTTTAAAATGCCTGTCTGCCCCATAAGGGAGACGGCGTGATGATGTATAACATTTTTGGAATAACTGTTTTAAAAGTGCCTATCTGCTCCATAAGGGAGACAGCGTGATGATGTATAACATTTATGAAATAACTGTTTTAAAAGTGCCTGTCTGCCCCATAAGGGAGACGGCGTGATGTTAAGTAGTAAGCAGTAAAAAGCAATATTCTTAAATTATATACAGTATGCGAACTATTATATTTTACAAAAGTTAGGGTTGTCTAAGAAAAGAAATTGAAAAATAATATTTTTATTTTGAAAAATAATTGTTTTATTTTATAGGGTAGAAATTAAAAAATAATATTGTTATTTTGTAGGGAGATTTCTTTTTTTTATTGACTTATTAAAATTTAAACGTCACATTACTATTGCATATAGCTCACATAACCTAGTATTGAAGCCATATACTACCCTTTATGATTCACGTAGTATGTGCGCGCGTTTGGCCAAGTAAGTAAAAGTATTTCGCCAGCGTATATTTTACAGAATGTTAGATATCTCAGTTGCGAATGCTTTAATGTAATCTGTTGCAGTTAGCAAGCACTGAAAGCTGAAATCCGATTAAAGGAGCTTACAAGAATGCAAACGGAATGCCACGAAAAAATAATCACATTCAGAGGGACATCAAGAACTCTGTTTGCTATATTCTGCAGATCAGGGACGATGTACCGAGCACTTCTAATGCAGAAAAGTGAGTGTATGAAAAAACTGTAATGACACTGCTGTGATAAACTGTAAATGTTTAGGCATTGCAATTTTGTTTTGTCTGTTAGTTTACTCAATTTATAAGTAAGAAATTAAAAAAGAAAATTTTTTAAATTTCTGATCTACAGATCTCAATTTTTTATCACAATGAATTTTTTGTATCATAATGTTATTTCATAAAGAATTTAATAGTGTTGCGAGATTTTTATTCTAACTTTATTATTTCTGTTTTCAAAAATAAAGCTACAGTATAAGCTATTATTTAATTTAATCAGATGTTTCGTTATTGCCATAAGATTCGAAATAAAAGGTAATATTTAGATATTTTTATATATATTTTTAGCATTTGACATGCTTAGCACTATACATTAAACACAAAGTGAAAAATGTGAAATCGAAAATAACAGTCAGGAGCAGGATTTGAACCTGCATCTTCTGGATACCGTCCAGATGCTTTACCAGGCGTCACCCAAAGACGTTAAGTATGATGTGTTATCGAAATTAGCAGTCAGGAGCAATTGTCAGGATTGCTGAATTGGTAAAGCATCTGGACGGTATCCAGAAGATGCAGGTTCAAATCCTGCTCCTGACTGTTATTTTCGATTTCACATTTTTCACTTTGTGTTTAATGTAAAAGGTAATATGTCATCAGCGGTCTCTGAGACCGCACGTAGGTGGTTAAAGGACAAAATTTGATGGTAGGTGGTTAATAGTTAACCGATCGAGCTTGCCTTTTTATGCTAGGGTAAGCAAGTCTCTACTTCTGTTTATTTTATATCTATTGTTATTTCTTTAAAACATTACATACATACCACGTTTTTTTAGACTATGGATAGCAGACTAAAATGGCTTATAATTAATTAGAGATGGGCCGAATGTTATTTGAACCGAATACGAGCTTCGGCCGAACATTCGATAAAAATACAATTTTCGTCCGTAGTTTGGCCGAACTTCGGTATATCTTTGCCGCGCTTTCTCGGGAGTAACATGTTGTTTTGTATAATTTTCATGAAAGACATCATCGTAAGCCAACATAAAACAGTCAATGCAAGATGTATTTTAAATTATTGTGTTAATTGATTCATAGAAAAATCTAATTAGGGTAAACTATAGTATTGCTGGCACCCCCTTAGTTATTGGCACTTTGGATTTTAAATACAAATATTAAGAACTGGTATAGCAAAAACATCTGTTCTTATTATAATACTTTCTAACATTTACGCGAATTCTTACAAATTTTGAAATAAAACTACATTTACGGAATCTATCGCGTTTACTTGATTTTTATACTATCCCGACGTTTCGAATACTGCATAAGCTGCAGGTTCCACGCCGCCGTCACAGAAACCGAGTAAAGCCACACACAGTTGAGCGCCTCCTTGCAGTCCTGCCCTATGTTAAAGGAGTCACTGACAAGATTGGCTACATTTTCAAGAAAGCTTCAATTAAAACCTACTATAAGCCACTCAAAAGAATTAGTCAATTTTTACCACCAGTGATAGATATGCACAAGTGAAACAGCCGGTAGCTTGTAACGCACTGTTTTATTGACAATATAGGGAAGGCGGGGTCGTAGCCCACGCACACACACAACTCAATACCCAACATCTCCTCCCCTATAAATAAGCATCTAATCCTAAAACATTATATAATAACAATTTAAACTGTATTAGGTAATAGGCTATATATATATATATATATATATATAGCCTTAGGTAATAGGCTTTATTTATTTTCATAAGGATTCCCTATAATCTACAAAGGGACGGGTTCGCCGTGATCTTGTCTGTGATGGTGATTCCGACTCTCGGGCCTCATGATATACTTCCTCCCTTTCCGAGTGATCTCCTTCCCTCACCTGGGAGGGCTCCCACTCTGAAGATCGATGACGATCCATCGACAATGATCGTTCGAATCGCGGCGATGATATGCCCAGTGGAGATTGATCCGACGTTAGCGGCGACGGCGACTGCGACTGCTGCGGTGCTGCTGGCGGTGCCAATGGGAAAGGCGGTGACTGCGGCGATGGCGGCGACCGCGACGGCGGCGACAGCGACGGCGATATTGATGGTAAGTTAATGACATCTTCCACGTCTATATCTTTTTTTTGTAGATTACCATGTGTCCCTTTATAGCCTACAATGTTGATTTTTATGTTTTTTCACGATTGTCGAAGTTATACAGTCTTTTATCAAATATAAAACCTTGCCTATTCTTTTAAATATTATACCTTTACACCATGTAAACCTTTTGTTATTAATAAACTTTTTGTATAGAATGTTGTTATTTTTATTAAATCCTTTAATTTTTCCATTGTACTGTTTAGCTGGCGTAGACTGTTTTTCGAGTAAATTAGACTTTTTTTGTGACGAGACAGATGGTGGTGAGGGGATAATTAAGTCTAGTCTACACTTAATTTTACGCCCAAATATTAATTCAGAAGGTGAACTCCCCGTGGTAGTGTGCGCCGAATTTTTATAATCCATTAGGTATTTTAATAGTTTTAATTTACTATCTTTTACGTTAAGTGCTAAATGTAAACTTGATTTTATGCCTTTTTTTACTATTTTCACATAACTTTCGGCCTGACCGTTGCTTGCCGGGTGGTACGCGGGGGATGTCAGGTGTGATATGGTGTTAGTGTCACAAAATATCTTAAATTCCCTTGAGCAAAATGCTGTACCGTTATCACTTACGATGGTTTTCGGTAAACCAAATCTAGATATAAAATCACATAATTTTTCTACAACAGCATTAGATGTAGTAATGTGACCCATAGCATATACCTCTACCCATTTTGAATAGGCATCAACGACTACTAAATAACTGCAACCGTTAATAGGCCCTAGGAAATCTATATGTAACCGATAGAACGGGTACGGTGCAGGTTCCCACGGTGAAGGCGGTACTCGCGCCGGCGAAGGTCGGAGCTGTATGCAAACATCACACGTTCCTATAAGCTTTTCGATGGCGTCATCAATTTTTGGAAACCAAAATCTCGCACGGGCTTCCGCTTTGGTTTTGACGATACCCAAGTGCGAAATATGTAGTTCCGAGAGAACCCTACTTTGTAATGACTGAGGAATCACAACCTTATGGCCTCTCATTATACAGCCATTTTCATACGCTAGCTGAGTCCTACACAGAAAATACGGTTTTAAAAATATATCTGCTATTTTATGTGGCCATCCTCTCAGTATGTGTTTCTTTATTTTTTGTAATATGCTATCCTTTTCCGTTTCGTCGCGTACCTCGCTTTCCGTAACCGGCATACTACCATTCATAACAAAGCAGACATACGCACGCTACCCCAACCGAATAAAGCGGTATTCGGCAAATTCAGATTTTTGGGAAAAAAATAAAAACCGAAAAACGGCTCTAACAACTATATCATACGGGTGATATTAAAAAGTGTGGTATCAGCGGATGCGGAAAAAAATAACAAAGCTTAAAATATTTATTGTAATATCGCAGCTTGTTTATACAGTGATTATATACAAAAAAACTTATTACCTTTTTATTCGTTTCAACATTCTGTAAGTCTTCTAAACATACTAGCTACTTGCGCCTTTTTTCGTCTAAAAAGTGATAGCGCGTGTAATAGTAATACTAGATTACTGCTGTTTTTGGCCAGGTGACGTGATATGCATTGTATTACTACTTCTTTTATGCCTTATAAGTAGGAAAATATTTTTTTAGATATTGTTTAATACAATATTTGTTTTTAAAAATTTTAGGGATATCCTTTTATTGCATAACATTAATGGAAGTAGTAGAAAAGTAATAAAACCAAAAATATTATTTTTTATGTATTTATTAATAAATTTAGGGCTTAACAAGTTTTAAAATGATATACTATACACATACTAAAGTACTTACTTTAATAATTGCAAAGATCTTTAAACATAATTTAAGTAAGTATTTTGAGACTTTCTAACATTTACGCGAATTTTACACATTTTGAAATAAAACTACGTTTACGGAATCTATCGCGTATACTTGATTTTTATACTATCCTGACGTTTCGAATACTTTACAGCATTCATGATCACGGGTGGACTTAGATGGTAGATATCCAAAGCTGATTATGTTGTTTCAACGGTTCGTTATTTCAACCCACATAATATTCGTTTAGAAACACAATTAAAAATATCTACTTTAAATTTTATGCTTACATTATATGAGATTTTAAGCTAGTATAATAAAATAAAATTAGTACAATACTCCTCTTTAAGTTTTAAAATTTTTGTTTATATTTAGTGCTTAAAAATTCTAGCACTAACTACCAATTAAATTTTTTAAGTTTTTAAGAATCAAAAAACTACCCGTAAGAAGACAATATTGATTATTGGTTTATATTATTAAATATATTGATTTTAATAGAAGCTAAGACTAAAAAGCTACCACCGGGTCGGAACGTGGCCTGACTGAGAAAGATCCAGCCAGAACACTCAGCAGGCAACAACAGTTATGGATTATTAAATTTATGCGGAAATACTAACTAATCACTACTGTGGTATAACTATCTACACAATAAGCGCTAGCTGTGTCTTGCAATCATGTGATGTGCCTTCTTGTATTATGTTTGGTGAGGCCTATCATAGGATTCCAGCTTGATGGTAAGACCCAGCCATCTTCTCTATTGAAATTGGGATGTTTCTTAATTTCAATAGCCTCACGTATCATTCTAGGACGATATCGATATTCTTTTGCGATGATTTGAGGTTTGTCAAACTTGATGTAATGGCGGGTGTGGTCCTGTGTGTGCTCACAAATTGCAGACTTTGTATAGCGACTGTGGTTCACATCAGCTCGGTTCTTTGATCCAAGTTCTTATGGATCTCTTTGTTTGCCCAATGTAGAAGAGAACACTATCACAATCCAGCTTGTACACTCCTGCATCCTGTAAGGCTATATGGCACTTGACTGGAGGTAAAAATTTACTAATTCTTTTGAGTGGCTTATAGTAGGTTTTAATTGAAGCTTTCTTGAGAATGTAGCCAATCTTGTCAGTGACGCATTTAACATAGGGCAGGACTGCAGGGAGGCGCTCAACTGCGGGTGACTTCACTCGGTTTCTGTGACGACGGCGTGGAACCTGCAGCTTATTAGCATGTAAAACTTTCTTTACATGCAGCAACTCCCCAGCCAGGTGTTCTTCATCACAGATTCCTTGTGCTCTCTGAAACAAAGATTTAGACACGGTAGCTAACTGTGAAGGATGGTGGTGAGACTCTCCATTCAGGTACTTACCAGTATGGGTTTTCTCTTGATACACTGTATGACTCAAGGTGTTGTTGGGGTTACGGATTACCATAACATCTAAGAAAGCTAAACAGTTATTTGACTCCAGTTCCATAGTGAATTGAATTTTAGGATTGACGGAGTTCAGATGGTTAAGAAATACGGTTACTTTATCAGATGGTAATATAGTGAAAGTGTCATCCAGATACCGCTTGTAAAAACGTGGGACCACATGTGAGGTTTTTAGGGCAGTCTCCTCGAAGTCTTCCATGAAAATGTCAGAAACAACGGGAGAAACTGGCAAACCCATGGCCACTCCGTCCACTTGCTTGTAGAAGCCATAATTCCACATAATGTAGCCAGATGTGAGGCAGTACTTTAACAGTTTAGCGTATTCTATAGTTATATTGTTCTCTGATAGTTTCATAGACACAATTCTAATGCAGCAGGACATTGCTGAAAATCAGCGTTGCAATGTTTAAACGACATTGCTGTATGCTGAGCAATGCCCTTTTTTCTACCACTTACAATTGTAAATTTTTTTTATTCTTGTTTGTTAGTATAGGCCATATTTGTTTTATTTTTCGTGTCTAGTTATTAGGTTTTACTTACTTATAAGTAGTTTGAAAATAAATATATCTTTCTTCCTTTCTTTCTAATGCAGTCTTCCACAGGTAGGCAGGCAAAACGTGACTGGACATCAAAACTCATCATAGTTTAATTGTTAGCAAGATGAAGGTGTTTAACCTCACTTACAAAATGGTATGAGTCTTTTATGAACGCATCTGTGTGTCCTCGGAGCTGTGAGAGAACTTTAGCCAGTAACGGAGCGACTTTATAAGTAGGTGAGTCAATCTGACTTACAATAGGTCGTAGTGGTGCATTCGGTTTGTGTATCTTAGGCAACCCATACAATTTAGGTGGTTTTGCACAAGGTGGTATCAGGGATTTTACATCTAGATTCAATGCTTCGGAGTGCTGATTGAGTAACTTTTTCATGTTATTTAGTATACAGTCGGGTCAGTTTTAACCTTTTCATAAGTAGACTCATCCGATAAAAGGTGTTCAATTTTAGCATTATAATCTCACGTGTCCATCAACACAGTAGCGTTACCCTTATCTGCGCGCAGGCATTTTATATTACCTTGATTAGCTAAATCGACCAAATGACGAGCGCGATGAGCCATTGGTTACATAAAACCAAGACGACTTGTTGCTCATAAACAATCAAGTTCGATACTGGCGAAAATTCAGCGCGGGAGTGTAACGCGAGACGCAAAAACGTGGCAATGTTGACAGTTAAAATTTTTGCCATCGAATATTACCGTACTATCGAACTAAGTTTGATAAATGCTAAACATTGGTTATCTCTTTTTATTGTAATAAAAGTTTACGTTCAGTGTTAATAATTTTTAGTTTAGAAGTATAATTTGCCGCATCCGTAGGTAGCAAATCTATTATCAATACCAAATAATTGTAACATGTTTTACTTGTAGAACTGTCAGTACATTTCCGGCGAATAAAGCGATAATGGGGTATTACGTGTCTTATAGTTTTAAATTGTTGGTGTTATAAATTGTGACGCTATTTTTCGTCTCAATACTGGAACCAACTTTTGAAGTAATTATTACGACTTTTTTTAATATTTTTTTTTTCTATAAAAATATGTTCATGAAAAAAATCAGAGACGTGTATTGGATCTTTCTAAACATGAAAATGAAATAAAAACGATTTCAATGTAACTGCACTTTACGGCTTTATTCGGTTGGGGTAGCGCGCAGCGCGGTCTCGCACTATGTCGTCCTCTGCGCAACGTGCCTGCCCCGCTCCGCCAGCCCCGCGCGCGCGCCTACCGTCGCGAGCGCTCGCTATGTCCACGCCGCGTTGCTCCTCGTTCGGCTCGGGCAAGCTGGCGCGTGACAAGTAATCGGCGGCATTGTCAGCGCTGCGAATATATTCTATGGAGTAATTATATCCACTTAAAAACATCGCATACCTTTGTAATCTGTTAGCCGATACTTCAGGAATGCCTTTATATGGACCAAAAATTGTAATTAGGGGCTTGTGATCAGTCCGAAGTATAAAGGGGGTTGATCTGCCATATCAATATTGATGGAAACGTCGCACTTCAAATATTATAGCAGTGGCCTCCTTTTGTATGTGAGAATAATGTTTCTCGGCGGCGGAGAGTGTGCGCGACGCATAAGAAACCGGTTTCTCAAAACCATTGTTATCTATTTGCGATAATATCGTGCCTAGACCGTACGGAGATGCGTCTACCGTGAGGTATAACTTTGCGTTTTGATTAAAATGCGTAAGTACTTGATCTGAAGCCAGACACTCTTTTATATTTTTGAATAAATCGTTGTGAATTGAATCCCAACACCATCTTTTCCCTTTTTTAAGCAGATCGTACAGCGGAGCTAAAATACTTGATACATTAGGTACAAAATTCCTATAATAATTTACTAATCCTAAGAACGACTGCAACTGATTTATATTAGTTGGAATCGGTGCTTCAAGAATGGCTTGAACTTTTTCGGGTGATTTTTTTAAGCCATTTTTGTTTATTACATACACTAAATCTGATAAACTGATCTCGTTCTTAAAAAATTCGCATTTATCTTTCTGCAATGTCAACCCCACATCTTGCAATTTTTTAAGTACGGCTGTCAGTCTATGCATATGTTCATTTTTGTCCTTACCTTTAATTAATACATCATCTAACAGACATAAGACTCCGTCCATTCCAGACAATATACATTCCATAGCGCGCTGGAATATAGCCGGCGCGCTCGTAAGCCCGAACACCAACCGCGTATATTTATATAAGCCGCGATGTGTATTGATGCAAGTTAACATCTGAGAGTCCTCATCTAACAAAAATTTATTATAGGCCATCGATAAATCTAGTTTAGTGAACTGTTGACCACCATATAGTTTAGAAAATAACTCCTTCACCGTGGGAAGTGGGTATTGTTCTACTAAAAGTTGCTTATTTATGGTTACGGAAAAATCAGCACATATTCTGACCGAACCATTACGTTTTAATACCGGGACTATAGGAGACGCATACTCCGAATATTCAACAGGTTTCAATACACCTAGTTCTACTAGCCTGTCGATTTCTTTGCCCACCTTATCACGTAAAGCGAAAGCAATAGGTCGCGCCTTAAAAAAAAGGCCTTTACATTATTTTTTAAAACTAGTTTGATTTTATATTTATTAAAAGCTCCTAGCTGGTCAGAAAACAATTGTGGGAATTGTTTTTGTAACATTTTTGCTGTTTCCTCAAATTGTTCACAAAAATGTATCGGTAGCAAATGCACATTAAATAATGATATAAAATCTCTGCCCAATAGGGGGGGACCATTTTCCCTTACGACGTACACATCCAGCAAACGTTCAGACCCAGCGTACAACACGGCAAGTTTGGCTACTCCTATACACAAAATACTATTTCCTGTATATGTTATTAGTTTCTTAGTTGTAGTGGATAATGGAACGTTTTTGAAATAAATCTTATAATTTTTTTCGGGAATTACTGTAACTGCTGATCCACTATCCACTTCAAATTTTAAATTAATTCCTTGTACACACACTGTTTCTACCAGGGGTTCCCCCTTAACTGAACGAATATTAAATAACTCACCGTCATCGCCCTCGTCACTGGTTACCGTGTTTACACAATTCACCTTTCCTGGGCACATTCTACGTAAATGGCCCCTTTCATTACATTTTTCACATATGTACTTAGAAAACCGACAATCAGAAGACTTGTGGTTATAATAGCCGCACACTGTGCACTTCACTTTCAACTTTGATTCACGTTTTTCGCTTTTCCCAACCTTATACAGCAACTGGTCGTTGACTACCGCGCTCCCCGCGGTCGCGCTGACGGCAGCACCCATTTGGGCGCAACGGATATTTTCCGCCAGTTCCACTGCTTTTGTTACTGTCAATTTTGACAAGTCCTCCGCGTATAGCTTCTCCTTACCAGGTCCTGGTATCATGCCCATGATAAAGCGATCGCGCTGCGCTTCCTCGACGTTGAGGAAATAACAATGCGCTGTCAGACCACGTAGTCTCGCTGCCCACTGGGTATGGGTTTCAACCTGCTGCTGCGTTGCAGCATAAAAATTGTCACAATTTGCTCCGCAAATCCCACACGTTTAGTTGAGAAGTGGTCATCGAATAACTTCAATATGTTCTTGAATGGAACATCCTCAACTGCTTTAGGCAGCGCAAGGTCCACTGCCAGTTTGTAGGTAGTGTCGGTGAGTGCGCTCAGTAGAATGGCCCGACGCTTCTGTCCTGCATCGTCATTTTTGCTACTGATATCGTTAGCAATGAACCATTCCAACAACCGGCTCTTATATGTGCTCCATGAAGTGATATTATGGTCAAAACTCGATAAAATTCCAAATGTGCCGGACATTTTTTCTACAAAGCGGGTAAGCAAGATAAAAGGGATCCTCGTCGCCACTGATAGATATGCACAAGTGAAACAGCCGGTAGCTTGTAACGCACTGTTTTATTGACAATATAGGGAAGGCGGGGTCGTAGCCCACGCATACACACAACTCAATACCCAACAACCAGTCAAGTGCCAGATACCCTTACAGGATACCGGACTGTACAAGCTGGATTGTGATTGTGGTCTCTCCTACATTGGGCAAACAAAGAGATCCATAAGAACTCGGATCAAAGAACACATAGCTGATGTGAAGCACCGTCGCTATACAAAGTCTGCAATTTGTGAGCACACACAGGACCACACCCGCCATTACATCAGGTTTGACAAACCTCAAATCCTCGCAAAAGAACATCGATATCGTCCTAGAATGATATGTGAGGCTATTGAAATTAAGAAACATCCCATGTTCAATAGAGAAGACGGCTGGGTCTTACCATCAAGCTGGAATCCTGTGATAGGCCTCACCAAACATAATACAAGAAGGCACACCACAAGATTGCAAGACACAGTTAGCGCTTATTGTGTAGATAAAACCCACAGTAGTGATTAGTTAGTATTTTCCGCATAAATTTAATAATCCATAACAAGTTGTTGCCTACTGAGTTTTCTGGCCGGATCTTTCTCAGCCAGGCCGCGTTCCGATCCGGTGGTAGCTTTTTAGTCTTAGCTTCTATTAAAATCAATATATTTAATAATATAAACTAATAATCAATATTGTCTTCTAACTGGTAGTTTTTAGATTACTTAAAAATTATAATTGGTAGTTTGTGGTAGAATTTTTAAGCACTAAATACCTATAAACAAAAATTTTAAAACTTAAAGGAGTATTATACTAATTTTATAATACTAGTTTAAAATCTCATACATTGTAAGCTTAAAACTTAGAGTAAATATTTTTAATTGTGTTTCTAAACGAATATTATGTGGGTTGAAATAAATAAACCAAAAATTTGTAAAATCATATTACTGTGGGTAGATGAAACCGTTGAAATAACATATCAGCTTTGGCCATCTACCATCTAAGTCCACCCGTGATCATGAATGCTGTAAAGTATTCGAAACGTCGGTATAGTATAAAAATCAAGTAAACGCGATAGATTCCGTAAACGTAGTTTTATTTCAAAATCTGTTCTAATTTTTTCATAATATGCAATAGTAACATTGCTTGCAGAAATAAGTAGATTTTATAATATTTTAGGTAATACTAAAGAAAATGAATATAATGCCAGCGCCATACAGAACTTACAATAAGAGTCATCAATTCACAAGGTAAGTTTAAAAGTTTCTTATTTAATATTTCGAACAACTGTAACATAGATTATTTATAATTATGCTTAGTTTTTAGGTAAATAATTTAGGTAAATTTTTATGTTAAAATCTTACATTATTCGGTGCCAATGACAATGTTTTATTAACTGTACTTCTTAGAATAATTACACCTAGAACGATAGTTCCCTTCAAAGTGGCCCGTTAAAAGTGAGGCAATAATATAATCTATGTGTGCATAAGGTACTTGCATTTACGCTTGACGAAACGCACACAGTGAAAAAATAATGTTGATAATACATTAAATTTTCCCTAAAAATAGGGAAGTTGAAACTATTTCACACTTATAGTTGTGATCACATTACAAATTAGATTACACCTTTTATTTATTTGGAACTCATCAATTCTTACTGCTGAATTGATGACAAAGGCCATAGATCCCATACAGAAATATAAGTGCAATTCGTTTACCGAAACTACTTGGTCGTTACCCGTTTTGTTTACATCCTAAACAGTGTAACGTACCTATTTACCAGAATACACGAATATTGCCGGCATGATGCACTAAAAAGAGTGAAATAAAAATAATCAGAAGGAAACCTAAAACCAAATCAACACATAAAATTACATATTATTATTATAAGTAAGTGACGCGGAAGTACGCGAACTTGTTGTTTTTTGTCTCAGTTTCCTTATTAATCAATTTAATTTAATCAAAAAGAAGAAACCGGCCAAGTGCTAGTCGGACTCGCGCACGAATGTTTCCGTACCATTGACTAGGTATACTATCTCCGTTCTTTAGATAGGTACAGCCTGGTGACAGACAGACGGACAGACAGAGCCAAAACGAGTAAAGAAACACGTTTGTGTATGGGAGGCCCCCTTAAATATTTGTTTTATTTTAATTTAATTATTTATTTTTAAAGTGAATATACATATAACTAAATATTCTGTGAATATTTCAAGCGTCTACCTGTTGCCGTTATCAACAGCGAGCATAAAGAGGCAAAAAAAAATCACGTTTGTTGTAAGGGAGCCCCCCTTAAATATTATATTTTTTTGTTTATAGTATTTGTTGTTATAACAGCAACAAAAATACATCATTTGTGAAAATTTCAACTGTCTAGCTATCGCCATTCTTGAGATACAACCTGGTGACAGACGGACGGACAGACAGACGTTGTATGGGAGCCCCCCTTAAATATTATTATTTTTTGTTTTTAGTATTTGTTGTTATAGCGGCAACAGAAATACATAATTTGTGAAAATTTCAACTGTCTAGTTATCGCCGTTCTTGAGATACAACCTGGTGACAGACGGACGGACAGATAGTGAAGTCTTAGTAATAGGGTCCCGTTTTGACCCTTCGGGTACGGAACCCTAAAAAATTGCGCCTTTAATTGCCTAATTGAGACGTGTTTCACTTTTAATTAAACAACAAAATGTGGGAGAATATTTCCCCGTGTCGGCAACATTTTCATAAACTGTGCCATGACAAATTATTGAAATTTATTTTTCATTTTGATGAATGTTTTACGTAAAAATATAAGTTTAGACGCATTAATTACCCGTGAAATGTAATGTTACTATCTTTCTTGTGCTTTTCCGATGTACTGTGACATCCGTTGACTGCACTAACCGTAATTTTTAATAAAAATTTCGGGTGTAGTTGTCGATACGACACGACCTTGAGCACTGACGGGCTGAGTAATGAACTTAGCCAATATGGCTAGGTTTGAGTTGCCTCACTTTACCGAGGCGGACTCGGTTTCTAGGTGTAATTATTCTAAGCTGTACTTGTGGTGCCAATAACTGTAATTTTAAATTTTTTATTTTATTTTTGTATGTCTATTAAAAATCTCTAATTAGATTGATTGATGCATTTTCATTTGAAAATATACATACCAGAGAACCCTTTATCAATGTTTGCTGACTTCTTAAACACCTATTAATTTAAAAAAAATACAATATTACGGCGACGTAGATGGGCCCAAACCTATATTATAACGACATAACAATCTCCCAAAAAAATGAGAATAGAACAAAAACACTTAAATACTACATAATTTAAATGGTTATAAACCTAAAAGCATAACATCACGCCTGTTTTAAACTTAAATTGGAAATAAAAGGTTTTACAACTCAACTACGAGCCTTTGTTTTCTAATGTCAAAGTAAATTGAATAAACTTTATTTATTTATTTATTCAGGGACAAAAAACAGTTACACAGTGTGATTACAACAAAGTACTTAACAAACGTAAATATATATTAATACTAGCTGTTACCCGCGACTTCGTCCGCGGACAATAAAAAAAAATAAGCAACCCTTGAAATAACAAACAATTTTTTATCTTTCGTAAAATTTTTTTTTTAATATAAAGTATCCTATGTTACTTCTAATACCTCCAAGAATATGTGTACAAAGTTTCATGATGATCGGTTAAGTAGTTTTCGCGTGTATGCGTAACAAAAAAACTTACATTCACATTTATAATATTATTTCATAAAAATAAATAAAGCAACCCTTGAAATTGTCGGTAATACAGTGCAACGGTATTACAGTACTCGGGTTGGAACTTCATTACTGAAATGCTAGATGGCGTTGAAGTTGCTAGATTTTGAGATTTTGTGACAAACAATTTTTTTTTTTTTTTGCGTATTTTTTTTAATAAAAAGTATCCGATGTTACTTCTAATACCTCCGAGAATATGTGTACAAAGTTTCATGATGATCGGTTAAGTAGTTTTCACGTGAAAGCGTAACAAACAAACTTACATTCACATTTATAATATTAGTATGATGTAACCCACAACAATGTCCACATATTAAACATAATAATAGGAAGAAAACAGACTACAATACGCAATCGCAATTGTTATATGATTCCACCCATATCACAATATAAATACATAATTATATTTATTTAATTTATGAGTTAACATTTGTTTAAATTTATAACTGGATAAATGAAAGATGTCTATGTTGGTGAAATGATTATTATAAATGTCTGTGAGGCGACGAAGAGGTGCTCTTACCCCGGCGTTAGAGCTTTGGGCTCGTTTGATTCTTGACAAATACCTATTCTGGTTCTTGGCTCCGATTATTAAGTTGATCGTTAATAAAGTTAAACCGTAGATACGTTATTTAACAACCAATAAAATCTTGCTTTTTTTTTCGTTCATTTATTTCAAACATAGCATCACGCCTGTATTCCCCGAAGGGGTAGGCAGAGGTGTATTACACACCCACGACTCGCCAGCTACGTACGTAATAGGGGGCGAGCCTATTGACGTCTATCGGGCACATTTCCAAACTCCGGGCTGCTACTGAGAATTTTTCTTTTTAGGAAAAAGCTCAATATCATTGCCCGACCCGGGGATCGAACCCGTTAAATATAAAAATATTAAGAATTTTTGTAATAATATAGGTACCTATAATAATGCCTTTAAAATACCACGCTTAGGTATAGCTTGTTATATATTGTCGTTATATTCCTCTTACTCTGAGAGGGAACCCGTGCCCAGTAGCGAAACTGAAAAAGGGTTGAAAAAATGAAATTTTCCATTTGAGAGCATCAGGTGGGCCATATGCTTGTTTGGCACCAACGTAATATAAAAAAAGAAAATACACTGACATGCTTCATGACCGGTCACGCGGGAGACAGTAGTACCAACCCGCTCCAAGTAAGTACTCCCACTTGGTACCCAGCCCTACCACCAGTATTGATATGGGTGTGATATGATATAATAATATTTGATGGTAATATGCATTACCTACAGGTTTCAATATATTTATTATTTTATCCTACTTTTTAATAAATTTGTATTAAGATGGCAATCAAAAGTGTTACAAAGTGAGTTCAAACGGAAAGTATGGTTTATATCCTTGTTTGTGAACTTTTCGCTTAATCTGCTTTAGAAACCATTCTTCATTAATTTTGTTGTACAAAGGAATTCTGTAATAAAACAAAACAGCCCAGTAAATGGTCCATTTATTACTTATAACATAAAACAGAAGTTAAACAAGGTCCTTTTGATACATTTGTTTCAGAGGTAAAATAAACATGGAACAAACGAACATCAAACGCATAGAGTACTCTTGTGCTTGTAGAAGATCAAACGTTTCATAGCTACGTACGAGTGACAGTTTATGAATTTTTAACGTTCCTAAACTAAATATAGCCCGTGAGAATTTTAGGATCTAAAAGAAACAACGGGCAGCAATCGACATCGGGAACGATTTTCATTTCAATATATTTTTTGATCTGTACTTATTTTTAACACTTGACATGCTCAGCTACTTTAAAGAACAAATTATTTGTGAATGTGGAAATAGAGTAGTACGAGCGGGATTCGAACCTGCATCCTTCCAATCCGAGGAAGTGCTCTAGACCGCTAAGCAATCGCACTGACCGATGGCCATTCCCAATCTTCACATCACATTTGTCTTTACGACCCACGCCACCTATCGGATGCATTTACATGCATTAATCTAATATAGTAAGTTTAATTTTGCAATTAAAATTAATACTATTTCATTTAGGCGTTTTATTAAGGCTACCGAGCGTAAGACGCGGACTATGTGTTTAGGTATTTCGTTAGACGTGTGCGTGAACACAGCTGCGAGTGTGCCTAGCGTTACCGAGCGACCGGACCGGATTCAAAAGACCATACTCATATTTAAAAAATATAAATATATTATGTAACATAATAGTTGTTAATTTTGTAATTAATTGTCTTTGTATTTGATTTTTACCGTATCCTAACTTCAGATTCAAACGATGGATATGTGTGAAACTTTTTATGTATGTAAATAAATATTTTTATTGCGTAAGAAATAAAATTTATTTACATAAAGGCGAAAAGTGAAATAATGGTAAAACTAAAGACGAATGTGTTTTTCAAGACAAAGTGAACAATAAAGCGAAATCATTCCGTTTTTTGCATTTATGCGAAAAACAGTAAAACAGTAGTCAGTATAACCACCCATCACCTGTAACAGTTTTTTATCAAAGTCTTATTGCGAGATATTGTCTCGGGTCCTGCTAAAAAAATGCTCCTGTCACGATGTTTGCAGGAAAATTCTTCAAAGTTATAGTCGATGGGAGTAGACTATTGATTAAGGTATTTTTCAGCGGTCATGGTGTTTGATCCAAACGAGGTCAGTTCTTTCACTAACAGGAATTCCCACCCATACTATAATTGTCCCGCTATGATATGCATGGACTTCCTTCACGAATCGCGATTAAAACCGAATCAGGACTCATCGCTAAAGGTGGTTATGCACTTCCCGCCTGGGTGTCTTTCAGCCACTTTACCAGTAGCACGATAACGTTACCATAACCTTGATATCACATTTTGTTTTGTTCCAATCTCCTCAACAAGATCCCCAGCTTGGAGCATGCCTACTGCCCTTAACATTTCCTCTCTTGTTAAATGGCGCCGTTGCATGACAAATAAAAAAAAGCCTTTATTACTGTTATAGTTTCACTTATAAATATGACAAAATATTAGCAAAGATAAGAAATCTATATTAACTTAAACTAAATCATATTCTCGGCACTCGACTTATCTCCCATCTTAACAGCCTCTTATGTCTCTCGACAAAGGCCTCCTCTAAGGATTTCCAATTATTTCTGTCCTTTGCTTTACGTAACCACTCCGGACCGGCTACTTTCTTGAAAGCGTCTTCCCATCGTTTTGGTTGTCTTCCTCTACTTCTTGTGCAGTCTCTAGGATGATTATTCTTGTCCACTTTTCTCCCTTTTCTCTTAACATATGTCCCGTCCAACGCCATTTCAATTTTCTGATTGCTGATTGGACTTTTCTAAATTTAGTATTTCCTTTGATCTTTTTTATTTGAATTTTATCCCTTCTTTTTACTCCGAATACGCTTCTCTCTATTCCGTTCTGACATATATTTATTTTATTTTGCTGTTGTTCAGTTAAGGCCCAAGTTAGACATCCGTAGGTAAGGCATGGCAGTATGCAAGCATTGAAAACTTTCCGTTTGTCTGACATAGGCATTTATTTATTTTTGATTATTTCGCTCAACGACCAGAATTTCTTCCAAGTGTTTGCTGTACTTCTGTCGATTTCTTTCTGAACGTTCTCTGTCGGTGACACTAGTTGTCCTAAATAAATGTGCTCACTTACGTATTCTATGTGCTGACTATTAATTGTAATAGCATCTTTATGTGCGAAATAGAGTCACCTTGCCGGACGCCTCTTTCAATCGGGAACACTTCGCCTGTCCTTTCTAGTTTTATTTGTGCTGTACTTTTACTGTAAATGCTCTTTAGTATTGTTTATGGATTCCTTGTTGTTCTTATGATTCCCATATATAGTGATGTTCCAAGGAATCAAACGCTTTGTTAAAATCTACGAATCCCAAATAATATATTTGGTTATATTCTCTGAATTTCTGGAGTATCTGGCGTAATACGTGTATATGGTCAATGGTGGAAAAGTTGCTTCTAAATCCAGCCTGCTCCTTTGGTTGATTTTCATCCAGAATATTAGATAGTCTAAACAATAGTATTTTTTAAAAGATCTTATAGATATTGGACATTAAACTTATTGGTCTATAATTATTAATGTTTCCTTTATCTCCATTTTGTGTAGCAAAATTATTATTGATTTCGTCCAATCTTCTGGTATAATTTCAGTTTTTATTATTTCATTAAACAAATCGGTTAATTTAGGGACAATCACTGAATACTTTAAGAAGCTCATTGGTGATTTGATTGGGACCGGGAGCTTTTCCTAACTTCTGCGTAGTAATAGCTCTTTCAGTTTCTACTCTTAAAATAGGTGGTACAGGTTCAATATCTTGCGTGTCGTCTGTCGTAGTCATAGCAAATTCATTATTTTTCGTTTTATAAAGCTTCTTCTTATAAAATTCCGTAGCAATATATCTAACCTTTTTGTAATAGACCTTCCTTGCTTATTCTTCATATTTGGCATCCAATTTTTCTTCAGGTCTAATTCTTTGAATGCTTTCGTTACTCCACCTGTTTTATTAATATGGTATTGAAAAGTTTTTGCTCTTTTCTGCTTTCTGTCTTTCCTTATATTTTTGTTGATATTTGTTTAAAAATTGAGGTAGCAAATAAAAAGACGGTCATATCAACGTATCAATTCTAATTCGCATTCGCAAAAAGTACAAGTATCGAGGGAGTGGGGTGCAAGGAACATAATGTTTATGCCTATGTACATCTATTAAATTCAAACGCTTAGCGGGTTGCTGTAAGTTGATGAGTAGGCGTTTCGGAACATGCCCCCGGCGTTGAAAGGATGCCTTTCAACGAGAATCATCCTCTGGAAGTGGGCAAATCTTGCTCCAGGCTCTTCTAACGACTCCATTCGAAGTCCTTATGTCAGCAACACGGGCGACTCCATCCGTACCTGGATGGACTGCGACAATGCGACCCAACCTCCATCTCAAAGGTGGCTGATTATCCTCCTTCAGAAGAACAAGGCTATCTATTTTGAGAGGTTTATTACCGCTGGATCTCCACTTAGTTCTCTGTTGAAGTTCCGCTATGTATTCAGTGCTCCACCAAGCCCAGAAATGCTGACGCAGCTTTTCTATACGTTCAAAACGTGACAAATAACTATAGCGTCGCTCATTATAGTCTCGTGCTGGTAACGAGGTGAGAGGGCGTCCAATGAGGAAATGGCCAGGTGTAAGTGGCGTCAAATCGTCTGGTTCCGAAGAGAGAAGTGTAAGAGGCCGAGAATTCAGAATTGCTTCATTTTGAATTAAAACTGTGTTAAGCTCTTCGTAAGTTAAATTACAATTTCTCAATACTCGTCTCAAGTGAAATTTTACAGATTTGACACCTGCCTCCCAAGGACCACCGAAGTGTGGAGCGTATGCAGGCACAAAATTAAAATTAATTCCTTCATCGGACAGGCCCGCAGATAGAGAATCACAACTATTTTTTAAAAAGTTTCCAAGCTCATTACGTGCTCCCACAAACGAGGTACCGTTATCAGAAAAAATGTTTATTGGTTTTCCCCTACGTGAGATAAACCTGCGCAATGCTGATAAAAAATTGTTACTCGTTAAGTCTCCCACCAATTCAATATGCATCGCTTTGGTAGTAAAGCATACGAAAATAGCAACAAGCTGACAATTACGACCTAAGCGACTGGCTATGGTCAACGGACCGGTGTAGTCAACTCCTGTATTCACAAAAGGGTATCCGCCTGGAGTGACTCGCTGCTGCGGCAAACTGCCCATTAATGGTGCAATAATTCGCCCTTTATGACGACTACAAGTAAGACAGTTACGATAACAAGACTTTGCCAAGTTACGGCCGCCTATGGGCCAATAGGTTTCTTTACTGAAGCCAATAACAATTGAGGCCCAGCATGTAACAGCCTTTTATGTTGAAGATTAAATAATAACTTTGTAAATCTATGAGTGGACTGTATTAAAATAGGATATTTCTTCTCAAATAAAAAATTAGAATTTGCCAAACGACCTCCGACACGTATTAACTTATTTTTGTCTAAGAAAACATTACATTTTAAAAGTGAACCTTTGTTTGGCAAGGCTTACCCTTTTAGTAATCATCATGTCAGCAGTATTTACTTCTGAGGTACTGCTGTCTACTGCATTAATTGATATAGTTAACCCTCATAATAATAAAATAGAAACGGTTAGGGCACTGCTAGATAGCGGCAGTCAGTCTTCATTCATCACTGCCGGCTTAAAGCTACGTCTTCAGCTGACTTCACTGCAATTCAGTGCCACTAGCATCTTGGGTATCGGAGATACTCCTCTTACCATCGTTCCTGAATGCTCCTCTGCAATCCTGAAGTCCAGGCAGAGTACATTCGTTCGCGACCATGATTTTTTAATACTTTCTCGTATAACTGAAACACTTCCTAAGAACTACATTTCTATAGACCATCTTAATATACCATCATTTATAAAATTAGCTGACCCCACATTTAACCAGCCGTCACAAATCGACGTCTTGGAGCTGACGTGTTCTGGGACCTCATCGGATCAGAACAGCGCCATCTAGGGGACAAGCTACCCATTCTGCGTAGCTCTAAGTTAAGCTGGCTGATTGCGGGTCCCGTCCCCTTCACGGGGAAAATGGCAAAGGCAATTTCATGCTATGTTGTGACTAATGAAAATGTGAACAATTTAGAGCCACAACTTATTAAATTCTGGGCAAATGAGGACTTCCCTATACATCATAAGCCTACGTCATTTTCATCCGAAAGCGAGACGCACTTCATTAAGAATACAACCCGCTTAGAGCGGAATTTAAACCAATCACATCCTTATTGACATACACTGACAATAATTTCGACACAGTAATTTACTTTCTGAAATACTCATAATTTATAAAAGACTTAAACGTGTAATTTTATATGTATTGCGTTTAATTAATGTTAAATGTAAAAAACAGTACACAAAGGGCCCGTTGAACGCAGTTGAACTTGAAAATGCATTAATTGTTTTAGTGAAATTATCATAACAACAATCCTTTTCTAAAGAGCTAGATATACTGAATAATAATAATTAAGTCCTAAGTCTCATATTACCTCATTAGCACCATTTGTTGACTCTCACGGAATTCTGAGAGTAGGGGGCCGGCTAGGTAAGTCTAGATATGACTTTTCAACGAAATATCCAAAACTTCTTTGCTCTAAGCACACACTTACAAAACTAATTTTCAACCACGAACACATACGCCTCTTACATGCGGGACCACAGCTCATGCTGGCATCAATGCGCGATCAGTTCTGGCCTATCGGGGGTAGGGACCTGGCACATCGCACAGCACGCCGATGCGTCACTTGCACGCGCTATTATGGTAAAACAATGACTAACATAATAGGAAATTTGCCTACACAGCGCGTCATGCCCGACTTCCCATTTTCTACTGCAGCTGTGGACTTTGCGGGAGCATTTTTAATCACTGATCGGCGAGGACGTGGTTGCAAGATCATGAAATGCTACCTATGTTTATTTATATGTCTTAGATATAAGTGTGTCCATTTAGAGGCTGTGAGTGAGCTGAGCTGTCCAAGGACGCTTTTATACTGTCTCTGCGCCGTTTCATTTCACGTAAGCCACGAGAAATTTTCTGTGACAATGGCAGAAACTTTGTAGCAGCTGCAAAAGAGATTATCGACTTTTTTAAGCAACATTCTAATTCTATGTTAGAGTTTGCCGCTGACCATGACATTACATTTCACTTTGCACCGGCTTACGCTCCTATTTTCAACGCCTATGTAGAGGCAGCAAGAGGCAGCCATTAAAATCGGCCAAATTCCACATAAAGCGTATTCTAGGCAACACGCATCTTACTTATGAAGAGCTATAGTCCTTATTTGCTCAAATTGAGGCTATCCTCGATAGCTAGATACATTTAGCTCAAATATATACGAACAAATATTTTATATTGAAATTATGCAACTGTATGCGACGTACATAATCTTCTTCGGTTCTGTGATTTTTAAATGTTTAAAAATATTGTATGATCGTAATTGTATCTCTTCGAGACAATTATACATAGCTATTAACTTATTAACCTTCGCTTATCGTTTTTAAAAGTTATTGTGGAGTGGAAATGTAAATAAAAGTGATAAACAATTACAAAATAAATCTAGTGTTTACAAGTGCAAGTGAACTCAAACACGAAAATTGTATCTATCACCGTCATCATAATCTTTAATACAAACAAAACATCCTAAAAATAACCATTGGATATCAATTTAAAACATAATAAACAAGTAAATCCAAATTAGTGAAAAATTTACTTCGTTAATTTTATTTAAACTTCGAGACAATCAACTAATGTGAAATCGAAAATAACAGTCACGAGCAGGATTCGAACCTGCATCTCCTGGATACCGTCCGGTATAATGTATGAAAATACTTCCGACAGATGGTGCAGGCGTCACCCAAAGACGTTAAGTATGAATGTGTTATCGAAATTAGCAGCCAGGAGCATGGGTCACTATTGCTGAATTGGCAAAGCATCTGGACGGTATCCAGGAGATGCAGGTTCGAATCCTGCTCGTGACTGTTATTTTCGATTTCACATTTTTCACTTTGTATTTAGTGACATCTATTGTAAAGATACCGAAACAGCTCAAATTTAAGGTATACATTTTCCGTAAGAGCGACATCTATTATTTCATAGCTACACGACCACCATAATTACAATTGATAAATCATTAAACACAAAGTGAAAAAATTTTTCACTTTGTGTTTAATGTATAGTGCTAAGCATGTCAAATGCTAAAAATATATATAAATATTTATAGGGTTTGCGTCATTATTAGGTAAAAATCTTAATTGTAAAATTAAGTTTACCTGGTCGGTATAATGTATGAAAATACGTCCGACAGATGGCGCAGGCGTCACCCAAAGACGTTAAGTATGATGTGTTATCGAAATTAGCAGTCAGGAGCAATTGTCAGGATTGCTGAATTGGTAAAGCATCTGGACGGTATCCAGAAGATGCAGGTTCAAATCCTGCTCCTGACTGTTATTTTCGATTTCACATTTTTCACTTTGTGTTTAATGTATAGTGCTAAGCATGTCAAATGCTAAAAATATATATAAATATTTATAGGGTTTGCGTCATTATTAGGTAAAAATCTTAATTGTAAAATTAAGTTTACCTGGTCGGTATAATGTATGAAAATACGTCCGACAGATGGCGCAGGCGTCACCCAAAGACGTTAAGTATGATGTGTTATCGAAATTAGCAGTCAGGAGCAATTGTCAGGATGGCTGAATTGGTAAAGCATCTGGACGGTATCCAGAAGATGCAGGTTCAAATCCTGCTCCTGACTGTTATTTTCGATTTCACATTTTTCACTTTGTGTTTAATGTATAGTGCTAAGCATGCCAAATGCTAAAAATATATATAAATATTGATAAATCATTTAGATATCATAGTTTGCGTAAAGAAAAATAGAGGTCATACAAAATCAAAATGAATTTGAACCAAGAAAGCAGCAATGTTACTTTTAGATGCCGTAAATAACCTAGATATAAATCTTATGACAGCATACTGGTAAAAAGTCTGGACTTATCAACACATATACATCCAGTAGTAGAAGACCTAAAGACAGAAATTAATGCCTTAAAAACTCAGCTTGAAATCACACAAAATGAACTCGAAAATGTCATCACTGAAAATAATGGCTTAAAACACAACATAAATCTACTGCACGGCGAAATAAAAGTTTCTAAAAAAGTTATGCTGCAGTCCTGTGTCATCACGGAAAAAATCAATGCAGAAAAATAGAAATACTAGGTGCCGATTAACTGAAAGTTTAATGGATACATCAAACTCGAATTTAGTGCTGGAACAAAAGAAGACAACACATTTTACACAAGAAATTAACATAGACAAACACATTTCTCCTCCCACAGAAACTAGTAACAGTAATCATATTCCAGCAAGTACACAACTGCATAATAATTCCTCAAAGGACGGCTCAAGCAGAATAACTAATAATACATTAAAACTATTTAGATATTTTATATATATTTTTAGCATTTGACATGCTTAGCACTATACATTAAACACACATTAAAACTTTTACACAACACAACTTTTACATTAAAACTAAATAACAGAGCAAACGAAAAGAAAAGACGAGTGTTTATTTTCGGAGGGCAGCAATGTAGAAATTTAGCACAAGATATAGCAAAATCAAGAATAAACAGCACTTATGAATATTATCAATTTATGTCCTTTATAAAACCGTATGCCACAACTGAAGAAATACTTTTAAATTCTAAATTATACGATATAACAATAGACGATCTGTTATAGGGTCCCTTCCCGACGCCGTTTTAAAAAATAACTTTTAAATTCAAATGTAATTTATTTAATAAAATGAATACAATGGGAAGGGGCCTTTATGCAACTATATTCGCGACTGCGTTGGACAGACTGACTCCTGAGGTGTCAGGGCTCAGTATATAGACATTTGAATGCTGACGATGCAAAGCGTTGTACTTGGAAGGGGCTGTAGCTGATGTCATCTATTTAGGGTACATCATCCGGTTATAACACCTCCCCCTTTAGAGTGAACTTCGGGGTAAATACCGAAGTTAACTTTAATAGGAAGTTCTAAGGGTTGGAACTGGAATTTCTTGAATATTTTGTTCCAACTCTACGGAACCCGTTTTTGATTTATGAAATTCGCGAAACCTATATTTACGAAGGTTGCAGCCAGGCTTACAAAAATACGTAACTATTACATATAGAAAGTAAATAATAATTACACACACTGTTAAATTTATTACTATGGAATAATGTGTCCCATATTTTATTATGTGAAAGGTGTCTTGTAGTTTTTCAGTTTCTAAAGAAAGGTTAGATATTAATTTTATTGCATTTAAATCGTTTAAATTTAAGTCTTGTAATTGTATATGGGACAGATAATTGGATATAGAGTTTATTCTATGTATATTACAGCAATTGCTATTTATTATATTAAAGTCGGGCAGCTTGATTGGTGACGTCAAATTGAATACATTGTGTGATTTAGGTAACAGTGTAGTGCCCTTACATAGGCTACACATCCGTTTGGTATTGGCACTATACCAATTCCATAAATGTTGAACTCTTGTATTTTTTTAGAGTTCTGACAGTCTAAAGAGAGTTTAACTAGTTCTGATTGTATATAAAGATATCTATTATTAGTTAGTGGCTTAAACATATCTAGTTTGCCAAAAATAAATTTTGTGTTACATTATTTAGGGATTTCGCTTAAGGTTCTAGACAACAGTTCGCTTTCACAGCTGATTTTAGAATCTGTTTTGTTAATTATTGGAATATCACATAAATAATCTGCCTGACTTAAGATTTTACAATTCGATAAGGAATTCAGAATACAATAGTTTGATTTATCCTTAGTGATAGCCGTATATTTAGTACTGGGTACAATTAGGCTAAACGTGTCTGATTTGTTTACATTATGAGGCATTGGTAATTCAATATTCTTAAACAGTGTGTATTCTTGATTAGAAACCAAGGGAATGCGTACTAAAAATATTAACTTATTATTAAAGTAGTAGCATAACAAAGTAGATACTTTTAGAATTATGTGTATAGAACTTATATCTAGATAGATAGGTAAATTTAAATCATTAGGTAGGTGCCTTAAGTTATCAGCCAACTCTCGATGTATTACAGTGGGCGACATTACGGCCGGATGTAGTATGTTTTGACTACAGAGCGTTATGGCGTTAATTATATCTTCAAGTTGGAATGTTAGGGTGACCATGGAGGTCTCTAATGTATTGAGGATAAAATTAAGTTTTATCCGTAACGATAAAATATTAGAGGCTTTGGATAAATTGGATGTTTTTAATGAGAGTTCGTCAATAGCGTTGTTTAATTTATTTTCATTTTCTTTAATTTTACAGAGTGTATTATTAAATGTAGATATGACAGAGTTAGTAACTAAAATATTGTTTTTGACGAGTTTCAAGAGTTGGTATTGGTTTGCTTGTACAGAATCTATTGCTTGGTCATATTTAAGTGCATCATTTTCATCTAAAGTACCGAAAACTGTCTTCAGGACGGTCCCTATTCCACCAATCCAGGCGAGGAGCCTTGGATCCGCTTGGATCTATTATCTATCAGATGAGATATAGAACCGAACAATTTAATGATGTTTTGTAGTTCGGCTGTTAGTGGTTCTCTGAAATATTTATGAAGCCGGTTTGCTTGCATAGGTTGGAGACGGTGTTTAATGTAAAGTTTAAATTATCTATATGTGGTTTAAAATGTGAGATTTCCATTGGCATAATGACATTTAAAATGCCATTATTAATTTTTAATTTCCCTATATAATCGAAATAGATTCCAGGACTTTTTGTTATCGGTTGGACACAGTCGCCGGGAGCTTGGACATCCGCTGAGGCACTGTAAGTACGTATGACTCATTAATTTGTATCTTATATCTTTTAGTAAAGTAGTATAAATAAATCGTGTATATATATTTATGTATATATAATATATTAAACGTGTATAAAGTAGTGTAATCTATTTAACATTAGGCATATATATTCATTATAGTACTTATATGTACGAGTTTATAGTATATACACTCGTTGTAGTATATATAACTACAATTTGCATTCATTGACTTTTCTCCTATCCCGACGTTTCGAATACTTTACAGCATTCATGATCACGGGTGGACTTAGATGATAGACGTCCAAGGTTGATATGTTATTTCAACGGTTTCATCTACCCACAGTATATGATTTTACAAAATTTTTGGTTTATTTATTTTAACCCACCTAATATTCGTTTAGAAACACAGTGAAAATATCTACTTCAAATGTTTATGCTTACAATGTATGAGACTTTAAATTAGTATATTAAAATGAGTATAATACTCCTCTTTAAATTGCAAAATTTTTAATTCTACCACAAACTACCAATTACTACCAGTAAGAAGACAATCTTGGTTATTAGTTTATATTATTAAATATATTTTTACCACCAGTCAAGTGCCATATACCCTTACAGGATGCAGGAGTATACAAGCTGGATTGTGATTGTGGTCTCTCCTACATTGGGCAAACAAAGAGATCCATAACAACTCGGATCAAAGAACACATAGCTGATGTGAAGCACAGTCGCTATACAAAGTCTGCAATTTGTGAGCACACACAGGACCACACCCGCCATTACATTAGGTTTGACAAACCTCAAATCCTCGCAAAAGAACATCGATATCGCCCTAGAATGATACGTGAGGCTATTGAAATTAAGAAACATCCCAATTTCAATAGAGAAGACGGCTGGGTCTTACCATCAAGCTGGAATCCTGTGATAGGCCTCACCAAACAGAATACAAGAAGGCACACCACAAGATTGCAAGACACAGTTAGCGCTTATTGTGTAGATAAAACCCACAGTAGTGATTAGTTTTTGCCTTTTATAAAAAATTTAAAATTTAAACCTTATTAGATCTCAGTAATTCCGTACAAAATTTAATAATCCATAACAGTTGTAGCCTACTGAGTTTTCTGGCCGGATCTTTCTCAGTCAGGCCGCGTTCCGATCCGGTGGTAGCTTCTTAGTCTTAGCTTTTGGCAAAATCAATATATTTAATAATATAAACTAATAACCAAGATTGTCTTCTTACTGGTAGTAATTGGTAGTTTGTGGTAGAATTTTTGAGCACTAAATAAAAACAAAAATGTTGCAATTTAAAGTAGAGTATTATACTCATTTTAATATACTAATTTAAAGTCTCATACATTGTAAGCATAAACATTTGAAGTAGATATTTTCACTGTGTTTCTAAACGAATATTAGGTGGGTTAAAATAAATAAACCAAAAATTTTGTAAAATCATATACTGTGGGTAGATGAAACCGTTGAAATAACATATCAACCTTGGACGTCTATCATCTAAGTCCACCCGTGATCATGAATGCTGTAAAGTATTCGAAACGTCGGGATAGGAGTAAAATCAAGTAAACGCGATAGATTCCGTAAACGTAGTTTTATTTCAAAATGTGTAACATTCGCGTAAATATCAGAAAGTATTGCATTCATTGTATCGTATTTGATTAAATTGTAAGTAGATGTACTTATACAAACTAACGAACAATTTAGTAGATTCTAAAGTAATTATTGAGATATTTTTATATATATTTTTAGCATTTGACATGCTTAGCACTATACATTAAACACACTTGTGTTTAAGATTTTAAAGTACACGCATTTTGTTTAACTAACATTTTGTATTGTATGTACTATGTAGTTTTATGTAACTGTATAACTTGTTATGTATAATGTAATGGAAGATGTGTATAGTCGGTATAATATTTACTTATCTTACTTATTGTATGTATTGTATATTTTATTCATGGTTATGGTGTTTATGGTGTAACTGGAAGTATTGTGTATTATGTGTAATACAAATATAACTAAAAATGTACTTTGTGTTACAGATTGGCGGTAATTTCGGCAGGCTTTACCTCGTCGTAATGGTGACGGACATGTCTTCTATTTATTAATAAAGATAAAGTATTGTTTCCATGGACTTTAACGATTTTGTATGGGCCTTTCCATTTGGGTGATAGAGCTTTTCTGAGCCTAAGGTGTTTTTTTAAATACACGTAGCCACTTACTTTGTATTGTACGGAGCGACTATGAGAGTCATAGTAGTTTTTTGATATTTGTTTGGAGTGTCGAATGTGTTCCAGAGCTTTATCGCGAGAGTATTTGCGTCTATTTTGTAACATCGGTACATAGTCTGGGTATGTAGCGTTTAACTGTTCATCACATATCGAATTTGGAATATGGGGTTTGTTACCAAACATTAATTCATATGGGGTGTAGTGTGTTGCGGAGTGTACAGTGGTATTGTAGGTTAGCATGGCTTTGTACACGTACCGGGGCCAATTAGTTTGTTCATTATTTACGAATGATTTTAGGTATTCCTTTAGTGTGGAGTGGCTTCGTTCTAGGGCGCCCTGTGTTTGCGGGTGGTATGGAGTCGACCAAAGTTGTTTGATTTTCAAAAGGTTGCAAGTTCTTTTGAACAGATCGGAAGTAAAGTTAGTTCCCTGGTCGGTCAGTATAATTTTCGGTATGCCAAATATGGATATAAAGTGCAACAAGCTCTCGCTTGTTTCCTCGGCCGTTGTACTACGTAAGGGATAAGCTACGGAAAATTTGGTAAAGTCATCTTGCAGTGTTAGTATGAATTTTAATTTTGCGGTACCGGATTCCGGAAGAGTTCCTACAATGTCCAATGATACGCGTTTACAAGGCTTTGTTGATGTGCTAGTGATCTGCATGGGAGCGCGATTGATTCTTCGCAGGGCTTTATTCTCTTGGCATGGTTTACATTTTTTTACATGTGATTCTATATCACTACGCATATTTTTCCAGTAATATAGTTCTTTAAGCCTATTGTACATACGACTAACACCTATATGGCCAGCTATGGGTATGTCGTGGTTATTATAAAGAATTTTCTTTATTTCCGATAGTGAGGGGTAAGTTATACTATTGTGGTAAATATTAATTTTTATGTTTGTATCTTGAAAAAGGTAATTAATTATATTATAAATTTTAATGAAGCTATGTTTTTCAAAGGGGTCACGGAAATCGGATATGCCTATTTCTTCAGTATTTTCGGTGACGGTTAATTCGTTGCGAATTGATTTTAAAGTTTTATATTTCTTGGTATGATGTTTCGTCAAAATGGTTTCGTATAAAGAAGGTAACAATTTTTATTTGTCGCGGGGATCTTATAAAACCCATGCAGTTGTTTTTCTTGGTTAATTATATCGTCGCGGTTTTCTAAGTTTCCTAGTATTTGTTCTAGATAAGGGTATGATTCATCGAGGTCTATGGACGTATGTCAGGATTTAAATCGGTTGATGGGAGTGAGGCAGGTGAAGTCAATAAGTCAAATAAGTCTTTATATGTCTTTATATGTGATAACAATTTACGTGTGTGTTACCATTGCAATCTTTTGTCTAACATTCTCTGGTCCAATTTTGTGAGCAATGTCACAACTAGCCGATATCGAATTAGCTCAAAGAAATTTGGAAGACTGTTTTTTGAAACGAATGGCGGAACTCGAAGCACAAATTCAGGGTAGTGTTCCAGTGAAGGAGACTGTGGCAAGGGTAGCGGAGGAGTTCCGCACCTTTAGAGAGCTAGTATTTAAGATGCTCGGTTTACTCCGTCAGCAAATACAAGAGTGCACTAAAGCGCTGGATACTATGGAGGCTAGGAAGAGGAGGAAATCTTTCCTCCTTATAGGAATTCCGGAAACTGAGCGTGAGGACAGCACAAAGGTCGTCTTGGAAATTTTAAATGGAAAATTGGCCCTCAAAGATGTCACGACGACCTCTATAAAATACTGTCATCGTCTTGGCAACCTAAAAAAGGACCGTAACAGGCCTATAGTCGTTCATTTCACTAGCACCACTTTGAGAACAGCTGTATGGAAGGCCAAATCAGGACTTAAGGGGTCCTCAATCAACATCAGAGAATTCCTGACCAAATCTCGTCAGTGTGTATTTACAAAGGCCCGTCTGCACTTCGGCATACACTCGTGCTGGTCTCAGTATGGTGATATAATTGTGAAGACGTCTGACGGCAAACGTGTAAAAACCACTTGCATGGATGAACTGGAGTCGCTAATGTTAAAGTATCCACAAACCACAGGAACATCTCGAGCATCTTCAAAGTGAGACCGATAGTGGATTGACGTTATCGTCAATTACCAAGAATCATCACAGAGTGTAATGTTATATTTTATAAACAACCGACTGTGTTCTGGTAGATATTATTATAGGTACTTTTTCATACAGTCTGTGAATTACAGTGGGAATCTCGGTGTGACAACTCCTACATAACGACCCACTTAGATATTGTTTTTAGATTACTTTTTTACTCTGAAGTTACATATATAGGTATGCTTTTACTATTGTAAGGTTAGAATATTAACAAACTTATTGCGGGCCTAAGCAAAGATAGCTCTCATCTATTTTATATAATTGCACGTACCTATTTAATTGTATTCGCCCTAGTAATATCTAAATAGGTTTATTGTATAACATGGGGCCTATATTATGGCGCATAACATGGGTACGCATAGCTAAATTTAAATTCCTCTAACCCGACAATATAATGTAGATATGTATAATAAATTATCTGTACCTACAGTTTGTAAATCTTTAAAAGTCATTATAATACATATCTTTTTTTTTTTTAATACAATATTGTTATTCATTATACTTTGGATAGTTTTGATATGGACATTACGTTCTGCTCTTGTACAGCATTGTTATTTATGTGCCTAGTTTAGTTTTTGTACCTACTTTAACTGGATGATCATGTGCCAGTCGGCGGGTGGTGTTGAGTCTAAGAACTTACCTAATAACTTATACTTACCTATATATATATATATATTGTTTGTTTATATACCTAATATAGCTATTTATTATCTTAATATACCTATTGCAGTTTAATAAATATGATATTAGAAAATGATTTATCCTTTAAGTCAGCCAATGAGTCTTTAACGTCATTCTCTGACGAAAGTTTCACCTCTGCGCCGGAAACCCTTGGAGATTTTGTACGTAGTAATTTTGATAAAAATGCTCCTCGCTTATTGAATGTGTGCCACATAAACGCCCAAAGCCTACCTAGTCATTACAATGAATTTTGTGATGTTTTTGCCGACGCTAATGTACATGCCATTCTAATTTCCGAGACCTGGCTTAAACCTTCGCTTCTATCTGCTAGTTATACTCTTCCGGGTTTTATACTCATCAGGAACCATCGGGTTGGGAGAAGAGGGGGTGGCGTTGCTATATACTTACGGAGTGATCTTACATATAGAACTATAGCCATTTCTACCATTATCTCGGTGCCTTGCGCTGAATTTCTGTTTCTCGAGGTTTGCGTCAAGGGTATTGAAATTAATCTTGATGTGATTTACTGTCCCCCCACTATCGATTACTTCACCGATATCGAATTGGTTTTAGAATCCTTAGGGTCTGAGTATGGACATCACATCATCATGGGAGATTTTAACACTAATCTTCTTGACGGCAGTTCCCCTCGGTCTCGTAAACTCTTTAATATCCTAGATTCAACCAAGATCAGTGTCTTACCTTTACAACCCACTCACATCAATATTAATGGAGAAGACACTTGGTTAGACTTGATTCTCACATCTAACCCTTTCCGTGTCTCGTCACATGGTCAACATCCTGCATCTGGGTTTTCCCATCACGACCTCATCTTCCTGTCATACACCCTTAAACCTCCTAAACCAACTCCTAAAGTACTGCACAGGCGTTGTTTCTCTCGTATCAATATTGAATTTTAATCTCATCTGTACCACTCGAATGGATTACTTCATATCTTCAAGAACGTCAACAGTCAGTTTTCTTTGAAGATTCCTTTTCAAATTGGCGTGACCTTAACTCTGGCATTCCACAAGGTGGAATTCTTTCACCCCTTCTATTTTCCTTGTTCATTAATCTTATAAGTCATGATATTAAGTTTTGTGCGTATCACTTGTATGCTGACGATCTGCAAATTTATTCGCAGGCTAGGCCGGAAAATATATCTGTCGCAATCGATGAAGTGAACCGTGATCTAAATAACATATACAACTGGTCATCGCGTTATGGGCTGCGGATCAATCCTACAAAGTGTCAAGCCATATTCATAGGAAGTCCACGAATGATGAGTCGACTAGATACGACTATTCTGCCTGCAATCGTATTTGATGGAACTACTATACCTGTTAGCTCATCTGTAAGAAATCTCGGTCTGTACATTGATTCTACACTTAGTTGGCAGAAGCAGGTTACCGAAGTCTCGCGAAAAGCAACTGGAGCTCTACGGTCTCTCTATCGCTTGAAGAATTTTTTACCCATAGACATTAAGAAAACGCTTGTGCAGGCTTTGATTGTTCCAATTATTGACTATGGTGATGTGTGTTATCTCGACCTGAATGCAGATCTCCTCAATAAACTTGACAGACTTCTCAATAATTGCATTCGATTCGTCTTTAATTTGCGAAAATATGACCATATTTCTTATTCGCGTACTCAGATTGCTACCAATACGACAACGACGGAGCTTACATGCATTGCTTACTCTCTTCTCTCTTCTTCACTCTCCCACTGCACCTACATATCTTACTTCTAACCTTCAATATCTTTGTTCTATGCACTCCAAAAACCTACGATCTTCTAATAATCGCCTTTTACACTGCCCGTCTCATAGCTCTAACACTGTTCACTCTTCATTTGCTATTCAATCTGTTCTGCTTTGGAATGCGCTCCCTTTGAAAATAAGGATGATCAATAGTCGAGAGAAATTCAAGGCTAAGGTGCGTCAACTCTACAGTAATAAATTATAACAGGCACTATTTAAAATTTCATTATTTTAGGCAGAGGATTGGTTCAGTAATTTAATCATAATGAACTCTAATAAAACTTACATTTTTTTTTTTTAGTATATATATATATGTATAATATGTATGTATTTATTATTAAGTATTTATATACCTAAGTATATTTATGTAATTATTTGCCTACCTAAATATTACTACTTACTTAAATATTAAGATATTGTTTTTACACCCACCTACCTTAATATTTTCTTCACTGCCCTAAGGTTGGCTGGTAGAAAATGCTTTTGGCATTAAGTCCGCCTTTGCATACAAATTGCATGAAGTGTAAAAATAAATAAAATAACCTACCGTCTGTGTAGTTTCCTCGCCGGGATCAATACCCTTTAAACATAGGGTTTATTGGTTAGAATGGGTTGATGGCGAATGCTTGATTGTTTCAGTAAACAAATAGCAGCACCTGAGTCGACTAAGAGGGTTAATGAAGTATCAGACGCTTGGGACTTCACAACGATATGAGGTAATAACCTCTTGGAGGTGTCAATGTTGACCTCGTAGATCTCCTTAAATTTTAGAGTTTTAAATTGAAGGTTTCCGCTTTGGGGCTGGTTACCCTGTTATATAACCTTGTGAGGGATGCGCTGAAGGTTTCCGATTTGGGGCTAGTTACCCTGTTGTATAACCTTGTGAGGGATGCGCTGAAGGTTTCCGATTTGGGGCTGATTACCTTGTTGAATAACCTTGATGTCATGGATGAGGTTCCCGTTTTGGGGCTGGTTACCCTGATCTGACGGATTTGCGCCGACTTTGACCTTACGTCCTGTGCGGCACGATTGCAGGACGTTTATTGGTTTAAATTTTCTTGGGGGCCCTCTTCCTCAATTACATCATGATGAGATTCCACCTGTTCATCGTCGCACTCTTCATCAATGAAGTTGACTGGTGGAGGTTTTAGATAGGGTTGTGACCCTGAGGGCTTATTAAAATAATCCTTTTGTGGATAAGAATACGATAAACGTTTTTGAGAGGACTGACGTTTAATACAATTATTTATATCATTTCCTACTTCTTTACAATACCTACATGTGAGGTTTTGATTTATTTTATTCGAGAAAGTAGACCTCCTACCTACTCTGTTGATGTACTGATTTTTGCGGTATTTTAAACCTATTGATTGAGATTTGAGCGAAAGATTTCAGTTTGAACCGATTTTGATTAATTGATTTATCCAGTGGCAAGTTATAATTATTATTAGTGCGCTTATATAACGTTTCTTGTATACGCTCCTCGGATATGGCTAAATTGACAGCTTCATTAAATGTTTTTAGAGATCTACACCTAACAGATGTTAGATATACGGGGATTTAAACCCATAAGGCAATGATGGAGGGTTAAATCCTCCATGGCCACTGTACGACCAGGTATTTCTTTGGCCTTGTGGTTGGAGAGCGAGATTTTGGTGAGTAATTGCGATAAGTATGTTTCCATCCTAATTGCGAATTGACTAACGTTTTCTGTTGAGTTCTGTTTACTTTCCTGGAGATCGTTAAGTAAATGTGTATAATGTTTTCTCTCTGAAAACTGTGTCTTTAGGAACTCTTTTAGTTGTTCCCATGATGAAAATTCCTTTATAGAACACGCGGTTTCGGCTTTACCAGTTAATTGTCACAAAATATATTTAAAAAGAATATGTCTCTGTGATTCCGATGCAAGGTCATAGGCGTTATTACAGTTTGTGATAAATGAATTTAGTGTATCACGGGAGCCGTCATACGGTTTAACAAATTTCAATAAAATATTTAGGTCCATTTCTACTACTTCTTGAATTTCAGATATTTCTACAGGTGATTTATTGTCCTCAGTTTTAGGCACTTCAGGCATAATATTAAATACATATATAATAATCTTAGGTTACTAAATTAGATTAAAGCAAGTATCAGTTAGGATTACACAGTAAAATGTTCGTTGACTTACAGGAACGCGTAGGCGGTGATAAGGGCTAGGGCTTTAGTAAGCTGCATAGCGTCACGTACACACAGACCACACTTAATGCTTTCACAGGACACTTTTAACGGTGTTTGCTCGGTAAGTATTCTCGCAAGACGAATGGATGCACAGGATGCTTGAAGGAGATGCTCGCTGGAGGTTCGCTGGATATTCTCAGGCTAGTCGTAGGCTATACCACAATTTATTAGTTGGCCGCTTGAAGGACAGGCAGGATGCACGAAGACTGCTCACTGAATATACGCAGGATGCTCAAGATGACCGCAGGATGAGTCGTCGGGTATGGACGCTCGGTAAGTATTTATTTTGCAGGATATCACCGGTCACGGATGAATATCACTTATAGAAAGGATTTATTATTATTACACCGGAGGTCACTCGCGGTAAGTATAATATATATTTTATAAGATTCGCGGGATACGGAGAGTCTGTTCACTGATTTATTTATTTTTTACACTTTATAGGTTTACGCGAATCGGCACTGGGGAATTCCGTATCCCACCGCTGCCACCAAATGTTATAGGGAGGTCGTTTTAAAAAATAACTTTTCTTTAAATTTAAATCTAATTTATTTAATAAAATGAATACAATGGGAAGGGACCTTTATGCAACCTATATTCGCGACTGCGTTGGGCAAACTGACTCCTGAGGTGTCAGGGCTCAGTATATAGATATTTGAATGCTGACGATGCAAAGCGCTGTATTTGGAAGGGGCTGTAGCTGATGTCATCCGTTTAGGGTACATCATCCGGTTATAACAGATCGAATTATATTATCAATTGGCGAAAATGACTCGAGTCCACTAAGTATTATGTGTAATCTGTGTTCATTTATTAAATTGATGCAATGTCCAATTATTGTTCTAAAGGTCCATAAAAATATACACTTAAATGAATTTATACTCAATAACATGCTGAAATCATTTGTACTCACCATAATAATGCTTACTTTATGGAATTTGAACAAACTTATGACTATAAGATATATGATTTATGTAAAAATATTAATTATACATTGGACCAGATATATTATAATGATCGATTCTTAGGTTATATGCATGGTAAAAAGAAACGCAGGTCGAACATCACATTTATAAACAAAATAAACAAACCAAAAAACACAACCAAGAACTTATCTGACAGTAAAAGCGCTACTGACACTCATTATCATGACGTGACAGATGTTGGGGTTGCTACCCATGAAAAATCCACCTAAACTGACATATTATTAACAGCATCAGACCATGCTGACAATAATCACAACAATGTATTTATTTTTTTCGTAGCCAGTAGTAATAACAATATGATTACTCGTAGAATACTCCATCAAAATATTGCTGGAATTATTCATAAAAGACATCTTTTAGAATTTAATTTATTTGAGCTTAGTAAAGATAACAAGGACCCCGACGTAATCTGTTTCTCTGAAACTTTTGTAGAAAAAGATTGTGTTAACCTTCTAAAAATTAATGGATACAATATGGCGGCTTCATATTCTAGGAAAATAACTGCCTTGGTGGTGTAGCGGTAGTATATGCGACTGCTAATCATGAGGTCTCGGGTTCGATCCCCGGGTTGGGCAATGTTATTGAGCTTTTTCCTAAAAAGAAAAATTCTTAGTAGCAGCCCGGAGTTTGGAAATGTGCCCGGTAGACGTCAATAGGCTCGCCCCCTTTCACGTGGGACTTGAACATAGCTGGCGAGTCGTGGGTGTGTAATACACCTCTGCCTACCCCTTCGGGGAATACAGGTGTGATGCTATGTTGTTATTCTAGGAAAAAACGTCATAAACGGGGAGGCGTTTGCATTCTCATAAAGAATCGCATACATTATAACGAAATTGATATAATTAAAGAGATAAGAGTTGATTATAGTTTTGAATGTTGTGGGATTAACATAACAAACCAAAATATAACTATTAATTGCTTATATAGAACGCCAAATTCCAATATTAAGATATTGTTCAATAAGCTTAATGAGATTCTACTAAAACGTGTGCACAGGTGTGCCAAAAACAAAAAAGTTATTTTGATGGGTGATTTAAATATTAATACACTTCTCACAAATAACAAAACTATGGAATTCCTAGACATTATAAAAAAAAAAAATTTGACACTTCATATTGATAAACCCACCCGTAAAAACGCATGTATTGATCATATTATAAGTAACATCAAAACAGCCCATGGGGAACTGCTTCACTGGGGGTTGTCAGATCACAACACCGCACAAATACTTAGTATACCTGTAAAAAGTAAAAACACCATTAAAAGTGAATATTATCTATATATATATATAGATAATATTCACTTTATATATATATAGAGATTACAATACAGACAATATCAAAAAATTCAAAGAATGTTTAGCTAATCTATCTTTTCATGAAATTTATGGGTGTTCTGATCAAAATGCCGCCTACCAATATTATAATGATATAGTACAGTTGTTTTATAATTTGTGCTTTCCTAAACTTAAAATAAAGATACGTAACCAATGTTATAACATGAATTGGCTATCAAAAGGTTTGCGTAAATGTTGTAAAACAAAGAGAAAATTATATTTTAATTGCATGAAAAAGAACACAATTGCTTAAAAAATTATTTATAAACAATATTCTAAGGTTTTAAAACAAATTATATATAGGTACATCCCAAAAGATATATAATGAGAAAAAAAAATTATAATAGCACAAATATTTGTAAGACATCATGGGAAATAATAAAGGAAGAATCTGACGTAGCTGTTAAGCAAGATTTTATAAACTACATAAATAACGACAGCAAAATCATCACTGCACCTAAAGAAATAGCTAATGTTTTTAATGACTTCTTTATCACGCTGTCTAGTAGTATATCTAACTCCCAAAAAAAATTGGACAGAGTACTTGTAGTATATTTCTTAAGCCTTACGATTGTTATGACATTCATAAAATAATTATGTCCTTAAAAAATACTAAATCTGTGGGTCCTGATGGTGTAACCACCAATGTTGTTAAAGCTTGTGCAAATGAACTTGTGCCGGTATTAACTTATATGATAAACCTGTCTTTTGTAAATGGATGTTTCCCAGAATTACTAAAAGTCTCTAATATTAAACCACTACACAAGAAAGGAGATAAGTAACGTCTAAATTTTATGCGGACAAACATCACGCGTGTCTTTCGCCAGTTACCAGTCGAAATGCTCGAACGTGTCATCGAAAATTGGACTTAACGGATGGACCATCTGCGACGTAGCAACGGCCAACATTTGATATACATAATCTTCAAAAAATAACCCTTATTTATAATGTTACGCCTACTTACATTTCCGTGTTTATACATATTAAAATGCGCTAAATTTGTTAAATTAAATAATAGTTTATTTACACATGCTAAAGATATATATCCTAGAAATACACGTAATCCAAACCGAATTGTCCTAGCCACTATCCCAAGGACCACATTATACAAAAAGAGTAGCACAGTAATGTGTGGTTATATTTATAATAGCTTGTCGGAGGATATGAAGGCCTTACCGTATAACAGATTCGTACAAGCTTTAAAATACTGGTTGCTGGATAAGTCGTTTTATAGCTTAGGATAATTTTTTGATGACACCAAATATATTAATAGATATGTGTGAATCATAAAATAGATATAGTTATAAGAAATATTATAGATATAGTTGTAAGGAATATTCTATAATATGACACTAAATTTTTAATATTTAAATTAATTAATAAGAATATAATCTATAATATTCCATAAATGACATTTGATTTTTAATATAGCATATACATTAATAATAATTAAATTGGGTTATTGTCCGTATATTTATGAATTTAATTGAAAATACTAATTAATGTTCATATATTTTTTATTTATTTTTTGTATATATATTTGCATGTCTTTTATAGACAGAATATGGCAAGAAACAATGTAATACTGCTAAATGTTATCTGGTTGTACCTATATTCTTTGCAAATAAATTATTCTTATTCTTCTTATTCTATTCTACGAAACATGTAAATTATTATTGATGTGAAACATCTAATGCGGAGGGAGGCTAAAATCGTCTGTTAACGTGGCGACGCAAGTTAAATTTGACACACTTTCCGGTTTCCGATTGAGCTGAAATTTTACACGCATGTGTATATCACCTGACAATGCAATATTATGATGACATAGAGCTGATCTGATGATGGAGTTGGAAGGTGGACATAGGAACTCTATAATGAAACGGCGCAACCCCATCGAGTTTGGGCTCGTAGGATTCGTTTTGCCGAGTACTTTGTGTCTAGATGGCATCCAGGGTCTGATGATGGAGCTGGAAGGTGACCACAGTAACTCTGTAATGAAACGACCCAACCCCATTGAGTTTGGAATCATTTGATTCGTCTTGACGATTACTTTGTCTTTAGATGATATCCAGGGTCTGATCATGGAACTAGAAGGTGGCCATAGGCACTCCATTATAAAACGACATAACTCCATCGAGTTTAGGCTCGTATGATTTGTCTTGACGAGTACTTTTTCTCTAGATGGTATCCAGGGTCTGATGATGGAGCTGGAAGGTTGCCACAGTAACTCTGTAATGAAACTATGCAACCCTATCGAGTTAATACTCGTTTGATTCGTTTTGAGGAGTACCTTGTCAAGTTATGATCATTTTATTTCTACAAAGTAATTTCGATGTTTTCACATCTGTTAGACGTCCCACGACAGCTAGTTTTTTATAAATATATTTACATAATTTTAAATAAGTAACAAGTGGATGAATACTTAAAGAGACTGCCAAAAGACGGAGATAAAGATAACATAGGTACCCGGGCTTTAAATATATCGCGACTTGAGGCCATCCTGATCTCTAGAGGCAGAGCATTCCAAAGAAGGATCTTCTTCTTCTTATTTAGTGGCTATAGCCTGTACATTAAAAGAAGATTTTTTTCTTCTCACTGACAGTTTATGGCCAGTGTACATAGGAAAAGAAAGAGGATTACACCAGATTTAAATTTAGTTAAAAAAAATGACACACTGGCGTAACCAATAATAAAATAGAAATAAAGTGATAAATACATGGTTTAAGTATATGCTTTGACTTAAACATATACATATAAACGCAATATACATACTCGTATATATGAATAAACTTTGGGATCATGATAACATCGAAACAATCAAATATTTATTTCAACCTTCATAATTTTTGCCCAAATCTGTTGTACTTTAACTTTTTTAATTCTATCCATCCATCCATCCATCAACCTTTCAACGTCCACTGCTGGACATAGGCCTCCCCAAGAGAACGCCACAACGAGCGGTCCCGTCATCATGCCGTAATCGCCACGCTTGGCAGGCGGGTTGGCGATCGCAGTGGATGTTGTTAATACTCGAGGGAGTGCTGCTGCACACTTCCCCGGTGTTCTCCCAGCCGGTTCTTATGACTCCCGTGGGTAGAGAGGGGTGGGACAATTCTAAAACCGGCCCCACACGGCCATATGGGGGATAATTCTATAAATAGGTCTTCTTTTTTTATTTAGGCGGCAAAAGTATAGGTATGTAAGATCTAAACTTTTAAATGATATACTTTTGATCTATGTACAATCTGGGGCACAAGCACATAACCTCGTCTAACTTGAAAGTTTACGTTACAGACAGAGAACAGGATAGGTGATAGGTATTTACTAGAAGCTTGTAAATATAAATAGTTTGAATTTAAACATAACCCACCTATTATCAATTATGGACAACTAGTATATGTTACGGATAACGAAATAATATATTAAGCAGTATTTAACATTATAATTCGATTAGCTCAATACACCATTAGTAAGATATTGACAATAAATTAGAAATTAATCCTCCACTAATTGATTCAACTAATTAATACAAAAAGTACCTTGTTTCTTCTGATAAAACTAGACGTCGCGGGACGTCTAGCAGATGTGAAAACATCCAAATTACTTTGTAGAATAAAATGATCATAACTTGACAAAGTACTCCTCAAGACGAATCAAACGAGTATACTCTCAATAGGGTTGCGTAGTTTCATTACAGAGTTACTGTGACCACCTTCCATTTCCATCGTTAGACCCTGGATACCATCTAGAGACAAAGTACTCGTTAAGACAAATTATACGAGCACAAACTCGATGGAGTTATGTTGTTTTATAACGGAGACCTTCTAGCTCCATCATCAGACCCTGGATACTATCTAAAGACAAAGTACTCGTCAAGACGAATCAAATGAGTCCAAACTCGATGGGGTTACATCGTTTCATTACAGAGTTACTGTGGTCACCTTCCAGCTCCATCATTAGACCCTGGATATCATCTATGACTGAAGTTCTAGTCAGGACATTTCAAACGAGCCCTAACTCGATGGAGTTGCGCCATTTAATTACAGAGTTTCGTATGGCCACCTTCCAGCTCCATTATCAGACCCTGGATACCATCTAAAGACAAAGATGAATCATCAAGATGAATCAAACATGTCCAAACTGGACGGGGTTGCGTCATTTCTTTATAGTTACTGTGCCCACCTTCCAGTTTCATCATCAGCCCCTGGATACCATCTAACCACAAAGTACTCGGCAAGACAAATCATACGAGCCTAAACTCGATGGGGTTGCTCCGTTTCATTATAGAGTTCCTATGTCCACCCTCCAGCTCCATCATCAGATCAGCTCCATGTCATCATAATATTGCATTGGCACGTGATATACACATGCGTGTAAAATTTCAGCTCAATTGGAAACCGGGAAGTGTGTCAAATCTAACTTGCAAAATTTGAACGGGACAAGTAGGTACAATAAAAGCGTCGCCACGCTAACAGCCGATTTTACTCTCCCTCCGCATTAGATGTTTCACATCAATAAAATTTAACTAACCATATTTAGAAAATGTGATAGAGGCGGGGTAAGTCACCCTCGCGAGGAACATTGGCTGAAGCAACAGTAGGTACTAGGTACTGTTATGGTTTGTGTGGTGAGTGAGAACGCCAGAGACCCTTAATTAATCCCTCCTCGTTAATCTAATACAGAAATATCCATCCTCTCGGTCATTTGGATATTCCAGCATGACAATAGCCCAAGCCATACTGCCAAGTTAGATCCTGGAGATTGAAAGTGCACTGCACTGCACAGATGGCGGAGTGGTTTAGATACCGGCCTCCCACCCGAGTGTTGTGGATTCGATTCCCACACAGGACACATCTTTGTGTGATCCACGAATGGTTGTTCTGAGTCTGGGTGTACCTACATTGTGTCCGTAAAATTTTATCTTTGTAAAGTCCCCCGCGATACAAGGATTGACCGTAAATATATATTTATTTATTATATTATTTATTCCTTAGTACAAGGTGATGTCTTTAAAAAAAAAGTAAAATAAAAAAAGTGCCTGTTCTTTTACGAATATTCCCAAGTGCGATCAGGCGTATATTACAAAGGTATTATCATATACATACAAGGCTGGACAAGTACTAAAGAACAAAGACATCGTCCCCACTCGATAAAGGGATCACATTTAGGGGTCCATCATAATGTTATCCTGCATCGTGCAAGTAAAGTTTACTTTCAAGTTACTATATATATATAAAATAGCTCAATAATGTTTAAGGGGTCCGTTGTCTCGAGGGGAACCAGTTCTCGCCAATCTGGTCGAACTTGGCGGTGGTACACAAAGTAGATAAACAGTCCCTAACTTCACAAACTAATTCAGTTTCCAGACAGTATAACTAAAAACTCGAGAATAAACAGATTTGTGTACTTTGACCCCTTTTTACCGTGTTTAAGGAACTTTTTAAATATGTACCTTTTTTAACGACAGCGCGACGCGTTAATTTAACTTATCATCACGCCATTTCCCTTGCGGGGTTCTTGTATCTATCCACCCATCAGCCTTTTAAAGTCCACTGCTGGACATAGGCCTCCCCAAGAATGGGGGATAGTGCCGTAATCGCCACGCTTGGCAAGCGGGTTGGCGATCGCAGTGGATGTTGTTAATACTCGAAGGAGTGCTGCTGCCCACTCCCTCGGTATTCCCTGAGTCGGCTCTTACAACTCCGGCTTTAGAATTGTCCCACCCCTCTCCACCCATGGGAGTCGTAAGAGCCGACTGAGGCAATACCGGGGGAGTGGGCAGCAGCACTCCTTCGAGTATTAACAGCATTCACTGCAATCGCCAACCCGCCTGCCAAGCGTGGTGATTACGGCACTATCCCCCATTCTTGGGGAGACCTATGTCCAGCAGTGAACGTTAAAAGGCTGATGGATGGATGGATGGACTTAGGGTGCTACCGAACTTTCTTTTTTGTTAAGGTGGGATAACTGATCTAACCGGACACCCTGTCATTGGAGACAACGAGCGGGGTAATGTGGGGCACTCATCCACTATAATAACTCTCCGTATGCCGTCTCTCCACCTATATTGGCGGACCACTGCAACGGCATTAGGCCAGTGGTGCAGATTACCAAACCTTACAAAAGCGATTTCCATTATTGGTTTTCTAAGATTTATTAAAAATTCTTTCTTTAATTCCATTTTCGCTAAATAAAGCTCTTCCAGTGGTTAATAGGCAGATTAGTAATTTTATTTATGGAATTAAGGACACCAGTTATACCACAAGTTATTAAAATATGTAACCGATACGTTACTTATGGTTTCGCAAAACCCATCACCGCTTCTAATGGAAAAGAGTAATACTGTTTTTTTTTTAATATAACACATAGCATTAGCATTTGGTCCGTGTGGTGACGGACTAAGAATACAAGTGTCACCACACCATTCTTTCACACGGGTGTCGTATGAAGCGATTAAGGTAAGTAAGCAATTATCATCCGTTGCATGACTGGTGGTAGGGCTGGGTACCAAGTGGGAGTACTCACTTGGTATCGGGTCCGAGCGGGTTGGTACCACCATCTCCCGTGTGACCGGCCAAGAAGCACATCGTTGCGTTTTGGCCTTACCAGGAGATAGCCGTTTACTCTTTCATTTCATATCGGTAAAATGAAATGGTGACAATACTCTCGGTATAGTTGAGTCCATGAGCAATGGTTAGATCATCAGATGGGCCGTGGCACGTCTGCCACTACGTACAATAAAAAATCAAAAAAATAGCGTCACGCCTGTATTCCACGAAGGGGTAGGCAGAGATGTATTACACACCCACGGTTCACCAACTATGTTTAAGTCTCATGCACGTAATAGGGAGCAAGCCTATTGCCGTCTACCGGGCACATTTCCAAATTCTGGGCTGCTACTGAGAATTTTTCTTTTACGATAAAGCTCAACAACACTGCCCGACCCGGAGATCGAAACCGAGACCTCATGATCAGCAGTCACTACCGCTGCACCACAGTTAATATAATATCTACATTCGTTTTATAATCATATCGTTTTTTAATATAATATCTACATTATAGACTTACTTTGATATTTAGTATAATTGTAATAAAATATTAAAACGAGTATATTTTAAATTCTAATAAAACGGTTTTATTATTTTTTTGGCACTTAACCGAAGACTTTTTCAAGTTAACTAATGACGTCTACAAACGGCTTTGAGTGTAATCATATTGCATAGAGTTTGAATGTAGATAATTTGATTTGCAATAAAACGACGTCTTTAAAGTTTATTGTACGACTAGCGGTCAAATAGGTTATGTTATTCTCCCCAACACTATGAAGTTAATATTTACAAATCCTCTCGTGGTACATGGAAGGGGATATGGAACTAATCAATCTTAAATGTCTCGTCTGTGTGGAATTATTCACACGAATTTCAGATTATATAAACGTCACTAGCCTATATGGTTTGCGCAAACTTCTCGATCTCTTGTTTAGTTACAAACTATATTACATTAAGGTAGGTAAGTACATAGTTTTAATTTATTTTCAAAATTCATTTTATTGACGGGCTTCGTGGCGTAGTCGGTAGTGTAACCGACTTCCGTGCACGAGGTCGTGTGTTCGATTCCCACTCAGGACAATTATTTGTGTGATGAACACAGATATCTGGACTGCGTCTGGGTGTTTTCTATCTATTATATGTATGTATTTACAAAAAAAAGTTGTATAATAATATATGTTAAATACAAAGTGAAAAATGTGAAATCGAAAATAACGCAGGATTTTCACTTTGTGTTCAATGTATAGTGTTAAGCATGTCAAATGTTAAAAATATATATAAAAATATCTAAATAGTATAATGTATTATATCCGTAATATCCATAGCACAAGCGTTAAGCTTAGTTTGGGACCAGAGGACGTTGTGTGAAAATGTCCGTGAGTATTTTATTATTAATGCCTAACTTTTTTTTTTTTTATTTAGGTGTGCAAAAATGTCCTACCGCACGCCCCGCTGCCCGGGGAGACAACGGGGTAGTGTGGGGTTCTCACCCACTAAAAACCGCATCAGGCGCAGGTAAGCGCGCGCATGCCGCCCCGCTCGCCGGCGGCGAATCAGGTCCGCGAAGGAGGATTCCTCCCGGGCCCTCTCCGCCACCTCCTTCCGCGAGATGACAGCCTCGCAGAAGGCGGCGACGGCGTTCCAGGCCCTGTCACTGCCAACCATCGCTCGCGCAACGGCTGGCAGCGACAGGTCCACGCCTATGACTGCAACGAGTTCCCGGCGCTGCACATCCCAGGCCGGGCACGACTCGAGCGTGTGCTCCGCCGAGTCCTCGTCGCAGCCGCAGTGGTGACAGCCTGGGGTCGTCTCCCTCCTAGCGATCATGAGCAGGTATTTGCCGAAGCAACCATGCCCCGACAAAACCTGCACCAACCGGAAGGTGAGGATCCCGTGCTGTCGCCCTGCCCATTCTTCCAAAATCGGCTGGAGCGCCCCCACGGTCCAGAGACCAGCCCGGGGCGTCTCCAGCCGAGACTTCCACTTTAGGACGATGGCGCGGCGGGCATCTTCCCGCCTTACTATCTACCTAGATGTAGAACTAACCTAGGTCTCAACTCACCTTCAAAAAGAATATGTGCATACACCTTTAACACCTTTCTCGATTATTGATCTATATTTTTTAGCATTTGACATGCTCCGCCACTTTTTAAAGTACAACTTATTTATGAATAAGGAGGTTGGTCGTAAAGACAAATGTGATAAGGAGATCGGGATGATCGAAATATCTGTACAATAGCTCAGTGGCTTAGAGCACTTCCCCGGATTGCAAAAGACGCGGGTTCGCTTCCCGCTAGTACAAAAAATCTCTTTTTCCTTATTCATAAATAAGTTGTACCTTTCTCGATCTTCAGATATCGACATTTTGTGGTGATGGTTTTTTAAAAAAAAGAAAATTTGAATTTGAAAAACACATTTTCCACTTTGTGTTTAAAATGTAAATCTATGGCTAACCATGTCAAATGCTAAAAATATATATAAAATATCTAAAAATATTAACAAAATAATGCTACCCCACAGTAACTTTCCATTTTCCGAGATAAATGTATTTTCCTGAACCTTTGAGCACTTTCCCGGATTGGAAAAGACGCGGGTTCGATTCCCGATAGCACAAAAAATCTCTTTTTGCTTATTCACAAATAATTTGTACTTTAAAAAGTGGCGGAGCATGTCTAATGCTAAAAAAATATAGATCAAAAATGTTTAAAAAATCGCGCCATCAAGTAGTATGAATTTTAATTGCAAAATTAAACTTACTATAGTGGATAATTACATGTAAATGCGTTTCCGATAGATGGCGTTGGTCGAGACAAATGTGGCGGAGCATGTCAAATGCTAAAAAAATATAGATCGAAAATGATTGGTTGAGTAATTATGGGATGAAAACGTAATAACAATCTTTTATTATTTTTTTTAATTTCATATAGTAGCAGATGAGCCACGGGCCATCTGATGGTAAATGGTAACCATCGCTCATGGACATGAATTATTTTTCATCCATCCATTCGACGTCCACTGCTGGACATAGACCTCCCCAAATTGGGGGTATAGTGCCGCAATCGCCACGCTTGGCAGGCGGGTTGGCGATCGCAGTGGATGTTGTTAATACTCTAGGGAGTACTGCTGCCCACTCCCCGGTATTCCCTCAGTCGGCTCTTACGACTCCCATGGGTGGAGAGGGGTGGGACAATTCTAAAGCCGGCCCCACACGGCCAACACGGGACATCAACTATGCTGAGAGTATTTTCAAGCCGCTGCTCACCATTTCATTTTACCGATATGAAATGAAAGAATAAATGGCTATCTCCTGCCCAGCCAAAACGCAATCCATAAATCAAATCTAATACTCTTTCGCATTTATATAATAAAGGTTGTAAGTATAGGAATGTAAAAGTGCGTTTATTTGTTACATTTTGAAGCCGTAATGATCCAATAGATCCTCATAAAATTTACCTTACATGGATTATATAGAATACAAAAAAGGACAGAGGCTACATTTTATCTAGAAATGAATGAAAGTTCCTGTGCGATACCTAGGTATTTTTGCTGAAAGGTAATTTATCTATCGTAGAGTGGCGTATTTATATTACTTGACACAGGCAGCTTATAATACATCCCTTTCGCAGCTATCTTGTGAGTTTATCTTTCGCTTGATTCTGTGGAAGTAGCGAATTCCTTTGGTTGTGGATACGAATTTGGCGCGGCGCAGTACCAATTTCTATGGTATGCTTAAAACTCCGAATAACATAGAATAGTAGAATAGTATTCACCAGGGCTTATGAGAACATTAAATTAATGTACACGACACTACCAGTTTCAGCATGACTATGTTTACCCTGTGGCATGGCAAGGAAAATTTTCTGATCTACTAAACAAAGTCATAGTTAAAACAATACTTAAAAAGAACTCAAAAACAGATCCCAGCAATTACCGTCCCATAGTCTTACTACCAAAAAATTTGCGAAAAGACCATGTGCTACCGAATATACCGTTTCTGTGAAAAATACAATATTTTTGATGAGAGCCAAAATGGATTCCGAAAACAACTTTCAACAACTCTTGCTGTCTATAAGTATATACGGAAAACTATTAATATAATAAACAACAAACAATATAGCAGTTGGAATATTTCTGGATATGAGTAAAGCATATATGACTGAGTCCAATTTAACATCCTTTTTTTTTTGATTAGGCGGGAAAAAATGTTCCTAACCGCACACCCTGTCGTTCGGGGCAACGACCAGGGTAGTGTGGGGTCTGCACCCACTAAAGAAACCCGCCGTGTGCCATCTCTCCGCCTTTGTTGGCCGGGTCACTGGAACTATGTTACATTCCTTCGGTGGTCCGCCGGCGGCTTACCCTTTCGGGTACCCTCTACTGAGCGACGCATCCACACACGGAGTGTCGCACCTTCGCGGGAGGCATAGCGGGTGGTGGACGTTCCCCTGTCCATCCACCCGCAGCCTCAGCTAGGGCGGCATTAGGCGCAAATATTCACGCCTGCGCCGCCCAAGTCGCTGGCGGCGGTTTGGGTCTGTGGAAGAATCAGCCTCCCTGGCCCTCTCCGCCGCTTCCTTCCGCGAGATGACCTCCTCGCAGAAGGCAGCGACTGCGGCCCAATTCCTGTCGCTGCCAAGCATCGCTCTAACGACGCTCGGCAGCGAGATGTCCCCCCCCCCTATTTCCGCGACAAGTTCACGGCGCTGCTCGGCCCAAGCCGGGCACGACTCGAGCGTGTGCCGCGCCGTGTCCTCGTCACAGCCGCAGTGGTGACAGCCCGGAGTCGCTTCCCTCCTTGCGACAATGTGCAGATATCTGCCGAAGCAACCGTGCCCCGACAGCACCTGCACCAGTCGGAAGGTAAGGACTCCGTGCTGTCGCCCCGCCCACTCCTCCAGCACCGGTTGGAGTGAAAGGCCGGCGCGGGGCGCCTCCAACCGTGCCCTCCATCTGGCCATGGCAACTCGGCGGGCGTCGCCCTGCCACCTGGCAACCTGCCTGCGTAGGGGATGTCCGCCCTCCTCCCGCTCTTGCGATGCCCGCCGATACACCTCAGCGAGCACCTCCGCCTCCAAGTCCCACAAGAGGATTCCGGCCAACGCGCAGGCCGCCTCCGTCGACACCGTGCTTGACTCTCTAAGGTATCCACAGAAGAGCCCTGTTCAGTGCGTCCAGGGACCCCGCCCACACAGGTGCGCCGTATAGCGTCATCGACCGGACCACCCCTGCGTAAAGCCGTCGGCACGCATTGTTGGGTCCACCCATATTCGGCATAAGCCGTGCAAGGGCGGACGCTGCGCCGACTAGCCTCGGGGACAGTTGGCGGAAGTGCTCGCGAAAGCGCCACCGCCCGTCCAGCACCAGGCCCAGATACTTGATCTGGGCCTGCACCCCAATCTGGACGCCGTCCACTGTGATCGGGGCGCCAGCTGGTGGCCGACGTCGGGGTCCATGGAAAAGTAGGGCTTCCGACTTGTCCAGGGCCACCCTAAGCCCCAGCGCCCCGATCCTCCTGACCACCTCCGAGGTCCCTAAGGTGGCCAGGAACGCCGCTTACTCGAAGTTTCCACCCCGGGCCACGACCAGCGTATCATCCGCATAGTAGATGACCGCAAGCCCGGGGGGGAGCCGACAGCGTAGCACCCAGTCGTAACTGATGTCCCACAGAAGCGGCCTAAGAACCGAACCCTGCGGGACACCGCACGACATGGATTTCCTCACAACGTCCCCTATACGGCTCTCATAGAGAACACTGCGGCCCTCAAGATAGTCTGCCACTATCTATCTGCCTCAGGTATGCAGGCACCCTGTGATACCGGAGCGCCTCCCCGATGCAGCTGAATGGCAGACTATTGAATGCGTTGGCGATGTCAAGCGACACTGCCAATAGCACTCCACCGCCGGCGACGACCGCCTCGGCCGCGGCCCTCAGGCGCATAATCACGCGGACCGTCGAACAACCAGCTCGAAAACCAAACTGGGCGTCCAAAAGTCAGGTCCGACGTCACGCAGATGCTGGACGATGCGGGCAGCGAGGATTCTCTCCAGCAGCTTACCCGCCTCGTCCAACAGCACGATGGGCCTGAAAGCCCCGACCGAATCCGGCGTTTGCCCTGGCTTCGGCAGTAGTACCAGCCTCCCCTCCTTCCAGCAGTCAGGGAACCGTCCGGACGCCAGGCACGCGTCGAAAAGTCCCCTGAGACGGGGCTCCAGGTGGTCCAGAGCCAAGGCCAGCACCCGGGCGAATATCCCATCCGGGGCGGGGGTGGTGATCTTGCAAATCCTTACTGGGGGGCCTATATATGCATACAATAGATATTTTACAATCGACAAGTTCAATCGCACTGCATTCAAAAACATTAGCGAGCTGATAGTTTTTTATTTCTTCTATTGCTTTGAACTTATGGCCATGACGCACGAGTATGCAGGATTCACCATGTCTATTCTTCCTAGCACAAATGGACGCGAGAAAAAAATACGGCATGTTAATCATCAAATCCTTTCTCCGAGAGTAGTCTAACACTTAGTGCAACTAGATCTAATTTGCTTAAGAGCCCATTGGTATTTTGATGTAGAATATTAATATACTTATTTTCGAAAAAGACAATCAACTCTATTTGTGTGGTGTTGTAATATATGTACGGTATTTAAATACTGAGCCTCGTTTGTATTAATCAAGCTCTTTACTTCTAAATCACTGTTTGTTTGAGTTGACTTATCAAGCATGACTACTTTCGAATTTGATTTCGTAAGAAACCTAGTGAAGTTCTTTTGTTAATTGATATGTTATATTTCCCTAAGTAATATTTGACATACATGACGCACAAAGATGTTACGGTGTGGTAGCTGATGAGAGAATCCCATATTGACATATTTTACATTCATAAATTTAGAGCATAACATTTTGAGTTCATAATTTAGCTTAATTTCTCTCAGATATTTGTTCACAAAATAGTACATTAGTATTTCTAGTGGAACATAAAAAGTTACTTAAACATATTATGAAAATACATGGTGATCTATCGTTTATACCCAGTACAATAAGATAATCGCTATTGGTTAACAAGTTTATTGTACTACGTTCGGACATTAAAACATCCTGTAAAGTAGCTCCTGATTTCCAGAAACAGGACACTTGAAACTGTTCCCCAATTAATAGTTGAAGTGTACGTTGTATGCGTCGTCCCTGGTCATCCGCGATTATTATTACCTTTTTCTTATTTTCACACATATTCACAGATTCAATGATGGGTTCCGCTGAATATGGTATCTTTATATTATCTTTATTATGGTGACTCAAGGAATTTATTGAGTCGCTAGATGAAGGAAGTGTGTTACAAGCCATATTATTGTTACTAGTTTCAGTTAGCTCACTAAAAATATTGGAGTTCTCTAAAAGGCTACTGGAGTTAATTTCTGATTTATTTTTAGATGGCAGAAGGAAATGGATTTTATTTTTCTTATAACGTCCTGGGGTCAAGCGAATACTGTCAGTAGTTATTTTTTGCATGCATTAGCGACTTTGAGACTTTTTGCTAAATCCGACTTTAACCGAAAGTTCTCGCTGTTGAGATTTTCGATTTCTTGATGGGCGCTTGCCAATTGATTCTAAAGCTCATTTATTTTATCTTTTAGCTCCAATATTGTTTCATTATCATTCAAAGATGTTAGACTCATCATGGTTGTATCAAATAGAGAATTATCCTCTTTTGAGTTATCACTAAGTGAGGTCTTTGGTCTACTAGTCGTAACGTTTTGATCTGGATTCATGATATTGTAAATAAATGACTATGTTATGGAATTCAAAGTGACATCTATTGACCCAAATTGCAAGCTAATGAATGATATTTAAATCTTTTTTGTATGCTGTTTACTTTACTGTACAGTTAGTAGCGACCTCTTCTAACGCTTTTACGTATCTCCCTGCTTACTATTTTACCGTCTACTATTTTATTTTTATACCATGTCGTAGTATGTATCTTAGAAAAATTTCATACACAATTTTATATCGCACAAAAAGAAGGTCCCGAGTTTGCTGAGGTCGGTACCATCATAAGTTGGTGTTGATACTTCTCCACCCTACGCCACAGTAACGTTGATAGACAAGTTGAAATTGGTTATCTATTGCAGAGCTATAATATTTTTGAATATGTAAAATCAGTTATTGTGAGTGATTATTTTGGAATTTTTTCCACATTCCAGGCACTATACGAATAAATTCTGCTATTAGAATAGTTACAATAGTTTTGAACTTTTAGGTATTATTTTTGTACTCACTTGTGTATTATTGAAAGATAGGTTGAGAATAGATGCAATTTTGGTGATTTTTTTACTGGGTTGCACTGTTTAATAGCACATAAGACTTCTTTGTTTCGATGATATACTTCAGTCACAATTAGATTATAAAACCTGGATAACATTGTCACACGTATTACTAATTGTTATATACTTATTTTTGTACTTTTAGGTACTTTGGAGACTTAAAAATAATTTTAAAATTAAAAATAATACAGAGCTCTTTCAATTACGTGTTTACTAGAGAACGCCATCTAGTGGATCAATGGAAATGTGAAAATAGAACTAGTTTTTTTTTAATAATTTGACAGCTGTCAGTTGAAAATGATTCTCCCTAGGGCTGAAAAGTATTACTTTCAACCCGCTTCTCAGGCAACTTCAAACCTACTTTTGGAGTATGAGTAATGAAATAGTACATTGTTACACTGGGGATGAAAGCAACCCTCGAACTATTGAAGCCCTCGCTGCGCTCGGGCCCCAAACCCCGTCTCGGGACTAAATAAGTCTTTATCCCGAGGTAAACACTGTGCTTTTCATTACGAATACGAGGAAACTAAAAATAAAAATCATGAATGAGCTAAAGAAAAAATGGGAGACTAAAAAATTGAATTTGCATCGCCGTTTTCCCGCCAATTTTGTTTTTTTTTCTGTGGCCTGTCAGCTATTGAGCCATTATTTTTCATTTTAATCATTGAAAAAATATAAATCTTCATTATTTTAAAGATATAGTTGCAACTATATTAAAATAATGTCATATAAAAAAAAAATAATAAATACTTAACTTTATGTTATTTCAATTTTACATCGCGCTGTAATTGGCTGGCTGTACTGAAAATAGAACTGTTTTTTTTCATAATTACTCAGCTGTCAGTTGAAAGTAATTCTCCCTAGGGCTGATAAGTATTACTTTCAACCCGCTCCTCGGGCAACTTCAGGCCTACTTTCAGAGTATGAGTAATGAAAATACTCATTACTGCCCGCTAAAAGTTTCTTATAGAAAACACCACCTTTGGGTGCACTTAAAGGCGAACCAAGTCGTCCTTTTCGAATAGATGGGATGAAAATAAATGTTTACATCCACCTACATAATCTTTTCTTCACTGCCCTAAGGTTGGCTGGTAGAAAATGCCTTTGCCATTAAGCCGCCTTTGGCATTAAGGCCGCCGTTTGCATACAAATTGCATGAAGTGTAAATATAAAATACTTTGGAAAATCCAAAACTGCACGCCTCATAATCTTCATTTTTCACAATAAAATTGATTATTTGATAACTAATAATATATCGGTCTTACTAAGTAGTTTTCAATAAATCACATAGATAGCGCTAATTTCAAAAAGTACTAATGTGGGTTTCATGTTTTATACGCCATCTAGCGCTAATTTTAAGAAGTACTTATATATTGGTATACCTCTCTCCTCCTCTCTGGTAGTCCGGGCCGCGCGCACGCCAAGGCCACGCAAAAAAAAAGGGCCTCCGTTCCGCTAAAAATATTCCCGCTTAATATTTTGTTAGAGGTTAAATTTTATTACTCTGTATTCTAGGTTATAGTTAAAATTACTCAAGCCAATATAAACTGTATTCTTGTAAAAACAAGTTGTAAAATCGCTTGCGCCCGGCCGTCAAAATGAACCGAAACGTCATTACGTCAAGGTTAACAATTTGACATTTCAGTGTCGTAAAAATTGTGGAAAGTCTTTTTCGTGTTTTATAACGTTGGTGTGTTATTATTTACGTGTGTTTAGTGTTTTTAATTATTGTTATGGATAAAATAGTTATTATACTTGACAAATATCATCAGTTCGTCAAGCAAAGGTAAGAAAGAACTTTCTTTTAACAAAAAAAACAATGTACCGGCCGGGCGAACGGCGTTCTGTTGACGATAATAAAATCACCGGTGGCTATGCGTAGGTACGTAAAAAGGTAGTTCTCATGAAAGGCGCTGGTTTTGGTGTCGCGTCGAGCGTAAATATTCAGTATTTTTTGTTTATTTAATAACAATTAAACCACATCGAATCAGAACGTGAAAAGTAATAGGGCTCTATTCCTGATCATAATAATTCGTAAACGAAAAAAAAAGACTCAATTAGTAAAGTATTTTGGTCGTTATCGTGTTAACATACATTACCTACAACTCACGGACGTCCAAGCCAGATTTATTTCAAACAGTTTAACTATTTTTGATCTATATTTTCTTACCATTTGACATGCTCCGCCACTTTTTAAAGTACAAATTATTTGTGAATAAGGAAAAAGAGATTTTTTTTTTTATTTCCCCCTAGTACAAAAAATCTCTTTTTCCTTATTCACAAATAATTTGTACTTTAAAGTTTTTTAACTAGTTTAAATAACAATAATGGCATCAAAAATATCATGAGTGTTAAAAATAGTGTTTGTTCTTAATATATGTGTGTAGATATTATTTTACAAGTGCAATATATGATAAACAGAGACGCTTTAAGTTTAAAAAATCTGTTGTTCCGTGTAAAACGGAAGTAGAAGAAGTGTAAGCGAAGCGTTGAGGTGGGCTCAACGCTTCGCTTATGAGGCGTGCAATAAATTAATAAAATACAGTATTTTTCCTCTAATCTTAAATACTATGTCTGTAACATAGCACTGTTACAGCTCTATAACAGATGATAATTATATTTGATTGACATATGATAGAGTTTTACAGCAGCTACCAATAGGGCTAGGGGGTTGTTGTATTATCGAAATTAGCAGTCGAGAGCAATTGTCACGATGGCTGAATTGGCATAGCATCTGGACGGTATCCAGGAGATGCAGGTTCAAATCCTGTTTGTGGCTGTTATTTTCGATATCACATTTTTCACTTTATTAAGGGGTTTTCAGCTGGAAGTGAATATGGAAGGCTAATAATTATATCTAGAGATAAAAATGCGTAAAGTATACGTTAGTATAGTAGTAGAGATTCCGTAAACGTAGTAAGTATTACGTTAGTGTTTATTTAACTAATTTAATTAGATTAGATTTTAGAGTTATTTAGATTTTTGTTCATTGAGTAGCTGCTTTTTTAGGGTAGTTTTAAATGCCGCTTTAGTTTTCAGGGTTTTAATAGGCGGATCTAATCCATTCCAACAATGTGTAGCGGCTTACTTAAAACATCCCCTAAATGCTGAAGTTGTACGAGTATGTGCAGGTATCAGAAATGGTTGTGTTATCGCTCGGAAAGTGTGACTGCAGTGATCCTTTCTCCAGTTTAACTTTCTGTATAAATAGTCTGATCTTATTATATCGAATATTAAATTCGCTAAATGTATTTGTCTTCGCTCAGCCATCTTCAATACATTATTCTGGTTCAGATAAGGTGTGATGTGATTTCGTCGAGGAATATCAAAACGGTATCGGGCGCACGCATTTTGCACACGCTGTATTAGGCACTGTGTACGCGATAGCAGACATGAGCCGTATACTATATCGCAATAGTTAAATTTTGACAACACTACTACACATTATGTTGAAACGACTTTTCCTCTCGTGTAAAGCGAAAAACCTTTGACATTTTGATATGTATTTTAGCACTTGAAATGCTCAACAAATTATTAGTGAATGTGGTAAAAGAGAAGTCTAGTGTGAGCGAGACTCGCTCCCGCTTCATTCACAAATAATTTGTTTTCGATAAACCTTAGATCAAAATTGAGATTTGGGAGGGACTTCTTGGACTTGGACTTACTTCCCGTAAAGAGAAGAAGCAAGTGACTCGCAATCTCCACTTCACACTTGTTTTTAGATATGTTTATTGGGAAGAACGCAGGTTCAAATCCTGCTCGCAGCAAATACCTTTTTTCATTTTTATTTGTTCTATTAAAATAGTTAAGTATGACAAATACTAAATTATAAAGCACAATAAGCTCTCCCAAATTATTACCAAACCATTTCTTTTTCTGTTAAAATGTATCTAATCGCACACCTCGTTGTTTGGGACAACGAATAGGGTAGTATGTGTCCCTTTTCAACTAAATAAACCTGCTGTGTGCTATCTCTCCGCCTGTACTAGCGGACCACTGGACCTGTGTGACGTTACTTCAGTGGTTCACCAGCGGCTTACCCTTTAGGGTACCCTCACTATACTGAGCGACGCTTCCGTACACAAGAGCGTCGCACTTTCGCGGGCGAGCTTGCGGGTGGCGGACGTTCTTCGGTCTATCCACCCGTGGCCTCAGCGGCGGTATCAGCCGCAGGTACTCGCCCTTGCGTTGCCTCAGCCACTGGCGGTGGTGCGGGCCAGCGGTAGAATCGTGCTCCCTGGCCCTCTCCGTTATTTCTTTTTGCGAGATGACATCCTTGCAGTAGGTAGGGACCGCGGCCCAACCCCTGTCACTATCGTTCAAACGTGTAGTTCCAATTTAACATATCAGTAGTCATGTGAAACTCAAGGGACGCACATCTCTTGTTTAAAATCATAATTATTCATATTACTTAATATTAAATCATCCATTATTTAAATTGCTTTGCAATATCTAAGATATGAAAGCCTGTCCCAAATATCTTGAAGCATTATCTTAATATGGTCGTAACTGTAACACATGACAAGTCCTGAATCGCACATTTAGAATTATAGGGACCTAATACGAAATTCTAGGATTTTGACTTTAAATCATAAAAGGACATAAAAACGACTGTCTTCATCGACTCGTAATCAAAGAGAGACCAAAAACAGCTTAGAAAGGGCCAAGCTTATACTTCGGTCGCTTTCACTCTAGTCCTTCCCACCGCGTCTTTTTAGTTCAAGAGAGGCACAAACATTAATGTGCCGTTTGTGTCATGACTAGATTTTAACGTTTTCATTATTGTGGCGACTTAAAACGTATTAGGCCAGTACGAGACTGAACATTAAGAAAATGTGGATGTTACTACATATTTTTAATAAAGTAAAGACTTGTTTCGTGTTTGGGTCTATCTCACACTAAACTTGTTATAGGCAGCTGTGACTTATTTACCAAACCTCTTTGACTAAAAATATGTTTAAATTAAAGACACAATTATTAATAGGCTTATGTCATTCCAAAATAATACTTTTGATAGAAACTTATTAATGATTGCGCCCATTTTATAATAAATACGATTCTATCTGCACTGACTTTTTTACGTATGTGTCTATCTAAACTATTTATTGATTTGTTAAATAAGTCATTGTTTCACTGAACACTTGTATTGTAAGGACCTACCTTGGTCGATCCATATACATAACTCAGAAATAAATATCATTTCATACGTTACTGACGTAAACTCATTCCTCTCTACGTAACTAGAACCTATATACACCATTATATGACGTCCGTGCCACTAAAATCGACCTTGCCAGTCAAGAATTCTCAAGGACAAGTAAACAATAATTCAAGATGCAATTTAGAAGATTTTCATTGAAGAAAAAAGAAAAGATGGTAAAAAGTAACTCAAAAGAAGAAGTTATCATAGCCCAGAACGCGAATGGCGAAGCTCAAGCCTCCGCCAACCACTCCTTTGGATCTTCCAATGTCGCCGAAATACTCCTAATAGTAATGCTGGTTATATTGCTTATTGGAGTTTTACATCTCATTTCCAAGAAATGCCAAAGAAAAGCAATTAAGGCACTAAGAAGAGAGCTCAACGCAAGCACTTTTAGCGTTGTCTCACGACCAGAAGCAGTACCAGCTTAGAACGAGCAGAGTCCAGAGAATAGCCCAGCCAACGGAGTCCAGGAAATATCCCGGCCCAAGGAGTCCTGCCCGGCCCAAAATGCAGCCAGTATAGCAGCACTGCAGTAGCAGTCTCCAGCCTCAGCCTACGTAGCCACATCGCCTGACGCCTCATCGTTGCCAGCCACTTTGTCCAGGTTCACACAGCGTAATTATCAGGTGAAATAAAATATATATGTATATATCTTTGTTCTATTTCAGTTATCCATAATATTTGTAATGAAATGTAGTTACCTACAAGTCACTACACTAGTTATACCTACATATAATGTTGTCTTGTAATGCCTTTGAAAGATTTATTATGTATTTCAAATACATTGAAAGATATTAAAAACTATCTCACTAAAATCAGCCCTTAATGGGGATAAAAGTCTCGTACAGCACATGAAAAAATATTGTTAGCTCAAACCACATATTGTAAGTTGGAGTATATTTTGAGTGAAGTTCACAGAAATATTGAAAATTCTCAGATAGCTCCCGAAAGTTTAAAAAGTATTAATTTAATAATTAATGACATACATACTTATTAAAATAAAATTATAGTCAACTTATTTCCCCTTTATCGGATTCGTCGTCAAAAATGGCAGCAAATTTAAAAACAGCCATAACGCTTTTACCCATTATGACCGGTAAGGAACAAGATACCCTGCGGTTGATCGATGGTATACAATTATATAGTTCTATGATTACTGACGACACCAAAAATCAGTTAATAGAGTTTGTTTTAAAGACACCTTTATCTGAAAGTGCCAAACTACGGTTAAAACCTACCTACATATCTATAAACACTTTGGTTAGCGATATGCGTAAGTTTTTAATAGAGAAAAAATCTGCTGCTGCAATTCACTCTCAATTAATAGGTAGTAAACAAGGGCGTAGATCTATTGAGCAGTTAGGTAATGAGCTGGAAAAACTTTTTGTTAATTTAACAATTGCACAGGCAGACGGAGATGATTCAAAGTTTTCTACGTTACGTCCGATAAATGAAAAATTGGCGACTAAGCGTTTTTCTGACGGATTAAGTAATACTCGCTTCAGCACAATTGTAGCATCCTGACAATTGGATTCCTTACCAGAAGCTTCCTTAGAGTAGCGATTGACGAGCATACCTTATCTCCAAATGAAGATCACGAGGTCATGAACTATAGGAAACCACAAAATCGATTTTATTATAATCATGGTAATCATAAATCACAGTCAAGTAGAGGTAATAAAACTTTCCCACAGAATTATTATAATCGTAAGCAAAACGTACAGGTGTATAGTTCCCACAACAGATATATACGTGGAAACTCACGGGGACGAAGTTTCGTGTTTCCCCGCGCATCGCGTAACAGTGATGCCGCGCAAAACATAGTTCCACGAAACGGTAATAACAATCGTCCAAGTGTTAGGTATATTTCGTAACAGTTGCAGGAACGGAATAAAAATAATACACAAGGAACTAGCAATGAGTTTTTTAATTGATAGCGGTGCAACTTTATGCACTCTAAAGTATGAATGTTTGAATGAATATTTATTAAATAAGCTTTGTTACGATAGAATTACTATAAAAGGCATAGTAGAACAGTTAGTGTCCGAAGGTTACATTTATTTAGATTTAGTATATAATGGAGTAGTTTTTAATCAACAGTTTTATGTTTTTAAGAATTTGCGTTGCGTAACTGATTGAAATTATAGGATACAATTTTTTGAAACGGTATGGAGCCGTCATTAACTACAATAAGATGACCATAACTTTATCTGCTACGGATAGTACAGTGTGTATTCGTTTAGAACAGGATAACACGTTCAAATACGTTATCCCACCCCGTTGTGAAGTAGTTAGGTACATTCCTTGTAGTTTTAACGAAGATATTGTAATGATAAGTACTGAAATTCATTCAGGTGTTTTTGTAGCCGGCTTAATAGCAAGGCCAATTAATAATTATATACCCGTGAGAATTTTAAATACAAGAGAGGAAGACATATCCATCGACTTATCTAATCAATGTATTAATTCGTTAAATGCGTTTGACGTATGTACATTTAATGAGGAATACAATTCGGTAGATCGGATTAATACTCTTTTTGACTTACTTGATTTAAACTGTATGAATAAGGAAGAAAAAATAAGTATTGAAAATATATGCGCAAAATACGCTGACGTTTTTGACTTGCCAGGAGATAAATTGTCAGTCACAAATTTGTTGGAACATTCTATCACTTTAAAAGATAATGTAACTCCAGTTTACGTAAAACCGTATAGGATTCCACATAGCCTTAAAAAAGATGTTCAATATCAAATTCGAGATATGTTAAACAACGATATTATTGAGGAAACTACGTCCGAATGGTCAAGTCCGGTATTATTAGTGCCAAAAAAAGCGGATAAATCAAATAAAAAAAATGGAGACTTGTTACAGATTATCGTCATTTAAATACGAAAATAAAAGATGATAAATTTCCATTGCCCAATATTACCGAAATATTAGATTCCCTATCAGGTAATGTTTACTTTTCTAAATTAGATCTTTCGCAAAGTTAAAACCAACTTTCACTGAACGAAAATTCTCGAAAATATACATCTTTCTGTTTAAACAAAATGTATCAACGCAAAAAAAAGGTATATATGATCAAAAAAATGTTTACAACTAGTTACAAAAAAGGTGATTTAGTTTTGATAAGAAACCAAACTGGCACAAAGCTTGATAATATTTATAATGATCCATACAAGGTTATTCCTGATATTCCACCTAATGTTAAAGTAATCAAAAATGGTAAAGAATATGCTATTCACAAAAATCTTACGAAATTTCATATTTGATTCCTTTATGATTTTTATCTATATTTTTTTTTTAACTATATTTTTATTTCAATGGTTTTATGTTTAAGAAAAAGCAAACTATTTCGTAGAAAAAATAAAATTTTGTCGTAATGTACTATTTTTTTAAATTCTTTATTTTATTTTTTCCCTTTTATGGGAAGGGGTGTGATGGTCGAATTTTCAGGGGATGTCTAAGGACCTACCTTGGTCGATCCATATTAATATAACGTTGCTAAATATGTTGTCACGTAGTGCTAAGTAAGCATCATTGTATTACCTAGTCTTAAGTATTATTTGTAACTCCTAAATAAATATTTTGATCTATATTTTAGCACTTGACATGCTCAGCTACTCTTAAAGTACAAATTATAATTTGTGAATAAGGAAAAAGAGTATTTTAGTACAGGCGGGAATCGAACCTGCGTCCCTTCCTGTCCGGGGAAGTGCTCTAATCCACTGAGCTACAGTACTATCTTTTAATGCATGTAAATGCGTTCCGATAGAGGGCGTCGGTCGTTAAGACAAATGTGATAAGGAGATTGGATATGTCTAAAAGATAGTACTGTAGCTCAGTGGATTAGAGCACTTCCCCGGATAGGAAGGGACGCAGGTTCGATTCCCGCCTGTACTAAAATACTATTTTTCCTTATTAACAAATTATAATTTGTATCATAAATAAATATCATTTCATACGTTACTGACTTACACTCATTCCTCTCTATGTAACTAGAACCTATATACACCATTATAGTATAATTATGTTTAAGTTGTTAACTAATTCAATAAAATTTACATAAAAGTACATAGATTCTTCTTCTATATTTAAATAAATTACTCACAGAATACACTGTAAAAGGAAAACAAATCCTCAGCTTATCATAATCCACTAATAATAGAAAACTCTTCTGAAACATCCATTCCATATGATCAAAGAATTTTCCCCCGTGCACCAACATCCATGCCAATGAGGGGGGTATATAGGATTTATCGAATTTTTTTAGGTTTACCTATATAACTATGTAAAGAAAATGATTACTTAATTAAGTAGTATTTGATTTCATAACTTATTGGAAATTAACTATTACTTACTTATCATCATGCCATCTCCATTGCGGGGTAGGCAGAAAGAGCAAAGTCACAAAAGGTTCTATTCTTGCACACATCGCTCGCTTTCTCAACATTTATAATTCTATTCATACATGCTCGCCGGTTTCGGAGACTCCTGACTGCATCTTTCTTCAATACATGAACGATTTGGTGTAAGTTAGTGTCTCAGTCTCCCCCTGTACCCACATCCTTCCACTTTCACATTGTATATCTTCTCAATCAGTCACTCGTCCGGCATTCTTTCCATATGTCCGAACCATCGAAGCATTCCTTTTCGCACCTTTACACCAATACTCTCTTTCATACCTACTCGCTCTCTTACATCGTCGTTACAAATGCGGTCAGTCAGCTTCACTCCACAGATTCTTTCAGCATTTCGACCGCATTGATTTTATTCTCAGGCTCCTTTTTGCATACCCAACTCTCACTTTCATTCAATAACGTTGGGGGAAGCACTGCGTTGTGTATTGCGACATGTGCTTTCTGGCTGAGGTGATGACTGCCGAGAAGTTGCCCCAATGCTCCGTTCACTCGTTCGTTTTACATTAAACTAGGGCGATATTCCATCATCCAGTCGCACGCAAGCTCTGCAGTCCATGTAGTTGGATTGCATAGCTTGCAGCAGTCTACCGTTAATACCATACTTCGGCAAAATATCCCAAAGTTCCTTTCATACAACCGTGTCAAATGCTTTCTCCAAATTCCCAAAACTGCAGAAAACCCTCTGGCCTATAGCCAGATGCTTCGTCACAATGTTGAAAAGTTATCTTATAATTGTATTATATATTAGCTCCAAATTAATTATACCATTCTATTTAGATAAAAACGATATACCAAAACTTAGGAGGAAGATAGATTAGAAATTTACTGGAGAGTCATTCTACTACTACTAGTACTACTCGTATTACTGAACTTCATTGCGAGGTATAACGAGAACTTCTTGTTTACTTAAAATTACACCTTTTTAAGTTTAGAAAGTGACCACTTGTTATAAACATATAAAATACGTTTGAAATATTAAAAGAAATTGATAAATTAAATAAAAAAACATAATTATTTATTGAAAAAAAATACAAATTATTACAGCGTATTTCTTCCTCGTGCTAAAGCATGAGGAGGAAGCACGCTGTATTACAAACTTTAGTTATTTAATTATTATATTACCGATTACAAACTTTCCATCCATCCATCCATCCATCAGCCTTTCAACGTCCACTGCTGGACATAGGCCTCCCCAAGAGAACGCCACAACGAGCGGTCCCGTCATGAGGGATAATGCCGTAATCGCCACGCTTGGCAGGCGGGTTGGCGATCGCAGTTGATGTTATTAATACTCGGGGGAGTGCTGCTGCCCAGTCCCCCGGTATTCCCTCAGTCGGCTCTTACGACTCCTGTGGGTAGAGAGGGGTGCGACAATTCTAAAGCCAGTCCCACACGGTTAAACTTTAGTTAGAATTAAAGTTTCTAATCGCCTAGGCATGCTGAGATAATAATGTTGTTGAGCTTCTTTTGAGGTGAACTCTGCCATTCTTCAACACGGCAATATTCCTTTAACACTCATTGACTGGAGCTGGGATTATTAAACACAAATACCAGATATGCTCTATAGGATTCATATCCGGGCATCTCGCTGGCCACTCCATCACTATGATGTTTACTTCATTAAGGTACGCTTGACTTGAGCGAGTGGTACGTGGCATGTGGCCGAGCATTATCTTGCATCAATATGAAGCCATCACCGATAAAGGAACAAACGGTATCATATTTTCTCCCAAAATGTTTGTCATGTAACGATCTGCTTCTAAACTAGGGGTGAGGCGTATTTACTGGAACAGGTATTAATGCCCAGTATGATCTTATCAGTACGCATCTGGGTATGTAGTGAACGGGTATGTAGGTACGTATCCGACGGGTATTACGTCATCAGTATGGCGAGTATGGCCGTACGTGCGCTGTCGTACGCGGTCGGCCTCGTGCCGCCTTGCCGAGTTTACCCGGATGGTTACGGGAGTGAGCAATAACTCAAAATTCAATTCAATGTCGTTACTGACCTTGAGTTTTTATCGACTTTCACGTATTGAACTTTCTTTTTATAACAACTAAATGTAGAGTGTAAGACAAGTATATAATTATATTAGTTGACAAATATTATTGTAAATAAAAACTTATAAGGATGCCTACTAAAAAGTGTGGATTGAGATCATTTTATTGATAAGGGTGAATATAAACAAGTGTAAATTGTGCAAAGCTATTTTCTCGTAACGATCAGGAGCAATAAATCTCTTCAATCTCTCAATCGTTTCTCAGGTTCTCTCCCATCATTAATACGCCCGCTCTATCGGGGAAGTAGGTATCACCTTCTCACAAAAGATCAGCCTGTAACAACGGTAGCTACTCCCATCGTTATGTTACGTATGGTGAGTGAGAGCGCCGTAGGCCCAAATTTCCTCCCTCTCCGTATTATCCTTTCTATCTTCTCCTTAGTATCTTACCTATCCTCTCCTTATTATCTTTCCTATCCACCTTCTATCTATTTCCTTGGAGACGGCCACGCGCTAGTAACCGCTTGCCATCGGGCGGGCCGTAACCTGTTTGCCCCCAAGTAGTACTTTCAAAAATTATTGCTTTTGCAATAAAAATGGAAACAATCTAGATATTGAAAGTTTCAAGATCTAGATTGTTTCATTGAAACATATCACTCGTGATGAAAAAAAATCATAAAAAATTTAGGTACCGAAAACTCATCATAGAATTACACGGAAAAGGTATATCATATGAATGAATATTGGTACCTAAACCCGCCGTATGCCGTCTCTCCGCCTGTGTTGGCGGACCACTGGAACTATGTTACATTCCTTCAGTGGTCCGCCGGTGGCTTTCAGGTACCCTCTGCTGAGCGACGCAAGGCGTCGAACGCTAAGCATCGCTCTGACGACGCTCGGCAGCGGGAGGTCCCCCCCTGTTGCCGCGACGAGGTCACGGCGTTGCCCGGCCCAAGCCGGGCACGACTCGAGTGTGTGCGGAGCTGTGTCCTCGTCATACCCGCAGTGGTGACAGCCCGGAGTCGCTTCCCTCCTTGCGACTATGTGCAGATATCTGCCGAAGCAACCGTGCCCCGACAGCACCTGCACCAGTCGGAAGGTAAGGACTCCGTGCCGTCGCCATGCCCACTCCTCCAACACTGACCGGACCACCCCCGCGTACAGACATCGGCATGCATTGTTGGGGCCGTCCATTTTCGGCATGAGCCGTGCAAGGTCGGACGCTGCGCCAACAACGCTTGGGGACAATTGGCGGAAGTGCTCGCGAAAGCGCCACCGCCCGTCCAGTACCAGGCCTAGATATTTGATCTGAATGATCGCCTTCACCCCAATTTGGACCCCGTCCACCGTGATCGAGGCGCCAGCAGGTGGCCGACGTCGGGGCCCATGGAAAAGCAGGGCCTCCGACTTGTCCAGGGCCACCCTAAGCCCCAGCTCCCTGATCCTCCTGACCACCTTCGAGGTCACCTAAGGTGGCCAGGAATGCCACTTTTTCGAAGTTTCCGCCCCGGGCCACGACCAGCGTGTCATCTGCATAGCAAATGACCGCCAGCCCGGAGGGGAGCCGACAGCGTAGCACCCAGTCGTAACCGATGTCCCACAGGAGCGGCCCAAGGAACGAGCTCTGTGGGACACCGCACGACATGGGTCTCCCCACAACGTCCCCTATGCGGCTCTCATAGACGACACTGCGAGCCTCAAGATAGTCTGCCACCAGCCGCATGAATATTGGTACCTACATGTAAACTTACCTATGTGCTTAAAAACAACTTTGTGAAATAATATCGAAGTAAAGATTTTTATATAAGTATTTTTTTAAGCATTTTATATTTGATATGTCGCTCGCAGTCAAGTTCTCGTTTTCCACTTTTACAAATAATTTATTCTTTAAGACGTAGGTACCTATATTATTGACTGCTCATGACTACAAAATAAACGGTTATAAGGCGCCATAGGTGGGTACCCTCTACTGAGTGACGCGTCCTCCCACGGAGCGTCGCATATTCACTCGAGACCTTGCGGGTGGTGAATGTTCCCCGGTCCATCCACCCGCAGCCTCAGATAAGACGGAACCAGGCGCAGCTATTCGCGCTTACGCCGCCTCAGTCACTAGTGGCGGTTCGAGTCAGTGTAAGAATTTTCTTCCCTGGCCCTCTCCGCCGCTTCCTTCTGCGAGATTACCTCTTAGCAGAAGGCAGCGATCGCGGCTCAATTCCATTCGCTGCCAAGCATCGCTCTGACGACGCTCGGCAGCGAGAGGTCTCCCCCTATTGCCACGGCGAGTTCACGGCGCGGACCAAGCCGGGTGTGACTCGAACGTGTGCCGCGCCATGTCCTCATCACAGCTGCAATGGTGACAGCCCGAAGTAGCATCCCACCTTGCAACTATGTACAGATATCTGCCGAAGCAACCGTGCACTGACAGCACTTAGGTGATACCCGTGCCGTTTGCGCTGGACTCGCTACGCGACGTAAAAGTTATTATTATTTTAGTAGTTTTTTTGTGAGAGACGCAATAATGGGTAATAAGGTCCGTAGTCAAAAAATGAAGAGATTGAGTTGGCATAAAAAATAATTTTTGTTCAAATAAACAACGTAGTGAAATAAGTACCTACCTGTCTCTGTTTGCAGAAGGGTAACCTAACCGGGGTGCTAATTTGTCCGGTTTACCTCCTAGTGGTGCACCTCGGGCAACGTCGGCAGTCGCCGGCGGCTAAAATTCCGGACAGGACGGGTCTCCGCGTGTCCCTCTGACTCAGCAGAGGGCACAGCGGATAGACCAGGCGTCGGAGTCGGTGGGGCCAGACTGGCTCACCGGGCTTTGGAGAGGGGGGACAGTGGGGACACAGCGGCCCCCTCCATCCCAAATCGTAAACCTGAGCGCGGGTCTGTGGCTTAATCGCCCGGACCGCGAGGAAGACAACCTCTATAAAAAATTACCCCGAATCTCAAGCTCTGGCGCGCGGCGAGGAGATGCATGGCTGATGGGTAGTTCAGTCTCGAGCGCGGCCCCAGCCAGGGTACCTGCGGACCCCCTGTGATGGGTTACAAATGTACGCTTACCCGGGTAAAGGGAGCTCTGCCCGGGTGGACCTCCTTTCTCCCATACTCGTGGGAATCATATGGATTATTCAAAAAATTTAAAAACAAGTTCGACGGAGTCGGGTAATGCACCTGACGCCTCAGCCGTAAGGGGTCCGGCTGTAAATGCGGCCCCTACTAGTGCAGCTGCGCGTAAAACGCGCGACGGCAGAAAGTCCCGCAAGGGCAAAAAGACGTCCAAGGGAGCGTCCCCCCAGTCTTCAAGGGACGGCTCGATGACGGGCAGCTCGGCCTGCACATCAGCTGCCGAGATGTCTGCTGAGGAGGGTGGCCTGACTGAGGCTGCCAAGAGTCAGCAAGCGCGGCCGACAGAGGTGGTGTCGGAGTCGCGTTTCTGGCGCAAGCGCACCCTGTCTCAGGGGGGCGCTGCCTCGGAGTCTGATTTGAGCTCGGCAGAGATGCCTCCCCCAAAAATACCCGCAGCGGCTAGGGGTCAAGGTATCAGCCGACCCGGGACGCCGATACCGCGTGCCGCCTCAGCGAAAGAGGCCGAGACGCGATGTCTGAAGCGGGCGGAGACGGTGCAGCACGCAGAGGAGCGCTTGGCGCTCCTCTCTGAGAAGCTCCGTCTTCCCATAGACGACAATGGGCCGCCTACTGAGGCCAAATTCGCTGAAAGAGCCGCGGACAGCGTGGCCATAATTTCGACGGTGGCCATGGGCTCGAGAAACCTCAAAAGCAGTTTCGTCCGGGGTCTTAAAATCGCTGCCACGGAACTGTCTAACGTGGTGGAGCGGCTTGTGGCGGAGGTAGCCGACCTTGGGGCGCGTAACGAGCGCCTGGAGACAACGGTCGAGGAGCTGCACCGAGGGATGGCCAATATGAGAGCCGAACTTGGGCTCCCTGAGGCCATCCCGAGTGCCTCGGATAGTGTAATGCGGGTCGAGCCTGGTCTCCCCGCGACCGCCTCGCCGCCGCCGCCGCGACCCCGCCCTGCCTCGGCGACCGCCTCGGCTCCGTCGGCAGCTCAGTCGGGCCCTGTAACTGCGCTGGAGGACGAAATGCTCCGCGCGGTTATCGACCGCATGGATGCGGTCTTTGGCCCGAGATTCGAGGCCCTAGCCGCAAGATTGCCGCCGGAGCCCCGACTTCGGCCGCCGCTTGCGGCTGATAAAAGAAGGGCTGCAGCGTCCTCGGCATCAACACCTCTGCCGTGCCAGGGAGGACATGTGTCTTTTGCCGCGACGGCGGCTAAACCACTGGCGGCCAAACCACCAGCGGCAAAAGCTTCGCCGGCTCCTGTGCAGGGAAAGGGCCAAAACAAGACCAAAAAGAAGGAAAAGGCGGGACAAGCCCCGAGGGGTCAGCCCCGAGAGGAGTTCCCGCCTCTGCCAAGCGCCGCTGCGCCTCCGCGTCCTACTGCGCCGAGACGAACGGTCGCACCCTCACGGGCTGCGGAGGTCGCGCCCCGTGCTCCTGCCCCCGCCCCTGCCTTGGCTACGTCCTCAGACGGGGATTGGCAGGTGGTTGGGCCCCGGCGATCCCGGGCCAGGGATCGCGGCGCTGCCTCGGGGCGCGAAGCGGCGCCAACTAATACGAGAAGGGAAGCCCCGAAGCCGCGGAAAAGGAAGTCGCGCAAACTGAAGGTCCCGAAGGCAGCTGCGGTGGTGATCACCGTGCTGCCTGAGGGAAAAGAAAAGGGCCTGACCTACGAGGCCGTCTTGAAGCGTGCCCGGCGGGAGATAAACGTCTCTGATCTCGGGGACGTTTCCGCTCGCTCCCGCCAAGCCCGGACAGGTGCTCGGGTTTTCGAGTACCTGGGGCCAGAGGGCGCCAAGACGGCCGACGTAATGGCTGCGAGGCTGCTGGGCCTGTTCCCAGAGGAGAGTGGTGTCTGGGTCGCCAGACCCGTGAAGTGCGCCGAACTGCTCGTTTCCGGGCTGGACGATTCCGTTACGGCGGAAGAGATCCGGGAGACAATCGTCTCGAAAATCGGGTCTCCAAGCAGCGCCGTCCGGGTGGGCACCATTCGCCCAGGTCCAGGTGGTGTGGGTGCCGTCTGGGTCTCGTGCCCTGTCGCGGCGGCCAAGGATTTGGTCGCCGCCGATAGACTTCTGGTGGGCTGGAGCGCCGCGCGAGTAATCGCGCTGGAGCCCCGGCCTGCCAAGTGTTACAAGTGCATGGCGGTCGGTCACACCCGGCCGCTGTGCACAAACTGCTTCGACTGCAGCGGGCTTTGTTTCCGCTGCGGTCAGGCAGGGCACCAGGCGGCTGCCTGTTCTGCCGCCCCACACTGCCCCGCGTGCGCGGCGGCCAATCGCCCCGCCAACCACTGTATGGGGCGGGTGGGGTGCAGGCCTCCGGCCAAGTCAGGCCCTAAGAGGAGGGTGGGCAGCCAATCGGCCCCGGCTGCCCAACCCGGCGTGGCTGGACCGCCGCAGCGCATGGAGGAGGATATCGTGGTCCAATAACGGATCACGACGCTATCCTCCTCCAGGGGAATCTCGGCCATTCCGCCAGGGCGCAGGACCTCTTCCTGCAATCCATGGCGGAGCGGTCGATCGGTGCTGCCGTAGCCGCGGAGCCCTACATAGTCCCGGATCGCCCCAATTGGGCGGGTAGCGGGGATGGCTCCGTGGCAGTCGTCTGCTCGGTGGCGCCGCATTCCCCGCCCTTGTCACTCAAAGACCAGGGCTCGGGATATGTGGCGGCCGAATGGGGAGGGGTCACGCTGTATGGCGTGTACTTCTCCCCTAGTCGTAGTCTGGCGGCTTTCGAGGTCTTCCTGCACAACCTGGAGACCTCGATACGGCGTATAGCACCGAGTCCTGTGCTCGTGCTGGGGGACTTCAACGCCAAATCAACGGCGTGGGGGTCCCCCAGGACGGACCCCCGAGGTGCGGCGGTCCAAGAGTGGGCGGCAGCGGCGGACCTCGTGTTACTCAACCGAGGGTCCACCCAAACGTGCGTGCGACCCTGGGGCGGCTCGATAGTGGACCTTTCGTTCGCTAGCCCCGGTGTCGCCGCACGCGTAAGGAGCTGGCGGGTCCTGGAGGAGGTCGAGACCCTATCTGACCACAGATATATTCAGATAGAGGTCTCCCGGAACCTTCAGGGCGCCAGCAGGGGTCACGCGGCGGACAGAACTCCCGCTTTGCCGCGATGGGCTGTGGGTAGGCTCGACCGGGACCTGCTAGTGGAGGCGGCCATTTTTCAATCTTGGCTGTCTCCCCCCCTGACGGAAGACGTGGACGCCGAGGCTGGCCGCATTTGCGGCATGCTTACGCAGATCTTCGATGAGCCATGCCCCGTGTGCGGCGCCCGCCTCGACGGAAGGGGGTCTACTGGTGGTCCCCGGAGCTGGCGGACCTCCGTGCTCTGTATTCGTGCCCGGAGGTCCTACACCCGCGGCCGCCGTCGCCGAATCCGCGACGAAGAGCGGGAGGGCCGGCTGTATGCGGCTTACAGCAGTGCGCGCGCCGCGTTAAAGCTGGCCATCTGTCGCGCCAAAGAAGCGAACAGGCAGGAGATGCTGGAGGGTCTCGAGCGTGACCCCTGGGGACGCCCGTACCGCGCGGCGCTTAACAAGCTCCGCGCCCAGGGCCCCACCCTTACGGAGACCCTCCAGCCGGGCTTCCTCTCTGAGGTGGTCGAGGGACTTTTCCCTTCACGGGCGGTGCACACGCCCCCGGTCATGGCTCCGCCAGATGATGACCGGGAGGCCGACGACGTGGAGGTATCGCCCGTGACGACGACGGAAATGGGGGCGGCGGTAGCGGGTATGCGGAGAGGCGCCACCCCCGGGCCGGACGGGGTTCCCGCCCGAGTGCTGGCCCTGGTCCTCGACCATCTCGAGCCCCGCCTCGGGGGACTGTTCGGCGCTTGCCTGGTGTCCGGACGGTTCCCTGACTGCTGGAAGGAGGGGAAGCTCGTGCTCCTGCCGAAGCCGGGACGGCCTCCGAACACAGTCTCGGCCTTCAGGCCCATCGTGTTGCTGGACGAGGTGGGCAAACTCCTCGAGCGACTACCCGCTGCCTGCATCGTTCGGCACCTAGGAGCGGTCGGCCCCGACCTGTCCGACGCCCAGTTTGGATTTCGGGCGGGTCGGTCTACGGTCGACGCCATTCTGCGCCTGAAGGCCGCAGCTGCGGAGGCCGTCACCTCGAGGGATGTGCTGTTGGCGGTGTCGCTTGACATCGCCAACGCCTTCAATAGTCTGCCATTCGGCTGCATCAAGGAGGCACTCCGGTACCATGGAGTGCCCCTCTACCTAAGGCGGCTGGTGGCGGACTACCTCGATGGCCGCAGCGTCCTCTTCGTGGACCGGGAAGGGGACGTTGTAAGGAGGGCTATGTCGTGCGGCGTCCCGCAGGGTTCAGTTCTTGGGCCGCTCCTGTGGGACATCGGCTACGACTGGGTCCTCCGTGGCCGGCTCCCCCCCGGGCTGGGCGTAATTTGCTACGCAGACGACACGCTCGTTACAGCCCGGGGCTGGACCCTCGAGGAGGCGGCAACGCTGGCCACCTCAGGTACCGCGGAGGTGGTCAGGCGAATCGAGGCGCTGGGGCTTAGGGTGGCCCTTGAAAAGTCGGAGGCCCTACTGTTCCATGGGCGCCGACGGGGCCCTCCAGCGCCTCGATAACGGTTAATGGGGTGGGCTTGCCAATCCAGGCCCACATCAAATATCTGGGCCTGGTATTGGATGGACGGTGGCACTTTGACGAATACTTCCGCCGTCTTGCGCCAAGGCTCGTCAACACGGCGTGCGCCCTCGGGCGACTTATGCCGAATTTGGGCGGACCGAGTCTTGCGTGTCGACGACTCTACGCGAGGGTAGTACGGTCGATGGCGCTGTACGGCGCGCCCGTGTGGGCGGAGTCCCTGGCCGCTCGCAATAGGGCCCTTCTGTGGCGTCCACAGAGGGTCCTAGCGGTCAGGGCAATACGCGGGTACCGCACGGTCTCGACCGATGCAGCCTGCGCGTTGGCCGGAACCCCCTGTGGGATCTGGAGGCGGAGGTGCTCGCCGACGTCTATCGGCGGGCGTCGATGGCGCGGGCGGGGGGCAGCCGCCCCTCGCCGAGCGCAATGTCATCGTGGCGGGAAGATGCCCGCCGCGCCGCCGTCCTAAAGTGGAAGTCTCGGCCCCGAGCGGGTCTCTGGACCGTGGGGGCGCTCCGGCCGATCTTGGAAGAATGGGCAGGGCGGCAGCACGGGGTCCTCACCTTCCGGTTGGTGCAGGTTTTGTCGGGGCATGGTTGCTTCGGCAAATACCTGCACACGATCGCAAGGAGGGAGACGACCCCAGGCTGTCACCACTGCGACTGCGACGAGGACTCGGCGCAGCACACGCTCGAGTCGTGCCCGGCCTGGGATGTGCAGCGCCGGGAACTCGTTGCAGTCATAGGCGTGGACCTGTCGCTGCCGGCCGTTGCGCGAGCGATGGTTGGCAGTGACAGGGCCTGGACCGCGGTCGCCACCTTCTGCGAGGCTGTCATCTCGCGGAAGGAGGTGGCGGAGAGGGCCCGTGAGGAATCCTCCTTCGCGGATCCGATTCGCCGCCGGCGCGAGGGGCGGCGTGCGCGCGCTTACTTGCGCCTGATGCCGCCCTAGCCGGCTGCGGACGGTGGGGTCGGGGAGTACCCTGCCGTCCGCGGAAACCTACCGCGAAGGTGCGACGCCCAAGTGCGCGAGGCGTCGCTCAAGAGAGGGTGCCCGTAGGGGCTGCCGCCTGCGAATCGCGGTCGTAACGACGCGGTACCCGTGATCCGCCGTAGCAAGGGCGGGTGGAGGCGCACGGTGGGTTTTAGTGGGTGAGAGCCCCATTCACCCCGTTGTCTCCGCAGGCAGCGGGGTGTGCGGTAGGACATTTTTGCCCACCTAAAATAAAAAAAAAAAAGGGTAACCTAACCAATTGTTAGTATTAACCTTTTTTCATCATCACAATATTTTTTTTTATTGCATATGGTGGTAGATGATCCACGGCCCAGCTGATGGTAAGTGGTAACCGTCGCTCAACTATACTGAGGGTATTGTCAAGCCGCTGCTCACCATTTCATTTCACAGATAATATGAAATGAAAGAATTAACGGCTATCTCCTGCTACACCACTGATGTGCTTCATGGCCGGTCACACGGGAGGTGATGGTACCAACCCGCTTGGGCCCGATAGCAAGTGAGCACTCCCACTTGGTACCCAGCCCTACCACCAGTAATGCAAAGGGTGATAGTTGCATATTTCCCTTAGTCGCCTTGTACGACACCTTGGGAAAGAATAGGGTGGTGACACTTGTATTCTTAGTCCGTCACCACACGATCCAAGCGCCCGTAGCCTCGGTTAGGGCGGCATTAGGCGCAGATAGTCGTGCCCACGCCGCCCCGCGCGCTGGTGGCGGGTCGGGCCAGAGGAGAGATCACCCTCCCTGGCCCTTTCCGGTGCCTCCATCCGCGAGATAAAATTTTCGCAGAACTGTGGTCCAGTACCTATCGCCGTCGAAAATAGCTCAGACAACACCCGGTTGTAACAGGTCCTCTCCAATGACTGCAGCGAGACCATGGCGCTGCTCTGCCCAGGCCGGACACCACTCGAGCGTGTGCTGCGCTGAGTCCTCGCTGCAGTCGCAGTGGTGGCAACAAGGGGTCAACTTCCTCCTAGCGACCGTGTACATGAAATTGTGAATGAATACCACTCCGGAAAGCCTGGACCGATTTGGACGGGACGGGGGGTTTTACTAACAGATAGCTGTTGTTATAAGGAGTAATTTAGGCTACTTTTATTTTGGAAAATTAATTAGGGTAGGTTGTGAATGAATGCCTGCCAATAGAAGCGGAGAGACGGCACACGGCAGGTTTCTTTAGTGGGTGAAGGCCCCACACTACTCTGCTCGTTGCCCCGAACGACGGGTGGGTGGTTAGGAACATTTTTTCAAGCTGGTCGTTCGACGGTCGACGCGATCATGGACCTGAGCGCCGCGGCTGCGGCGGTCGTCACTGGTGGTAAAGTGCTGTTGTTGGTGTCGCTTGACATCAGCAACACATTCAATAGTGTGGCATTTAGCTGCATCAGGGAGCATGACCTGCATACCTGAGGCGGCTAGTGGCGGACTATCTTCTGGGTGCTACGTTGTCGGCTCCCCCCGGGTAGGCAATCATCTGCTATGCGAATGATACGTTGATCCGGGGCGGAAACTTCGAGGAAGCGGCGGTACTTCCTTCCTGATCCTCCTGGCCACCTCCGAGGTCCCAAAGGGGGCGCTTATGCCACCCTAGCTGAGGCTGCGGGTGGAAGGACCGGGGAACGTCCGCCACCCGCAAGGCCTCCCGCGATGGTGCGACGCTCCATGTGCGGATGCGTCGCTCAGTAGAGGGTACCCGAAAGGGTAAGCCGCCGGCGGACCACCGAAGGAATGTAACATAGTTCCAGTGGCCCGCCAACAAAGGCGGAGAGACGGCACACGGCGGGTTTCTTTAGTGGGTGAGGGCCCCACCCTGTTCGTTGCCCCCCTACCCTGTTCGTTGCCCCGAACGACGGGGTGTGCGGTTAGGAACATTTTTTCCCGCCATAACAAAAAAAAAAAAAAAAAGGACGGCGGGACACATGACTATTTTGCGCAAGAGTTTAGGTATTTCCTTTTTACAGGAAAAAAATGGTACAAATTATTTGTGAATAAGGAAAAAGAGATTTTTTGTGCGAGCGGGAATCGAACCCGCGTTTTTTCCAATCCAGGGAAGTGCTTTTAGCCACTGAGCTATCGTACAGATCTTTCGATCATCCCAATCTCCTTATCACATTTGTCTTTACGACCAACGCCATCTATCGGAAAGCATTTACATGCATCTTTTTCTTTATTCACAAATAATTAGTACTTTAAAAAGGGGCAGAGCACGTCAAATGCTAAAAAAATATAGATAAAAAAAATGGTAATTTTTAAAATCGAAAACGCATTAACCATTTTTTTCAGTTTCTTTCTGGGCCTTAAAGGGTGGGGGTGAAGCTTTGGTGTTGAACCTGGACATCGCGAAGGCATTCGACAGGGTCTGGCATAGGGCCCTTCTGTCGAAGTTACCATCATACGGAATCCCCGAGGGGCTCTAAGAATGGATCGCAGCTTCCTCCATGGTCGCAGCATCAAAGTCGTTGTAGACCGACGCTGCTCTGATATAATGGAGATTAATTCTGGCGGTCCTCAAGAATCGGTGCTCTCCCCAACGCTGTTCATCATGCATATCAATGACTTACTCTCGATAGAGAGTATGCGTTGCTATGCGGATGACAGTACGGGTGTTGTGCAATATACCGGCCATCATAATATATATATATTATTTATATATATTTTTTTCTATTGAGAAAATTTTATGTAATCGTGTTTGCGCCACCCACTTACCTTATTTTAAGTCTTCCACTTTACTATATGTGATAGCTTCAGTATTCTACATAAAATCCATATTGTAAAATGCGATTTCAACTATTATAGGGCAATATCCAATGGCATAATATTTTACTTTATTATTATAAAGAGGAAAGATTAATTTGTATTTGTGTATTATGTATAATGACATAGGCTATATTTATTTCTATAAATAGATGTCTTGCATAAAGAAACATTTACTCTACGTTTATCCCAAAATGTTTAAAAATAAATGTCTAACCGTGCGAAGCTGGAACGGGCCACTAGTATGTATCATAAAGATTTGTATTTTTCTATGTTTGTAACGAATATACTCAAAAACTACTGAACTGATTTCAAAACCTCTTTCACCATTCGAACATAACATTAACTATGAGTAACATAGGCTATATTAATTTCTAAAAAAAATAAGGATCCCTACTAAAACGTCAATAATGTAGGATGATGGATAAAAATATAAAATTTTATAAGAAAAATATAAATAGTAATATGAAAAATACTTATATTATATTAAACACAAAGTGAAAAATGTGAAATCGAAAATAACAGTCAGGAGCAGGATTTGAACCTGCATCTTCTGGATACCGTCCTGATGCTTTACCAATTCAGCATCCTGACAATTGCTCCTGACTGCTAATTTCGATAACACATCATACTTAACGTCTTTGGGGACGGTATCCAGAAGATGCAGGTTCAAATCCTGCTCCTGACTGTTATTTTCGATTTCACATTTTTCACTTTGTGTTTAATGTATAGTGCTAAGCATGTCAAATGCTAAAAATATATATAAAAATATCTAAATACTTATATTATGTATAAAAATACATACATTTACGTTTCAACGTTTATCCCAAACCGTTTCAAAAATAAATGTCCACTCATGCGAAGCCGGGACGGGCCGCTTGTACATAGGTACAAAGCGAAAATTTGCTACTAATCAATGCGCGGAACCCTCAGTGCAATGATATCGACCACTTGACTAGAATCTTATAACATTACTACATTGAAAAGCAAAACAACATTTTACGTTAAATATTATTGGGTAATTTAATTAGCTAGTCCGACAAAAGTGTATTTTACTCTAAGAAATCGTTTTAACCTCGCGTGACCTACCACTAACTGTGCGAGCAGCGGGTCTAGCCAAGTTGCATTCTATGATCGCTAACGCTAATAGAAAACTTTTTAAATGTATGGGAATTTGACATCTATAACCTTAGATATAGAACCTATATTTATCTAAGTCTTTAACAATATCTACAACGCTAAGTCACGTGACTTAACGTTAGAGATGTCAAATTTCCATACATTTTAACAGTTTTCTATTAGCGTTAGCGATCATAGAATGCAACTTGGCTAGCCCCCCAGGATAGAGAGCGAGTTTGCGCAGGGAAAGGGGGTGCAATATTTGAATTCTGGCTGAGGTAGTGTAGACCCTTAAAATGTGTGTTTGTTAAAACTTTGTGAAGATAGAAAAGGAGATACCTATATGTATACGAGCAGGATTCGAACCCGCGCCTTTCCCATTTCCGGTGGGAACGCTTTAGGCCGCTAAGTCATCACAGAACCCGAGCATATACCTACCTATCCTAAATTTAACTTTCTATTCTAGTTTTAATATTAGGTTTCTCCCAGAGGCTCCGCCGCAAACAAGAGTTACAATCATTTATACCAAATATCAAGTAGTAGGTACAAATTATTTGTGAATAAAGAAAAAGAGATTTCTAGTAGGAGCGGGAACCCGCGTCTTTTCCAATCCGGGGAAGTGCTCTAAGCCACTGAGCTATCCTACCGATCTTTCGATCATCCCAATCTCCTTATCACACTTGTCTTACGACCACACTTCCCCGGATAGGAAAAGACGCGGGTTCGTTTCCCGCTCCTACTAGAAATCTCTTTTTCCTTATTCACAAATAATTGAAACTATAAAAAGTAGCGGAGCATTTCAATTGCTAAAAAATATAGATCTAAAATGTTTCAAGAAAAAGAGATTTTAGTAGGAGCGGGAATCGAACCCGCATTTTTTCCAATCCGGGGAAGTGCTCAAAGCCACTATAGCTTAGTGGCTCCGCCGCAAACAAGAGTTACAATCATTTATACCAAATATCAAGTAGTACAAATTATTTGTGAATAAAGAAAAAGAGATTCTTAGTAGGAGCGGGAATCGAACCCGCATCTTTTCTAATCCAGGGAAGTGCTCTAAGCCACTAAGCTATCATACTGATCTTTGGATCATCCCAATTTCTTAATCACACTTGTCTTACGACCAACGCCATCTATCGGCAAGCATTACATGCATTCAATATGATAATTGCAAAATTAAACTTATGTAGTAGTGTATGTATGCGACTATATATTTTTAATTATGTTTCTAAACGAATATTATGTGGGTTGAAATAAATAAACCAAAAATTTGTAAAATCATATTACTGTGGGTAGATGAAACCGTTGAAACAACATATCAGCTTTGGACGCCTACCATCTAAGTTCACCCGTGATCATGAATGCTGTAAAGTATTCGAAACGTCGGGATAGTATAAAAATCAAGTAAACGCGATAGATTCCGTAAATGTAGTTTTATTTCACAATAATTTCTTCTCAAATATCTTAAACTAGCCTTTTAGTAACATTTCAGCAAATATTGTGACTGCTTTTACAAAAATAATATTCAATTCTAAGAGTTACGATCAGTGAGTCGTTCTTATTCAATTACGTCAAACAATTTGTAAAAGGTAACTCAGACGAGAGTGTTATGATAAAACTTTTAAATACTTAACTTTCAATCTTGGGGCTACGTTTATTTTCCTTCTTCAAAGACCATTTTGTGGAAATAAGACTACTCAAGTTTGCATTATTGATGTGAAATATCTAATGCGGAGGGAAGGTAAAATCGGTTATTAGCGTGGCGACGCTTTTATTATACCTACTTGTCGCGTTCAAATCTTGCAAATTAAATTTGACTCACTTCCCGGTTTCCGATTGAGATGAAATTTTACACGCATATGTATATCGCGTGATGATGCAATATTATAATGACATGGAGCTGATCTGATAATGGAGCTGGAAGGTGGACATAGGTATAATGAAACGGCGCAACCCTATCGAGTTTGGAATCGTTTGACTTGGCTTGACGAGTACTTTGTCTTTAGATGGTATCTAGGGTCTGATGATGGAGCTAGAAGGTGGCCATAGGAACTCTGATATAGAATTACATAACGCCATCGAGTTTGGGCTCGTATGATTCGTCTTGACGAATACTTTGTCTCTAGATGGTATCCAGGGTCTGATGATGGAGTTGGAAGTTGGCCACAGTAACTCTGTAATGAAACTACGCAACCTCATCGAGTTTATACTCGTTTGATTCGTCTTGACGAGTACTTTATCTCTAGATAGTATTCAGGGTCTGATGATGGAGCTGGAGGATGGCCAAGAATACTCGGTAATTAAACATCGCAACCCATCGATTTAGGGCTAGTTTGAGTTATTTTGAATGGTACCATAGTCCTAGATGATATTCAGGGTCTGATGATGGAGCCGGGTGGCCATGGGCACTATGCTATAAAACGCTGCAATCCCATCAACATTGATATAGTTTGATTCGTTTTGATAAGTACTTCGGTCCTAGATAATATCCAGGGCCTGATGATGATGATTTATGTCCATTTCCGTTATTTTACACATGTCATAATTTTATAAAAGCATACATTGAAAATGTTATAATCATTTTATTTCTACTCATTATTTCTAGAAAAGAATTTCCATGTTTTCACATCTAGTAGACGTCCCGCGACTTCTATTTTTTATATATCTCCAGTTGCACGTATAGTAACAAAATAAAATATATACGAAAATTGTGGGCAGCGGAAAGCCGCTTCATGATAAGTCACAATCTATTGTCTCTGCCTGCCTCTCCGGGAAACAGGCGCGATTCTATGTGTTAAATGTATTCCAGTTTTTAAGTCTAGCAAATATTATTATTTAACGATAAAACTAGAAATGTTGAAGAATTTCTTAAATATTGTTAAAAATTTTGCGTCTAACTCGAAAACTATTTTCAATAACAACATCGTTTGAGAGTTTACTTAAAAGTTTTTAACAAACCGTTTTAAGTGTCAACATACACTAGCTATGCCATCCAATAAACTACTGCGATGCCGAATTAAATAAATAAATATAAATAAATATTCATGGACATTTTCACACAACGTCCTCTGCTCCCAAACTAAGCTTAATGCTTGTGCTATGGGTTATTAGGTCTCGTGGCGTAGTCGGTAGTGTAACCGACTTCCGTGCACGTAGTCGTGGGTTCGATTCCCACTTAGGACAAATGTTTGTGTGATGAACACAGATATTTTTACTGCGTCTGGGTGTTTTCTATCTTTTATATGTATGTATTTACAAAAAAAAAAGTAATATAATATATGTATTATATCTGGTATCCATAGCACAAGCATTAAGCTTAGTTTGGAACCAGAGGACGTTGTGTGAAAAATGTCGGTGAATATTTATTTATTTATTTAATAAAAGTATTAAAAACTTCGAATTTTTCATTATTGAATCGCACGCGGCTTTCCACACACACAGGCCAGACGTTGGTCAACACTCAACACTTAGTAGCATAAGTTGGTACCTACTACTCGTATGTTGCTACTTGTATAACCCAAATTATGAATTTATATAATTGTTAATTGGTCGTTAAGACAAATGTGATAAGGAGATTCGGATGATCAAAAGATCTGTGCTATAGCTCAATGGCTTAGAGCACTTCCCCGGATTGGAAAAGACGCGGGTTCCATTCCTGCTAGTACAAAAAAAATCTCTTTTTCCTTATTCACAAATAATTTGCACTTTAAAAAGTGGCGGATCATGTCAAATGCTAAGAAATATAGATCAAAAATATAGATCAAAAATAATTGTTAATTGTTTAAATATAATATAATATATGATGATATAGTCTCTTAAACATACTCCACTAATTAAAAAACAGTACATATTATTAAGACGTTATTCTAAGGAAAGGTAGGTAGGAAAAACGTAGAGAAAAACGTAAAAAATGTAGGAAAAGGTACCGACCTAATTACTGTTTACATTTCCTCGAGTCTTTCCTAAATGTGTTTTCTGAAAAAATAGGCATTTTTTATAGAATTATCATCATTTCTTTATAACTTTACAGGACAACTAAACATTTGCCGTGTGGGGCTGGCTTTATAATTGTCCCACCCTTCTCCACCCATGGGAGTCGTAAGAGCCGACTGAGGGAATACCGAGGCAGTGGGCAGCAGCACTCCCTCGAGTATTAACAATATCCACTGCGATCGCCAACCCGCCTGCCAAGCGTGGCGATTACGGCACTATCCCTCATTTTGGGGAGGCCTATGTCCGGCAGTGGACGTCGAAAGGCTGATGGATGGATGGAACTAAACATGGAGAAAGAAGAAATTTTTTATACTATCTGGGTGGCAAACCAGCAAACGGCCTACCTGATGGTAAGCGGTTACCGCTGCCTATAGACGCCAGGAACACCAGAGGCAACACTCGCGCGTCGCCATCCCCACGGAAAGGGACAGGATGTGGATAGAATAGGTAGGATACTAAGGAGAGGATAGGAAGGATAATGAGAAGAGGATAGGGAGGAGGTTTGGGCCTCTGGTGCTCTCATTCTCCATAAGATACACAATGGTAGGATCACCTACCGTTGTTTCACGCTGATCTTTTGTGAGAGGGCGGTACTTCCCCGATCGAGCTGGCCCATTAATGCTGGGATACGGCATATTCGAAAATCTGAGTCTAACACATGACTTAAAATTAACACCCATATTCTAAGACGGTTCCTCGAAAATTTCTCGACTCCACTCAAGCGCACTCAAAGGGATTGGTATTCTTAGTTGCAAAAAATCTCCTCCACTCGACGCCTTTCCTCAGTCGAGGTGACTGACTGTCAATCTCAAGGTACGTCGGGACCAACCTTAAAGAATACTCAAGGAAGTTTTTGTTCTATACCTAAACAATTTACTAATACTCATTATTTCATGTGATTATTGTTTTCTAGTGTTTAAAATGGATTTCCAGCGCTTCTTAAACTAGCTTTATGACAATCCGTATGATTATCTTATAAGAGGTTACTTGCGAGATGCTAAAAACCCAATTGAGTTTGACGATACCGTAGAATTCCAAAGACGTAAGCGATTTTTTTTCCAGCAGGATTAGGTACTGGCGGCTAAAGTAGCCGTCGAATTTATTTTATATTTAATTATGAGTTCTTGTAGGCATGACATTACCGACTCACTGAATATTTATAAATAATATCTAAACAATATTTAGATATTTTTATATATATTTTTAGCATTTGACATGCTTAGCACTAGTCATTAAACACAAAGTGAAAAATGTGAAATCGAAAATAACAGTCAGGAGCAGGATTTGAACCTGCATCTTCTGGATACCGTCCAGATGCTTTACCAATTCAGCCATCCTGACAATTGCTCCTGACTGCTAATTTCGATAACACATCATACTTAACGTCTTTGGGTGACGCCTATATGAATATTTAAAGGGTTTGCGTCATTATTAGGTAAAATCTTAATTGTAAAATTAAGTTTACCTGGTCGGTATAATGTATGAAAATACTTCTGACAGATGGCGCAGGCGTCACCCAAAGACGTTAAGTATGATGTGTTATCGAAATTAGCAGTCAGGAGCAATTGTCAGGATGGCTGAATTGGTAAAGCATCTGGACGGTATCCAGAAGATGCAGGTTCAAATCCTGCTCCTGACTGTTATTTTCGATTTCACATTTTTCACTTTGTGTTTAATATCTAAACAATTTATACTAGCTAGAGCTACAAAAACACACTCGGCAAATAAACAATGTTGACGCGACGACGCTATGTAGGTACTTTCTGGTTACACGATATACGTAGGTAAGTATTACTTTTTCCTGACTTTTACTTCTTGTGGCGATCCTTGTACCTATTTAAACATGTCAAATGACAAACATCTGTTAACTTTTAAGTGACCATAGATATAAAATCAAAGCATTTTTGCCCAACACAATGTTGTATCTACAATACAATGACGTAATTAATGACGTACTCGTTTGAGTTTGAGTCAAGGTCATCTTGACTCAAACTCATTCGAGGTTCCTCAAGCTTTGTTCGAGTTTTCAACTAAGAATACCAATTTCGAAGATTCCTTGAGATATTCCTTGAGGTATCCTCAGTTGAGTTTGAGTGGAGTAAAGGTTGAGGATACGTTTTAGAATATGGGTGTAAGTATATATAATAATAAATATATACCCGTATATTCTATTTGTAAGAGGTGCTTGATAGCTGTATGAACCAATATTGCTCGCACAGCTTTCGTTTACGCGTATTATAAATACAACTGCGTAGCTAACACCAACCAGTCGTAAACAACTCTCCGTGCTAATAACGTTACCTAAAGGGTGCGACTCTGATACCTAATTCGGAATTAAAAACATTTAAACTCAATAGTGGTTTAATGTGAACTATTTACGTAGAAAAACAATAGTTGTAATTACCGTTAACGTCGTGATAATCCCAACATTTCTTAGTCCTTCGAGCCGTATTTATTTCTGTAGCAATGTAGGTTAATATAGAGACGAAGTTTTCCCAATATGTTATGAAACTTGTTAGGTTTCTACAAGATGTTATGTGACAAGCTTTCTGAGCTGAATAACATAGTAAAACTTTTAATAGAATGACAGAACAAGTTACTACTTCTGTAGTATCTTTACCCATGACGCGACGGACGAAACGCGGTTTGAAAACACTTGAGGATGAGATGTTGTTTATGTTGTGTGTATGTGTGTATGTGTCACAGTAAGATGTTTATAGCGGGTATATAATTATGTGGGGTCGAGGTGGAAAATAATGAACGTAGATATATCTCTATAGGTTTATTTCTTTAATAATCCTATCCTAAGTAAACTAATTTTATTATAACACGTCAGGCTGAGTCTTAATCGTCTTATTCGTCTTACGTCCTCTCTCAAACTGTCATCCCTCCTTTCCATATCTATTTCCTTTCATTATCCCTTTCTCCTATATCGATACCTTTCACTCACACCTTGTACCCGTTCCGTTACATGCATCCCACACTCGGTCATCCTGCATTATGTATGCCCACATACATAACATTAATTTCTGCAACACCTACATACAAACTCTACTAGACTGTAAATATACCTTACCTAAAAGTAATATGATCTTAGTCTAACATTTGACATGTGGAAACATCTTAAAAAATCTTATTAAAAACCTTAAGTAGTTAGAAGGCAATTTCATAAACATCTAACAAACAATTTCTCAGTAACATTATAAAATGACGTGTTAGAACAATAGAAATATTTTGATAGTTGGTTCACTATAGATATACATAGCAGAGCTTATATACATTTAATCATTTTATAATAAAGTTAAAAACAACGAAAAATACATTCTTAAAACTCTTTCTTGATCAATACAATGACCCTTATTAAATATTACTACAAATAAAAGAAAATATTAGGTTGCACTGACCAATTCTTGTGCTTATACGATAAACAACAAAAGTAAACATTCAATTATGTGTACTGTCATAAATTTCCCCATTCACACACTAACACACTCTCTATTCAAAACTTTGTTAAAAATACTTACATTTATTTACTCCTAAACGCCTTCAGGCCACTTCTTCATATGATTAGCTGAGGTGGTGGTCTTTATGGGACCTTCTGTCATCATATCTACCTTCTCCATATTGTACCGGTCCAATCGTTTGACTTTAGTAACCCTATAGGGTCCTAGGTACTTGGGTTTGAGTTTGCATCCCGGCCCAAACTGCGTTCTCTTTATGGCGACTAACTCCCCTTCCTGATATTTTTCACTTTGTTTTCTATGCTTATCATAGTTCTTCTTGTTGTTTTGTTGTACTTCAAGAATCTGTTGTTTAGCTTGTCTCCTTAATTTTTCTCTAGTTTCCATATAGTTATCGCTTTCTTCTTGCTGTAGCAATTCATATATCTTTACATCATTTTGCATTCTGATTTTTTTACCTATCAGCATCTCGAAAGGAGTAGTATTCACACTCCGCTGATATGTACTATTCAATGCCATCTGCACTCTTCCTACATGCTTGTACCACAATGATGGTTTCTCAATACAAAGCTTAGTAAGTACAGGTATGACGATCGTGTGTATTCTTTCCACTTGACCATTGCCTCTAGGCACTCCTGTGGTAATATGGCACAGTTCTATTCCTTCCTTAGCACAGTACTCTTTAAACTCATTGCTTATGAAAGCAGTACCTCGATCCGTGATGAATCTGTGTGGATTTCCAAATGTCTGCTGCAGTATCTCCAATTTATTCAGTGCCTCCCTTGTAGTTGTGCTTTTATATGGAAACAACCACACAAATTTTTTAAAAGAGTCAACGATTGTTAATATATGATTATACTGCTTACAAGTCTCAGTAAGTGGTCCAATATGATCCAACTGTAATGTATTTAGCGGTGAGTCTCCCTTCTCTATTGGGTTAAGGAAACCTTCCTGTTTTCCTTCTTTTCTATTCGCCAGTAGACATGGTATACATGTAGCAATAAAATCCTCAACTTTCTTATCTATTCATTCAATAAAGTAGTCCTTACTAATCAAATTTAAAGTTTTCTTCTTTGCAAAATGGCCATTACTATGTGCCATTTTGATAATCTCATATTCCATCTTGCTAGGTATCACAAGTTGTTGATCGAGTCCTTTGTAGAGTAACCCTTATTTCAAAGTGTAGTCTTTATATTGTTTTCCCTCTACAATAATTATTGCTATTGCATTTAAACCTTCGTCAGTATCTTGTGCACACTTAACACTCTGATGTAAGTTAGAAATCAGAGCCACATATGGATTTCGGCTTAATGCGTCAACATGTCTCATTCTAGTACCTTTACGGTGTTCTACTATAAAGTCATAATCCTGCAAAAATAAAATCCACCGAGCAACTCTAGTAGACGAGGCTAGCTCTTTCTTGTTGAGTGTCATTTGAAAGGCCTTACAATCTGTGACAATCTTGAACTTGATTCCAAAAAGATAGTGTATATTTCTTCACACCTTCAATAATAGCCAACGCCTCAAGCTCACAGCTACTATTTTTTTTTTATTTTTTTTTTTTTTTAAATAATAATAATTTATTTCACAAAAATCTGACACATTACACTTTTATGGATTAGAGAGAGATTGTTATATCTAAAACATAGGTAATAACTTATAAGGCATGTATAACTTAAAAAATGCAAATGGAAACTTCTACATCCGAACTAGGCGTGAACCTGTATCTCGGAATGTAGCTGGTCCCCTCACAGAATTAGCAATAATCATAGAGCCAAAATTACAGATACATATTATATAGTAATTTTCTATTTGTTTGTATGTTTAATCTTATTTTAATTGTGCCAACCATTTTTAAATAAAATTTTAAGATAAGTTTTGTGATTGATTATGATTAGATATGTGTTATAGGTGCAAGTGTCTTTGAATAAACGTGCTTGTGTCAAGTGGAGAATGTGTTAAGTTGAAAGTGTAATATATATATTTATAATATTTAGTGTATATGATTGGTTGGTGTTATGAACTGGGTGTGATGTGCTATAAACTGTGTGTAAGGTGTTACCTAGTAACTGAGTGTGATGTGCTATGAAATGGATGTGATGTGCTATGAGCTGAGTCTGCTATGCTATGAATTGAGTGTGAGGTTTTAGAAGCCGAGTGTGATGTGTAATGAACTGGGTGTGATGTGCTATGAGCTAAGTGTGATTTGCTACGTACTGGGTGTGAGGAATTAGGAACCGAGTCTGATGTGCTATGCACTGAAAGTGATGTGCTATGAACTGAGTGTGTTGAAGTTGGAGTATTATGAAATGAGTGTAACGTATCATGGAAACTAAGTGTGAGTTGTTAGGAGATAGGTGACAGACAACCGATGTCAAGTTGCTAAATCTGAATGTTTAATAAATCTTCAGTCTCTTCTTAGGATAGGCCCTGAAGATATTCGTGAATTCTTTGTTTACAAGTGTGTCTATTTAGAGAGTGTATATTCAGTGTCTTGTTAATCCTGTTATATAAATATGGTCCAATGAATACATAAAAGCGTTTGATAAAAGAAGTCTTTGGTAAAAAGAAGTCTTTGGTCTATACTGTGCTTCTGCATGTGTTGTTCTTCGGCTCATATAATGCACTGGATGTAGGTTTCCATCATCACTTTTTTGCAATAAAATGGCTGAAATACTGGTTTAGTTGCCAACTTCATTTTTAACTCATTGAAAACATCTCTGTGTACATGGTTAAATTCAAATCTACTATCTTTCTTCAGCATATCCATGAGAGGTTGTGCTATCTGAGCATAATTAGGTATGCATTTTCTAAAATATGAACATAGTCCGAGGAGACTCTGCAGTTGTTTCATGCTCAGAGGCTCAGGGTATTTAGTGACAGCATCGGTTTTTACTGGAGACGGCATTACTGAACCACCTTCAATAACATGGCCTAGATATTCTACCCTCCTGGTTAACAGTTGTGACTTCTTCCAGTTGATATGAAGCACATAATCAGATGCAATCTTCAAAACTTCCTTCAAGTGCTCCAATGCCTGATACGCGTTCTCAGCTGGAATTAGGATATCGTGGATAAATACAATTATAGCACCCTTGGCAATCAAATCTCTGAATATTATGCTAATAAATCGAGTAAACACCTTAGGACAGGTTGCTAAACCAGGTCGGCGGCGCCGCATTCCCCGGCCTTGTCAGTCAAAAACAAGAACACGGGATATGTGGCGGCGTAATGGGGAGGGGTCACGCTGTATGGCGTGTACTTCTCCCCCAATCGTAGTCTGGCGGCTTTCGAGATCTTCCTGCATAGCCTGGAGACCTCGATACGGCGTATGACACCGAGCCCTGTGCTCGTGCTGGGGGACTTTAACGCCAAATCAACGGCGTGAGGGTCCCCCAGGACGGACGCTCGAAGTGCGGTGGTCCAAGAATGGGCAGAAGCGGCGGACCTCGTGTTGCTAAGCCAAGGGTCCACCCTAACGTCCGTGCGGCACGGTTGCGGGTCGATAGTGGACCTTTCGTTCACTAGCCCAAGTGTCGCCGCACGCGTAAGGAGCTGGCGAGTCCTGGAGGAGGTCGAGACCCTATCTGACCACAGATACATTCAGATAGAGGTCTCCCGGACCCTTCAGGGCGCCAGCAGGGGTCACGCGGCGGACACAATTCCCGATTTTCCGCGATGGGCTGTGGGTAGGCTCGACCGGGAGCTGCTAGTGAAGGCAGCCATTTTTCAATCTTGGCTGCCTCACCCTCTGATGGAAGACGTGGGCACCGAGGCTGGCCGCATTCGCGGCATGCTTACGCAGATCTATGATGCGGTCATGCCCCGCGTGCGGTGCCCGCCTCGACGGAAGGGGGTCTACTGGTGGTCCCCAGAGCTGGCGGACCACCGTGCGGCCTGTATTCGTGCCCGGAGGTCCTACACCCGTAGCCGACGTCACCGAATCCGTGACGAAGAGCGGGAGGGCTGGCTGTATGCGCTGTACAGCAGTGCGCGCGCCGCGTTTAAGCTGGCCATCTGTCGCGCCAAGGACGCAAAAAGGCAGGAGATGCTGGAGGGTCTCGAGCGTGACCCCTGGGGATGCCCGTACCGCGCGGCGCTTAACAAGCTCCGCGCCCAGGGCCTCCCCCTTACGGAGACCCTCCAGCCGGGCTTCCTCTCTGAGGTGGTTGAGGGACTATTCCCTTCACGGGCGGTGCACACGCCCACGGTCATGGCTCCGACAGATGACGACCGGGAGGCCGACGACGGGGAGGTACCGCCCGTGACGACGACGGAAATGGGGGCGGCGGTAGCGCGTATGCGGATAAGCGCCGCCCCCGGGCCGGACGGGGTTCCCACCCGAGTGCTGGCCCTGGTCCTCGACCACCTTGAGCCCCGCCTCAGGGGACTATTCGACGCTTGCCTGGTGTCCCAGGACGGTTCCCTGACTGCTGGAAGGAGGGGAAGCTCGTGCTTCTGCCGAAGCCGGGACGGTCTCCGAATACAGTCTCGGCCTTCAGGCCCATCGTGTTACTGGATGAGGCGGGCAAACTTCTCGAGCGGGTAGTCGCTGCCCGCATCGTCTGGCACCTAGGTGCGGTCGGCCCCGACCTGTCCGATCCCAGTTCGGATTTCGGGCGGGTCGGTCTACGGTCGACGCCATCCTGCGCTTGAAGGCCGCGGCTGCGGAGGCCGTCACCTCGAGGGAAGTGCTGTTGGCGGTGTCGCTCGACATCGCCAACGCCTTCAATAGTCTGCCATTCGGCTGCATCAAGGAGGCACTCCGGTACCATGGAGTGCCCCTCTATCTAAGGCGGCTGGTGGCAGACTACCTCGACGGCCGCAGCGTCCTCTTCGTGAACCGGGAAGGGGACGTTGTAAGGTGGGCTATGTCGCGCGGCGTCCCACAGGGTTCGGTTCTAGGGCCGCTCCTGTGGGACACCGGCTACGACTGGGTCCTCCGTGGCCGGCTCCCCCCCGGGCTGGGCGTAATTTGCTACGTAGACAATACGCTCGTCACAGCCCAGGGTGGAACCCTCGAGGAGGTGGCAACGCTGGCCACCTCAGGTACCGCGGAGGTGGTCAGGCGGATCGAGGCGCTGGGTCTTAGGGTGGCCCTTAAAAAATTGGAGGCCCTACTCTTCCATGGGCCCCGACGTGGCCCACCCGCCAGCGCCTCGATAACGGTCAACGGTGTAGGCTTTCCAATCCAGGCCCATATCAATATCTGGGCCTGGTATCGGATGGACGGTGGCACTTTGACGAGCACTTCCGCCGTCTTGCGCCAAAGCTCGTCGGCACGGCTTCCGCCCTCGGGCGACTGATGCCGAATTTGGGCGGACCGAGTCTCGCGTGTCGACGACTCTATGCGGGGGTAGTACGGTTAATGGCACTGTACGGCGCGCCCGTGTGGGCGGAGTCCCTGGCCGCTCGCAATAAGGCCCTTCTGTGGCGTCTACAGAGGGTCGTAGCGGTCAGGGCAATACGCGGGTGCCGCACGGTCTCGTGCGATGCAGCCTGCGCGTTGGCCGGAACCCCCCCGTGGGATCTGGAGGCGGAAGTGCTCGCCGACGTTTATCGGCGGGCGTCGACGGCGTAGATGAAATTAGCCGTTTTTCAAGTCTAGTGCACTGAATACTTTGGCTGTTGATAGCTTATCAATATGATCATCTATAATTGGTAGTGGGTCTTCATCCGTAAACATTTTACTATTGATTTTCCTATAGTCAACACATATTCTTAACGTACCATCTTTTTTCCTAACTAGCACCAATGGGCTGGAATATTCGGAAAAACTTACCCTAATAATTCCATTCTCAAGCCATTTCTGAATTTGTTTATCCACTTCTTCCTGTTCCTTGAGTGAGATGCGCCTTGGCCGCTGAGATACTGGTGTGTCATCTTTCAAAACAATCTTCAACTCTATAGGCGCCTCCTTTATTTGTTGTGGGACATAATTAGTGATTAGCATCTCAACTTCCTCTTTAACCACTGGATCTCTAATGTGACCTAGACAATCAATAGAACTAGTAAAACACATAACATCTTTCAGCCACTCATGGGTAGGATTCATGCATCTTTTGGCATCAACCATACCGAGGAACCTTTCGTGACCATTGTTACAGTTTGCAAAAATTCATTACCTAAAATTATCTGAAAAGGCACAGAATCGTCAGGCAACAGATAAAAGGTTATTTTAGAGTACAAACAGTCATCTATACTTATATCTAACGAAATTTTACCGCACGATTTCACTCTAGAATAACCAAGACCGGTTAGAGTAATACGCTATGTTGTAATAATTTTCACATTATTTAACTCACTTAATTCTTTGTAACACTTTTTCGTCATCAGATTGACGTCATAACCCGAATCTATTAAAGCACTTGTTGCTTTTCCGAACACATAAACCGTTTTTAATGGTTTTATTTTATATTTCGTACGAGTTCACTGTTCGCATTGTTTACATTGTAAACAGTATGGCCGCCATCTTCAAAAATGTCAATGTCCTTCTGGTTGTTGTAGCCAACATTACGGTATGAATCGTAGTTCATGCCATTGTCGCCATCTCGATGGGTGGCGATCTTTCGACACTTCGAGACACTAAATAGTACTTGTCTCTGGTCGAACGCCGCTTGCTTGGTCAGGTTGTCATCTTGACTGCCGAATCGTTCCGAGTGTTTTCGACCTCACTCGATCACGTTCGTGAACGCCGATGATGCTCGACTGTGAGCGAATCCGCCGCCGCTCGTCGTTGCCCTCAGACCAATAATACACTGGACGGAGTCTTAGCTTCAAATGCGTGTCAATTTTTTATGTGTGCGTTTGACGTTTTGTCATTGTGTGCGTAATCTAGTGTTGTGGAGAATGACGCCACAATGTCGATTATCGATAACCAGACTACCAGTACTATCTTTTATTGTACGTTTACTGCCTGGTTAAAGTTAGATTAAATCAATAATTTTTAATTTTATTTCCATAGTGGTAAAGCTATATAATTATATCTCAGGTTCGCGATATAGTAGCGGGATAAAATGTATACCAGTTTCAATCCTAATAAAAAAAGTTGAGAGGAGAGCAAGAGCTATCAAATAAAAAAAGTTGCATCAAAATCCGTTCAGTAATTTTTGCGTGATGCGCGAACGAACAAACAGACCAAAAACTAAAAAAGATTGTTTTGTATTCAGATGCCTATATTGTCCACAGCTTTATAAAAGTATATATATAGTAAAGGATCCTAGTGCAACGTGCCGTGTGGGGCCGGCTTTGGAATTGTCCCAACCCTCTCCACCCATGGGAGTCGTAAGAGCCAACAGAGGGAATACCAGGGGGAGTGGGCAGCAGCACTCCTTTGAATATTAACATCATCCATTGCGAACGCCAACCCGCCTGCCAAGCATGGCGATTACGACGCTATCCCCCATTCTTGGGGAGGTCTATGTCCAGCAGTGGACTTTTAAAAGGCTGATGGATAATAATAATAATAATGTTTATTGATGGATGGATGGTGTAACGTGCACTCTGTTAGATATAATATTTAGGATATCCTTTAAATATACTTGGTACTGCATCAGATTTTACTTTCATTATATTTAAACCATAAATGAAAGAAGATTGATCAAAATGCTCAGAGCATAGGCGGGAATATTTATTTGGCTCCCAGTTTTCTCTTCTTATGGACTTGATCCACGCTTTTCTAACAAAAGAGAACAAACTTTATGAAACCATAAGCAAATGTTTAATTCAGTTGGTTGAACTATCGATAAAGTGTAAATAACTATTGTCGACATCACTACAAAGGGCGCCTAAAACAATGGATATTATTTTAATAATTTTGACTAATAAACGTGTTTTTATATCAATATATAATAATGTAATCATATTGATAACATCTAAATCTTCCAATATCTATCGAATTTTTATTAGGTTTCGTAGTTATTTAAGGTGAAAATAGCTGATATAGACTTACGTGTGAAATTACAAATTTGGATTCTTTACACCTCCTAGCGTCGTTCTGGATGAATAACAGATAGCCATACACGATATATTTTCACTAGCGCACAAGATATTTAGCAACTTCAATAGGACTTTCTAGTATTTTACTTTAATGATGCACCAAATCGCAATGTTTTAACCTACTAGTCGGTCAGCGTGTGACACGAATTTCACATACAATACGTCATTGCCAAAGTTATATAAGCTATCTTTTTTACTCCTACTAAGACTTCGAACAATAGACAGAAATAACAATACTGTGTTTGACAAATGAATACAGAACGGCAACAGCGCTATGGCTCCGTCCAGTAGTATACTTAGTCTATTTCGTTGCCGCTGCCGCCATCTTGCCAGACCTCGTAAATGAACAATTTGGCGCTATGTGTCCGAACTGGTTGCACTTGAAGCATTTAGTACTTCGAGCGCGATGCGGACAATCTTGCGAAACATGATTTCTTTCTCCACAGCTATAGCACAGCGTCTTCTTCAGCCGCGCGTTCCTTGGCTGCGTCGGTGATGCACTCGTACCTCGTAATTGGAAGAGAAATCCTAACCACCACTTTTAAGCACAAAATAATTTTGTCATGATACCTTTTTATTTAAAATAAGTACCTACCTAGCCAGTAGTGCAAATTAAAGAAAATATGTACCTATTTATTTCACTAGATTAATCTAGTAAGATAGTTATATTACTAGATCTTGCTCGTATCATAGCTATATTCCTAGTAAGATAGTTATGTAACGCTTTCATATAACTATAATACGGTATATAATTATATCCCTAGGGATATACATTCAGTCAAGAAAGTATTGGGAATGGATGATTTGTTTATGGTCCCAAACTCAAATTGTTGTTTTTTGTTGTTGTTGTTAGATTGGCACAACTGTTATCCATTTTGGTGCGGAGTTTGAGTTGCATCTGTTATTTATAATAAATACAGTGCTGTTTTTTGTTATATCATATCTAGTGTGTATTGCGAATTTCATAATGGACAAAGACATCGAACAAACAGTTTGTCTTAAATTTTGCATCGCTAATGGAATTTCGTGTTCGAAGTCACTGAAAATGTTACAGAAGGCTTACGGTGAATCGACTTTATCAAAAACACGTGCTTATGAGTGGTACAAAGCGTTTAAAAGCGGTCGAGATGTTATAAAAGACTTGCCTGGCTCTGGTAGGCGATCAACGTCTGCAACTGAAGTTAACATTGTAAAAGTGAAGGAAGTAGTGACTGAAAATCCTCATTCAACTTTGAGAGAGACAGCCGCCAAACTTTATGTGTCTCACGAGTCAATCCGTACCATTTTAAATAATCACTTGGGTTTGAAACATTTTTCCGCTCGGCTAGTCCCAAAAGACCTGAATTTTCTCCAAAAACTCAATCGCATGAGAGTCGCCTAGGACATGCTAGAACGAGTCAATTCCGACCCAACATTCATGAAACGCATTGTTGATAGTGGCGAGACGTGGGTTTACGAGTTTGACATGCAAACTAGTCAACAAGCTTCGGAGTGGCGACTTCCAACTGAGCCGAAACCGAAAAAACCACGCCAAAGTCGATCAAAAGTCAAAGCCATGTTGACTGTTTTCTTTGACTATCGCGATGTTGTGCATTCTGAATTCTTGCCAGAAGGTCAAACATTAAATAAAGAATATTATTTGAGCGTTATGCGGCGTTTAAGAGAGCAAATTCGACGAAAAAGGCGATTGTGTAAAGAAAATTCTTGGTTTTTGCACCATGATAATGCGCCTCCGCACAAGACCATCATTGTGAATGCATTTTTGTCCAAACACTCAACAAATACCATCGAGCAACCACCATATTCATCAGATATGGCTCCAGCCGACTTCTTTCTTTTTCCTAAACTCTACAACGAACAGGCTAGTGTGGGGCCTACTATAGAAACCCGGCGTGTGCCGTCTCTCCGCCTTTAATGGTGGGCCACTGGAACTATGTTACATTCCTTCGGTGGTCCGTCGGCGGCGTTTACAGATAACCTACGAGTTACGTAAACGTAAGTGAGTCATAGGGTTTTGATATATGTATCTGTACATATGAGGGTTAAAATATTTGTTATAAAAAAACTACTTACTTGATACAGTAACGACAGAAAGGTTTTTTTATACAACATGGGTAGCAAACAAGCATATAAGCGGTTACCGTAGCTTATAGACGCCAGCAACACCAGAGGCATCACTCGCACGTCGCTGTCTCCAAGGAAAAGGATAGGAGGTGGATAGGATGGATATTAAGGGCAGGATACATGGGATACTAAGGAAGCATAGGCAGGATAATAAGGAAAGGATAGGGAGATGTCACTGAACTTCACCCAAACCTTTGAACCAATTTTGGTGATTTTTTGTGTGAGTTTGATTGGGCCCTGGATGACTTAGGTTTATAATTAGTCCCGATAGGTGGCGCTGCAATCACGATTGCCAGTAGCTTTTTTTTGTAAATATTGAATATTTGCTGAACTAATCAATAGTAGGACAGCGGCACGACAACGTCTACGGGTCCGCTATGAAGCTAGAAGGTATAAATCAGTAGATATCATACATTGTAGTTAAAGAGTAAAGTGAGTTTGCTTTATATGTATTGTATTTATGTATATATTAATCAGAATTATTATATTAATATTATTATTATCTGTCGAAGGCACATGAGAGAAGTAAAATTCTTGATTCTTTCTAAAACTAATAAAAAAACATTGAGCAATAAAATTCCGTTGAGCCGGATTTGAACCAGCGACCTATGGATGTTATTCAGAAAATATTAATTAATTGTCTATCTTTTATTCTTTCAATAGGCATGGGTTCAGTTTTTGTTGCAGTTACTCGCACTGTTTTGAAAATATTTACTCGAATTAAAATCTACTTATATTAAAAGTAAAAAGACAATATCTATATATGTTATTTTTACCTTTTGAGGAGCTTTTTATGTCCGTTTTTTTTAATTATCAATTTAATTTTTATTTTATACGTTTTACTACATCGACTCAACAGAATCCTCTACTTGTTTTCAACTGCGAAGTACAAAACTAATGTCAGTGCCCGGGCACGTCTCCGCCATCTCTTAGGTGCAGCGCAGACAACACACTTTTTGTGCGATCGAATCTGCGGTGCACAAAAAGTCCGCATGGCGCGCTAAAAGTCCGTCGCGGATTTTTCGCAGGCTTAACGCACACGACGCACATCTACGATCATTTTGTCGGCAGAACTGTAGGGAACGTATACGCTGTGGAAATGCAGAGATGGCGATGTATTATTTTATACTTGTAGTTGTGGGGATAATAGTATTTTCCATTTAACCTCCTGACATAGATATATTTACTGTCGTGAATCGATTGATATATATATTATTAATTGATGTTCTATGATTCCTGTAAGGACCCCTCTGGTCTGGTACAAAAGTAATATCTGTATCAGTTTGTGTTGTTGTGTTCAACAGTGTTTACATAGGGAGCCATTTTATAAAAGATATTGTTGTGAATTTATATAATAATCGTGCGATCACTACAGCACACTTCTTCCCACATTTTTCTCTTTAAATGTGTATCATGATATTCTGGCTTAGAAGTATTTATCATAAATAAATTACAGACTAAAAAGTGCGCCGCGGATAGTACGTCGTCTGCGCCGCACCTTAGAGATACCTTGCAGATATAGATATTTTTGCACTCCTAACATCTAAATTCGCACTTGACATGCTCAATTAGTTTAAAAAATAAATTGAACGTTAAAAAAGGAGCTATACTGCGAGCAGGATTCAAACTGCGTCCCATCTAATCCGGGCAAGTGCTCTGGACTGGAGCTATCGCAGTAACCTAATGGTGATACACAATCTCCACTTCACATTTAAATAAATAATACACATAGCATCACGCCTGTATTCCCCGAAGGGGTAGGCAGAGGTGTATTACACACTCACGACTCGCCAGCTATGTTTAAGTCCCACGTAATAAGGGGCGAGCCTATTGACGACTACCGGGCACATTTCCAAACTCCGGGCTGCTACAGAGAATTTTCTTTTTAGGAAAAAGCTCAATAACATTGCCTGACCCGGGGATCGAACCCGACAGCTCATGATTAGCAGTCGCATACACTACCACCACACCACCGAGGCAGTTAAAAAAAATAATTGTTCTTTAAAGTAGCTAAGCATATCTATTTTTTACTCATTCATAAATAATTTGTACTTTAAAAAGTAGCTGAGCATGTCAAATGCTAAAAAAATATAGATCAAAAATATTTATAACAGAGTAAAGCTGTAACAGAGCGGTGTGTACATTTAAGATATTTGAGAAAAAAATGACTGTAATAGGCTATATAGGCGCCTCTAAGCATAAAACATTTTTTTTAGTTTTTTTGTCTGTTTATCTGTTTGTTAGTTCGCGCATCACGCAAAAAGATACTGAACGGATTTTGATGCAACTTTTTTAATTTGATAACTCTTTATTAGATTTATATAATAATAAATAAGCCTTTATTACTGTTTAACAATTTTTACATATTCTATTTATCACTGACGATCAGTTCCCCAAAAACAGCTTGTCCTTCGACAAATGCCTCCTCTAAAGACTTCCATCTCAATCTGTCTTTTGCAATTCTTATCCACTTCTGACCGGTAACTTTCTTAAATTCATCTTCCCAACGTGTTATTTGTCGTTCCTTACTCCTTTTACAGTCCCTAGGGTACCACTCAGATATTATTTTGGTCCATTTCTCGTTTCTCTCTCCTAACATGTGGCCTGTCCAACTCCATTTAAGTGTTTTACATACTTTATTTACTTCCTTAAATTTAGTTACAGGTTTTATTTAATTTAATCGTATTTTGTCTTTTCTCTTTACTCCAATAGTACTTCTCTCTATCCCATTTTGGCATATCTTTATTATGTTCTTTAATTTTCCTGTTATAGTCCATGTTTGACAACCATACGTTAAACATGGTAAAATGTACATGTTAAATACCTTTCTTTTTTCCTTAATTGGTATATCGTTATTCTTCATAACTTCGCTAAGAAACCAAAATCTTCTCCATGTGTTGGCAATTCTTCTGTCTATTTGTTTATTAATAGTATCTTTAGTAGCTATTAGTTGTCCCAGGTATACATATTCGTCCACATATTCTATTTTCTGTATGTTTACTGTGATGTTATATATCTGTGAAGCGTTAGTCATAATTTTAGCCTTGGATAAGTTCTTTGAAAGCCCTGCTATTGCGCTTTGATCCGAAAGTTGCTGTATCATTGTCTCTAATTGTTGTGGACACTCTGAAAAAAGGGCTATATCATCTGCAAAACGTAAGAGATCCAGGTTTTCACCGTTTATATTGAGTCCATATTTGTTCCATTCTAGATTCCTGAATATCATTTCATGGGCCGCTGAGAATAACTTGGGTGAAATCGGGTCACCCTGCCGTACCCCTCTCTCTATGGGAAACTCCCCCCCCTGTTGTTTTCAACATGATTTGAGCTGTGCTTGTTGAATACACGCTCCTAAGTATTCTTATATACTTTTCTTGTACTCCCTGAGTACGCAATGCTCCCCATATGTATTCATGTTAAAAGGAATCAAAGGCTTTATTATAATATACAAAACCAAGATAGTACGGCTTATTGTATTTTGTGTATTTCTGCAGAATTTGTCTTAGAACATATATATGATCAATAGTTGAGTATTTACTTCGAAAGCCTGCTTGTTCTTTCGGTTGACTTTGGTCGAGCATGGATGTAATCCTAAACAGGATTATTTTTGAAAAATCTTTGTAGATATTTGACATCAATCTGATTGGTCGATAGTTTTCTATTTCTCCCTTATCTCCTTTTTTATGTAGCAGTATTATAATAGATTTAGTCCAATCTGCAGGAATAGTTTCAGTCTTTATAATTTCATTAAATATGTCTGTAAGTATTGGTGCGATAATGCTGAATGAATGATGTACTAACTTTTAGTAATTCGTTACTAATTAAATCAGCTCCAGGGGTCTTGTCTCCTTTTAGTGTATTGATTGCTCTTGATGTTTCTTCATTTAGTATTTTTGGTATTTGCTCAGAGTCTATTATGTTTCTATCATTTATCTTTATTTTCTTGTTCTTAGTTTGGTACAACTTTCTATAATAATCTGTAGCTATTTGAAGTATTTCCTGTCTTACTTTAGTATAGTTTCCGTCTTTAGTTTTTGTTTTTAACATCCACTGTTTCTTAAAATTCAATTCATTAATTGCCTTTTTTATTCCTCCTGTTCTTTCAATATGTTTTTTAAATGTATTATTCCTTTTTAGTTTTTTATCTTTCCTTATACTTTGACTAATCTTTTTACTGATTTCTACTATCTTATATCGGTTAGCTTTATTTTCTTTTGTCCGTAGTAGTTCTTTTCTCTCTTGTAGCAGCTGTCGAGTATCCTTAGAAATTATACTTTCTCTTTCTGTATTTATGTTCTTAGTTTCTGTTTGTATTATGTTTATAAATTTTTCATACTTTTCCTGAATTGTTACCACTTTCTTCGCATTTTTTTCAATTAATACTTCTAATTTAGTTTTAAGCTGTGTAACATCGGTGCATATAGAGGTAAAGCTATTTTTATAATATATTATTTTCTTCTTAGTGGGTAAACATGATATTTTAGTACGAACCATGTTATGGTCCGAGAAGAAATTTATATTATGTATGATTGACACATCCTGAAATATGCTAACATTGTTGGACATGATAAAATCTATTTCGTTTTTTACAGCCCGCTGGGTGATATCCAATTCCATTGTTTTGTTATATTTTTCTTGTAGAAATTATTTAGAATCCTAAGTTTATTTTCTAAAGCAAATGTGATTAATCTGGCCCCGTTTTTGCTTCTTTTACCATGTCCATATTTACCTACTGTATATTCTTCTCCACTATTATTACGCGTTCATACTTGCCCATTAAAATCGCCCATAACTATAATATTTTTGTGAGAATTTTGTAAAGATTTTTGTAAGTCTTCATAAAATTTATCAATTTTCGTTATGTCATCTCTCTTGTGCGATTCAGTTGGAGAGTATGCTTGGATAATAGACCACTTTTCATAGTTATTTATAGGTAATTTTATGTTTAATACTGTTATCCTTTCAGATATTCCTTTAATTTCTTCGATCATATGCGCTAGTTTTTTCTTAATTAAGAAGCCTACACCAAAAAGTCCTGAAGTTTCGCCCATGTAGTGTAGAATGTAATCTCCGTAGTCTTCTATTCCTTCACCATATTGTTTCATCTCACTAATTCCTATTATATCCCATTTTATATTAGTTAAGGCGAAGTGTTTCAACGCAAGCTAAGATTTTAGGAGGTGAGGTGTGGGGGGCCGCTCGCACGTTCATAAATCTGCGGAACATAAATATAGTGAATACATACTCTTTGCTGCGGGCCATTCATTTCTCTTAGTGACGTTACCGTAAAAAGACTAACACACAATTGTTTTTTGGTATTTCTTACTGTAACATTGTTTTACGTATTAATATTATTTGTTTGCAAGTATACGTTTCAGGTGCGGCACACCGGATTAACGATAATAGGTCACATTGCCTGCAAGAAGGACCTACCTTCCGAAGCAGAGAAAGCACTAGAGCCTTGAGCGTGAAGTAGACTTCAAATACCTCTAGAAATCACCCATCTAGATGAAATGAATTAGGAATGGTATGTTACTAAAACGATGAGTGGAAGCAGCATACAGGCGGAAGCAATGACTGGAGAGGATCTGCTATAAAATTGTAGCTGCGATGGAGTGGGGGCAGTGACCAAACAGGAGCGACATTGTAGTTAAATATTTATCAAGTAAAGATGCTTTAACTAATGAATATGTTTCATTTTATAAATACGTTGATGTAATTTCATTAAATCTAAATATCTAGGCTGAATACATCACACCTTTAGAATTATAGAGACCTAACTAGAAAAAGTAGTTTTTTGGAAAACGTCGAATAAAGTTTGCGTAACATAATTATATTGATAAATTTAGCAAGAAAGCGAATGTATATTAAAAAAGTTCGTAGTATTTTAATTTTATATCATACTCCACTTACATTAAACACAAAGTGAAAAATGTGAAATCGAAAATAACAGTCACGAGAAGGATTTGAACCTGTAAAATAATTTAAATAATTGTAAAATTTGGTGACATTTTAAATTTCAATTGTTTTTTCATATTTCTTGAACAATTTTGAAAATCAAGGCCTTAATTATTCTTGATTTGGCCTCAACTAATACTGTGAGGGCTCTTCAGATACGCAGAAATGGACAAAGCTTTAAAAAGATTTCTAGAATTCTTGGTAGAAACTGGTTGGCTTTCCCCAGGGAACATCAATATTAGAACGCTGACCAATGGAAAAAAGTTATTTAACGATGAATGCAGAATTCTTGTAAATCAAACCGTTGGAAGACAAAGTATATATAGAACTAGAGGAGTTCTAGCCAAATTTCAAAACTAACTGCCATATGGTGGGGGTTCCATAATGGTATAGGGAGGGATATGTTTGGTAGCTCGTACGGACTTAGTGATGATTGATGGAGGATACCTTACTGCAGATCGTTACATGACAAACATTTTGGGAGAAAATATGGTACCGTTTGCCCCTTTATCGGTGATGGCTTCATATTGATGCAAGATAATGCTCGGCCACATGCCACGTACCGCTCGCTCAATTCAAGCGTACATTAATGAAGTGAAGTAGGTTTTGGTTATCGTTTTTATCTAAATAGAATGGTATAGTTAATTTGAAGTTAATGTAAGATAACTTTTCAACATTATCACGAAGCATCTGGCTATAGGTCAGAGGGTTTTATGCAGTTTTGGGGATTTGGAGAAAACATTTGACACGGTTGTATGAATGGAACTTTGGGACATTTTGCCGGAATATGGTATTAAGGGTAGAATGCTGCAAGCTACGCATTCCAACTACATGGACTGCAGAGCTTGCGTGCGACTGAATGATGGAATGTCGCCCTAGTTTACTGTAAAACGAACGAGTGAACGGAGCATTGGGGCAACTTCTCGGCAGTCATCACCTCAGCCAGAAAGCACGTGTCTTAATACACAACGCAGTGCTTGTCCTAATGTTATTGCATGGAAGCGAGAGTTGGGTATGCAAAAAGGAGCATGAGAATAAAATCAATGCGGTCGAAATGCGATCTCTGCGGAGAATCTGTGGAGTGAAGCTGACTGACCGCATTTGTAACGACGATGTAAGAGAGCGAGTAGGTATGAAAGAGAGTATTGGTGTAAAGATGCTAAAAGGAATGATTCGATGGTTTGGACATATGGAAAGAATGCCGGACGAGGGACTGATTGAGAAGATATACAATGCGAAAGTGGAAGGGCGTAGGTACAGGGGGAAACCGAGACACCAAACTAGACCAAATCGGTTATTTATTGAAGAAAGGTGCAGTCAGGAGTCTCCGAAACCGGCGAGCGTGTATGAAGAGAATTATGAATGTTGAGGAAGCGAGCGATGTATGCAAGAATATAACCTTTTGTCACTTTGTTCGCTCTGCCTACCCGGCAATGGAGATGCCATGATGATAAGTAAGTAACTGCCTCGGTGGTGTAGCGGTAGTGTATGCGACTGCTAATCATGAGGTCTCGGGTTCAATCCCCGGATCGGGCAATGCTATTGAGCTTTTTCCTAAAAAGAAAAATTCTCAGTAGCAGCCCGGAGTTTGGAAATGTGCCCGGTAGACGTCAATAGACTCGTCTCCTATTACGTGGGACTTAGACATAGCTGGCGAGTCGTGGGTGTGTAAAAGACATCTCTGGCAACCCTTTCTGGGAATACAAGCGTGATGCTATAAGTAAGTAATAGTTTATTTTCGATTAGTTATGAAATCAAATACTTTTTAATTAAGTAATCAAGTTTAAGTTTTCTTTACATAGTTATATAGGTAAACCTTAAAAAATTCGATAAATTCTATATACCCCCCTCATTGGCATGGATATTGGTGCACGGAGGAAAATTCTTTGATCAATATGGAATGGATGTATCAGAAGAGTTTTCTGTTATTGATGCATTATGATAAGCTGAGGATTTTTATTCTGTTTATAGTGTATTCTGCGAGTAATTTATTTAATTAGAGAAGAAGAATCTTTGTACTTTTATGTAAGTTTTATTTAATTAGTTAACAACTTAAACATAACTATACAAGTGTTCAGTGTAACAATGACCTATTTAACAAGTCAATAAAAAGTTTAGACAGACTCACCTAAAAAAGTCAGTGCAAATAGAATCTTATTTATTATAAAATGGGCGCAATCTTAATAAGTTTCTATAAAAAATATTATTTCGGAATGACATAAGCCTAATAATAATTGTGTCTTTAATTTAAACATATTTTCAGTCAAAGAGTGTCTTAATGATAAATAAGTCACAGCTGCCTATAGCAAGTTTAGTATGAGATATAATAATAATAATAATATAATCACTAAACAAGTCTTTACTTTATTAAAAATAGTCACATCCACATATCTTAATGTTCAGTCTCGTACTGGCCTAATACGGTTTAAGTCGCCACAATAATGAAAACGTTACAATCTAGTCATGATACAAACGGCACATTAAGGTTTGTGCCTCTCTTGAACTAAAGAGACGTGGTGGGAAGGACTAGAGTGAAAGTGACCGAAGTATAAGTTTGGCCTTTTCTAAGCTGTTTTTGGCCTTTCTTTGATTACGAGGCGATGAAGACAGTAGTTTTAGGTCCTTATATGATTATTAGTCAAAATCCTAAAATTTCGTATTAGGTGCCTATAATTCTAAAGGTGCGACATATACAGAGCTGAATTCTTGCATCATGTTATTCATCGTGTATATTAGATTCGGCTTATAAACATGGGTATATTTATTGTTTTTATGATGTCATGTTGTGGAAAATTGGTGGAAACATTTTCTTTTATATCCTCTAATGCTAAATCTCCAATGGCCATGCCACGAATTTGTCGTTAATCAAAATTTCTCGTAAACAGTTCATAATTCATGTCAAAATTCTCAATTTTCTTCTCCATTTTTTCTTCCAAATGTTTTTGTATGATTTTGCTTCCATACTTTTGACGTAAGTTGATGAAACCCCACCGTCAGCCTTTCTTGCGTATATAACCCCATAGATATTAGGTTTTTTTTCAGGCGCTAAAAGCTTCACAGATAATGTAATATCTGCCTCCATAGCGCTAGAATATCCTCTATAGTTTTTGTAACACATCGTTCATTTGGGTCGTGCCCTCTCTTTTCGGAGCTGGTACAAATTGCACAATATTTATTCTTTATTGCCATGTAGGAAACCGCTCCTAATCCTTTGCCTACAATTGATACCCTGAGTTATAGGATTTATCGATTTTTTTAAGGTTTACCTATGTAAAGAAAACTTAAACTTGATTACTTAATTAAAAAGTATTTGATTTCATAACTAATCGCTAATCGAAAATTAACTATTACTTACTTATAGCATCACGCTTGTATTCCCCGAAGGGGTTGCCAGAGATGTATTTTACACACCCACGACTCGCCAGCTATGTCTAAGTCCCACGTAATAGGAGACGAGCCTATTGACGTCTACCGGGCACATTTCCAACTCTGGGCTGCTACTGAGAATTTATCTTTTTAGGAAAAAGCTCAATAGCATTGCCCGACCCGGGGATTGAACCCGAGACCTCATGATTAGCAGTCGCATACACTACCGCTGCACCACCGAGGCAGTTACTTACTTATCATCATGCCATCTCCATTGCCGAGTAGGCAGAGCGAACAAAGTGACAAAAGGTTCTATTCTTGCATACATCGCTCGCTTCCTCAACATTCATAATTCTCTTCATACACGCTCGCCGGTTTCGGAGACTCCTGACTGCACCTTTCTTCAATAAATATCCGATTTGGTCTAGGTTGGTGTCTCAGTTTCCCCCTGTACCTACGCCCTTCCACTTTCGCATTGTATATCTTCTCAATCAGTCGCTCGTCCGGCATTCTTTCCATATGTCCGAACCATCGAAACATTCCTTTTAGCATCTTTATACCAATACTCTCTTTCATACCTACTCGCTCTCTTACATCGTCGTTACAAATGCGGTCAGTCAGCTTCACTCCACAGATTCTCCGCAATGATCGCATTTCGACCGCATTGATTTTATTCTCATGCTCCTTTTTGCATACCCAACTCTCGCTTCCATGCAATAACGTTAGGACAAGCACTGCGTTGTGTATTATGACACGTGCTTTCTGGCTGAGGTGATGACTGCCGAGAAGTTGCCCCAATGCTCCGTTCACTCGTTCGTTTTACAGTAAACTAGGGCGACATTCCATCATCCAGTATGAAATTCTACGTGGACGAAGTCGTTGGTAACAGCTTGTATTATTATAAAACTGTACCAGAGCTACATCTATACGTATAAGATATCTATTTGATGTTATTTAGGCGATCCAAAACATGTTTTTTAGATTTAAGCCTGTTTGTTTTTTCACGTATCACTTAAAAACTACTAAACGGATTTTGATGAAACAAAACCAAAGTGCAAAGTCTAGTAGTACCTATACCTATGTATAATTTTGTTCCCGAATCCTTCGTATATTTAAAGAGATACATTCTGCATGTTCAATAATATGGAAATTTTAGCAGTAATGCCTCTAGGCTGTGAGGCGTCCGTTACACAAAGTGAACCTTGATTATTAAAAACCCCTTCGACTCATTTTGAAAATAAAAAGATACGGAAAACTTAGCGTGTTAGTGGAAATTATCGCTCTTTTCTAATTTATTGAAAAGACGTTAAAGATATAATATATATATATATATATATATATATATATATATATATATATTTTAGGAGGAGCGAACCTTTTGAAGATTGCCAATCCGCACTCTCACAAAGAGGATGTTATCACATTCTCCTCTCTCACAGTCGTAAAATGTCAAACGAGCCTGCTGCTCGAGCTGGTATTTACTTTTCAATAAAGCTTCATATTATAAAATTTTATATATTTATTTGTTATCATCATAACACTACTAGAAACAAAGGATAATTAAAAATAAAACTTTCTGTATGAATTTCTCAAATAAAATCTATATCTATATTAGAGATGAAACGGATCATCCATCCATCCATGAGCCTTTCGAAGTCCACTGCTAGACATAGGCCTCCCCAAGAGAACGCCACAACATGTGTTTCGCTCATATGGGGAATAGTGCCGTAATCGCCACGTTTGGCAGGCGGGTTGGCCATCGCAGTGGATATTGTTAATACTCGAGGGAGTGCTGCTACCCACTCCCTCGGCATTCCCTCAGTCGGCTCTTACGACTCCCATGGGTGGAGAAGGGTGGGACAATTCTAAAGCCAGCCCCACACGGCCAACGATCGTGATCATTGATTTATAAAATCATATATGCACAGTTTCGAACAAATATATTTAAATTTAATGTACATTTTAAAACTAAGGAACACAAATAGGCCTTGGTTGTGTTTTTTGACCACATATGCTCTGTTCTCGTCTTATTATCTCCTCGGTTTTATTACATACAGTATATTCATCTTCACTAGCGTAACATGGACCAACAAAAACTTTTAAATCTATTAGTAGGTATGTGACTTTTCAACATTCATTATTGAAGCATAAAAGCCATAAATTCAACAATTTAAATGATCATCTTATAAAATACTAGTTGTGCCCTTCCAATTCACTCGCTGTTTAATTAAAAAAAAGAATACATATTTAAAAATAATTTAGAGCAAGCTTTATCATCTGATTGGGTCCCTAGGAAAACTAAAATAAAAATCATCATATAAATGACAATGTTATTGATATTTAGATATTTTTATATACTTACATTTTTAGCATTTAAAATGCTTAGCAACATACATTAATTGTTATTGATATTAAAACTTTGTAAATAAAACAATGTCAACTAATTACTTAATATATATAAAAAAAATACATTCAACAAGGTGACTCCATTCGTTTTTAGAACCGAGAACATCGTATTATGAGATCAAAGTGAGCAAAATATGTTGAAGTATGAGCATAGTTCGAGACTGCCTTTGTTTTAATACATACTCTATTTGACTGGTTCATACAGGGCCATCGTCGATAATTTGAAACACAATATATTGAAAAATTAAAAAATGCGACTCTTAAGCAACAAAATATGTATGAAATAGAAATACTGTCTATTAATACTTACCGAAAATAAGAAACACCATCCTTTTTTTGTACTTTAAATGCACTATTTCGGCATTTATTCATCGAACAATTAGACATTTTGATACGCTTCGTCTACTCGCGCGTCGAAATAATACTAAACGAAAGGAGTGCAGGAAAGTGTAATCTGCACTCATTTATAGTGGACACTTTTCGTGCATGATTGTGTATCTTCTGTTTTTTATATATCAATGATTGTGATTGATCTTTGATAAGTATGCAAAGTTTCAATTCAATCCGATATTTAAAAGTGTGTCATAATGTCGTTCAAAGATTCCGTTACATACTTTTTAAAGTATAAATTATTTGTGAAGAAGGAAAAAGAGAAGGGGACATCTCTTTTTTCTTATTCACAAATAATGTATACTTTAAAAAGTAGCGGAGCATTTCAATTGCTAAAAAATATAGATCTAAAATTCCGTTACATAGTTAGATAAATACATGCGAAGATAATGAAAGCGTGTTAAAAATTGATAAAAGTCCCACGTAATAGGCGGTGAGCCTATTGCCGTCTACCGGGCACATTTCCAAACTCCGAGATGTTACTGAGAATTTTTATCTTGAGAAAAAGCTCAATAACACTGCCTGACCCGGGGAGCGAACCCGAGCGAACCTCATGATCAGCAGTCGTTCACACTACCGCTGCACCACAGAGGCAGTTTAAAAACAAAATTATAAAATTGATATACATAATACAAAATTAAAAAAATATATATTACATCTATATTATTATGATTACTGAACTAAGACTGTACTCGTGCGAATACAAATGACTATTACAAATATAATTAGAACTATAACTCTCTATTAAGGTATTTCCACATAAGTTGTGCAAACGTGGCATATCTACTAATGAACTTGTCATTATGAAAAAAATTTAGTTTTTCTATTTGAAAAAGTTATTAGGACAATTATCTTATATACTATTTCTCTAGGCTGATTTCCTGTCGGTCTGCAAAATCTTCCATATTCCTTTATCAAATTCTATGATTTACCCCTTATTTTAAAGCTTATCGTATATAAAAATACGCCAATTCTCTTAAATTTGAGGTTTAAAATCATCTAAGAAGAGGTCCTTTAATGGATGCGTAGATTTTTCGATAGATATCAAATTGCATTCGATAAAATTATCGAACTAGAGAATTCCCAATGCGTGGTTAACAGTAAAATTATATAATAATTTATTTAGATATTTTTATATATATTTTTTGGCATTTGTCATGCTTAGCCATATACATTAAACACATAAAGTGTGAAAATGTGAAATCGAAAATAACAGCCAAGACGTTAAGTGTATGAATGTGTTATCGAAATTAGCAGTCAGGAGCAATTGTCACGATGGCTGAATTGGCAAAAGCATCTGAACGGTATCCAGGAGATGCAGGTTCATATCCTGCTCGTGACAGTTATTTCCGATTTCACATTTTCACACTTTGTGTTTAATACATAATTATTTATTGGTACAGTAGAATACATCCCATCAAAAACATAAACGTGAAATGGGAGCCAAGTTTAATATTATGATATTTATTTAGATATTTATATATATATTTTTAGCATTTGACATGCACCCAAAGACGTCACCCAAAGACGTTAAGTATGATGTGTTATCGAAATTAGCAGTCAGGAGCAATTGTCAGGATGGCTGAATTGGTAAAGCATCTGGACGGTATCCAGAAGATGCAGGTTCAAATCCTGCTCCTGACTGTTATTTTCGATTTCACATTTTTCACTTTGTGTTTAATGTATAGTGCTAAGCATGTCAAATGCTAAAAATATATATATAAATATCTAAATATTTAAAGGGTTTGCGTCATTATTAGGTAAAATCTTAATTGTAAAATTAAGTTTACCTGGTCGGTATAATGTATGAAAATACTGCCGACAGATGGCGCAGGCGTCACCCAAAGACGTTAAGT